>OX421977.1:62445900-63645900 GCA_949128135.1 Parasteatoda lunata
ATTTTTTTTTTTTTTTTAATTTAACTAAATTCCATGCAATAGAAAAACTTACAGAAAACAAAACAATAATTAAGCTTTTTTATAAAAAAGAATTACTATTTAGTATTCTCAACTTTGTTAAAAGCACAATTATAAATTTCAGAACTTTGAACTATCACTGTATAGTTATTATTATTATTACTATTCTTATGAATTATTAATTGTTATTGTTGAACCAGCTTAAGTATAATTAAAACACAATATCGAACACTTCCTTTGTTGATATGAACTAGTCGCTTTTAAGCCTTCGATTCTTTCCAACTTTTAGCGCAGTTTGTTTCAGCGTTTCGATGTCCACACGAGGAAGAATTTTCTTTCAAAAGTTTTTAAACTTGTTCGTTTACGCTTTCAGCTCACACGATTGATTTTTCAATTATTTGTTGCCAACGTCAAAAAGAAATGAGGTCTTTCTTTGTCGCCGTGTAAGAAAAATATACAGAAATAATTTGACATCTTGAAAATTACAGGGCTAAATGTAATTCGCAAAATTTAAAAAATATACAAAATGACATTTTTTAAATTTCAAAAGCGTACAGAACGTGGTGCATGCGATAAAGAATCAAGCTCATTTTCAATTTTAATGATCTAAAAGCTTTTTTTTTTTTAAAGTGTAAAAGTTACAATTTTAAATTATACTTCATTTTATAGCATTCTTTCAATAATTAAGTGTCTTTTAAAGTGCATAAAACTGAAGAAAAAAAATTTTTTTTTTCAGAAATTGCTTCGAAGATTTTTAAAATTATTTAGATTAAATATTATTTAAATATTCATATAAAGTTGTTAAATAGGTTGATAAAAAGATCTGGAAAAAAAATTGTGCTAATATGTCAAATAGTTATTGAGAAATTACGCTCGCAAAAATTGTAAATTTTGATAATATCTTTCTTACCCTTATTTCCATTCAAGAAAAAATATTTTTTTCTGAGTGAAATTTTTCAATGCGTCAAATTATTTCTTGTAATATATATTCCCTGTATATAATAATTTAGAATTTTGTTTTATTGTAATTAGTAGTAGAGGAAATGTCGTATGTTTACGGGTGTATTTTGTCAGCTTCAAGGATTGTTAATATGCCAAATAAATTTGCTATGCAAATAAAAAGGCAGAGAGATGAGGAATTTATGTGCAGTTCATGTTTGCAGACATAAAAAATTTCTACACAAATGCATGCTACATGCACTGTAAAAAATATTCAAATTATTATAAAATTACTAGAACCCTGAATTGCCATTACTTTTTGCTGCAAAATCCATTTTTACAGTAAAATTTTACTGAACAAAATATTTGATGTTCCGTAATTTTTACAGTAATAGTTACTATAAAACTACAGTACTATTAATAGTTACTGAATGATGTACCTAGAGTGTCCGTACTTTTTATCGTAAATTGTTCCGAAAATTTTTACAGTGTAGTATTGACTTCGAAGAAAATGAATAAGTTTTTAAATTTTATTTTATTTTACGGGTAGTGCTGAAGGAGAAAAAAATAATAAGTGAAAAAATGTAACTGCAGCCAATTTTTTTAAAATAAAATTCATAATATTCCCTTTTTATATTTTTTGTCACTTTAACTGAGCATTTTTTGAAATTAGTTTCAAATCAATATTAAAAGAAAATATTAAAAAAAATATTGATTGTTCTCACATTTCTTTTTTTAGCATTTAAATATTTTTCGTCATTTAAACTGATAGAATTCATTAAAATTAGTTTCAAATCAGCGTAATCTGAAGCTATAAAAATATTACAATATATCTTCATATAAAAAAATAAAAAAAAACACCATCGAATTCAAGTCGATTATTTTTTAATAAAACTCTTTTCAAAATTTAGCTTACCTCAATTAAAAAATTCGGTGTTAATTTTTTTCATTTCTATGCATTTTTCTAGCAAATTACAATGCGTATTTTGAATACTATTCCAAAAATATAAAAATAAAAGGGCAACTCTTTTAGGTTGCCTATTCAAAGAATAATATGCATTTCTCTTTATAATGTCTCGCGGAATACTCTGTCTTAAATAAATATTCCGAGTTTTCTGTAGCGAAAACGAAATGAGAGGGGGGGGTAGTGGAATGAATGTGCAACTCATGTTCGCAAATATAAACAAATTTCTTCCCAAATGCATATTACATAATGTTGACTTCGAAGAAGAAGGGGGATAGGTAAGGGGATAGGTTGTAGTTTTAATATGTTTCTAGGGTAGAGCAGCATAGAGAAGAAAAAACATAATAATAAATGAACAATTTAATTTAATACATGTCACCGTGTATGTTAAGTTGGTAAGAGAGAAAAATTTTCAACGCCCGAGTGCGGACCTCATTTTAAAACAGGCGCCCTTGCCCGGGCAAACCCCGCATGGCAAAACCTTTATTGCTTCTTCTCGTTTTCTATATTGTAAAGAAAATGGTGAGATGTAATTTTCACACCCCCAGCACCACCCCCTGAAAGAGGAATACAGCCAAACGACTTTTCTAACAGGTGCGCTTGGCTCTTACTTTCCTTTTCTAGCTTTCGTTCCTAACTCCGCCTGCGTTCAGTGCGGCCGCAAAATTATTTCAACAAATTATCAACTCCGTGAGGCGTGCGTGCGCGCCGCCCCTGCACCGGGGGTGGAGTGGGAAAACTCTCCATTTTGCAGCTTTTAAGGGAAAAATTTTAATAATTTTCCGGGAAAAGATGTGAGGGAGTATGGGGGGGAGGGGGAAAACGAAAGAAAAATTTTCCCCGTGTAAAGGAAAGTAAAATAAACGAATAAAAAACTCCGTTTTGAATGGTATATGTCAGCATTTAAATAACCTTCAAAAAACGGTTAAAAAGAAACTGGTAACTCAGTGCACAAATTTTAACGCTCCGAAAAATCAGGGGAGAAAAAGTGCAAAATGGATTTGAGCTTTTAGACATTTCAGTAGCCTATATATCTATACCCCCCATATATAGATATGGTGGTGACATTGTTATTAAGATCTGAAAACTCATTTGACAGCCCAGGAGCTTTGGATATGTATAATTCTCTTTTTCTTAATGTTATTTATTTATATCTTTTTCTTTTCGATCATTTTCTTCTTTCCACACCTATCAATGAGCAGGGAGAAAAATCTCCTTTTTTTTTTTTTATGGTAATCTCCCTCTTTAAAACGAAAGACACTGCGATTGGTTCTGGAAGGCATGAGGAAAAAAAAAACTGGCAAATGGTAAGAACTTAATATTTTTACATGTGCGGGAAGATATTTTTTATTTCCAAAAAATAAATTTATTATTGCATTTTTTTTCCTTCTTATATATTTGCAGTTTTTCTCCTTGATTTTATTTTCATGTTCATTTTTCTTTTCTTCTCTTCTCAGTATCGTTTCTGTAAATGCAAAGAGGGGAGAGAAAAACCAGGGAGAGACTAAGGGGGAGGGAAAAAGCAATTTATTTAATAATTTGGCGAAAAACAGTCCCACCCGCTGCTAAGAAAATGACAGCTAATAGCATGTTACCAAAATGTTATTCTTTTTATTATTTTTTATTTTTTATTTTTTAATTTAATAAGCAAATTGCGTTCATGCTTTACAAGTCATTACAATCAAGATATTTCTTTCAAAGACAGATGAAAAAACTGGAGGGTAAAGAAAATAAGAAAAAATATATATTTATTTAAGCAATAAAAAGCTACGTTTTTTAGATTTTCGTCTCTCTCATTTAATATCTTTAAACGTTTCTCAAGCATAACTTTTCACGTATTTCTCTTTCTATATATTACATAAAAAAAAAAGCGGAAGTGTAAATTTTTTACGTCATCATTTTAGTTTTTTTTTTTTTTTTTTCTTTCTTAAAATTAGATATATTTATATAAAGTCGCGATATATAAATGCTTTTGAAAAATAGCTCACTTTAAATGAAATATTCAAACTTGACAGGTATATTACAAAAATTTGTGAACTATGCTAAGATTTCGAGTTTCTGAAGTGACTGAAAAACATATTCGCGAACTCATCTGTAATATGCAAATGCAATAGAACTTAAATCATGGCGAAAAAGTTGCGAAAACACTCTTTTTTTAATAATTTTATGTTTTTCTGAATGTAAAAAAGAAAACCAAATAACTGTCCTGTATTGGAGAAAAACTACTTTATTTTTGACTTTATTCGCGAGGAAATTTATAATTTAATCTAAATATTTGAGCTTATTAAATTTTCGAGAGTATTACTCACTGGAATGCCTAAAAAGTCATGGAAATATAGCAACAAGCAGAAAATCTTGAAATTGATTTAGCATGGAAATTTCCTAAGAGGAAAACTTTGCAGCAAAATTGAAATACTTTTGTATCCAAATTATTTTTCATTTGATATATTACATTCAGAATCATGGTTATAGAAAAAAAAATCATTTTAAATGTTTATCGAATTTTATTTTGTTTTCCCTTTTTTTAAAAAAATTCTGGATAAAAGATAAGTATATTTTAATCTACCATTACAAAATTAGGGATAAAGGGATTTAGTATTAACACACTGTAAAAAATGGATACTCAAATTTCACGAAACTTTTTACGTTTTTGACGAAACCTTTTCCTGATGTATGGTCAGAGCGAACATTTAGCCAAAGTTACAAAATAACTATCGGCCCATTTTTGAGGAAACAAATTTTGTCATTGTATTTTTTCCCCAGGAAAAAATATCTTGTGCTTAAGATAACTTACTTTTCTAATAATCGCTTTACCGTGGTCACTGTATAGCGGGGTTAATGTCTCCATAACAATGAAACAGAGAGATAAATTAAACCCATGCCCGTAGCAAGATTCGAACCAGGGATCTTTCTGGCAATGTCCAGGCCGGTCGGGGTTTTTTTTTTTTTTTTTTTTTTTTTTTTCTGTACGTTGTTTTCGATCGTCTAGTTTTCATCCTAGTTTCATTATTCTAATAAACAATCTCCCACAATGCACTGCACTAAGGTTTCGAGTTGAGGAAACATTTTCATCGTAGATCTGAGAGTTTCCGTTTCGTCCTCAAATCACGTGATTTCGTTAGGAAATAGTTATCAGAATTAACAAAATATAGCTCAAAAATCGCTGTATAAGGGGACCGGAAAGTGATGTTACCTTTTAACAATAGATTCTAAAGGGATAGCCTAATTGGTAGGGCGCTGGAATCACGTTTGTGAGAACGGGGGTTCGAATTCAGCCTCCTGAAGACTCCCCGTGTAGTAAATGGTGACTGGTTCACGTTAAATCTGTTGCATCACAAAGTCCTTCATGATCCCATTACAAATTATATCTCAAGGGTACTGAATCAGAGACTGATCGTTCTCTGGTTGAAGACAAAATTATGATCTATGGATGAATGAATGAACTTATGAAAGGATCCTCTCTATAAAAAGGTGTGACGTATGGGTGTGGCAGAAGTCGAACTCTTGTCCAGAGATGGCGCCACTGGAAAACAAGAACAATAACACACTTAAAGCCTTTAATGGCCTGCGACAACAACAATAGATTCTAATAGATAAATGTTTAACTAGTATTTATTTTTAATCAATGTTGTAATCACTCTCAATATCAGCAGCCTTTTGCCCTCTTATGCAAATTTTCAATGCCGAGTAAATAAAAACCAATTGGTTTTTGAGCAAAATATATGAAAATGGCCTTTTAAACATCTCCAAAATTTTCAAATTGTTTGATACATACAAAATATGGTAGCTATTATAGTAGATTAAAATCCGATGGAACATTGTTGAATGAGAAGAATAACTTGTATAATATTCACTCGACTTCGAAGAAGAAATAAACGAGAAGCAGTTTTATTCTTAAACGAGATTGATATACTATAAGAATTCAATTGAAAAACTGGTTTTTTTTCCTCTATTGAATTACATTTTTAATATTCCTATAAAGTTCATTATAAATGTTAACATTTATACAAAGCAACATCTCACCTACCTCTCTCTCTCTCTTTCTCTTGTTACTTTCGACATCAACATAAACTTATAAAATAAAGATATTAAAAGCGGTAAATAAATTTTTTCACAACAATATATTAAGAGTCATTATCATGGCGTTCTACTATTTATAGTACGCAATGATCATTATTCAAAGCAAACTGATTGTTAAAATAAAGTCGTCATAAAGTCTTTATCTACTTGAATTTTTACTTGGAATTTTTAGTGTCTTTTTTTTCCTTGGGAAATGCATACGATTAATTTTAATTTTTGCAAAAGTAAAATCTGCAAAAGTAATTCAAAAAATAGAATTAAAAGCGAAAAACTGTTTTTATATTTGCAAATTAAACATGCTCAAAAGTAATTTTAAAAAAACCTATAAAGGGTATCTATAAACCTTTATACCCGATATGCTAACAGTGATATCAGTACTGGAAAAACACTCTATTAAAGCTTATAAAAATTGAGAAATTTCTATTCTTTATTATAATGTCTTATGCCAGCTATAAAAACCATTCCAAACGAATACTCAAACTCTGATGTTGAAATAAATTCTACGCAAGAAATAAATTCTTATTTTGATCCGACAGTTTTCTTTAAAAGAATATTCCCTAGCAATATTCAAAATCCCTAAAAAAGAGGAAAAATTGTGCCGAAGAAGGGAAAAGCAGTAAGCAATTTAAAATTAAAGGATGGTGTGGTGAAGGGGGTGAAGATGGGAGAACAAGGAGAAAAAAATAAGCGCTCAAACAACTCCAGCCGTCTTATTAAAAGTCGCCAAAGAATTAACATGGCGTAAAGTTCGTAATTAGCGTTAATGAGAATGTAAACCTAGCAGCATAAAGACGTTTTCTGTCCCTTTTTTTTTACATACATCCCCACACCTTTACACCACCGTCCTGTCTTGACTTCATTTATTTTAATAATAATAATAATAATTGTAATCTCAGCAAAGCATAAGCAAGCCTGAAGGAGTTTTATTAATACCGTGTACCTAGTTAAGTTGATGGCTTATTAATTGCTCTTTAAAGGTATTAGCTGTTTTTGTCTCGCGCAGTATTGCGTATACTGGCGTAGAGGGGGGAGGGTGTTACCTTCTCAAAGGGAAGGAATTGTGACCTGCTTTTTCTGTCTGCGTTTGTAAAAAGAATGAAAATAACTTTTGGCAGTCTTTTCGTTTGCTCTGAAGGAAATGAATAAGTTGTATGGAAGCAAATTTCACAGCAAATAATTCTCTTAATTAGCTTTTTTCAATTAATTAATTTATATTCCTTCATTTCATGTTCATAATTAAATAATTTTATTGTTTTTCAATTCAGTATGGATTATTCATTCGTGTTATACTAATATGAATTATATTTGATTAATATTTATAAGATTATTTTGATGGAGAGTTTTGAGGATTGAAACAATGTTCAAAATAATTCAAATTAGCATTAACTACATAAAATTTTCTTCATCAATTGATTTGGTTTAAGTTGATTATATACCTCGAATTTATCAATAATATTTATAATAAAAATGTGATTTATAATATTTTAAATACAATAATATTTTAAGCAGAATGCGGGTATTAATATTAATTAGTAACGCAATAAGTACATAATATTATTTTTTTTAATACTATCTATGCATTAATAGTATATTTCAGATACATTTTTAGCATTTTTAATAATATAGGTACAATAATAATATTCTTCGGATATAATAATCTATCACAGGAGTTTTATTACAACAGGTATTGTAATTATATAGTTTAGATACAATAAAAATAGAACTCTGCACTAAATATATTTTAAATAAATAAACTCAAGAAACTGAAGTGGAAAGATATTACTTGATTAAAAACTTCATTCGCTTCAAAAATATACAACTGGCAAATAACATTCATCCGGCAAGTCTTGAAAATTGGCATCTGTTTTTGAGCCCTCGAAACATGTAAACTGTTGTTTCGAATATTCATATTTTCAAAGCGAAAGCAATTTTTTTAATAAGTAATACTAAATTTATTTATTTTAAGGAATAGGTAAACTAATAATCTTTAATAACACGTGTTAGTGACAAGTATTAATAACTATGAATCGCAGGTGAAGCTTGATCACTGAAAAAAAAAAACACTACAGGCAAATCTTTTTGCCCTGCATTTAAAATCTGTAGTCCTTAAGATCGTATTTCATATCGCAGGTTGTATTTTACCTCTTTAAATTTAATCCACAAAAAAAAAACATTTTTTTTAAAATTAATTATTTAATCTTAAGAAGACAAACAGAAAATGAACATAAAAATCAGAAAAATAAGAACATACAATAAGCATTGAAAAACCTGAAAAAATTTTATCACATTATTTTTTTACCATAATATAATGCTATTACCATCACCTTAATGACATTGTTTAATATCAACACCTAATGCAATCCTGCAATTTTCCTGCATACAAATTTATTTAAATGTTAGTTATTTAGCTTTTATATAAGTTGTAAGCTTTTCTAAATATAATATATAGTTTTACAATTGAGTGCAACATTTTTCAATTCGCTTAAAAAGTTCTTAAGATATGGCGTAATGTGCAAGATCATTAATTAGCATAATTGAATTCATCTTCTCGAACCATTAAGAATGAATCCTAGAACGTGAAGATTCGATTATTATATCAAAATTTATTCAGGGTAATCAATTGTTTTGGTGCATTGTACATTTAACAGTTTCATAAATTTTTGAAAATTTAGAACAATATTGACCTAATATACATATCTTTATTTTAGAATAATATTGATATTTAGAATAAAATTGACCTCCTGTAAATCCCATGATAAAAAAAAAAAATGATAAAATGAAAAATGTGCACGTTTTTAGCACATTTTTATTTTATTAATAAAACCTTTTAAACTTATTTGAGTTGTATAATTACTTTATTAACTTTAACAAGGTATCCCATAATTTTTTTAACTTTAGAAAAACACATCATAGTTTTAAAGAAAAAAAATACATTTTAAAGACATTTCTTTTGAATATAAATATAAAAAATATTAGCCCATTTTACAGAGAAAAATTACTTAAACTAAAATGCTTAAACATAGTTAAATACTACAAATCGATATTTCTAAAGAAAATACATTAATTTCTCAATGATAAACAATCTGAACAAAATAAAATATTTTCATCAAATTAAAAAAAAAAAAATATTTCCAGATTAAGTCTGAAAATATATTTTACCATTTTCGAAATCTTTAAATCTATGAAGAAATAATATCAAATCCATTTACCCGGAATTTCATTTCTACTTAAATTTATTTTATAGACGATAATCATGAACTCTTTTGAATCCTCTCTAAACAATAAAGCTCAATTTGAAAAGAAGCCAAATTTCAAAACCAAAATAAATAGCCGGTCGCCAAATGCGTCTCAAATAATCTCCGAAACACACAATAAATAATGAGAATCTCCAATAAAAATAACATCATCTTAAAAAGCGCCAAAATGAGAAAAAAGGAGAAAAAAAATTAGTGCCCCGTGAATAGAATAAAAAGATCTGAAATAACAAATGAATACAAACTTCGTGAAAATGAGCATTCTTTTCGAATCTTTATTTAATTTTTTTTTTTCTTTAGCAATGTACTTACAGTTCATCCAATTTATATTCAGACGGTTAAAGAAAAAGAGGAACTTTGAGATTTGGGAGTCAATTATATTTTCAAATAATGATAATATGAATTTACTGGAGGGGGTGAAATGAAAATGAGGAATAAGATTTCAAAGATAACACATTAGATAAGAAGATTGAATAGAAGAAAATGATAAATAAATAATTGAATAATGATTTTTTTAAGCCTCTTCTTCTTTTAAACAGCTTTGGTCTTGATTCAAAAGCCCTGAGAGGAAAATTCTTCTCAATAAAAGGCTTATTTCTTAAAATTCAATGAGATATTCTTACTGAGAAATAGTTTTTGAGGGATTAGATTTTAAATAAATTTGAGTAAATTTCAGATCTGTTTTCGAAATTTTTTGAGTTTTTATGTGAATAAACTTGGGAGTTTTTTTTTTTGTTTTTTTTTTTTTTTTTGCAAAAGGAATATGTTTTATATTTTAAATTAAAATTATTTTGTTCATTTTATTGAATTATGATACAAGAGACAGAAATAAAAAGAAACCTTGCGTGTTAATATTAGTTTTAATAATTTTGAGTAAATTTCAAATCAGGTTTTAACACTTTTTTCGTTTTTATGTGAATAAATTTAAGAGTTTTGTAAAAGAAGAATAAGTTAGTTTTTAAGTTTAAATTATTTTATTTATTTCATTTAATTAGAATTAAAGAGAAAAAAATAAAAGGAACTTTGTTTTCTTATATTAATTTTAATGATTTTGATAAATTTCAGATCTGTTTTAGAGATTTGCTGTGTTTTTATGCGAAGAAATTTAGGAGTTTATTTAAAAAAAAAAAAAAAAAAAATATTTTATTCTTTAAACTAAAATTTTTTTTATTGAATTATAGAAGAAAATTAAAAAAAATAATAATAAAATGAATCTTGTGTGTTAATAGTAATTATAAAGTTTTAAGTACTTTTAACTTGTGTTTTAAATACGTTTTACTGGTACTTCCAGTAAATACTAATTTAAAGTCTATGTTGACGTCTTTTTTGCTCATTGCATTTTAAGTTTTGATTAGCATGCTTTTAAAAATCATTTAATATCAAATCATTTCAATATTATGATGAGTGGTCTCAATATTATGATGATTACGCTATGATGAGTGTAAAACATTTCAATATTAGTGTGACGAGAGCTTTAGACACTATGTACAGTACAACTAGTCAATCAAAAAGTCTAGTCTATTGAAAAAATTTTTTACGCAATACAACTAGCTAATAAAAAATTTTAATAAGTAGCGGATATTGTTCTATGATTTAAAAAAATAAAACCTAATTAACTCTATTTTAATAGCATTCAGACTGAAAAGAGGATTACACGAAGGAAATTTTCTTAATTTTTTTTTGTCTTCAAATTAGCTCCAAATAATTTTTTTAGTTATAAATATAATTTAGAATTTGTGAAAACGTGAAATAACATTATTGAATAAAACTTTATTTTGAAGTTAATTTTTTTTAAAAACATTTTCTTGTAAAATTTCTTGTCAGTTCTTAAAAACTAATTGCTGGAAAGGAAATAGTGGAACTTTTTCAGTTTCTTTTTCAATTAATTGTAAACATAAAATATACGTCAGTGCAGTTTAAAAATTTCTTAGATAAAGTATCTGACAGTAATGGTTTAAATACGTTAACATCCTTTTTCTTAAAAATTATGAAAATTTAAGATTAAAAGTGCAAAAAGGTGCAAATACTTAAAATTGAAGTAACTTTTTTTAAACTAAAATATAGTTTTTAAAAAGCAATTTTATTTTTCTTATTATAAGTTTTATTTCCTATTTTCTGATAAGAAATACAAATGTCTAACTTAGAGTTCTTTTCCCCCCCCCCCATTTGAGGGAAATATAGTAAACTATGTCCCCTCGGTTTACAATAAGAAGAAAAAAGGTCATAAGATACCGTTGAAAATCATTTTAAAGATAGTTTATTCATTGTTTTATATTTTACAACTTAATCCTACAATTAGTTTAGATGACTAGGAGTTTTTCATGGTACTTCATAATTTTTCGTCTTGATACATATTTTTTTAACGATTTGACAAATTAAGGAGAAAAAGTATACTCTTTATGGGTTTGCAAACGAAAAAAAAATCCTCTTTATTGAAAAAG
The DNA here is from genome assembly GCA_949128135.1 of Parasteatoda lunata. Taxonomy (NCBI): domain Eukaryota; kingdom Metazoa; phylum Arthropoda; class Arachnida; order Araneae; family Theridiidae; genus Parasteatoda; species Parasteatoda lunata. The sequence goes on from OX421977.1 coordinate 62,457,597, forward strand.
GTGGAGCTGGAGGAAACAGAGGAGATTTGAAAGGGAGCTATTAAAAACCCATTCCTTGTTTTATAAGGTAATCAAATTGGTTTGGGTATTTTTAATTCCCCTTCATTACTGATTCGACAATTATCAATGCTGTTTTCGTTTCTTCTTTGCTGATCTTGTAGGAGGCTGATTGTAAAGACACTGTTCACGATTCCCAGTAAAACACCGAAGTCAAACATCACTGGATGTGGTCAGTAAACTAATGGATGACCACAATGATCAGTCTGCGTAAAGGCCCGAGAATTGAACAGTTTAACGAGGACCGATATCAGTCCTCGTTAAACTGTTTTACCGAAAAGTGCGTGCAGGTCGTTGGGCCAAAGAATATAGAGGACAGATCACATCTATACCAACCAGATCACCTAGGGTTGGGGCTACCAAAAGCGGAGGGGAGATCCCCTCTGCAAAGGATCAAAATTGTGATGGTATCTTCGGATCATCTTTAAGGTTTTTTCCGTGATCGTCGTCGATAGCCCATTTTGCTGGATATCTGATATTGGATTGGACATTGGACATCCCCTCTGCAGAGGATCAAAATTGTGATGGTATATTCGGATCATCCTCAAGGTTTTTTCCGTGACCGTCGTCGTTTGCCCATTTTGCTGCCCTAGCACGAGGTAAATAAAGTATTTACTTACCTATCTTTTTCACTGAAATATTAATTTAAAACCAATGGTTTGTGTAACTCTTTGACTTCAACCTGACAAGGATTTTAAAAATATATATTAAGGGTAGGGATTACAGGACACCCCAAAAGAAAACAAATTGGATCAATGAAAAAGAGTAATTCCTGATGAACTGACCGACACCAAAGTGCTCATTAGTGAGAAAAACGATAACATGCGTAAATGTGAGCTCGGCCCCTTATTCTGAAGAGGTAAATTCTACCTCCAAGCGAAATTAGTCTTACAGGAAAACTTCTTCAAAAGCGAAGAGATAGAAAATGAGACGGTAAAATCCTCAGCCGAGAAAGAAGAAGGGAAAAAAAAAATAGTATATCGTAAATTCCCCACCCCACAAAACACTTTTTTATGTAAACGAAAAAAAATCTGAAGATATTAAAATATATCTAGACCAGAACTTTTCCTTCAAAAAACTCTATCTATTGGCATACGTCTCTTTACGATACGATATAAAAGGAACTTTGGAATCGTTTTGATATTCGAAGTAAATAGGTAAGGGGGTGGTGGTGAAAAAAAGGGAAAAAAATAGTGTATTTCTATACAAGAGGCAAGGGAAAAAAAAGGAAATATCTTTGCTCAACTTGTGCTCGGTGTACATTTTGAATAAGACCCTGAGGTCTGCTTTAATAAGGTGGGACCTTCTCGCTTTTGCATCCCTCTAAATGCATAAGCTTCGTCGACCAATCAGAGAGGGCTTTGAAGATTTTCTCGGAATACCCTTCGGGGCGAAATTCAAATTCGCAGGCATTTACTGCATGGCATGCATACATGTATGCAAGTATGAGAGCTCTGTGTATATCGGTTAAGATTTCCCGTGGAGTAGTGGTGTAAATCCTTATTGGATTTGACTTATCCCTACGTCGTTTGTTCTAGGTGTTGGAAGGTAATTTTACCAATTAAATGCTTGCGGGTTAGAAGTGTTTCTTAAATTTAATTTATTTGAATCGGCGTAAGGCAAATTTAGCGTGGTGACTAATATTGGTTGCGGATATTCTGTAGCCAAATTGCTCAAGATTTATTTTATTTTTGTTTTCAAATGAGAAAATTAAAGGAATGCGAGATCATTAAGACAGTTTTATGATTCATAAATAATCTGCATATTGCTTATTTTATCACGATTAATTAACAGCCTATCCAAGTAATAGGTTTGAGGCGATAGCGTTTATTTTAATCATTTTTGAATGTTGAACTGAATTTACATGAAATAGAGAAACATAAATTAACTTGTGCCATACCTGTTTAATACCAGGTCAACTTATACAACCGTTTGTTATCATTAAAAAAAACCTGGACATAGGGAGAATGTTTTTAAGCGAACTAATTCAATAAAAGCAATAATATTTTATTTAATTAAGCCCACTAAACGGTGATGTAAACTAAGTCTGACGCAAAATAAAAATGGAATAGACACTCTGCCCCCGTGTTTCTCTGAAGAAAGAAGAGAAAAAACCTAGCAAGGTTGAGATAACCCTTATCTGCATGGAAGCAGAATCTGCTCACCCTGCTAACTCAGAAAGTTTATAGGCTAAAACCAACGGTGCATTTTCAAAGATCACGTTAAATTCTTTGTATCGATATAGTTTTTGCTTCTATTATAATAAAATTAATTCTTTTTCTTTTATTGATAATAACATGATTAATGTCACTGATTCCTAATTATTAACAAAGAGTTTGAAAATGTTTAACTTTTAACTCAAATGAGCTTCTTTAATTTTTAATTAAAGATGAGCTAGAGCTTTCTTATTTAGTGATCTTAGCCTGCAAATTAATGAAAATTATTAAGTGGTTGATTGTTAAGACAATTATTTAAATCTGTTATTAATTATGACTATTTTTTACTATCAGCTTTACACAAAAAAAAAAAAAAATTAGGAGTAAGGAGTAAGAGAAAAAAAAAAATTCTATAGATCTTCTACTACAATGTTTTAGAGGAGTATACTCTATGATTGCATTTGTATTTCGCAACCAGTTTATACTGAGAAGAAAAGTTGAATTCAGTTCCGAAATAATATACATTTGCTCAATCATAACATAAATTTATATTCGAATTTTCCGATTTTGACACAATAATAATTTATTTTTCTTTTATAGAAATTTTTTTTTATGTAATTTGCTGCTAAATAAAATATTTCTGTGGTTTAAGAACAAAACTTATGTCTTTCTTTACACAGGACAAAAATCTCGTTTGAACATGCTACACTTATTAGAGCATTCTTCTTTTTTTTTTCTTTTTTTTTACTCTTTCTTCTTTTTTTACTCCTTTATTCATCTTTTTTCCTCTACTTTTATTTTTCTTCTTCTTCTCTTTTTTCTTCTTTTTCTTCTTATTTCATTCTTTTTCTTTAACTTCTTGTTTTTCTTCCTTTTTCATTCTTTTTCTTTAACTTCTTGTTTTTCTTCTCTTTTCTTTTATTTTTTTCTGCTTTTTCGTATTTTTTTCTTCTTTTTCAGTTTTTTCTTTTTTTTTCCTTCCTTTCTCTTCTTATTTTTTCTTCTTCCCTATTATTATTATTAAATTAAATTATCACTTGGATATTTTTCAAAAATATAACATGAAAACTTATATTTTTATAATTGCGTTACTTAAAAATTTTTTTGATAGATTTTATTTAAATTTTGTATTTAGTCATTTAAAAGTACATAGTTGAAAATGATTTTAAAGCTTAAAATAAGTATTATTTCAAAAAGTTTTGATAATAGAAATTGTTTTTTTTGCTAGAAATCTTTATTTTTCGGATATACTTGTGTTAAAATTTTTTTAATTTCATTTAAATATTTGGGAAGAAACGATTTAATACGTCAAAAGAAAAATTAATTATAAAATTTAATTTTCGACCGTTCTCGTGGCTAAACATTCAGAAGCATATTTTCGAAATTGGAATACCCTCTCCCATGTAGTCCATTTTAAAAACTATTTTTATAAAAAAAAAAAAAATCGAATTAGCAATTTTAAATACCGTTAGCTCTAATCATTTACAGTATAGCGAGCGTAAGTACTAATAACGTAAGCAATTTACATCTTGGTACACGATAATTCAATCCTTAAATCAAATTTAGCTCAGGTTGATTGTTTTATATGTTGTGTACTATTAATTATTTTATTTATTCCACATCTTAGTGCGCATCACAGTTGAAAATATATATACATATATTTTTTTTTTCATATCAATACGTTATGCTGAGGGGAAAATGTCGTTCTCACTATCACGTCGCAAAAATTATAACAATTATCTACAACTTCACCTTAGTTTCTACGCATAAAACTAAACTTGAATTGATAATAATTATAATCGTATGTGCATAATATCAATTTAATCGAAACCTTCAAAAGTCTTTGTTTTATCTAAATGAAACGAAATAAATGCGTACTAATACAACAATTCATATTTGAATCAATAACCACCTTATTAGTTAACTAAGTAATCCCAAAAAACTGAAGCAGTAAGATATTACTCTATTTTAAAACTTCTTTGGCTTCAAAAATATGCAGATTAAAATAAAATTCAGCATGTTTAAAGCTCTCAAATATAGGAGCCCATTCGCAAGATTAACCTGAAATGAATAAGAAGAAACAAAAATTATTTGAAATATAAAATGTAAAGTTGCCAACGAAACAAATTAACACCTTATAAGTTGTTCTACCTTACTTCGACATAATTAACAAATACATGATGAATATTCAAATGAGATAGAGTGATTTATAAGATCTATATAACAATTTATGATATCTTAACCTTAGTGGCCGCATAAATAAAAATAGACTTGTAATAGTTATTGCGCTATTAAATATTGGCAATTCATTGGTTCCTTTTTTTGAAAACAGAAAAAAACTGTCACAGAAGCGTCTAATTATAAGGATTTACTTTGCAAAAACAAGATAACTATATTATTACTAAATTTTAGTTGGCAAGACTATATCTGAAATCAAAATACGGTGCTTTTCTAAAGCTGTAGTACAAGAGAACAAAAATATTGCCTTAAGTACTACTTCTACTAAAGTACTACTACTACTGACCTATTCAACAATTGAACCAGGGCTTATAAGCCGAATATGTAATGAGCACGTAAGCCTGTATATGTATGTGTTACAATAAACAAATAAACCACAGTTATGGCAGAATTAGATTGAGCATTGTGAATTTAAGTGCTATAATCAAAGTTCAAAGCAAATGTGATATAATATTAATTAAACCAAAACAAACAAACGTTTTTGGTTTTTAACTGAAACAAAATGAATGTATTCTAACACAGCGATGTAAATCTATAATTGTATAAATTACCACCTAATCATTCAACTAAAACAAGCTGTTATGCTTTTTAATAGTCGTCTCATAACCACACTCAGACATAATTAACTAGTAAGCCATGAATATTCAAATGAGATGAAATGATTATTACACAACCCACACTAATTTAACATTCTCTCTCCTTTTCACAATAACAGAAATCCCGGCCATTCACTCTCAACTGAGAATTAATATTTATAGATCAACACCTAAAATCCGGATATTTGGGAGAACGTGCAAAGTTACATAAATATATACCCCGAGTGAACAATTTGCGCATTTTCGCGAATGGCCCCCGCCGCGGTCAGGAGGAGCGGGAGCGTGGGGAGGCTGTCAGAAGCATATGCCGCCTGAGGGCTGGCGGTTCATTCTCTTGCGCCCCGTTTTGCGCCCCGCTTCCTTATGCGGAATCATGGTGTATCTCCATGCCGGCAGGGTCATCCAATGAATGGGTTTCAATTTTATAAGAGGAGAGAGAAGAGGGTTTGAATTACAGCGATTTTATCCTGGATTCGCGGTCTATTTAGATCGCCGCCATCATTTGTTCAGGAGTGAAAATTCTAAGGCTTTTAATGTCTTTTGTTAAAGGCAGGGGATTTCTTAAGGCGAATTTCGTCCTACTTAAAACTGAGAAGATAGATGATATTCAGAAAGAATATTACGGAATAATAAATTTTGTTGTGCAACTTCTAGTGGTAGTATAAGCATGGGCTTTTTGTCTTTATGTGATACTGCCACGAGTAGTAAAATTGTTGTACTTTTTGTTTTACTTTTAGTGGCAACATATGTTTTTTTTTTTTTTTTTTTTTTTTTTTTTTCAATTTGATATTGCGACGAGTATTAGGATATATTTTACACATTTTATTTGTTGAATAACAAAATTGTGAGCATATAACTGGAAATGTTAATTTGAAAGAATATTACTGAATAATAAAATTTGTTGTGTAACTTCTAGTGGTAGTATAAGTATGGGTTTTTTGTCTTTACGTGATACTGCCACAAGTAGTAAAATTTTTGTACTTTTTGTTTAACTTTCAGTGGTAACATAAGTATGGTTTTTTTTTCGATGTGATATTACGACGAGTAACAGGATTTATTTTACACATTTTTTGTTGAGTAGCTAAATTGTAAGCATACAACTCGAAATGTTAATTAGAAAGAATATTATTGAATAATAAATTTTGTTGTGTAACTTCTAGTGGTAGTATAAATAAGGGTTTTTTGTCTTTACGTGATACTGCCACAAGTAGTAAAATTGTTGTACTTTTTGTTTAACTTTCAGTGGTAGCATAAGTATGGTTTTTTTTTCTCGATGTGATATTACGACGAGTAACAGGATTTATTTTACACATTTTTTTGTTGAGTAGCTAAATTGTGAGCATACAACTCGAAATGTTAATTAGAAAGAATATTATTGAATAATAAATTTTGTTGTGTAACTTCGAGTGATAGTATAAATAAGGGTTTTTTGTCTTTACGTGATACTGCCACAAGTAGTAAAATTGTTGTACTTTTTGTTTAACTTTCAGTGCTAACATAAGTATGGTTTTTTTTTTCGATGTGATATTACGACGAGTAACAGGATTTAATTTACAAATTTTTTTGTTGAATAGCTAAATTGTGAGCATACAACTCGAAATGTTAATTAAAAAGAATATTATTGAATAATAAATTTTGTTGTGTAACTTCTAGTGGTAGTATAAATAAGGGTTTTTTGTCTTTATGTCTCTACCACGAGTAGTAAAATTGTTGTACTTTTTGTTTAACTTTCAGTGGTACCATAAGTATGGGTTTTTTGTTTCGATGTGATATTGCGACGAGTAACAGGATTTATTTTACTCATTTTTATTGCTGAATAACAAAATTGTGAGCATATAACACGAAATATTACTTAGAAAGAATATTTCTGAATAATAAATTTTGTTGAATAACTTTTAGTGGTAATATAAGTATAGGTTTTTGTTTTAGTGCGATGGAGCGACGAGTAGTAAAATTAATGTTGTATTTTTTGATTGATAACTTTTCGTGGTAACATAAGCATGCTATTTTTTCTGTGTGATTACATGACGAATAATAAGATTTATGTTGTTATTTTTTATTCTATAACTTCTAGTGGCAACATAAGCATGCTTTTTTGTTCTGTGTGATAGCATGACGAATAATGAGATTTATGTTGTTATTTTTTATTCTATAACTTCTAGTGGCAACATAAGCATGCTTTTTTTATGTGTGATTACATGACGAATAATAATATTTATGTTTTTATTTTTTATTCTATAACTTCTAGTGGCAACATAAGCATGCTTTTTTTTCTGTGTGATAACATGACGAATAATAAGATTTATGTTGTTATTTTTTATTCTATAACTTCTAGTGGTAACATAAGCATGCTTTTTTTTCTGTGTGATAACATGACGAATAATAAGATTTATGTTGTTATTTTTTATTCTATAACTTCTAGTGGCAACATAAGCATGCTTTTTTTTCTGTGTGATTACATGACGAATAATAAGATTTATGTTGTAATTTTTTATTCTATAACTTCTAGTGGCAACATAAGCATGGGTCTATACGATAGAATGATGAGTAGTAGGATTTACGTCGTAATATTTTGTGTTGAATAATTAGTAGTGGTAGGTATAATTATGAGTTTTTTGTTTCTGTGCAATACTGCGATGAGTAACAGGATTTACGTTGCATATATTTTGTTGAATAAAATAATAATAACAAATAACTCGATACGAGTAATAGGATTTATGTAGAATATTATGCGGAATAGCAAAAGAAGTAGCAAAAAACTCTAGAATTACTCAGTTGTTAATATAGGTTCTTTTTCCTTTGTGATAGTGTGGCGAGTAAAAGGATTTTGGCTGTTGTGCTTTTTGCTGAATAACGTCTAATGGTAGTAAAATTATAGTTTTTTTGTTTCTATGTCATAGTCTGCTGAATAACAGAATTTATGTTAAGTCTTATGTTGAATAACTTCTAGTGGTAGAATAAGTAGGTTTTATTTATTTATTTATTTTAAATTATAGTATGAGAAGTAACTGGCTTATAACTTCTAGTGTTAATCTAAAAATAGCGTTTTTGTTTCTACGTAATAGTGTGACGAGTAACAGTATTTATTATATTTAAGTAAGCCAAATTAGTTTAAATTAGGAAAATATTGAATAATTGCATTATATTTTACATGATGCTGCTGATTTTTGCTAAAATAAAAAACAAAATTATTGTTTAAAAGAAATAGTTTTGAGGAAATCATTGAAAAATGGCAAAACGAATATTTGTCTTATAAGTTTTATTTATTTATTTTATTTTATTTTCCCTACAGAAATTTTATAAATATCAGCAAGGGAGTATTCGGCTCCATAGAAGAGATATCCTAATTTCATTTTTTTTTCTTCTAAAAATGGTACTTTTCGTTGAAATTTCTCTTCGAAAATTTCCACTAACAACACATTACTTTTTTGAAGTTGCAACTTTAAGAGTGTTCATCGAAGACTCATTCCTTACATTAAAAAAGAGCTTTTATCGAATAATATTAAATTTTTATAACAGTTATAAGCTCGTAACAGTTATTCATAACCGTTAGGTTGTCAAGTTTTATTCTTCTTTAGCCAAAGCTATGTATGGCTGGTTATGAAAATGCCGCAAAACGTCAAAAAGAAATAAAAATCTGTAGTTTAAAAGTGTTTGTAAATCTAATTTTCAATAATTCAAAAATTGATTTTTGTTTTGTTTTGGCTGGAGAAATGTGTATTGGAAAGGATTGAGAATTATTCATTAGTTTAATTGATTTTCATTTTACTAGCTGCAAAGCTAAGCATTAGAAGTCATAAACCTAAAAATTGGGTCGGCTGTTCAACGACGGTTATAAAATAAAATAAAATCATACTACGATCAAGTACATTCTTACAAGTTCGCACGCATATATATATTTAGAACACTTTAATGTTAATTTCATCAAATCCATTCAAGACAATTCGAGTTCATTCAATTAGTGTCCATTTGAAGAAGAAGAAGGAAGAAAGTTATGTGGATTTTTTACAAAAATTACTATTGGATCGTCGCATTTGGAGAATTACTAAGTTTCGACGAATTAATAAAGTGAAAAATTGGTTTTCCCCAGGAGACACCGCAGATAGAAGTTGGCCGTACTCTGGAAAAAAATCCTTCCTTTCATTAACCGTAAACCGTTCCTTCTCTGTAGAAAACGAAAAGAAGCTAAAAATATTTAAATTCGTAAAAACATGTATTGAATACTTCTGAGTGATGTATCAGAATGAATAATCAGTTAAAATGTAGTTTTCAGATTTATGAATATTTTACTATATTTGTAATGAATAAAAAATAAATAAACTAAGTGAAGTAACTTTTTAAATATTGAAAAACAAGATCATAAACCCTTTAAATGTTTACAAAACCATGACTTTTCTTCATATTGACATTTTGATCTGTTTTCATAGCTCTGCTGATTCATGGGCAAAGCTTAGCCCAAAAGCCACTAAAGTTACAAACTCAAAATGGTTGTAAAAATTCTGGGTAAATCACAAAAACAACGGGATTCTATAACAGACATTTTAAAAAAAAATTTCAAAAAATTAAGCAAAGTAAGAACAAAAATTAACAGATCATTTACATCACAAAATGAAATAAATTAAAAATATGTGTTATCGTAGTTCTTTGAATTTTAATTCCCTTATGAAATGTTAAAAAAAGAATCAGCATGATTTTTGCTTATCGTCCCACACTTCAATAAGCTAAGATATATATTTATTATTCTAATTCAAAATGAAGTTTGAAATATTCCCTTTTTAGACCAGTATTCCCCAAACTTAAGTTTTTCATATTCATCCTCTTGTATATATTTATACTCTCCATACTTCAATTTTCAGAAGAATTTTCCCTCCACTTTTTCATCTATTTTATTTTTTGTATTTTTGAGCAGACAAGCACACAGGATGAAATAAACAGGAACAAGATTTTTCCCCAAACCCATTCCATTTAAGGTCATTTATTCCTCAAATTTTTGAGGAGTGAACGTCGAGCCCTGTTCCACTTATTCCAATTTTTTGTTTGCTTTCAAGGCGAAAATAGAGATAGAAGGGTAGAAGATTCCACAAAATTTTCCTCAGTGAATCTCTTTTCTCTTTTACTTTCTCTTCTCCTTTCCAATTTTCGAAAGGATTAGGTCTTTAAGAAAAATTGCTTCGAACCCTTTTCACACCCTTGCTTAAAAATTTTCCCTAAAAATGAAAAAGGGAGGAAATGTTTTATTTTACCATTTACTAAATTTCAAATCTCTTTACCAAGAATGCATTTATGTAACGTAATTTCCTACTCTTTTTTCATTTTAAATTGCTGTCTATGTTTTTGATATAGTTAAAATGTATCACAGTTTTAGGGAAAACCCGCACCACAAGGGTTTCTGAAGTATTTGATTGCTTGCATTTTTGTCTAAAAATGAATAAAAAAGATTTTTTTTTTTACCATTTACTAAAGTTTAAAAAAAAAAAAAAAAAAAAAACATCACCATTTAGGTAACAAAATATTACTCTCTTATATACGAAATTCTTCATTATGCTTGTTAACTGCAAAATAGTTTAAGAAAAAAAAAAAAAAAAAACGTGCCCCAAGATTTTCTGTAATGTTTAATTACTTACATTTTCCCCTAAAAATAAAAATAAATAAATAAAAATTTATTGCCATTTATTAAATTTCAGAAAATTCCTTATGCAAGAATACATTTATGGAACAAAAGTTCTTACTCAGTTTTAATTTTTCTTTTCTTTTTTTTTTTTTTTTTTCAACGGCAGGCACTGAACTTTCGTTCTCTACGATACGCAGTGGGCACCTGTGAACCTAATTCACGGAGGCGAAGAACATTACCCACTCCACATAGCCTCAGATACCCGTTCATAGGGGGAGCCGCATTCACACATCACACAACAGAGAACAACACACAGAGAGAGACAAACATCCTTGCCCTGAGCGGGATTAGAACCCGCAACCACCGGCTTCCCAGTCAGGCACGATGACTGCTCGGCCATCTGGCAGGCATACATTTTTTTCTAGGATTTTGTTAGTTAAAATGTATCTCAGTTTTAGAAAGAAAAAAAAAAAAACGCATGCCACAAGCGCTCTGTAATCATTTAATGATCACAGATGCTCTTGCAAGTTTGCTATCACATTATCTCGCATAGCCAAGTCAGCGAACTGATTTCTTTTTAGAGATAAATAGTATGAATATAAGTATTTTCACCGTATATAATATTACACGCAATATATATATAAGTATTACGCAAAGAATATAAGTATTACACGCAAGATTTTCTTTTCGCAAGAATTTGATAGGGTACTACATACCTCTAAACTTTAAAGATGGTATTTCGTAGTCTCCTCCATTTATGTGTATCTTTTAAGACCATAATTAAAATTGAAGTTAAAATATATTTGTGTTACCTCTGTAGAAATCAGTTATTTAACAGATTATCTGCCTAATGATCTGAAGGAATTATGGATGAAGGAATTATCCGACGGTGATTCGTCAAAAAGTCAAAAAATTGCTTCGTATCACAAATTATATATATAACTGCATACCACCTAGATAATCTACACTTTACCTACTAGGCACTTGTTAAAGGGAAAATAGGGAAGAGAATTGCTTAAACTAGCATAATCTTATTTATTAATATTATTCGCTATCTAAACAGTTAATTTGCTACAATCAAATAATCAACACATTAGTTGATAGAATCAACCATCAATCCTACATTTATTATACACCGAAGAGCCATTACATTATGACCACCCTGCTAATAAAATGTAGGATCACCTTTAGCCTTCAAAACTACTACCACCCGCCGTGGCATTGATTCCACAAGGTGCTTATAGGTAGTCTGAGGTATCTGGTACCAAGCAACTGGTCCTGCAAGTCCCTCACATTGCGAGGGGGTAGCGTGGCAGCAAGAATTTGGTTTTCCAAATAGGACCACAAATGCTCTATTGGATTAAGGTCAGGCGAATTTGGGGGCCAAGACATGACTTGAAAGTCACTGGAATGTTCCTCGAACCAATCCATGACGATTCGACCCTTATGACATGGTGCATTATCCTGTTGGTAAACACCATCCCCCGCAGGAAAAACTGTTGCCATGAATGGGTGAACCTGGTCTGCAACTATGTTCAAATAGCTTACAGAAGTCAGGGATTGTTCTATGAGGATTATGGGTCCTAATGTGCCACATGACCATCTGCTCCTGAGCGAGCCCATTGTTATAAATGGAGGGTGGTCATAATGTAATGGCTCTTCGGTGTACAAATAATCAAACGTTTTAAGCCTTTTCATGGCAGCAAATTTTTAATCAAAAAATTTGGCAAGGAAAGACAAAGGAATTGGAATCATCGTATGTTCGAATAATCGAAGCTATTTGTGTTATTTTTATATTTGATTGGCGGATAAAAATTCGCATTGTTAAAGAAATAAAAACTATTAAAATTTTAGTGGTTTATATTATTATATCATTATATTATTAGTAGTAGTTTATATAGTTTATATTATGTTCTCACCAATAAATTCAAAAATTTCCTTCATTTTGTTACACATACGAAACGTTCACTACACGTATATAATAAATTTTACAACATAAGCAAATATTATATGACTGGAAGATCGAGAGTAAATTTCAAATATCGCAAAGGTTAAAAAACTTTGAGAAATACTGCATTAAACTTTTTAAATTAATAGTTACATTAGAAAAAGCAAAAACGCTATCACAATATTACGAATTGTTATCTACATTTATTAAGGTCTAGAATGTATTAAAAACATCAAAACCAGTTCGATTTTCGGATTAAACTGAAAGATAAAAGTGAATAATTACAAACGCCTCCTAGTGTCATCCATCAATAATTTAAATTCAAAGATTTTTGAAGAAATATTTTGCCTCTTTTTTCCGAAATTTACAATTAAGAAAATACGATATAATATTTTATTGTTAAAGAATATATAAATATGGACAAATTGCTAAAATATATTTAAGCCAATGATTAAAAATGCTAATTTTGCCTATTATTTTGAATTATTTCTAAATGCTATGACAGATTCTTTGACAGGAACAATAAATATTTTTCGCAATACAACAATTTAACTATAGAATACGAAAATTTTTCAACTAAATACGAATTTTTGAAATTTTTGGCTTTAATGGAAAGGGGAATCTGAAGCACTTTTCAAATGAAACAACATTAATGTTTCTATGCTTGTTCACTCTCAATAATTACCCTCAAAATAAATCTGAAACTTTCAAATTTCAAACAATTCTAAAAGCATTATCTGAATATCTATCAATCGCCAATCATTTATTTTTCTTTTACTTTGTCCCTGTCTAATTATGGAATTACAATTGATTATAAAACTCATTTTACAATGTAATAATTCATTCTTCGCTGAACAAAGCCTCCCATCAGTTGCTTATGACAACTCCATTATGCATGTCGTCATTAAAGATTGGCGAATTATGCAAATCCTTTTCCGCCATTAAGTGGCTCAAATGATCCTTTTATTTTGATATTAACGAATGGCAACGATAATATTTTATCCACTTTCCCAAACGATTCCTTTTGTCTCTCTATTTATATAAGAATCCCTCCCCAATGAAAGGAACATTTCTCGCTTTTAAAACTCCTAATTCAAATCTTTTCTCTTAATAAAACGGTCCGACTAATTTGCATTAAAATACATTTTTCGCTAAGCTCTGAGCAATGTTCAATATGTTTATTGCATGGCCGTAGCTGTCGCTCTCTCCCTTTCTTTTATTAATTGAATTAAAATTACTTGACAAGTGGGGGGAAAAAATCTCAAGAAAATACTGCAGCGTTATTGGCAGTTGAAGTTGTTAAAATGCGATGCTGGCGTTTTCTGTTTTTCTTCTACAAATACAAATGTGCAAATGAAAACTCATTTATGCAATAAAGGCGTCACCAGAGCCGTCAGAAACAGTCGGCGAGAGTTGATTTCATTAGACGTCCATAAAATTAAATTGAGTGGAAATTAGAATGTGATTTATTGTGTATTATTGGATTTATGCAGATGTAGTTGAGAAAATTCTAGTTATGTAAGTTTTGAAAGCTTATGAATTTTTACCATAAAAACGGTTTTTAAGATGTATAAAAATAAATAAATAAATAATTAATAATTCCATTCGACTTAATGAAAAACTTTTGTATAGCGTATAAATTATGTAGATTAAAAACAATAACAATCAATATCTGACGAAAGGTTAAATAATCAGCAATAAAAAGCATAATAAGTTTTATTAGAAAAAATATTCTAATCAAGAAAAGGTTCATTGCACAAAAAAACGTACCACTTTGAATAACTTTTGATCTAATGATGGGATAGTCTCGTTTTAGGATTCAATCTTAATAGTTCGAAAGGGTACCTAAATATGCTAATTAATTAGTGCAGACAATATTTTAATCGATATGTAAATCTTTTCCGAATTAGCAAATTTTTTTTTCAACAGACTCGGATTTCTGACCCCCCAAATATGCAATTTACGAAATACGGTCTCCATAGTTTGTTCATAGGAGCGATCCAAAGTTTGGGCCCCTTAATGTTAATTTTATTCTTTGCGTATTTCGCCATGTCTCAAGAATTTTTGATGCAAATTTTAAAATTTTGCACTCAATTGTAAAATTTATTTATCCAAAGACAATTCCATGCAAAAAATAAATTTTACTAAATATTCATTATTTTTCATTATTTATTTAATAGTTGTCGAAAATTTTTTGAATTTTACGGTATAAAATTTTGCACATTTGTACTTTAAAATGTGTGCAAAAACATAAAAAATAATTCTGGGCAAAAAATAATATTTAATAGAAATGCAACTGAAGAATGTAATTTTGGCGTGCTTAAAGAATTATTTTTTATTTGTAAAGTTTACACATGTTTTTTTTTTTTTTTTTTTTTAAATTTTTCAAAAGTTTTTGCAATTTTTTTTCCCAATGCCCACCTTGATAAAGACCTAGGTCATACAGGCACCTGAAGAGCAGATTTGTTGGCCACTCTTTCAGGGGCACCCTATTAGCTGGGCCAACGTTGTTCACACAGTAAGGACAGATAGCACAGAGAAGGAAAGAACATCCATGCCTTGCCCGGGATTCAAACCCAGAACCTTTCTGATGCAAGGGCAGTTCCCTAACCCCTACATAGGCCGGTCAGCATTTTAAATACTTGTTTGATAATTTTTTCTCACTTTTTTTGCTTCAAATAAGGACTGTTTACTTATTGCTGTGGAAATAAATTTATTAATATATCTTGATATCTTCATTTTATTTACTTTCGCTTGAGTTGATATTGAAAGAAACAAAATAAATAAATAAATAATAACAGAGATTGATAAGATATCGACAGAAATGACATCTTAGCGTTTAAATTAAAATTTCTAAGAATACAAGAAATTTCCTTCAGGAATTCAAGAGAGGTATGAATCCTTTCCTTTTTGAATTAATTTAATCCCATAAGTTTATTTTATTTCATTAACGAGCAAAAGTATTCTTTTATTTCCTTCTCTTGTGTTATTTCTTGTTCACCAAAGGGCTTTTTTTTTTTTTTTTTTTTTTTTTTTTTTTTTTTTTTTTCCCCACATAGAGTTGATTATTCCTCAAATCCATTTACTTATTTATTTACTTATTTATTCATTTTTATCTCATAACCTTCGCAAATACTGTATTTGTGTTCTTCACAAATGATTTTCAAATTTTCGATTAATTTATTTTTCAAAATTTTGTCAAATATTCTAACTTTTCATGTTTTGAGTTTCCTCTTGTTTGTGGATTTTTCTTTACGGCTGCCTCGCCGTAACTCTTTTCTTTGAAATCGAATCTGTTTTCATGGGGTTTGGACAAATTCTGGTACTTTTCATCATCACAATACGCTTGTGACCTTTTTTTTTTTTTAATTGATGCCTCGGCTATTATGTTTAAACACTCAAACTCCTAAATTCTATTTTCTGAGTAACTGCTATTGTTAATTTTAAGATTTTACTAAATTCTTTGAGGCCTTCTGGTGTTGCCATGAATCGCCACCAAGCCTACCTTTTTTAATCCTCTTTTTCTTTTGCTGAGAGGTCACGTACGCGCACTTAGAGCCTACAGTATTTTCCGGATGCCCCCTGACGGGGGCGGGACGGGGTTAAGCTTTGATTCTTCAAATCCAGGTAAAATTTCTTATTCGTTACGATTAACATAATAACAAAATGTACTTATAAAAAATTCTGGTAATTATATATTTTATTAATAACATAATTGTTGCTTTTTTTTTAATTCTTGACTTTTAAAAAATAAATAAATGATGAATGAGAAGCAATTATAAGTGCTGGTGGAAATGTCATCGGGTTAACCGAGGAATTCTTTTATATTTTCTCTCTTTATGCAACGTAAATGTGGGGCTTTTCCGTCCAAAAGTCCTCCACGAAAGCTAGTTTGTCTCAATGCTTGATCAATGAGATCCCCTGTCTTCTGTTTTGGGTTCAAAATTATGAGGCTACGGAGTTGAACATTGATAGTCGTAAATTCAAAACTAAATCGTCTGCAAAAATAAAATAAAATAATCAGTTAGCCTTATGTATGAAATTTAAATAGCAGTATTTTTTGTTTAGTAAAAGTTCTCTGGTGTTCTGCAAGTATCAAATTTGTAATTATATGACAAAAATTCAACTTTTTTAATAATCATGTAATATTTTATCTGAAAAAAAAAAAAAACAGGAAAAATAATTTTTAGTGTTCTGTAAGCATCGAATTTGTATTTATGAGAAGAAAGTTCGGTTTTTTTAATAATCATGTAATTTTTTATCTGAAAAGAAAACAGAAAAAATAATTTCTTGTGTTCTGTAAGCATCAAATTTGTATTTATGAGAAGAAAATTCGGCTTTCTTAATGATCATGTAATTTTTGATCTGAAAAAAAGAACAGGAAAAATAATTTCTTGTGTTCTGTAAGCATCAAATTTGTATTTATGAGAAGAAAGTTCGGTTTTTTTAATAATCATGTAATTTTTGATCTGAAAAGAAAACAGAAAAAAATAATTTCTTGTGTTCTGTAAGCATCGAATATGTATTTATGAGAAGAAAATTCGGCTTTCTTAATGATCATGTAATTTTTGATCTGAAAAAAAGAACAGAAAAAATAATTTCTTGTGTTCTGTAAGCATCAAATTTGTATTTATGAGAAGAAAGTTCGGTTTTTTTTAATAATCATGTAATTTTTGATCTGAAAAGAAAACAGAAAAAATAATTTTTAGTGTTCTGTAAGCATCAAATTTGTATTTATGAGAAGAAAATTCGGCTTTCTTAATGATCATGTAATTTTTGATCTGATAAAAAACAGGAAAAATAATTTCTTGTGTTCTGTAAGCATCAAATTTGTATTTATGAGAAGAAAGTTTGGTTTTTTTAATAATCATGTAATTTTTGATCTGAAAAGAAAACAGAAAAAATAATTTCTTGTGTTCTGTAAGCTTCAAATTTGTATTTATGAGAAGAAAATTCGGCTTTCTTAATGATCATGTAATTTTTGATCTGAAAAAAAGAACAGGAAAAATAATTTCTTGTGTTCTGTAAGCATCGAATTTGTATTTATGAGAAGAAAGTTCGGTTTTTTTAATAATCATGTAATTTTTGATCTGAAACGAAAACAGAAAAAATAATTTTTAGTGTTCTGTAAGCATCAAATTTGTATTTATGAGAAGAAAATTCGGCTTTCTTAATGATCATGTAATTTTTGATCTGATAAAAAACAGGAAAAATAATTTCTTGTGTTCTGTAAGCATCAAATTTGTATTTATGAGAAGAAATACGGCTTTTTTAATAATCATGTAGTTTTTTATCCGAAGAAAATTAAAAAATTATTGTTTTTTTATCTCAAAAAGAATTTAAACAAGAAGAAGATTTATATTATCGACAAAAGCAGAACGCTTATCTTCAATACTTCCCCAGACGGCAAAATAAAAAAAAGATTTTAGCAGCTTTCCTCCTGAATATAAAACTCCTTTTCACCATCACTACAAGATATGAAACAAAAATAACTCTCCCCACTATTTCATCCTTCAAAAAATACAAATTGAAAAACTTGAAAACCGATTTCAAAAAATCTTACAAAAAAATATCCTTTCATACTTATATGGATGAAGATATGACAAAATTTGCTGCGAAGGCCTGTCAAAGTCCAGTTACATACCATCGAATGCAATACGGGGCCCTTTGTTTTGTTTCAATGTAAAACTGGACAAAACGGACATTTGGGATAAAGTATATGAATAGATGCCGCCGTATTTCCGAAGAATTGATGGACATTCATGTATTTTTTTCCATTTCTGATTATTTCTGAAATGTTTCTAGGCAGTCGACAGCGCAGCAAAACAAAGAAATATATTTTTTGAATTCGAAAAGACACACAATAAAACTGTGAAAATATAGGATATTTATTCAGTGTGGTAGACAATGTTTTTTTTCCTTTTGATTAGAAAAGAAATTTTTCAGAAAAAGATGAAATTTGAGAAAGTTAAAATAAGACTATTGAAATAATATTTTTGAATAACGATTAAACTGAAAAATATTTAATAGATTTTTC
Source organism: Parasteatoda lunata (assembly GCA_949128135.1). Classification (NCBI taxonomy): domain Eukaryota; kingdom Metazoa; phylum Arthropoda; class Arachnida; order Araneae; family Theridiidae; genus Parasteatoda; species Parasteatoda lunata. Next base: position 62,476,240 of record OX421977.1, read on the forward strand.
ATGGTACAGAAGTCGAATAAGAAAAAAGATAAAAAAAGAGTAATAAAAACCACTGTTCCCGAGAGGAGCGTATCAAGGTAAAATGCATTTCCATGCGCTATGGAGAGGTGGTCAGGAGGAAATAATGTCGTTAACAAAGAAATCAGCATTCGTATGAATAAAACAAGATTCAAGGGCATTAAGATGAGCTCATGTGACTTGAGAGGAAATAATTTTGGCATTGTAAAAATTGAATTCATGCCCCAAGATTCCAACAATGTGCAGCAATTGATGATTAGATGAACACGCTTATTAATAAAGTAAAAAAAAAAAAAAAAAAACTAGATTTTTCTATTTATTACCAAAACTAAGTTGATAGATGAAATAAATATAAGGAAATAAATTAATTAAAAATAGTTAAATATAGCATTAACTATGGTATTTATCTTGAAATTTTATGTCATTGTATAATATTTTGTAAAGTTTCCTCGTCATTGTATAATTTTACCCAAGACAAATATATTATTGAATGGTTATTGAATACTTTATAGTTATTGGATATGTTATGATTAGTGAATATAGTTATTGGATTAAAATATAAGCTTTGTAGTTCTGCTCCTAAATTAATGAGATCATATTAATTTGTTTAAGAAATCGTGCTTATGTTAGGGTAAATGTTTGTTTTAATTATATAATACACATCACTTTAGACATCATAGAGTATTGAAGTTTATGGCTATTCAAAAAGAGCGGGAGAAAAAATGAGTAAAGAGGTAACGAATAAAAAAAATTGCATTCTTAAAAATCTTCAACCATAAACTACAAAGTAAACTAATTGCATAGTAATAAATAAACTTTAAAATTGCTCTTTTTGTATTTTAATTACTGTCCTACAGGAATAATTTGATTTTAGGGTTAAAAGGGAAATAAGTTTAGACGAAAAAAAAAACTATTTAATGGCAAGTCAAATGGTACAAATGCCAGAGCCGGTTATATGGTGTCAAACTTATGCGCAGTTAGGAGTCAAAGCGATGCTATAAACTAAATCTGACTCAGAAAGGAAACGGAAGGATCACAGATTCGCCACAGAGTCATGGAACTTGTGCTTCCGCGAGGACTCTGGAAATTTTATGACTCAGTCACAATTCGACAGAAATGGTTCAAAATTTGATTTTTTATTATTTAAAATTTTAAATAATTTGCAATTCAGAATTTTTCAACCATTATTAAACAGCACTATAAAAATATTAATTAATTATTAAAAGTATTTTTTTTCCCGAATTATGTTCTGATAAATGGATTTCATAATTGTGAACAAAAATATTTGATTCGCTTTTCCTGGGATAAGGCAAAATGTTGCAAAACACTATATTAAAAATAATGGAATCCACACTTCAGACCGCAGTTCTGAATAAACTATTGGAAATATATTTTCTATATTGTGGTTAGTCTCCATATTTTGACGATAAAAAAATCCATATCTATCAACAATTAAAGAAAAGGTATTCACAGAAAATACGCTTTTGTGTCTGATTTCATAGCTTAAATAATAGTTAGCTTTAATTAACAAGCATAATTAAAGTCTATCCTTTGAAACATTAAAATCGGTAAGTAGTTTATAAAAATCTGATCATTAGAATAAAAGTTATTTTTTCAATTATTTAAGCTATTTAAATGTCTTTTTTCCTCTTTTTTTAGCTCATTCTTCATTAAAAGTCAATGCATAAGTGAAAGTATTTTTTTATTATTTTGGATAGATTCGTTATTTTTGGACAGATATCGTTATTTTTAACAGCTTTAGACATTTGGTTATTTTAGGCATCAATTTTCGTTTGATCAAAAAAAAAAATCGTTGTATCAAGCGGCGACAACTACTAATTAAAAATTAAGTAAAATACAATATCTAGTATTGCACTCCACAAGAATCTAATTTGATTTTATTTTGAAAGAATAAATTAAATTCAAACAATCTTTGGAAGAAAGTTTCTATGTTTATTGCCTAAAATTTTAACTTTATCATAACATAAAATAATCACAATATACTTGCTTATTTACATAGTGTTGTTTTATTACTTTTTGTGGCTGAAAATTTCGACACTCAAATCACCCCATTTTAAAACCTTTAAAAACCGTATAGTAAAATGCTTTTAAATAAAGTAATATTTTATTCGAAAGTTGAAATATAAATTTATAGAAATGCATATAAACTGAAACAAAGAGAATAATTGATTAAAAGTCACATAAGCCATTATTGCGCCTTGTTTTATCATTATGGTAAAATCAAGGCATCCATTTTTGAAGCTGTTTAATAAAACTTTAAATTTATAAAATTTAAATCTATTAAATTCAGCTTCGCAATTTCAATTTTATTTTAATGTTCTTTAACATATGATTTTGTAATTTAAAATTTTTGTTGCAATGTCTATTGTTATAATATTTTAGTAAAATAAATAAAATATTATTAATTATGCGCTTTTTCATTTTACAATAAAATACATTATAGCCTTTTCGACCATCAAAACTATAATTTTTAAACGTAGTTAGGAAAATTTTATTAATTTCAATTCTAACGCGTTTAAACAAAAACACGTTTTTAAAAATATAAAAAAAGTAACATAATTATGAATGATCTTATTTTATTACAAAAGTTTTTGCCTTTATTTTATTCCTCAAAGATGCTTATAAAAGTTTTGTCCCAATTTATAATAATTTCCTTAATTTCAAATCTAATCAACAAAATTAATTTATTTATTATTTTTCAGTTCAAAAAGTAGTAAAACAAAACATTGAGAAACAATACATTAATATAATTTTAAAATAATATCGTAACAATGCACATGCTTATTTCATTGTATAAGACATTACATTAATTTTAACATCACGGCGGCTTATTAAAAAAAATTCACAGTATTTATAATAAATTTACTAATTTCAAATCTAATCAATTCAATTAATGTATTTTAATATTTTTCAATACACAAATTAATAAAAAAAAACTGAAAGATCATTACTTAAAGTACAAAAAAAATATTCAATTTACCGTTATGATATCATTACAAGCTAAAACTTCAATTAACAGGGAAGCAGAGAAGGGAATTTGCAAGATATAAATTGAAACGGTAAATCGTTAAAAGTAATTGGCAATTATTCAGAAAGAATTTTCTAATTGACTTCTTGGAGGAAACACTAATTATTTATCCGATGAAAACGTTCTTCAATAATAAACAAGGAATCTAGAAAGATTTTAATTCGAAGAAACAATTAGTGGTTATCAATAAAATTCTTAATAGAATTTATTTCTCGTAATTTTCACTACACTGATACGAGCAAAAGATTATTATCGTAAACTTTTAATTTTAATTTTAAGAGGAAAATAATTTATTCTTATCATTGAAACCCAATTTACAAATGTTATTATTTCTATGGAAAATATAACATAGAAATAATTAAAAGTAAAATAAAGAAACTTTTCAGAATGTTCAAAAGAATTTTCTTTGAATAAAGTAAAACCTTATGCACATTTCTTAAGCTTTTTTAATTAGAATTATGCTTACGATTATTTAAGAAATGCCTTTTTTAAGCAAATTTACTGATAATATTGTGAATAAAAATTTATTCGCAGTGATAAAAAATACAATCGAAACTGACAGAGCCGCGATGGCTCAGGGGATAGAGCGTTCGCCTTCCAATGAGGCGAACCGGGTTCGAATCCCAGTCGATACGAATTCCGCATCCGGCTTGCACTGACCACAGTGCTGACGTGAAATATCCTCAGTGGTAGACGGATCATGGGTTAGAGTCCCCTTGCCGTGAGGCTAACCGTGGGAGGTTCTCGTGGTCTTCCTTTCCATGTAACGCAAATGCGGGTTAGCTCCATCAAAAAGTCCTCCACGAAGGCAAATTTCTCCCAATACTCGATCCAGGAGTTCCCTTGTCTTCTGGATTGGGTTCAAAATTACAAGGCTACGGAGTTGAACATTAGTAGCCGTAAACCCATTAAGTTGGGTCGGCTGTTCAACGACGGTTATAAAATAAAATAAAATCGAAACTGACAGACAATGGTAAATATATCGTGGTTTATCTTGTGTTTGGCTCTATAGTAACATCAAGGAGCTCGGTAATTTTTACCGAAGAGCTTTGATAAAGGATTTTAGTAAAATTAACAACTACAACACATTTTATAATCTGTGTTTAAATTGGATAAATATTGTAAAATTTGGTAATATTATCATGATACCTTAGAGCATAGCACAAAACCCATTTATTCAGTTAAATTTACTTTTCAGTTTTGTATTTTTTACTAAATGAGGGGTAATGAAAACTATAATTACGAAAACCAAATTTTCTACTAAACCGTTACTTAAACGAACAGGAAAATTACCGAATGAATGGTTTAAATACCATGTATTTTGGCCATATTAACTAGAACTATGATTTTTTGTAATGAAATGTCTTTACAATACAGTGCGGTAATTTTACGAGAATTTTTTATTTCCATGTATTCATTTTTGTATTTTTAGGGGATTTCATTACCCACAAATAGCTGATAAAATAAATTCAGAGAAACTAAACGTGTGTAAAAAATATGATCTATGAAGTAAGGGCAATTTAGGATTTTAAAATATAGTTTGCAATTTTTTTCTGAAAATTGGGTTTAAAATCTTAAAATGATCAACCATGAATAATGGGGAAAAAACAATTCCACAATTAAAATGTGAGAGAACCACAGTTCAAGTGCCTTAAAATCTAGACAAAACTATAATTTTAATCTATGTATACCATTTGTAAAACATTGTATGAGGCTTAGAATGAACAAATAGCTTAGTTGATCAAAGAATTATTAACCTTTCTTAAAAATCACCGATTTATCCATTTAAATGAAAATTATTTACGAGCACAGGTTTCGGATAAAGCAAAAATTAACATAATAGTCATAAATAACTGATGTAAGCTCACAACAGTTATAAAAATAGCACATTGTTCACTAAAGAGCTATATTTGGAACCGTGGTGACTCAAGGGATAAAGTGCTCGCCTCCCAATGATTTGACCCGGGTTCGAATCCCTAGTCAATACGAATTCCACTCCCGGCTCGCGACAACCACAGTGCTGACGCAAAATATGCTCAATGGTAGACGCATCATGAGAGTCCCGTGAAGCTAGCCGTGGGAGGTTTTCGTGTTTTTCCTCTCCATGTAACGCATATGCGGGTTAGTTCCATCAAAAAGTGCTCCACGAAGGCAAATTTCTCCCAATACTTGATCCAGGAGTTCCCTTGTTTTCTGGATTGGGTTCAAAATTTCAAACTGGAACAAAAGTAATTCCTAGATCAAGCATTAGAACAAACTAGCCTTAATCACTTCAAAACGCAACAGCTCTTTAGGGCAGAACGCAACAGCTCTTTAGGGCTCTTAAGCTCATTAAACCATGAAACCATCTTACAGGAAATTGGCACCTAATGATGTTTCTGAGTAAATTTTACGTTCTCTTGATACTTCTTAATTATATTCATTAAACTTTTCAAGAATTGTATTCAATGCACAAAATGTAGACTACTCGGATTTCCACAAAACAAATGTAATCAATAGATGTAATTTAAAAAAATCAATTAAAGTATACCAGAATGTGATTGAAGTTTATTTTGCTGCATTCCTCTTAAGAAACTAGAGCATTTATTCTGACAAAATTTAAAAACAATTCGTCCCCTTTCCGTCGAGCTCACCGTGGAAGATTTTCCTGGTTTTTCACTCCATGCAACGAAAATACAGGTTAGTTCCATTGAAAAGTTCTCCTCAAAGGCTATTTCCCAATGCTTGATCCAGAATTTTCTAGATTAAGTTCTAGATTGTCTGCTAGATTAAGTTCAAAATTACAAGGTTACGGAGTTAAACATTGATAGTCATAATACTCTGAATTGAGTAGGTTGTTCAACGCTAGCTATATAATAAAATACAATTGGCAGCGTCATCTGTTAACCAAATTTGTAACTAACTTTGAAATTTGATGAGAATAAATATCTGCATAACTAAGCAGAAAGCAATAAGCTGTACATTCTATCTCCATTTTTCTTTAACTGTTATTTAAAGTCTTTAGTTATTTTAATAGCATTGGTAAATTAGGTCTCCTGATAATATATTAAAAGCTTTTTTGCTTCAGCGCAAAGCACAAGATTTGAAAACTGCAGATAAGTTTATACCGTAACATTACCTTTGATATTAATTTTAAAAGTCGTAAAATTAACGACAGTAACTTCATAAACGCTTCATTCTTGGCATCTTTCAGATAAATTGTCTCTGCCTAATGGTATGAGTTAATCTCACCAACATAAACGAGTTACCTTAAAAACTCATAAATCAAATTACCTAAATATATCACTCAAGGGCCGCACTCTTTGGGTAAATGTTGCAAGCTGATTTGACCAATGAGGTGTCTTCAAGCAAGAACTTTTTCCATAATAGTTAAAGATTACTTATCCCCCATTAAGTTGAGGACGAAGCGTTTCCTTAAGGATCCGAAGCAAAATTATTTCAGGAAGGGCCTCTTAATAGTTTCAGTCTTTGCAATTAATCTTACCACAATAACAAAAGACTTAAGTAACTCTTCTCTCTTTTGTCATTTATCCCAACTATCTTCAGCCCATAAAGGAGTTTGAAAAATGGGACATAAACGATTAAACTTATACGAAAACCCGGGTAAAAAAAAAAAAACAGAGTTTTTAGCGTGTTTTTTTATATCTCCACCTCCTATCTGTGTACGCCCGGAAAAATTTTCCCCAAAAACTTCATTATCTGTCCTTTCTAAGATTTTCTTCTAATGAGACGATAGCGTTCCACTCCTGATTAATTTTTACACAACGCGTAGTCAAGAGAAAAGAGGATGATAAAAAAAAAGCGAAAGAAAATAGTTCCATACGCACGAATAGAGTGAAAAAAAAAGTGGGATGAAGAAATTAGGGCTAAAAAACTTTCTATCCAGCGGCTAAATATTAGTTAATCATGCAAAGTAAAAAAAAAATTGAGAGAGAGATATTGAAAAAAATAATCTAAGCTCTAATTAAAAGCTTGAGGTATAAAAAAAAAAGGTATTGGGTAAAGTGGGAGAAAAAATAATAATGCATAAAAATCCGATGAAAGCTTTGTGCTCGCCTACCTTTTGTTGATGAATAGAAGTCGTTAGTTTCTGTATCAAAACCTCTTGTAATGGAGTATCGTTGCCACAAAAAAAAGTTAAAAAGAAACAAAAAAAGCCGAAAACTCTTTTGTGTTTGCGTCCGGGGTGTTTTTAACTTCAACGCGCACAGGGGGATCAAAACATATGGTTTATGTATATATAAGTGTAGAAAAAATGTTAGCGACGAGTTGAAAAAACGGGAATAAAAAAGTAAATGCTTTTATAGGAGGCAGACGATAGATGGGAGAGGGGGAATGATGAAGCTTCTGATGTGGAGGGGTGAGCGAAGAAATCTGCGTTCCGTCATTACCATGTATGAAAATGATTTTACTCAATAATTGCATCTTTAATGGCCAATAGCGATTATTCTGTGCTTTAAACGGAACAATAGAAAGTTGAGATGAATCGGCTAAGTCGCCCAATCAGCAGGCTTCATAGGCGTGGTTTGGTCTACGTCTTCTGGATTAGGCGACAATTAATTCTCCTTCAGACCACCAGGTGTCACTGGCAAGCGATTAGTCGCCTGATGAACGGCATTAATTCTCTTCTCTACTCCCTATTGCTTTTAAAGATGGGGTACTACCGGATTTGGCAACTCATTTTATTCTTTTTTATTATCTATTTTATTCTTTTATCTTCTATTTTTTTTCCGAAGTGAAAAAAAATGAAGTTTCACACCTTACCGGTAATGATGCGAAATATTTTTAAGGATTGCATAAGTAATTATAAACAAATGAGATTTCGAAATTTTTGGCCTTTAAACTTAACTAAGTTTTCGAGAGTATAAGGTTACTTTAAAAAATAAAAAAAATAAAATAAAAAAAAAACTCATTATTGTAAATTTTACGCTTAATGAAATTAAAATAAATGGTTATTATCCTAAAGTAATTATCTTTACAATAATTAAATTTTAATTTAAACTAAGAATAGTTTAGTTTGACCATCAAAATACGGAATTTCATGTATTTTAATTTTTTAAGTTTGTACAAAAAAATTTATTCAAACCATTACGTTGGACTGAATTTTCATAAAAATAGTATACACTTATTTTTTCATTGTGCTTGCGTCTCACAAGTTAGTCAATTAAAATCCTACTGTTGACGAGCTAACCATGAGAGGTTTTTTTCTTAATGTAATGCCATTGTAAGGAACTCTCCTTCAAATCCCCTATGATAAAGAGTTTGTTCATATTCTTTTTGCAGAAGCTCTATTACCTGCTAAGTTGGGGTGAATACTACAAGATTACAAAATTTAAACATATTAACACTAAGCATAAGTTATATGGACTAGCATTTCGACTCTGCTGTTAAATAATTGTCCAGCTAACATACATAATTAGTTTAATGCTTAGGCATCGAAGTTATTAAAAAAATTATAAGTCAATTAAATAAGAAGCATTTGTAATTTTTAATGAAAAATTAGCTCAATTTATTCTGCTATTCAAATACACAAACTATATGTGTTTGCTTTTAAAAATTTCCTTTTTTTTTTTTTAATTTATATTCTTGTAAATATTTACTGTTTTTTAACACTTTTCGACGAAATTCACTTCTAAAACAGATTTTAATAAATGATGGGTTGTGATTTAAGTAAAAAACATAAAATTTAAATAGTTAACTCAAAAATCTGAATTTTTGACCAACTGAGTACTGTCTTTGGTGTTCCAAGATATCCCGGACAAGTCACTCGATTACAGGTTATATAAAATGTTCCTGAATAAAAAAGTATTGTAGGGTGGTAAGCTCTTTAAAATTCAAAAAAAAAAAAAAAAAAAAAACTGGAGAAAAAAAATTTAAATCCATGTTTTAAATTTTTATACATAAGGCTAGTAAGGAAATGATCTTATTTCCAAGAAAAAAAGTCAATTTTTTTTTCTCAAATGCAACAATTATTTAAAACATTATAAATTTATAATATCTAAAAATCTTTATGGAATGTTTTGCATGAGTTAAATAATTCATACCTGATAATAAAGTTTAATCTCAAAATAAAAAAATTGTGATACATTTAAAGTTATAGTGTTTTATGTCGTCGATTTGAGGGACCCTTTGACTAGATGAATATGGCCGTAGACTTCTTCGTCTATCTCTCTGTGTAGCCTAATGTCTTTGTTTAAAATGCGAATTCTGTTGAACAGAAAAGCGTTTAGCTTTGCTGTAAATGCTGTTTTTCCTGCACATTGCATTGATGGCAGGGAAAAGAAGTTTCCTTTTCTCCGAATGCGTCAGGCTGATGTCTATTTATTGCCGTTTCTTAAGTTAATCTATTTATTTCCATAGCGATCGCTAGTTTAGCTTATTAAGTATCCAAGATTTGTTATTAGCAACTAGTAATTTATTAAACTTTAAATTTTAGCTTGAAATCTTTTTGAATATGAAGCAGACAAAAATATTAAGTAAATTATTTTAAAGATGCCACTTCGTGCAGCTAAATCCCTGCATTAGTAATGTTAAAAAATTGACTTTTAAAGATAATTTTCTATCAATTCAAGCTTGTTATTTTTTCTAGCAATAAGTATAGATTTTTCATGATTAATTTAATGAAATCTTTTTTTTTTTAAGTTTTGATAATTTTTTTAGATAAATATTTAGACAAAAATCTATTAAAATAATATACATTGTAAAAAAAACAGACACCTTCTAAATGGATAAATCAGATACATTCTAAAATTCAGTTTTATTAGAACAGTGTTTTATAAAAAATTTTGCAATTATGTAAAATAAAATTGCTTTAAAAAAAAAGGTAGTTTTGAAGGTAGTTAACGACAGTTTTTGAAAAATTATAAAAGTGCTTGTAATAAAGCTACAATAGAAATGAAAATTGTATTTAAATTGTTAAGAGTCTACACTTTAATATGATAAAAAAATTGAGATTTGCAATTTTGTCATAAAAAAAATAATAATTAAAATTGTGATCGCCGAAAGGGGATCACAGGTTACCCATTGGCAAAATGTTTTTTTTTTTTGTTTTTTTTTTTTTTTTTTTTGTTTTTTTTTACACTCTTTATTTGTGATATTCACCTGAATTAGTATTGAAAACGATCCAGTTTGAACTGTAGGTCAGAATTTTTGATTCTTAATTAAAACAATAAAACAAAAATATCGTAATTTATAAATGATGAAATTCTCCTTTATTCACAACTCAAGAAGTATTTATGAGGATCTCTCCTCTGATCAGAAAATTCCCCAACCTAATGCATAAAAAAAATTAAAAGTGAAAAAAAGAATTCTAAGAAAATTATCAAACAGCAGCGATCGCCATAGCAATGCATGCAATGACGACGCATGCGCACTGTTTACTATTACTCTTGAACACAATTGAAAAGTGTGATGACGACCAAATAAGGTGCGCACGCCATGAAACCCAAAACAACACCCATTTTTCCAATGGGTAAAAGAAGTGACCCCTTAGTTACCTTAGTGAATTGATATATGTTACTATTCGTTCATCATAATTTTTAGATTGTATTGCCTCATATTAACCTACTTTTAAAATATTCAAGTTTGAAAATGGTTTATTGCGATAAAATAATGTTTATAACGTGCTTTTATAACAAGAACTGTAATTTCCACGTAAGAGCTATTAACACAATTAGAAAAAAATATGGTCAAATCTTCTAGAATATGATAAATTTTACCGTGTTTCTGGTTCTATGGGAACAATAGAGTACTCTGTAATTCATACCAAGCACTTTGATTATGATTTTCACAAAATTAAAAATAAAATATGGTTTTTATAGTAAGTGACAAAATTTGGTAATTTTATCATGATACCTTAGAGCATGGCATTAAAACCATTTATCCGATTCAATTTACTTTTCCGTTTTGTATTTCTTACTAAATATATTTCTTAATATTATGAACTATAATTTTGAAAGCCAGTATTTCCTGTAAGCCGTTACCATATAAAAAGAAAAACTACCAAAAAAATGGTTTAATATTTTTAGGTAGAATTATGGGTTTTTTAACCAAAAATATCATTACCATACGGCACGGTAGCTTTACCAAAACTTTTTTCTCGATGCATGCACATTGATTTTCAAAAATCTTAAAAATGTGTAGATTATTTAATTTCGCATATATTGCCGGAACAACATAGCTATTTCAGTCTAACCCCATTATTAGGTAATTATTAGGTTGATGACAAATACAGATAGAGACTAATGGTTCACCAAATTTCGGTATCCTTTTTAAACGCACTCCCGTATACTTGCATATTCTTTTTTACTTCATTTTTAATAAATATTTCAAAAATGCATATTAAGGGTTTTTTATGGATCCCCTAATATATATAAAAATTATTTATATAATCCTTTTTTTTTGTACATTGCACATTATATTGTAAATATCTATAATATGAGACTTAAAAATAAAAATTGTTTTCCGCAATTCCATGATATAAGCATCATCAATCAAATTGATAATTATAAAATGTACTCAAATTCTTCATTAAGTATTACTGTATAAGCTGAATGCTCATTTCAGTTTTAACCCTTTCGTGACTCCACTGTACGGTGCACCGTGCTCTGATTATTAAAGTGATAATCTGATTCTTATTGAGCTATTCAGTCGGTAAGCTGATTCTTATGAAAGTGGTTTTCTTATTGATATATAAATATATTTGGAGTTTTGGAAGCATTATAAATTAAAATGCAATTTAGGATAATTCAAAGGATTCTTAATTCAGTATGATGAGTTTTAATACAAAGCAAAGAAACTTCTGCCCTGTGCGTACGACTAAATACGGGGCTCGTACACACAGGGCATTGCGGGGATGCCAGCTAAATATGACGCTCGTACTCAAAGGGCATTGTATGGATGCTGGTTAAAAAAGGCACTCGTACACAAAGGTCCTTGAGGCAATGCTTCTTTCACGAATTAAACAATAAAAACTAGTTTCTTTTATTTAAAAGTTTTCTCATATGAGCGCTAGTTTTCTTTAAGCCTTAGAATGTTGGATAAAGTTCAAATTAGTTTTAAAATATTTCCCAGTTTATTAAAAAGCTATAAATTAAATAAAACTACTAAAAGCGTTTGAAGAACTAATGTAGAAAATTAAAAACTGTTTTGCTCAAAACAATAAATTTATGCAAAATGTTTTTTTTTTTTTTGGTTTTTTGTTTTTTTTATTGCAAAAGCACTTGACTTTACATTATTGGCCCCCATGCATCGAAGATTCATGAGATTGGAGCATATAAAACAAAAACTGAACCATTGAACAATACAAGAACAATACAAGAACAATAAATACTTGCAAAATGTGAACCACTTAAACATGAACGAGAATCAGTCGCTGGATACCAATTGTATCAACTCCCTAGCTCGCCAATATCGACTGAATAAATCTTCTTCATTTAATGAAGAACAACTGAGCAAATGATCTTCGTCCATCTCAAAGTTCTGGTTGTACAAAGTGCACATATGACTGCCATATATACCAATTCTGTATAGATGTTTTTTTTTAAAGTTTTTTTTATGCAAAATGTCGAGTGGAAAAAAATTATTTCAGTTTTTTATTTAATTCAATCGAAAAGTATCTTGAATTTCAATGTTTACAAACTATTACGTCATGCAACGATCATGTAAGTTTTATATCAAAAAGGAAGTACACGCCTTGTCAAAACTGAAGTAAAAAAAGCGAACAATATATAATCATGAATTAAAATTTAAGCATAATAAAAGCAAAAATGTTGAAATCTAACAAATTACAAAGGAGGAAGGTAGGAATGGAAATACCAAAAATACGTTTGATAACCCGATAAAAGAAAGAAGCTGAAAAGGTAATTATTAGAAACCCTCCCAGGCAAACAAAATAGTTTTTACGTTTGAATTTCTGCTAATCTAACTAACGATTCCACAGATTTCAATAGTAGTTTTGTTTCTTAATCTGTTCTATACAATTTTTTAACTCTTAACGTGCATTCTTTGTTGCTTCTAAAAAGCATAATAATAACATAAAAATTATAAACATTACTATGTTTTTTTTTTTTTTATTCTGTACAACACATTACATTGTAAATGTCTATAATACAAGTATTAAAATATAAATTGTTTTCTACAAAGTCATGATATCAACATCATCGATCAAAATCGTCGTTACAAAATGTCTTCGAAGCTTTCATAAAATTTTCTCCAAACTTTCATTGAATATGAATCTCTCGCCAACCTTTCATAAAACTCCTTATTAATGAAGATTCACGCCAAAATATCAAGATAATTTATCTCGCCTGATACATTGATCGGAACAATGGAATCGTTTGAGAGAAGCGCACACCCCTCCCCCTTAAAATCCCCTAATGACCCATTTTAAAATCCAAAGAGCGCTCTCTTCACTCTTTTATTCGCCCATTAGGGACCCATAAGTGCCCCCCTTCGAACCTAAATGACTTGTTTGTCCAAATAGTTCATAAAGAAAGCCCGGGTGATGAAGGATTTACGATGTTTACAGTGAAATCGCCTCTATGCGAACGACTTTTAAAAAGAGAGGGTTGATTTTTAAACAATATGAACTTGATTTATAAGTGATATAAAGAGGATAATAGTATTCAGGTAATCTTTCCCCATATCACGATTCGGATATAAATTTTTAGTTATTTTCGGTGAAAAAATTATTTGAGGTTATTCAATTTGCTATAGCTAAGAAACGTGTTGGTATAGCTATTTAGGTAGTCTTAAATAATATTTAATGCTGGGAGTACACCGAACGAAATCATAAATAATATTTGTCAGAAAGTTTTGATTAGCTTTAATTCGGCTATAAATAATATTTAAGAGCATAAAAATTTTTTTAATATATCATCTATGTACTTAATGTGTTTGAAATATTTTTGTTCAAAACGTTATTGTAGAAAATTTTAGGATTTTTTACTAGTAAAATATTAATGTGGACTTATAAATCATGTTTGACGAATATTTCTTAATATCCTTCAAATATGGCAAAAATAATTTGAATTTTAAAGATGAATTTTAAAAAGCTTCAAAAATATTAAAATTATTGAAGTAATTTTAATAACGAAATTTGAAGCATTGGGAATTTTTACAAGCATGACATTTTTACATTAAACTGTTCCTTAACATTGTTTTCAGATAAGTAATTTACAAGTTTCCTGAACTTCTTGTAAGTAAAACCGCAATACACAGAGCCATCTTATTTATAAAATAAATTTTTTTAGGTGATTAGACATTAAAAATGTTTTTGAAAAATATCATTTATTATTGCAATCGTCAAAGCCCTTCATATGTACTTTTTCTTCTACACAATTCCAAAAAAAATGTAGATTCTTTCAGAAATGAAAGTTTTAATATAAAACGAATAATTAATATAAAACATTCAAGACATTGAAAATGCCCTTATTCCCACAAAAAAAAAGAGCTAAAACTAAAACTTAATGAAGTAAGAATTAGAGACAAAATTAAAGCAACAAAAATTCAACGATCTTGTTTAATTAAATAATTCATTTAGAATAAAACTAATTATACTATTCAAATAATTTTAGATCAATGATCAAAAAAAAAAAAACATCTCCATGAATTACTTTTGTCTCATTGATTAGATTTCCATGCATTTAATTTTTACCTTACTGGTCCAAACTGTTATCATTCAAATAAAAGCAAAACAAAACAATAAAAAATATAATATAAAATATAATAAAATATAAAATAAATTTAAATCTCTCGAATTGATTAATTTAATGATTCTATCTAACAAGAGAGATACAGAGTGACAAATGAAATATCTTTTTTTTTTTCACGACAATAGTGAATTTTTTATTTTTAAAGCATGAGAAATGTTTTGAATCTGGAAAATACACTCCCAATAGTTTATTCACGAGAACGGTTTCCGAACGTCTGGGTCCTTAAACTCTAATTTCCCTTTTTGCGGATTTCATTATAATTTGATAACTTTTTAAATGAATCGAAAACTTTTCGCACATTTTTTAATACTCGTTTATTTAAATATATTCCGAACAAAAAATAATTTTTAATAATAACTATTTTTTGAATTATTTATTAATAACTATTTTTAATAATATTTTTTAATAATAACTATTTTTTAGTTATCAAAAAAAAAAAAATTTCATTACAAGGTATGTAAATTTTTACAACCTCTTAAACTATCTAATTTTAAATGATAAAAAAAAAACAAGTTAAGACATTGTTCAAATAAAAGTTTTTTTTTTTTTTTCAAACTAGGATATTATCTGACCAATTTGGCTCTAACATTTAATTTTGATATTCAAAATAACATAGTTTAAAATAATATAAAAATTTGTGCGAATTACAATTCAAAACGTTTTAGACCAATGTTAAATAAAATAATAAGAAATGATAAATACTTAATGAAAATTACTTTTTAAATTGAATTTTCTTTGAAATAAGCTTTACAACTGAGGGGGAAAAATCTTCGATTTGCTTCAAAAATACGATTCGGGAGTGCGACAGGAAAAAATTAATATTTGTTATTAAACTTGTTAGCGAAATAATATTTAACTATTAATATTAAACTTGCAGCAAGAAATACCACATCGATCGCTCTGCAGGTCGCTGGAATGCAACTAAAGACTTGAAATTTGACGCGCTGAAAGGGCAAACTTTTGTTGAGAAGAGTTTTTTTTTTTTTTTCTTCTCTAAATTCCAGTTTATTCGAAAGTGTTTGCAATTTTAAGTGCTTATTTACAGAATTCTTTATTACTTTTTCGCTTTACGTTAATTTTTTTTTTTTTTTTTCTTTGCTGCACACAGAAAAAAAAAAAATTAAGATTTAAGAACTTGAAATTATATAGATATGTAGAAAAATCATATTGTCCTTTTCACCGGTTCATGACCAAAAGTGAATTATGACTTTATTGGCACACTGTATTTAAACTTGTGGAGACTTAACACTGTATTTAAAGGTACAGAATGTGGGACAAAAGTAATAAATGAGAAGAAAGTTTACTTATTAATATATAACGATAACCTTTTAGTGCTTATGCTTATTTTACTTATTAATCTATAACAATAACCTTTTAGTGCTTGTACATATTTTACTTATTGATATATAACGATAAGGTTTTAGTGCTTATACTTATTTTACTTATTAATATATAACGTTAACCTTTAGTAACGATAGCCTTTTAGTGTATTACAGTTCAAATTGGAAACAGTTTTTATTTCTCTTTAGTCTTTATATTTTTAAAAGTTACGATATAAATGTTAAGCAATCGTTTTCTCTAAAAAAAAATTATTTATTTAATAAATTTATTATTTATTATTATGAATATATTATTTTATTATTATAAATATTATTATAAATTTATTTTTCACATTATGTCAAGTGTGAGCTTATAAAAGATCTCGTAAGATGACAGAAAGACAGACAGGCAAACAGATATTATAAAAGGGGAAAAAAGCACTTAGATTTGCTATAAATTTCAAACGAAACGAAATTTTTTTAAAAAAACATAATAATAATGCGTTAAGTTTATAAACGAAAATGGTACTTTCAGATTTTAGCGCTTTAGTTGCATTTTATTACATCCACGTGGTATTTTTTGCAGCAATTTTAACAGACAAAATTCTCGAACTAGTAATCTTTCCTTAATTTTTTTTTATTCCCTCGTACTTCTTGTACATTTTTCTTCACACCTTCGTAATTTTCAAGCTAAAATGTCTAATAGTTTATTGCGCAACAGAACAAAAAATATACTTTAATTTGAACACGCAAAACAGCAACGGTGGCGATAACGATATTTTAATAAAGAAAGATTTAAAACTCAAGGAAGATAAAAAAAACTGTATCCAATTTGAACTTTTATGCAACTTAGAGTTATCATTATGTATTTTTAAACAAGAAAAAATAATTGTTTTTAATTACTTATTGCGTCATACATTCTCTATTCCTATTTCTAATTGTTTTTACAATTACATTTGTTTATCTTTCAAATCTAAATAATCAATCATTTTTAATACGATAAACATTTAACAAACGTTTTTACATAAAATTGTAAAAATGCATATTTCATTTTTTGTATTTTTATGTAATATTTATATATATTTTATATTATTATGCTATCGTTATTATGATCTTTTTTTAAAAAAAAATATTGACATTGAAAGCGGAAAGAAAAGATGATTGTTTGGCAACCATGGAGATTGTTGGGCAGAGCGAGCAAGGGATGATACCTCCTAGTAAAATTATCGAGACGAAACAGTTTGCAAATTAGAAATCGTATTTTTATTTATTACTGCTGGATCTCCACGCATTTTAAGGGAAATTGATCTTAGTTGTCATTTTCCACAAAATAGATCTTTCTCAAAAAGGTTAAAGTTTAGAATATCGGAAAGAACTCGTTGAACAGGGAGGAACCCTGGGAAATATAGTCAAAAAGCATATAAGCAAATGGTTAAGTTTCGATACTAGCAATATCGTAAGGAATTCATGTTTGATTATTAATTGTTTTAAATTATTGTGAAAGTCCTTTTCTTATCCTTTCTCATACGGAAAAGAAAGTAAACGATTTGTCAACAAAGGCAGCTTCATCAAAATTGAATAATTTACAAATTCATGTATTAAATAGAGGTAGAAAAATTTTTAAAAATAGATGGAATTTCACTAGCATTTCAAGGTTGTTGAATTAAAAGAATGTCTATTACATTAATAATTTTTATTTTTTGGGAAAGGGATTAAATAAAATAATTATTTAGCTTTCAAATTATAGGAAATACCTTAGGCTTATTTTAACGTGACATAAATAAAATATTATATCTATTGAGAAAAGGATTAAATGAAATAAAAATTTAATTTTTAAATAATGGAAAATGAGCTATTATTACATTTACACGACAAGCGAGATAACGTAATCAATATGTTTGCGATATACCTTTGAAATGTCTGTTTAGGCTAAAACATTGCATGAAATAAAAAAAACGTAAGCAAATGCTAGTGTTTAAACTTACTGGCTTACTTTTTTACGATAAACAACTGAGTCTGCTTTGGTTGGAAATATCTGCTTATTTGAAAATAGCATAATAATATCTATTAAGGAATTACTAAAATATTTTTGCTATTCACAATTTATCCTTAAGAAACAAACAAAACCTACCGGAAGTCTTGCTGTCCTGTCCTCTTCTAACATCATAATTGAACTTGACTATTCCATTTCTCTCTCTTTTTTTTAAAGTTTTTTCTCTTTAATGCTTTAGTTCATTGAATTCTTTGTGATGGGTCTTTAAAGATTTCAAACATTTTAATTTCAGATAGCAAATTCATGCTTCAACGCATTGTGCACTCAAAAACGGAACAACTGCCGCCACATGCTAATTTTTCGCTATTCGAAACGAATAATTACTACCTGTGCAAATACTCCCCCCCCCCCTACCGCTGAGAAAGCGAAACATGGTTGAGAATAAAGTCAATAAATAGTAGAAAACTTTAAAATAAGTTGAAGGAAATGTTATGACATTTCTGATTTTAATTTCACAGAAAAAAAACTTTCGTCCTAATTTATACCCTTTAATAATTACGATGATTTTACTATAAAGAAGAATATATCTATATTATTTCTTAAAAATATCATTAATTTCAAGAAAACCGTAGGTTTATTTAAGATTTTGACAAACGCAATTAGAAAATATTTAGTCAATTCAAACTTCCTAAATCTTATAAAACCAAAGAAATTTAATTTAATTACCAATAAAGCAGGTTTTTCCATAAAAAAAATGCTGGGAAACTCTAAAAATACCACCACATAGTTTTGAAACTAGACTTGCCAATAAAAATTTTTGACAAATTCAAATATTATAAATAATTTTTATAGCATCAAATATAATAATCATCAAATAAGACGTGAAAATTAGTTTAAAAACAACAACAACAAAAATCATCAGCTTATTTTTATAATAACAGTTTTGTATAATGTATAATTTAATTTAGAGCCTAATAAACCTCTATTGAAAACCATAGTTCTCTATGATGGCTCTAAAACCATAGTTCTAAATAAAAAATACTTTTGCAAAGACATGACATCTTAAAAAAAAAAAAAAATAACCCGAATCATCATTAATCTTACTAAACAAACCTTCAGATTATGTAAACCCTCTAGGAAAATCTAAGTTTCACATTTGGTAATCGACGTCATTTTATTACATCTATTACACAAAAATAATTGAGAAGCTGAAAGCTGACACTTTCTTAATCCATGGCCAGTCAAGTGTGACACAAATCATTATAAATTCTTCTCGCGCAACAAGCCCAATTAGCAATAAGCAAGAATAATCAAAAAATCACCAAAACCAACTCATCTTTCAAGCTTAAAGACAAGCATTTGGCGAGAAAGGCGTAGTTTGAAGTTTGTGTGAATCTGAAACTGTTAACGCTCAAGATTTTATCTATTTCAGCAGCCGTCTTATAAAATAGAACCTTCAATACAAAAAGTAATTTCCTTTTTAACGCATGACGGGAGAATAAAATTAAAAATACATGTATCAAGGGGGTATTATAAATAGTATGATGCATCGAGATTGCAGCTGTTCTAAGTAGAAAACGAATTTAACTAGAAAAGATTTAAATCTTATCTAATTGCATTGTTCTTTTTCCGAATTTGAAAATCAATTCATTGTTCGCTGACGATTTTTGTTTTACGTCTACATGGTTAAGATGGCAGAAAGTGTGTTCGTAAATGAAATGAATATATTCAGTATAAATTATGGGTTTAAAATGAAACCGCAGAGAAACATATGGAGTGTTTCTACATTAATACTTGAACATGTAAAATATAGATGCTTGATATTTGTTTTTTTTTTTTTTTTTTCCAGAGCATGTCAAAATATTGCAATACTCTCGTTCTAATGGATATATCGCCACGTTTCGGTAAAAAGCTTAACCATTAGTTTATCGTTTTCTTTTATTATTTTTCATTGAATTTATGAAGTTTGCTGTAATTGATTGATTATTTACTTTAATTGAGTGCAGTCATATGCTTTTATAATAATTGTTTAAAGATACAGTGAGTTAATGAAGACAAAGGTACACTTTGTAAAGTAAGCAACCGTTAATTTAAATATTTAATTTTTTTACTATTTTTCTAGTTCATTAATTTATTTCTTTGCTGAATAAAATCCATGTATATGTGGGTACCATGCACTACTTTAATACTTTTAATAGAATAAATAGAGAAGAACGTTATTACTTATAATTATTACATAAATGCTTTTCACTTAATGTTATGGATGTTAAATAAATTTCAATTAAATGTTTAATTTTATTACCTTTTGAAAAAATTGCCAGTGCATGAATGGGCAACCTTGCCCACCAATAGTAATATGAGAAAAAGTCTGAAATAAAAAAAAATTTCTACTTTAATAGCTTATAAAAGCAAATTAATAGCTTGTAAAAAAAAAAAAATCCAACCCAAATAATAACATTTACATTTTTTTTAAACTTATATCAAAACTACAAAGATTTATCAAAAATTAACCAAATTTATGTTTTAAGAAAATGTAGAAATATTTTGTATAACTTATATCTATTCTAATAAATAAACATTTTGACTCTATGCTAATTAAATAATATGAATGCCTCACTAATTTATATTTAAATATTTCAGACATTTTGCACAATAACGGCTATACAACAATTTTTTGAAAACACAATGTCAAAATATGGATTTCATTTCTATTCAAGGAATATATAGAAAATTAATTGGCGAAAAATTAATTAATTGGCGAACATCTTGGCTGCATTAAGGGAAAGTAAATCACACCGTTTTCTACACAAAAGCCAATTAACCCCAACGTGGACCTCCAGGGCAAAATGCTCCAGTCTTTCTGAAAATTTTCGAGGCATTCTCATTCTCTTCAACCCCTCCCCCTGCCTGTATTCTTTGCCCCCCGTTCCCTGGCACCTGGGTGATTAATGGCAGTGGTCATTCCTTAGCTGAATATGAAGGAGTAGTGGGGAGTAGGGAAGGAAGATGCCCAGTGGCGCAGAAAATTCATTAAAGGTCAGGCGCAGATAGAATGAATGAATGTAATGCCAGTGGAAAATTTTCGCTGTTTTGATGCAATTTTGGCGCCCCGGCTCTCTTTCGAAACGTGAAGATGGTCTTGGAAAATAGGGGGTAGAATAAAATAGGGGGCTGCAGTGTCCTGCTTCGGGCAGAATTTGATAAATGGATAGCCGCGTCTCATGACAGTTCGAAGAATACTAAATTAAATATTTCTCTCGGACGGACATTCGAAATTGAGGTTGGTAAAAGGGTAAAGGGCTGTTTTGAATCAATTGAGAAGGTTTTGAAACAAACGGACCGCATATTCATGACGTAGAATAAGGTACTGGAAACACGTTTTAGATCGGATGTGGAGATAATAATTGAATCAGATTGTTGCGACAGTTTGGGTAAATGTCCGAGCCGCTGGAAAAATCGCTGCTGGGAACATTTTTGTCAAATAAAGTACCACACTTTATTTTAGTTTGTAGGAAATATTTCGCCAGGAAATGCAAAGTTGTCCGATTTTAGAACTTATTGGATGAAGTATATGCAGTTTACAATGTCTTAGATAAGAATTAATACGAGTTAGAAATAAAAGTTTACTTCCAAGTATCGGAGAATTTCGATACGAGCTGTAAATTAGCATTTCTTTCTACTGAAAGAAATCGAAATTGATATTCATCAGAGAATCGCTTGAAATTATTTGAAACTAAATACATTATTCAGAAATCAGTACAATTTTTAGACCAGCCCTGCAATTTAAAGCTGCTTCCCTATAAGAGTGAATGTTTCATTTCTTTAAGGTAGAGCATATATGCTTTTATTGCTGCTGTTGTCGTCGGCCATTAAGGCAGAGGGTGCGATTGCTCTTGCTTTCCAGTAGCGCCATCTATGGCCAAGAATTCGATACATCCATTCTTCATTCATCCACACATCATAATTTTGACCTGAATCAGAGAACGATCAATCTCCAATTCCGAACCTCCAGAGTTATTGATTTGTTATGAAAACAGAGAGGATTTTGTGAGCCAACAGATTTAACATGCACCCGTCACCATTTACTACACGGGGATTCTTCGGCTGGATTTGAACTCCCGTTCTCGCAAGCGTGAGTCCAGCGTCTTGCCAACCAGGCTATACTGACCCCGGCATATATTTGCTTGTAGGTATATATGCTTGAATTTTTCCCGAGGCAGGCTCAGTTAACAAAGTCTATATCTGAACTCAGAATTTAGAAAGTTTTTTTTTCCGTACCCAGGTGGCTATGAATTTCAAACCTAGGATAAATTTTAGTGAAGGAAATACCGGGCAATGGCCCGTTACCTTAGTAAAACAAAAGTGACACGAATTCTGCGAAAATGTTTAACGGTCCATACATTCCTGTCGGGTTATCCTGTTTGATCCGGCCGTTATTAATAATAACCGAGTATTTTGGTTTTTATGATAAAAATGTACACTTATAACATGCACGTGACTGTCCAGGGATACTGATATTCCTTATCATTTTTTTTTTTAACATTAAAGGTCATTGTCTAGGACTAGGATACACTTGTACATTGTTACTTGCACTGTTTTTTTTTTTTTTTTTTTTTTTTTTTCTTTAGACAAAAAATTCCCTTGCTGCTTAGAAAGTTGATAAATACAATAAAAAATTATAGAATATGACCATCTCAAAGCGTCGAAATACTTTGAAAAGCATTTTTAGCCATTTATTTTCGATTTCCAAATTCTAAAATCGAAAAAAAAATTCTGCTTACTTTGCCTTTTTCGAGAATAATGCAAGTATGCATTCCCTATCTCCCCCCTTCTACAATAACAATAAATAAAAAATCCCCTATAGGGAGTAAGTCTCTAATTGAAGGAACCAGTAAAAAAAAAGTGCTGGTTTCTTAACAATGCTGAGAATAATTTGGATATATAACTACTAGAAAGCTTGGATATATAACAACTAGAACTATTTGGATATATAACTACTAGAACTATTTGGATATATAACTACTAGAAATATTTGGATGTATAACTACTAGAAAGCTTAGATATATAACTACTAGAACTATTTGGATATATAACTACTAGAAAGCTTAGATATATAACTACTAGAAAGCTTGGATATATAACTACTAGAAAGCTTGGATATATAACTACTAGAAAGCTTGGATATATAACTACTAGAACTATTTGGATATATAACTACTAGAAAGCTTGGATATATAACTACTAGAAAGCTTGGATATATAACTACTAGAACTATTTGGATATATAGCTACTAGAAAGCTTGGATAACTACTAGAACTATTTGGATATATAACTACTAGAAAGCTTGGATATATAACTACTAGAACTATTTGGATATATAACTACTAGAACTATTTGGATATATAACTACTAGAAAGCTTGGATATATAACTACTAGAAAGCTTGGATATATAACTACTAGAACTATTTGGATATATAACTACTAGACAGCTTGGATACATAACTACTAGAACTATTTGGATATGTAACTACTAGAAAAATTTTTGTTCAATGAAAAATCTCCCACGATTTGCTAAATAAAGAAAATGACAAAATTTCACAATGTTGCAAAAAAATTGCGTATGACAATGAAAACGCGATTTTAATTCATTCTTAACCGCTTCCCTTGCCAAATTTTTTGATGAAAAAATGCAAAAAAAATCACAAAAAAAATTTTATTTCATTAATAAATACAAGGATCTAAAACAAAACGTATACACAAGTTTAAAGTTGAAAATGTATATTTTTATTTAATTTTTTTTGTGTAAAAAAACATTTAATTTACAATCAGTTTACTATCCCAATTTATCTCGGGCAAATGGAAAAAGTTAAATATTAGTCTTTGTATGATAGTTTTTAAAACAAGGGAAAACACAAAAGTGATAGTTTCCAAACGGCAGTGAAGTGATACGCCATATTTTTTAAGTCTTTTTTTTTTTTTTTTTTTCTATGTAAGTTCAGCAACTATTGTATATATAATCACACAAAATACGCGTGCAGTCCCACAATCCAACAGCATAACTCCCCAACAAAACTTGGCAAACTACCAATCACAGCAAATTATTGTTATTATTATTTATAATTTTTTTTTTTTTTTTTTTTTTTTTTTTTCTTTTTTGGCTTCCAGTCGAGTAAAGACGTATTGGCAAATTCTGCAACGCCCGAGTTTTCTCGGGATAATGAATATTTGCAATATATACATATCCGAGTTAACTCGGCATAATCAGGGCAGCGGTTAAATGACTTCCTCAGGTTTCCTTTACCCATAAGTGTTGGAAAGTATTACACAACGTTATAACGCAAGTAATAACGCAATAATATTTCTATCATTAAGTCACAGATAACAGTATAAATTTAGATTACTTCAAACTTTTTGTTAACAAAATGAAATTTTGAAGAAAGAAAAAAAAATACGAATTTTTTTAAAAAAAAGCAATTTTCTTCAATTGAAAATTAATATCAGAATGTATGTCTGCCTGTTCTTAATAAACTCCTAAACCGACAAGTCGAGGGTGTGGTAATTTTGAATACAGACAATTTAAAGAACGGAAAAGGTCACTGTTGACATTAGAACATTCAATTACAAACCGTTTGAGCGGTTCAGTGGTTAAGCGTCAGAAATCGTTTTAAATTAAATTATGGACGATTCTATTTTTTTCAAAAATTTTGAACATAGCATCAGTGAAGCTTACTATTTTTTCAGAAAATGGGTTTATTACTTAATCAATTTTTATTTCGAATTTCAAAAATAGGTTAAGTACGGAAAATCAAATTCAATGAAGGAATGATATTAATTTATTTAGAGAAAACAAAAACAAAAAAAATCGCCAAACTTTTTTGCCTGATGCTTCATTAATTTTGGTAATAGGTTGTAACGGTAGCAAAGGTTTTCTATTTGAATATTAACACATGATGGATAATCACTCTGTTCACTGCTGCTCATCAACCTTGATGATTCCTTCGCAATAATAGTTGTGCAATTATATAACTGCGCAAATTTGAAATTATTTACTAAAAATATACATTACTATTATGAATTCTGTTTGCATAAGCTTGTGCCCCCACTTCCCAAGTCTAACATTATTTTTTAATGTTGGAATGTAATTTAATTTATATTTATGAAAAACTTCATATGATCCTATTTCTATGATTGGTGAACATAAATAATTTTAGTTAGCAATAACTTTGTTTTTAAAATAACAAAAAGTTAAAATTAAATGTATATTGTTATAACAAATTTATTCAGTTCGCAACGATAATTTAATATTTTCGTTTGCCAAATAAGCTGACGTATAAAATACAATTTGTGCATGCGTCACATTGTGTATGAAACTGATTGTTAAGTCCTAAACAATGTAACAATTTCCTTAACGGTCATTTATAATAACATATCAACATAATTTACACCAAAAAATAATAATTGTAAAAGTAACAACTCTTTTAGTTTAAGACTCTGAATTTAGGAAACAATCAAAATCAAAAACCTAACAACAGCAGAGTAAAATAAGAAAACTAAAAATTAAAGGTCAATGCTTTTAAATTTGGGTAACAAACAACACCTTTATGACTTATTAATCTTATTCTGATGACAACCAGAAAAATATGAATATTAATGTGGGAAAACTGGATCTTTCCATGTGATTTTACGGCCAGTAAAAATGCATCGAAAACAATAGAAAACTGAGACGTCATCATTAGATTCTTATGTATAGTTAAAAGTAAGAAAATATAAATAAAAATTTTAAAAGGATTTTGTGCGCCACCACAAATAAAATACTTAAGTTTATATTAATATAGAAGGTCAATTCCAAAAGTCAAGAATTTCCTAACAATAGGTTATTTTTAAGATATGCATTTCAAATATCTTTTTTATGTTTTCCATTCACGTAAAGATATTTTGTAAAAACAAATTTATAATATACTTCACTGTAGGTTTCAAATTTTATTTTATTTTATAACCGTCGTTGAACAGCCGACCCAATTTCATGGGTTTACGACTATTAATGTTCAACTCCGTAGCCTTGTAATTTTGAACCAATCCAGAAGACAAGGAAACTCCTGGATCAGTACCCCCAGAGGTATTGATTTGTGATGGGAACATGGAGGACTTTGAGACTCGACAGATTTAACGTGCATCAGTCACCATTTAATACACGGCGAGTCTTCGGCCGGCGGGGATCGAACCCACGACCTCTTGGACATGGGCCCAGCGCCCTACCGACCAGGCTATCCCGGCCCGTAGGTTTCAAATTACCACTACCTTGTAAGATGTCAATGCATCCAAATATTATTTGAAACTCTGTCAAGCTGTCTAAATAACCACAACGTCAGCCGTTCGCCAATTAACCGTTCGTCTAATATAATGGAAAGAAAAAAGCACTTTAGCTTTGTTACATAAAGTCCCAGAAAGGTTTACTCAAAACTTTGCTAAAACTTTTGCATCACAACTGTTATAAACGAATCAATTTTCTATTAAATACATATATTCAATAAGTACTAATACTTACCCATAAGCTATTTTTATTAATCTTTAAAATTCTAAAAAAAAAAAAAAAAGTTAAGTTGATACCGTATCAAAATTACTGCCTTTATTCAACTAAAAAAGTTCTATAACAATAGTATATCTTTAAGATATATCTTCAAATTTTTTTTCTGTTCTCCACCTACTTAAGAAGTTTAGTAAGCAAGTTATAAATCTACTTCCCAAGGTTTTAAATTACAACTACTTCCCAATATATTAGATATAGCCAGATCCAAATATTGTGAAACTCTGTCAAGCTGTCCAAATAACCACTTCGTCAATCCTAATATAGTGGAAAGAAAAACATACTTTTACCTTGTTACATAAACTTTCAGGCACAAAGGGATAAAACCACACAAAGCGACTATATTCAAAATCTAAACATTTTAAAGCCCAACTACCATAATACCTATATCATCAACGTACGACAAATACATTTACCCAAATAAGGATCCATGGTTACAATACAAGTTAAATAAACAGCCATCGGTCCCAGGGGACCAATGCTTCTAAGGGTGCAATGAGCTGTGTGCCGTTTAAGCTCACTTAGGCAATATAAATCCCCCAGATTTATTTTTACAGGGATTGCGGGGTAGGTTCTTAATCCCACAGGAATTGGTCCGTGAGAATAGGAATCAGATAGAATTTGATTTTTCTATTACAAGGAATACCTCTCTTTTTGTATGAAGTTCTGGTAGGGATTTCAGTTAATTTTATTGAATGAATTTTTTCAGTTTTTTTTTTTTTTTTTTTTTTTTTTTTTTTTTTTTTTTTTAACCTTAAAAAAGCAATGAAAATGTAAAAGGGGACGTAAAAAGTTGGAAAAGGTTGAGCTACGTTTTATTTTTATCTTGACAGTATAGTGTTGATTTGTTTAAAACAACACATAATAGTAACGATAATCCACATCGTTCTTATATTAGAGATTCTTTTTTAAATAAAGAAAGATAAAACTTTATCAAACTCTCAATACTAATTGTAAATCTAATTTATAGTAAATGAAGAAAAAGATTACCAAAGTAAGCTCAATTTTATCTCAAAAATGAAATATCTTGATTCAATAATTTTTATTGGAAAGAAGACAATAAATAAATAAACAAACAAAGGAATAAATAAATAAAAACTCTCATGGTTCCAAGGGATGATCTCAAATATACAAATTAGTGTAGACGATATTTTAAGTAACGAAATCAGACACAAATACGTACTTTCTCCGATTAAACATACCTATTTTCAATGGATTCGGATTTCTCACCCCTGAAGCATACCAAAGTAAGGAATCCGCAATCTGGGGAATACGGTCCCCATAGTTTAGTCAAGAGAGCTATTTGTTATGATTTATATTTGTTATATTACTAATTTATTAATATACTTAAAATTAAGTAATTTTATCATATTTATTGTTCTACCAACGAACTAATTGTGTAATTAAATACAGGTGCCTTTAAAATATCGAAATTTATAGTTCTTCTCTGCAATTTCAATTTTTTTACTTCATGGAACTAGTAAGCTGAATGTCTCAAATTACAAACTTTCAATTTATAAATTAATTAGTAAAATAAATAAAATAGTCTTATTTATATTATATACTCAATATTCTAGTCATAAATTAATCTAAATAATATAAATTAATCTTGTAGCTATATGAACGAAATTCAATTAAAATTTCAAAGTATTGAGTGCATATTTGTATTTCAGTTACAAATTAATTCTGTAACTATATGAACGAGCTTTTAAAATTTCAAAGTATTGAGTGTATATTTATACTCCAGTTATAAATTTATTCTGTAACTATATTTGTTGTTGTTGTTGTCGTGTCTATGCATACAGTGTTAGTGCAAAGATTAGAGTCCTGTAAAAGTCTTGATAACAAGATTTGCAAGTTTTGGAGCCAGATGGCCATGGAGAATTTCGATGGGGGGTGAGACAAAAACCTGGTCTGGAGTCATTTGCAAATGAGCTTTTAAAATAAAGTATTGAGCATATATTTGTATTCCAGTTGTAAATTAATTCTTTAACTATATGAACGAGTTTTTAAAATAAAGTATTGAGCGTATGTTTGTAATTTTAGATTTTTTTCTACCATGAAACCGGAAGGATGTATGGACGCCTCTAAATACAAGCCTACAATTTATAAATAAAATTAATTTATGAATAAAGTAAACAGATAAATAAAACTAAACAAATAAATAAAATAAAGAATAAAATAAACATATAAATTAAATAAACAAATAAATAAAATAAACAAATAAATAAAATAAACAATTAATAAAGTAAATAAATAAATAAATAAATAAATAAAATAGATTTATATTAGTTACTCATTATACTAGTTATAAAACAATTATGTAAATACACTAGGTGCTTTTAAATTTTCTGTTTACATAATGTATAGCTGCAGCCAAAAATTGTTTTCCTTCGTTTAACGTGTAAACTGAAAGTCTTTAATTTCAAGCATTTAATAAATAAATCAATAATATAAATAAATAAATAAAATAAACAAAAATAAATAAAATAATTTCATTCATACTTAGCTATCCGCAAGTAATACGTACTTTTAAAAATTAAAAGAACTGAGCTCAGATCTGCAACGTTAGGTTTTCTACTTCACAAAACTAGTGAGCTGAAAGTTTCTAAATACAAAAATTCCACATACAAATAAAAAGAAAATAAACTTATGTATAATACAAGTTAATTGATTATTCCAGTTCATTATTCTAGTTATATACAGATTCTGTAATTACATGTACGTGCGCAAAACAAAAAAGAAACAATCCTGTATAACTTTTGATCTAATGATTGCATCTTCCCATTTTAGGAAATCGAATTTTCAAAGAACAACATTTTCAAAATTCAATTTCTCTGGAACTATTTGACCGATTTCATGCAAATTTTGTATTTTACAATTTAAAATAATATTATTTAACCTATTGACGGTTCTGCACATATAAAGTCTCTTTTTAACTGCAATCTTCTCCGCATAGCAAAACTGGTTTTTCCAAGTTAATAGATAGAGGATTAGTGCATAAGAGAAAAAAGTTCTCCCGATTTTTGCCCATCTGTTCAACCGCCAGAGGGTTAAAATGGTGCAAACATTTGTATTGCGTACAATTCGAAATCGACTATTTTTAAATAAAATAACAAAAATAATAAATTTTTACAAAATTTTGCATTAAATTGCCTTTCGATAAACTAATTTTATGATTGTGTGCAAAAATGTTTCAATTTGCTACAAATTATGTGCAATCTCTTTATTTTAGGGGTCAGAAATCCGAAATCGTCCGAAAAAGGGTATGTTTATACAGAAAAAGTACGTTTTTGTGTCCGATTTTATAACTTAAAATATCGTTTGTACTAATTATTTAGCATATTTGAAGTCACGCTTTCAAACCATTGAGTCTTGGAACGTAGAGATCCGATCTTAAGGTCAAAAATTATTTAGCGTGATCCGCTTATTTATTTATTTATTTTACTCACTGTACATGCTTTTAAAATTTATAAAGAAAACAGAATCATGAATGCAAATTTAGAGTTTTTTCTTCGGGATACAAGTAAGCTGAAAGTCTCTAAACACAAATATTCAATAAATGAATAAATAAAATAAACAAATAAGTAAACAAAGCAAATAAATAAAAGAAACAAAAAAATATTTCGAGTAAATTATACTTGTTTGTTATTTGCCAGACTAAATATTTAAATACGACAGTAAATTGGCTTTTATATAACTCTTATTATCCAAGTCCATCTCACCAATTGCCAATTGAGGACAATTCCTCAGTAAATCCAGTTATTCCAAGCAGCTATCTAAACACAGGGAGGGTGATCCATTGTTGTGGTACAACGCATCGGACGCATGATCACGCACCGCACATGGTAAGCGAACAAAGAAGCGAGCATGGGGATCAGGGCAGTATTAAACGAACACCAAAAATCCCTTACTCAGTATTTCTGAAAATATTTTCTTTGGCTGGTAATAGTTTCCTTATGAAGATCGAACAAAAGATATATTTGCATAATTGTAGATTAAATTTGTTATTTTTTTTCGCCCTTACTGGATGAGTGGGTCTAAAAAAAAAAGAGTAAAGTATGTGTATCAGTTTACGCAAATACCACAAATGTGGGATTGTGAAGAAAATACCCTTAAATCTGATTGCATACAGGCTTATGTAGTTCGTTCACATTTATTTTCAGGTGGTCGTTAAAGGAATCCAGATTCTAAACTTTCAATAAAATATAATGTATATATTTTTTTAATCCATGGCTTTTTCCCCTAAAAAACATAAAGACGAGAGCTACTGTTGCGTATCCTATGGTCTTTAAATATTCATTCTTTATTGTATTACAATATAAAGAATTTGAAATAACTTGCCCATTCATTTTGATGTATACAGTATACAGTGATGTATGAGTGTTCCTGTATTTGGTATTTAATTTCTGTGATATTGTATGATTCATCAAATTTTGAATTTCAGTACAAAATCTATTCGCTATGGATTCACCAAGTTTAAATTATTTCAAAACACGTGTCATGCAAGTGAGACCGCGAATACTTTTGAAGTAATATAAATTTTTCCGCGTAGATCATAGCTTTAACGGTAATTTTTAACAGTATATTAATATAATTTGTACAACAAATAATTATTTTCAAACGGTTAATAAGATTAACCGTTTAAATAATTGTATCTTAATACGTAATTGTATTTAAATAATTGTATCTTGAAACGCAGCGTAGAATTACGCTAGAATAATAATAAACTATTCTCTTAGTTTTAAACTCTTAATTTATAAAACAATCAAAATCAAAAACGCAATAATAGTAGTACAGGTGGGTCCTACCAGCACCTCCTAGAAGAAGGAAGGCCTCAGCATGGATAAATTTAGTAGTCCGATATGACGAAGTTAACTGCGCAGTTGATGAAAAATAAGAAAGATGTCATTACGTTCGGGGTACTAAGCAGCGCAGTGGTTGAAAATACGAAATATGTCATTACGTTTGGACTACTAAAGGATATTTATGGTAACCCGTGCTGAGGCCTACTCTTTCTAGGAGGTGTTGGTCCTACCATGTGACAAAAATGGAAAATTATGTTAAACAATTAACTTTTTATGTTCTATAGAAAAGTAAACACGCTGAGAAATGGCCAAAAGAACGTATTCAACACACAAGAGAAATTAGCTCTCCAAAGTTGGCTTCTCTTCTTGACCCCACGTTGACCTTTAATGTAAACAAAACCCAACATAGGTAATTTGTTTTTTTAATTTTCTGAAGTTATGTGCAGATGATCGCACAATTCATAGGCAGATAAAATAGCTCAACATCGACATTTAAAAATTGATAAATATTCTCACCACGGCCCTAACAAATTATTTGATAAAAGACTAAAAGAAAAAAATAAATAGAAAAACTGAAATTTTAAAAAATTAGTGAAGCGTAAAAGGGAAAATAATTCAATTTTTATCACACCTTAGTCCATTTTTTAAAAAAAAAAATCTTGTTTTTAAAATGTTTGATTTTATCATTCTTTTTTTTATTTCAATTTAAACGCGAGTGTTTCTGTTGATAGTTACCTTATATTCTAAATAACTTATTCATCGTTTCATCAAAAAAGAAAAAAAAAAGATAAATAAATAAACAAAAATTGAACAAAAAAAAAAAAAAAAAAACTAACATTTACTTCTTAAATTAATTCATTTCAGCTCTAACATTTTAAATCTCATATTGAAGATATCACTTCTTTATTCCCAGAAAATAATTTCTGATAATTATTAATAAGAAATAAAATAGAAAAAAACACCCTCATTCCAACACGAATATTTTGAATAAGTAATTTATTTTTTTCTCTATGTAAAACATAACAATAAATATTCAAAATAAAATATACGTTTTTCTTTGTTAAAAGACAAGAGGGCCTGTTTACTGGTGATATCTCTTACAGGCTGTTTTAACTTAGAGTGCGCGTTGAAATTATAAAAATCAATTTGTAAATAAAAAGTGAACTAGCTGAAAACCCGTTCTTCGTACGGGATGGAAATTATCTGCAAATCAGTATTGAACAAAATCATAATCAAAACTGAAAGTTATATACCAACACAATTACTAAAGCTGAAATAATTCCTTTTTTTTTTCAAACTATTATTATTTGTTGCTTTACGCTATTAGAAGAAGAAAAACACGTTTTAAAAAACCATCCCATCATAATAAAGTTAACTGTATTTAGTATCATTTGGCATAACGTTGTGCTCGAAACCAACTCAGTGTAGCCAAAATTTACCACAATCAAGCAATTTTCTCTGGTACTCAGCCTTTTAGACAAACAGTAAAAACCTATTCCCCAGTATTTATGTTAAAACTGTAAGGTATTGATGCAGTTTTAATAGATATAAAATATACTAATATAATACATTATACCTGTATAATTGTATTTGATACATATTAAAACAGCAGCAAATACCATAATACCAGTAGTGCCTAATACCGAAATTAAGCATTTTTGGCGACAATAATAGCATGGTGATTTTTATTTATTTTTACGTTTCTCTGAAATGAATTGATACCAAGTGGCCAATAGTTTTTTGTTTTGTTTTTTTTAAGTTGTTGTTTTTTCACCTCGCATAGAACTACTGCACGATGAGCTATTGAGGACGGTTTGGGAAACATCCCTGAGGATGATCCGAAGACATACCACCTCAATTTTGATCCCCTGTGGAGGGAATGGCTCACCCACTTTGATACCCTAACGACCTGTGAGTGAAGTCGAACACTTCACGATAGAACAATAGAAGGAGTATTAATACCATGTACCCTTGATCGCTTCGCAGCCTGATATTCGCAGCTAGCTATTTTGCTTACAAACGATCAGCTGGCGTTGACGTCATAGGTCACATGTGTGGGTTTATGTGATCTTCTTGAAGCTCAAGTAACCAATTGACGATAAAAAAAGAGATAAATCTTGCTTGCAGCATTTGGGAAACGATTGTAATGTCTATAGTTATCAGACATAAATCCTCAATTAAACTGTGAATATTTTTGATATTCACATTCGGAATGAATATAAATTGCCTATGGCAATAAAATCAAGATAAATTCTGCTTTCAATATTCACGACACAATGTTGCTCTTGTTTCTAATGACACTCAGACAAGCCAAAGGCTTTGCAAATAAAGTCAAGAAGTAGCGAATTTCGTTTGACAAGAGAGCACAGCCAGGGAGAAAGTAAAACTTAGCTCAGATCCCCCCCCGGATAGATGACAGCAACTAGCATTGTAGAAGTAGCTACTATAATTTAGACAAAGATCTGAAGAGGAAGGAAATTTTCTCCCGTACCCATGGCACTGCTTAAATTACACAAAACCGCATTCTGAAGTTTTCTATATTTTTCCACAACAACAAAGCTAGAAAAATCTTCACATTTCTATTTGAACTATAAATTAGTTCTTTATCTCCATCTAAAATAATTATTTAATGTTAAAGATAGAAACAAAAATATTTTGCAGTGTAAACTATCTAATTATAACTACCTAGAAAACATTATTTTTTAATCCAATCTGTCCAGATAAAACCGAAATACTTAGAAATATTTTTTTTAAAAAAAGTTTATTCCACTTAAATATTTATTTAAAGCAACAAACTAACGACATACAAAGGTTTAAAAATGAAGTATTATAAGTAATTTTTAATTTAGTATCTATGGAACATAAGTTATCAATTTTAAATTTCAGCAAAGAAATTACAAATAAACAATTAAAAGCATATTATAAAATCAAGCTATAAATCCTAGATATTTCACTCACCTGTTCAATTTGTTTTCCCACAACAAATAAAGTTCAAAAAATCAAATTATCTCTTGATTTATCAAAAGAGGTTTGCATTTATTAAAGCTAGTTCAGTTCAGGGAATAGAAATTTTATATTTCTCAAAGGGAGAAAGAGCAAAATAAAACTTCACTACGAACTTTTTTAATCATTTAGGGTGAAAGAAATAAAATTTTAAACACTTTCTTACATTCATGGAATGATGGTTCTAACTAACACTTCAAGGTCAATATCTAGATCATAATAACGAGTGTTTTATTTAAATCCAGACTCCAAAAATACACTGTTCATTTGCAAATAAAACATGTGAAACTTTTTACGAACAAAAGGGGATTTAAACTTATTAGTGTGCACCATTGTTATTAATTTTAAAACACCTGAAATGTATTTGCTTGAAGGATAATGTTCTTTAGTTTAAAGAACTAACTGAACCATCAGAGAGAAAAGAAAGTTGACCAAGAGACTAGGATTAAGGACTGAGGCAAAAAGTCACAAGTTCAATCCAGATAGGACCAATTTCACAATAAATAATTAATAAAACAATACAGTCTCACAATGGACTAATCATAAGACCTGTAGACTATCCAAATCAAGTATTACTGGCCGTAGTCAGTATGCTAGTGGATGACTAATTTGATCAGCCTGCAAATAGACAGAGAATTCGCTGTGTCGGTGCACGTTAACCAGATCTACTTCTTCTGAAATAATCCTTAACCGTATAGCCCACGTCTGGCTACCTGTATGGCTTGCCACATCCCGTGGACACGGGAACCCACTTAGAGTCAGTATATATTCACTTAAATTTAGGTAAGTTATGCAACAGATTCGTAAATGTCCCGACTTCGCATGCAGATCATCGGGCTAACAAAGCGGGAGAGACACCCATTCTGCAGAAGATCAAAATTGTGATGACATGTCTTGTTGTTGTTGCTGTAGTTCATTTGCGTCGCACTAGAGCTGCACAATAAGCTGTAGGCGATGGTCTGGGAAACATTCCTGAGGATGATCCAAAGACATGCCATCACAATTTTGATCCTCTGCAGAGGGGATGGCATCTCCACTTCGGTAGCCCGATGGCCTGCACGCGAAATGGAGCACTTTACGGTAGAACAGTTTAACGAGGACCAATACCACAGACCCTTAGTCCCAATGCAGATTAATCCAAGTGGTCACCCACCCGCACACTGACCGCGGTCAGTGATGCTTGATTTCGGTGATCTGCTGGGAACCGTGTCTTAACGAACAGTCCACTGAAGGATAACATGTCTGCGGATCATCACATGGATTTTTCCTACACAGTCGCCAATAGCCCATTGTGTAGCTCTAGTGCCACTTAAATGAAGCACTACTACTTCTATTTATAATAATAAAATACAGGTTGATTGGCTATGGTGGCGTTGAGACTTAGGTACTAAATCATAGCTTTCTATTCTTATTTACTGAAAAAACTCAACGTTTAAAAACTAGTGTGTGAACTTGAGCAGATGATAACTTCAAATCACAAATTGTAAAAACTAGACTTGGGGGCTTTGATGATTAAAAGGACGGGAAAGGTCACTAAACGCTCTGAAGTGTAGAAGTAGAGGGCTCGATTCCGGCCATTTCTTTGGGGATAGAGCGCTCACCTCCCAACGAGATAAGGCAGGTTCTAATCCCAACATTTGCAACTCGATTCCTGGCACGGTATTGGCGTAAAATATTCTCAGTGTTAAACTGATCATGGGTTAAAATCCCAATACAATCGGGCTGGCCGTTGGAGGTTTCATGGTTTTCTTCTTCATGTAACGCAAATGGGGGTTAGTTCCATCAAAAATCCTCCACGAAGACTAGTTTGTTCCAATACTAGGAGTTCCCTTGTTTTCTGAATGCGTTCAAAATTACAAGCCGCATGCTATTTTGAAATGGGTAGTAGTGGCATACTAGCAGCTGAAGGTCTTCATATTTGAATGGTGTAATAGTTAGCAGAAAAGGAGACCATTTCAGATATCGACCACGCCCTTCGACCCATAAACTGCGTATAGAAAATTAAAGTGGTAAAAAAATATCGAATCGGAAACGCCAGCAATTATTCACTCTCGAGCTGCCAGTGCACTTTCTTAGCTGTAAGTAGCGTTAGATCATCTCGTATCTATGGCAAGATTTAAGCATACACCAGTCTACGTGTGTGTGTTCGTGGTTAAGTCAGAAACGTCCATCTATAAATTATATACCCTTGATTTTATTGCGGCATATTACCAGTTGTCAACTTGTCTCTCTCACCACTTATGATTCGCAGTTCGAACACTCACCTAATTTTGTTCCTTTGTACAAAATTGAGTTTTAAAGTCGCTATACTAATTTTATTGGTATTTTAAACTTTAAAGCTTAGATTGTTACGTTAAAGTGAGTTAAGGTAAACCTAGATTAAACCATGAAGTTTCAAATGCTTAAATTCTTTTTAAAATTATCAAAACGCAAAGAAATTATTGAGGGAGGAGAATCATTTCACACTTTGTTTGCATATTGATAGTTTGAAAAAAATAATCTGAATTTGAAACTTTATGGTTTATTCTAAGCTTATCTGAATTCAATTTTCGTGAACTTTAAATTACTTATGTAAGTGAAAGAGAATTTGCCATGATGAGTCCTTCGAATCTCGGCCGTAGCAGGTTGACTCTCACACTGCTACTTACTATCCTCCATCTTTGACGCAAATTACCACCTATGGTAAATCGAATCTCGGCCGTAGCTGGTTGACCCTCACACTGCTACTTACTATCCTCCATCTTTGACGCAAATTACCACCTATGGTAAATCGAATTTTGGCCGTAGCTGGTTGACTCTTACACTGCTACTTACTATCCTCCATCTTTGACGCAAATTACCACCTATGGTAAATCGAATCTCGGCCGTAGCTGGTTGACTCTTACACTGCTACTTACTATCCTCCATCTTTGACGCAAATTACCACCTATGGTAAATCGAATCTCGGCCGTAGCTGGTTGACTCTTACACTGCTACTTACTATCCTCCATCTTTCACGCAAATTACCACCTATGGTAAATCGAATCTCGGCCGTAGCTGGTTGACTCTTACACTGCTACTTACTATCCTCCATCTTTGACGCAAATTACCACCTATGGTAAATCGAATCTCGGCCGTAGCTGGTTGACTCTCACACTGCTACTTACTATCCTCCATCTTTGACGCAAATTACCACCTATGGTAAATCGAATCTCGGCCGTAGCTGGTTGACTCTTACACTGCTACTTACTATCCTCCATCTTTCCCGCAAATTACCACCTATGGTAAATCGAATCTCGGCCGTAGCTGGTTGACTCTTACACTGCTACTTACTATCCTCCATCTTTGACGCAAATTACCACCTATGGTAAATCGAATCTCGGCCGTAGCTGGTTGACTCTTACATTGCTACTTACTATCCTCCATCTTTCACGCAAATTACCACCTATGGTAAATCGAATCTCGGCCGTAGCTGGTTGACTCTTACACTGCTACTTACTATCCTCCATCTTTGACGCAAATTACCACCTATGGTAAATCGAATCTCGGCCGTAGCTGGTTGACTCTTACACTGCTACTTACTATCCTCCATCTTTGACGCAAATTACCACCTATGGTAAATCGAATCTCGGCCGTAGCTGGTTGACTCTTACACTGCTACTTACTATCCTCCATCTTTGACGCAAATTATCACCTATGGTAAATCGAATCTCGGCCGTAGCTGGTTGACTCTTACACTGCTACTTACTATCCTCCATCTTTGACGCAAATTACCACCTATGGTAAATCGAATCTCGCCCGTAGCTGGTTGACTCTTACACTGCTACTTACTATCCTCCATCTTTGACGCAAATTACCACCTATGGTAAATCGAATCTCGGCCGTAGCTGGTTGACTCTTACACTGCTACTTACTATCCTCCATCTTTGACGCAAATTACCACCTATGGTAAATCGAATCTCGGCCGTAGCTGGTTGACTCTTACACTGCTACTTACTATCCTCCATCTTTGACGCAAATTACCACCTATGGTAAATCGAATCTCGGCCGTAGCTGGTTGACTCTTACACTGCTACTTACTATCCTCCATCTTTGACGCAAATTACCACCTATGGTAAATCGAATCTCGGCCGTAGCTGGTTGACTCTCACACTGCTACTTACTATCCTCCATCTTTGACGCAAATTACCACCTATGGTAAATCGAATCTCGGCCGTAGCTGGTTGACTCTTACACTGCTACTTACTAGCCTCCATCTTTGACGCAAATTACCATCTTTGGTAAATCGAATCTCGGCCGTAGCTGTTTTGACTCTTACACTGCTACTTACGAGCCTCCATCATTGACGTAAATTACCATCTATGGTAAACTGCGTTACCATAGGTGACGCAGTTTATTGTTGTTGTAGTTTATTTACATCGCATCAGATCTGCACAAAGGGGTATTGGCGACGATCTGGGAAACATCCCCCGAGCATGATCCGAAGGCATGCCATCACAATTTCGATCCTCTGCAAAGGGGGGGCACTCCCGCTTCAGTAGCTTGACGACCAGCGCACGAAGTCCAGCATTTTACGGTAGAACAGTTTGACTAGGACCGATACCGAACATCAGCATGGTCCCTTTGCAGAGTGATCAAAATGGTCACCCACCCGCACAATGACGTATGCTTGACTTCGGCGATCTACTGAAAACCTTGTCGTAGCGATCAGTCCACTGCGAGACTATATTAACTGGTTATAGGTAAGGGCTTCCTTACCATTGGATGCTAATTCTAAATAAGTTTACATTAAGCATTTTTTATTCTAGTTTTTAAAGTAAAATATAACCTATAAAAATAATTAATTTAATATTTTTACTTAAATTAAATATGAATTAAAAGCTTTAAATTATTGATTTCTTTTCTAAATTAACATAAAGCATTTTTTAAAATTAAAATAATAAAATATTTTATCTAATATTTTTACTTTTATTAAAAATAAGCTAATTTTTAAATTTAACAAAGTTATATAATATATAAAGTACTTTCTATTAAACTTAATGCATAAATTAATTATTGAATGTTAATTTTAGAAATTGTCCACTCAAAGTTTTGTCCGCGCTTAGTTTTGTTCGGCGAAATTTCGGCTGCGGAAATTTGACCCATAACAAATTTTACAACTTCATTGTGATTTATGAAAAAAAGATCTCCTTGGTTTCAGTCATTTACTGTCAGAAAAATAAGCTTCGACTAGCTCTTCTTTAGAAGTTCTGCGTTATATGGTGAAGTTAATGCTGTGAGTGAGAGCCGTGGTCAAGGAGATCTCAGATCAGAAAAATATTGGGCTGTAAATTTTTTAGCGATTCTTATTGATTGATATGTGATATCTCGCATACATCAAATTTGTATGCCTTATAATTCAATTATATTTTTCGACTTTAATTAAAAATATTATCAGTATTATTATCCTTTTTTAATGAAATTATCTTTGGATAAACGATTTCAGAAATCCGATTTCGTCGAAATAAAGGGTTGTTTTTTTTTAGAGAGAAAGCACGTTTTTGCGTCTGATTTCGTGACTTAAAATATCATCTGCACAAATTAATTAACATATTTTAAGTAAGACCATTGAGTGTCAGCACATAAAATCATTAGATATGAGTGATTCGAGGTAAGTAATTAGTATTTGAAATCTTAATTTATCTGTTAAGAGCTCCAAGACTTTTTAATTACCATAATGTTTCAAAATGTTTGGATATTATTTTCATTTATCTCAACCAAAAACCTCAAATCAACCACTCGTTTTTTTATTTATTTTTTATATGCATTTATAATAAACACCTATTTTTAACTATGTGTAGCTTTTCGCCTAGTTTGTTCGCATTCGGATTTCGTTCTAGTTATTAGCTAATCGTTTCATTTTAGCATTAGGTAAATAAGGTTGACAATGCCTTAAATAGAGCATATATATTAAGTGAACGGTGCTGCCATCTGAAATCGAATGAATTACATACTCAGAGAAAATATGGTGCTGCCATCTACCAATACAATTATGAAACACAATAACTCATACCACAAATAAGACAGGATTTATTTTCTTAAAAAAAGAAAAACACAAAATATACGTTTTTTAATATTTTTTTTCATTATAATTATTTTTAAACAAATTTGTCTAATTAATGCAAAAATATATATTACTTTCTTAAATTGTTTTCTTCATGAAATCAACACACTAGTGGTCAGAGGTAAATATGAACAACTAAAACAAACGAGGGAAATTTTTTGGACAAAAAATAAAAAGAAAATAGTACTGTTCAACATACTATTAGCCACTTGATAAATTAACAAAATATCGAAAAAATAATAATCAGACCTAACTATTTCTTAAAACCCTCACGTAAATTCAACAAAAAGAAATAAGTATCACCAATGGTTAGTTAGCAGTCAACGACAATTTTAGAAAACATTTCCTATGGCACCATATTAAAACAACAAGAGCCTGAATGCTATGACAATAAGAATTAAAATATAAGAGTTAAGGAATTATAGATTTTGCTAGTTGGAAGCTTGTAGATAAGAAATAAAAACATGGTGTACTATTTATTTTTTCAACACAAGGCACAAAAAAGTTTAAAGATAATTTACTCAAAATACTATGATCTTAAAATGCCATTTAGAATCTCTAACCATACAACTCTTTATTTTGTAAAGGAACCTGAATATTTTCTTATTCAACCAATGTTAGAATAGCCAGCTTTAAGGTTGTTTTTATGAAAATCTACTAAATCAAATTGTATTTATTAAATTTTTTAAATCACATACTCTTCCGGAACCGTACAACAAAACATTTTTAAAAAAATCTGAAAATTTACTTTTTAAAACTATTAAAATTTAAGAAGATTTTCCTAAGATGTTTCAATGAGCACCATAACAGGTAGAAGAAATTAAAACAAGTGATAAAAAATTTTTGCCATAGGTCTGAGATGAAAAAAATTTTATGCAACTATTCAAAATAATTTTTTTGGATTTTTATTCACAAGGCTTATGTTTTGCAAATGTTTGAAACTTGCATCCTTGAGCACAGAACACCAGGAACAACTCTTTGCAATCCAAGCTCGCTTCGTTCGCACGCTGGCTATGCTATTTCCGTCTAACTTTGTATATTTTTTATGAAGACTAATGTTTAGAATAAATCGTTCATAAAAACTTTTCTTTGTACAAAATTTTAAACATACATTAAAAATAAAAATTAAAGATTATTTCTTGCAAGGAACTAGCTTTGAATAATGTAATTTCCTAATTGTCTATAAAAAATTTTCAATATTCCATATAAAGTTTGCAAGAAATGTCCAAATCCCCCCCCCCCCTCCCAAAAAAAATTAAGGGATCCAAACTTTGGAGAGTTCTGCTAAACTATTAGAAGCATATTTCCCATATTGCGGTTAATCAATATGTTTTGGGGATCAGAAATCAAAATCCATCTAAAGACAGATATGTTTAATTCAGAGAAAGTATGCTTTTGCATCTGATTTAGTAACTTAAAATATCGTCAACAC
Organism: Parasteatoda lunata; assembly: GCA_949128135.1. Taxonomy (NCBI): domain Eukaryota; kingdom Metazoa; phylum Arthropoda; class Arachnida; order Araneae; family Theridiidae; genus Parasteatoda; species Parasteatoda lunata. Next base: position 62,518,243 of record OX421977.1, read on the forward strand.
TAAATAATTAGCATAGAGGTGAAACGTGAAAATCTTATCATTAGATCAAAAGTTATTCAGGGTGTTTCATTTACTTCTTTCACACTGTACGTGCATAATAGTAAAATTTAAATCAGTTTGAAGATGCAATAGGAATTAAAAATGAATCAAATAATGAATTAAAGAACCTTTGAAAGACATGACCTAAAGTTAACAGAATGTCTAAACAGAAATAATGATGTTGTTTTCTTTAGTAGATTTTATTTATTAGATGTCTTTTTCATTAGATATTGTTTTGTGTTTCATGCTTATCACTGCCCACTAGCATGATGTTTCAGTTCTTTATTTCAAATGCAAAAATAAAAAAAAAGAAATCATAACACTTTTTTAGCTACAAATGTGTTTTATATAATATAGATAGCAAATAAAACTTCGTCCTATCCAGCCTACCCTTGTGAACACATTAAACCGAATAATAGTGAGTCTACTGTATAGCTTAAATAAGATTAAACATCTGAACAAATTGTTATTTGTAACATAAATTTATTATGAAACAGATTTCTTTTCTCAAGTGAACAACTCAAATGGTGGTTTAAGATAGCTTCTAATACTATTTTGTCAATTTAATGAAATCCGTATAATAATAAAATGTCAACTTATGTAGGGTTTAGAAAAGAATTAAATAAAATTCATAGATAAATTTGACTTATTTCAGTGGTCAGTGTATAAGATAAACAAGTGGTTAGCCTATATAGAATTTGCTCCCTTTTATTGGGTAACAATAATTTGATTCTTAATAATAGAGGACAACTTTACATGTTTCCCTGTATTAGGTGTTTTCGTTAGGTAATAGTTATTTTCACTACTTATGTGGTTTTAAGTGTCACGACATGTAAATTATAAGCACAAGTCAAAATAAAAAAAGGAGTTAAAGAGTAATATCATATCCAAAAACAGCAAAACCAGTATCTATGCTCGTAACAGTTGTTATTCATTTTATTGCAGAATTTTAAATACTAATATAACTAGTTTAAAAATGAATGAGTCTATTACTGTTTCTTAACAATGGCTGTTAAGCGCTAATGTTGTTGAGATGATCTTTAACACTTAGACATTTAAATTGAATTATATTATATTTTCTAGAAAAACTAAAAGGTAAATAATGTTTCAAATGTCTAAAGCATTGTTCTTTGAGTGATCAACTTAATATCACAGTTTGTTTTTATGCACAAAAACTATAAGATTTAGGAACTTAAAATTACTATTGTGTGTAGAAAATTGTAGAGGAATTAAGATTAAATAAAGTTAACATTCGAGAATTATTAACTGTTAAACTTATTGGAAAAATAACATGCAGACTGCTCTACAGGCCCAAGGAATGTAACTACTGAGTTAAAATTTGATAAAATTCTAATTTGTTCAAAATTTATTGCAATTCCAAGTGCTATTTTTACATATATTTTTAAAATTTTTCTTCATTATAATTTTTGGCTTTATGTTACATTTTATTTTGTCACACAAAAACTATAATATTTAAAAACTTTGAGTTATGAAGATAAATGTACAAGGAATTTGATAAAATAAAAAAATAAAAACAAGTTGACCAATCTACTGCCCACTGAAAAGCAGCTACAGAGTTGAAATTTGACAAGCTAATTTGTCCATTATGAATTGAAACCCTAATATTTTTTTATACATATTTTTTTTTACTTTCTGAAAATTTCAATTTATTTGAAAATTTTAAATTTCAAGAGAAAATTTTCAAATTTTTTCTTAAATAATAATTCATAAACTGTTACAGAAAAATTGCTTTCTCTAACAATTTCATTTTATGAGCTCATGCTTGACTTAATGTAAGAAAAATTAAAACATAAAAAACGAATAAATAAATAAATAAAAGGGAGATATTACATGTTGCCAGATATAAATCCTAACATTTATTTTCAAATTTTTAAAAAATATCAACAGTGAAGTAAGATAAAAATTGTCCCTAATGCAAACTGTTATTTGATAAAAGATTATTGTTATATATTGTTAATAAAAAAAAATTACTTCTCATTTATTAAGTTTTACTGTGTCACATATTATGTATTCCTAAGTTTAAATTTTTTTTAAAGTACAGTTTCTTATTTTTTAAAACCAGGTATCCTTTTTTTTAAATTAAAAAAAAAAATGTGCTACCAAAAAAACAATGAATAAAAAGCAACCACAGGAGTTGGTGAGAAAGATGAGAAGAGAGTGAGCCTCATAGTATTATAAACAAAACTGAAAGAAATTACAAGCATCTAAAATTTATACTCAGAAAATTGCCTATTAATGCACATCAAATACAATTTCTAAATTTAAACAAGAAAATATATTAATGAAAATGCAAATGTATAAAAAAAATCTAAACATTAAATTTTAATCGAAAAACAAAACCCATACAAATTAAAGACAATAGTATTCCTTTACACAATAAACAAGTTTGATTTGTCAGAGCAATAACGATAAATGCTTTATAAAATATATAATGATGTACAAACAAACTTCAATGCTCAGTAGCTTTATTTGTATTAACAGTAAACAAGATGAAGGTCACTTCTCCCGAATGATATTAAGTTCAGAATAAAAATAGGCCTGCTAGGAGGACTGCAAAAAATAAATAAATAAAAAATACTTTATTATTCATGTAATATATCATCTATAATATTATATGTGCTTAAAATTATTTAAAATATGTTGGGTGAAATAATTTATTAATAAAATTAATTATTTATTTCTAAATAAAATTACTTATTAAAAAATAAATTACAAAATAGCAAATATTAAGTTTTAATTACAATAACATTCAACAATTTACCACAACATGCAAAAAAAAAAATATTCCATTAACTATAAACAAAAAAATTCCTCAGTTTATTTCTCCCTTTCTCAGTATCAGCAATATCAAAAGAAAATTATTGAAACTTGAAAAATACAGACCTTTTAATAAACTAAAAAATCCCTGACACATAAATACAACTAATATCACTAAATATTTAGTCTCGTCACTTATATTGAAAAACACAGTTTAAATTTGTTAAGTCTTTTAAAATTATGTTACAGGTAAAAAGAATAAAATAACTACTTTAAAAAATATAGACCTGAGCTTATGGGTGAATAATGTATTGAAAAATAAAATGAAGAATAAAACTCAATGAATAAATTACTTTTGGGAAAGATGGAAAGAAAAAAAATTCCTTTGTTTAAAATTAATAACTGCCTTACATGCAGGACTGTGAAATAGGAGCTAAACAGATTTTAAGGTAAAAGGTGTTGGAATCATAGAATTGCTAAAAGCATGTTGACTCCAACTCCAATTTTTCAGTTCAACTTTAAAATTTAAATTTTGCTGAATTTTGTTGGATGACAAACAAATTAAAAAGGGAACGAAAGCCACTGATGACCTTTCATTTAGAATAAAATTATTCTCAGAACAAATGGAATATTCAAATCAGGACAGTCAGACTGCAGATATTGCAACTTAGTCTATATCATCCTCTGCCAATAATTAATTATATTTTGAGAAATATTTGGATAATATTTAAAAGGCAAAGTGAATGACGATAATGAACCAAAAACCTTTAGGTATAAAAATGAAAAAAATACAAACACGATTTTCTAAACAACATTTGAAGAAATAGAGAAATACATCAATTTTTTTCTAAAGCATCTATTATTTCTTTTATATTACATTCGTTTTATATAAAAAAAATAATAATAAGCATTAAAACATGTGTATATGTTTACATACATATGAGTCTTTAAGTTTAAAATCTAGGAGTCTGCAATTTTCCCTACCGAAAAATTTTTTTCCTTTTCCAATAATTTTTTTCTTCTTAATGGACTAATTTAGTAGATCTAGGAAAACTAGTAGATACGTGGTAAAAATATTAATTCAGCAATCCAGCTTAATTTATTAAGATAATAAACTAACATAATAATGAGTAAAAGTGAAACCGAAAAAACTTTTTTGGTCTCAAGAGTGTCCTAATGAGTGTATTTAAGAATATAAATGGGTAATAAATAATTAAAAAAAGTTGTAAACACAAAAAGTAAGTTTAATTCTTATGCGAGTTTATACATTCTTATGTATGTAAGTTATATGATTTCTTCAAAAGATTTTTGCAATAGTAAAATCAAAAAATTTAACTTTCAAGTTTTTCTAAAATATTTAAATTATGCCACTAAAATTATTCGAAACACACAATTAATCAAATAAAAATTAAATAAAAAAGTATATTTACAACTATTGAACATAAAGTGACTGAAACTTGTATTTTTTTTCCTTCGTGAGTTTAAAAAATGAAGTAGAATACAAGATGAATGATTAAGAACCAAATGGAAATAATTATAAACTTTACCTGTCATTCCACAAATTATACTTTAGTAATAATACTTTTGGAAACATTCAACATTTGTAACTTATTAAAGTTAAAAGAAATTGTTTGAAGCATCAAAGCCCAAGTTTAAACTTTGCAAAATTCAATATAAAATTAAACAAAAGAGCTTCAAAAATTAATGAAGTAACTATTACAAAATGATTATTTTCAATAGTAATAGAAAATATGTAACATAATTTTAGAACACATAATTATTTGAATTTGTTTCATTCTTATTGAGAATAAAAAAAAAAAGTTTTATTTGAGTATAATATAATGAATCAGACTCAGAACCTGAAAAATAGTCACTATTTAAATTACTGTAGGTATTTAAAATACTGTAACTATTATATTTAAATTGCTACATTGCTAAATGAGATTAGAGCTTTGTATTTACAAATGTTAAAACAAACTTTTTTCGTGTTTCCAGTAATATAATGTATTTTTTAGATAATATCGTTATGGACTAACAAAAATAATTTAGCAAACCCAATTTTTAAGATTTTATTAATTAGAATATTTAAAAATAAGAAGTTTTAACAATGAAACAAAACTTGTTAAGGAAAATTTAAAATTTCTAATAAACCTTTTAAATCAACTTACAATCAGTTTTTTTAAGAACTCTATTAAAGCAAAAATACTTCATTTTTTTAAAGACCCCTAATTCATGTGCCCCCCTCCCAGTCTGATCCTGGTGATGAGGTATAAGAAAATAAGTAAGTTAACAAAAAAAAAAATTTCTTCCCTTAGCAATAATTCCTGTAAACAAAATTATTGTTGAAAAAAAAATGCTTGCATGGCAATAACTAAAAGGGAAATGCCCTGATGTCAACAATACATAAAAAAATAAATAAATAAAAGATTTATATTTTACAAGAATATAAAAACAACAATAATGAAATAATTCTCATAAACAAAATATATATAAAAAAAAACAGTCAAATACCTTAATTCACAACCCGATAAGTTTTACGAAATTCTCTGTCAAAACTTGAACCAGCTGCAGTCACAAAAAAAGCTGGTGTACCATCATAGACCTTGTACCTAGAGTTGAATTCAATCATATTTTTTATAATATTTAAAATAACAAATATGAAAATTAAAAAATATATATGGTTTTTTTTCCCTAATTTATCATTTAATTTCCTTTAAAAAAATTATTTTACCACTCTTTAAGACATGATTATCTAGAAAAAAAGATTCTAAAAAGAGATAAAGTAAATGCAACAAAACCATCTTGAATTAACATTTTAAGCTTAAAATCATAAAAAAAAGTTACAATATATCATTTATCTACCAACATAGAGTGAGATTAAAACATACTCAGTCGAAATTATATTCACTCACAACTTGCTAAATTAAAGTCAAATTTTAATGGCCCACACTAAACTTAATCCCTTTGATTCATCAGGTCTTTTTAATTGCTTAAATATAAATTTCTTTTGAATTCATAGGTTTCTCCTTTAATTTTTATGAAATTCTAAAATGGCACGTCAACTAAATAGAGTTTAATGCACTTCCTGAAATTTATAACAAAGATTTTATCTTACATTTTTTGCAATGAATTTGGTATTTGTTTTCAAGCTTCACAACATGAATAAATCATAGATGAGCTGATACCTTAAATTAATTTACTATTTACAACTAAATATGGGTATAAAATACTAAATAAAAACAAAATAATCTACTTTTATAAATAGCTTATTTTATAAAAATAAAATAAAATAAATATTTTATTTTTACAAAAATAAAACAAACCATTTACCTTTTATGAGATAGAACATTTTTTAGAGTATCTGTGATTTTAACTGTAATAATTTCCACACTAGGAGCATTGTCCATAAAAGATATCTGAAGAAAGACAAAATGACTTTTGTTATTGACAGCTCATTATAGTTGCTTGTTGTTATAAAATATATTTAAAAATATAAACATATGTCGTGTAAAAAAAAAAAACTTCGATTAATTTCTTTTTAAGAGGAAAACAAGAAGAAATAAAAGTATTCTTATGATATAATAGACATAGTAACCATCCATGAATCAAGGACATAAACTATACTGGTGCACTAATGCTACTCACTAAATTCGTACTTACTTAAATTGGGAATATCTTTCTGGTGGTCAAACAGTTTGTTACTAAGTAGCAAAGTTGAGAGTTGAAACAGCATAGAATGTCACAGAATATGATTTGCATATTTTTTCTTATTAATTTTTAAGTAAATTGGAATAATTTAGTTTTATATGATATATATTGGAATAAATTTTCAACTAATCAACTATGAATCTTCCCTTTTGAATTTTCAACTATCAACTAATGAATAAATATGCCAGTCACTCATACTTTGTTTGCTAATATTAATTTGATTTTATTCTTTTAAGTATTGTATACTTTATCGACAAGTTAGGCTTTTAAGTTTATTTTCTTGCCATGCATTATTTCATTGTAATTATCATTATGGATTTTGTTTATTGTTCTCCATGAGTTAATGTCAAGTTTCAAGTCAGCTGCATTCTCCCAATTCTGGGGTAACACTACATCTCCCAATTACTTTTTCTCTCTAATGTTTTTCGCTAATGTTAAAACCTTAAGAATTTGGTGCGGAATAATATGAAGAATTCAGATTCGGAATTTCAAAGCGACTATGAAAAGTATGTAATCTTATGAACATTTTTCTTACATTGCATTAATCATAACATTTTGAGATATATTAAGACTCTCAGATTTAAAATATAAACTTAATCAAAGAATACTGCTATATTTTTATTAAATCAAACATTTTTTTCAAGCTAAATTATTCTTTGTCTAAGAAAAGAAAGTAGGTATTTTTGATTGCTTCATTGAATGCAGTTTTTCTGTCTAATCATATGATTTCAAACTAGTCTTCTTTGTCCTTTCATTCGATTCTGTCTTTGTTCTTTAAATAAGTTGATAACATTTTAATAGAATTCCAAATTTCTTCTTCAATATCTAATTTTTTTAAAGGCCTTCCAATTCTTTAAATACGGCTATTTTTTTAAAACTAATTTTAATGATGAACAGAGTGCAAAATAAAAACAGACTGACCTGAATAACTTTAGATCTAATGACCAGATCTCAATGGTCTAGGATTAATGGTTTGAGCGGGTGACCCCTTCATTTTAATTTTACTTCTTGAGTATTTTGCCCCATCTTGAGAACTTTTTAAGCAAATTGAAAACTTTTTGCAAACAATTATATATTTTGTTCATCCTAATACCATGCAAAAAATATATATTTCAGTAAATATTTATCATTTTTTATTGTTTCCTTAAATGATAATTTTAAAAAATTCAATTGTCAAGTATACAATTTGTTACATAATTTTAAAATATGTAATTTTACATGACAAAATACAAAATTTGAGTGAAATCAGTTGAAAAATTCCTGAGAAAATGAATTTCGAAAAAATTGTATATTTAAAATTCAATTTTTTAGGAATTATTATTCAACCGATTTTGCTCAAATTTTGCCTTCTGCCATGTACTTTAAAATTATTTAAAAAATTGTGTACCTTACAGTTCAAAATTTTTAAATTAAATAAAATAATAAAGATTGTCTAAAATCTATTTTTTCGCATGCAATCTTGGGATAAACGACTTTTATAATTGTTCGCTTCAAAAGTATAGGAGATGTGGCATAATACCCAAAAAGTAAAATTAACTTTAAAGAGTCCAAACTTTGTATTGCTCTCTATATTTCATATTTCCCAGAGTGTGGCTACCCACGGTGTTTAAAGGGTCAGAAATCTGAATCAGTTGGGGAAAAAATACATTTATGTGTCCAATTTCGTAACCTAATTAATAGTTAGTATAGTAGGGAATCGATTATCCGGAACGATCGGGACCATCGCTATTCCGGATAACTGATTTTTCCGGTTTTCTGAATCGCTACAAAAAGCCGTTTTTTTTTTATTGTCAAACCCAACTAAAAAAAATAATATTTAGATATAATCTTAAAAAGAAAAAACGATAAAGTAATACACTAATGATTATTTCTAAAATGATCGTAAGGTAAACCTCTTTTAAAAAAGAAAGAAAAATCCTAAAATCTTATGAGGAAAAAAAAAAATATTTTTTTTAAAAAATGGTGGGAAAATTTATCGAATTTAATTCCGGTTTTCTGGTTTCCGGATAAGAGGTTCTGTACTATACCAAATAATTCAAATATTTGAGATCACCCCCAGGAACCATTAAGATTGATTGTACGTGATTTTTTAGCTTAAAATATCCTCTGCACTTATTAATTAACATATTTGAGGTCATCCTCTTGAACTATTAAGATTGAGTCCTAGAATGTGAAGATCCGATTATCAAAAATTATTCAGGATAATCATATTTTTTTTCCTTGCATTGTACATTGAACAGTTTCATAAATTTTGGAAAATTTAGGATAGTTTTATTTATCAGATAAAAGTGACCTCATGTAAATCCCAGGATAAAAAAAAAAAGATAAAATAAAAAATGTACAAATTTGTGGCCCCTTTTTTCTTTTGGGTGCACGATACATGAAGATTTAATTTTTAACAATGCCACAAAAGCAGAGAGATAATATTTAAAACATTTAACACAGTCGCAGAAACTTAAAATAGTACAACAACTTAGAATCCTTCACAAACATATGATCTCTATTAACCAAATAGCTGCACTTCTGGAAGGGAAAAAATATGTTTTTGCTTTCATTAAAAAGACCATCTCACAAACAAGTTTTATTGTAATATTTTAAGGTAAATTGCAAGGAAAATGTAAATTAAATGTGATTCTTAAATAGGATTTTTATACAGAATTTTAGAAACTAGTAAGAATTTTGAATTATCGAGAATTTTGATTCCAACAAGCTAAAAAATGTAATAGACAATTTTTATTAATGTAATATGTAATACATTTATTATTATATAATATATTATTATTATATTATATATAATATATTATAATTACGTAATGTATAATTAAAATGTAATAGATAATTTTTACCTGCAAATTTTCTAGGATGTATTTTTTATCTTGATCCCAACCAGGAGGATCATCAAACATGACTTTAAAGTGATCTAAAAACCTAAAAATAAAATATAAATAAAAACTTATATAATTTTCTGTTTATTTCCCAACACCTAAAATCAAAAATTTATGTTCATAAAAAATAAAAAAAACCAGAGCAAAAAATAGAATAAGCACTCAAAAGGTAAACAAACGCACAGAAAAAATGGGTTATGTCCTCTTTTTATTAATAGTGGTAAAAAGAAAAAAAATACTTTAATTTCTGATTTTTTTTAGCTTCAATTCAACTTGTACATAGTAGTGTAAATAATTTCAGTCTAAAAAGTCACATGATTTTTACACTATTAGGTCATTTTGTAAAAGTTAAATGCACTTTTTTCAAAGTAATTTTCTTTTTCCTCCCTGATAAAGAGAACACAGATTCATTCATTTATCAAAATATGTGACGTTAAAATATTTATAACATTTAAAATACTCTAAAACCTCTTCCCTTTGACCATTTAAATAATTGGTATTGAGGACCAATATTAAAAAAAAAGCATTTATCTAGATTTAAAAACAAGAAAAATATAATACCACTTTTTTTTATTAAAACTTTTTTATATTTTTTTATTATAATACCACTTTATTAATAAAACTTTTCATAAGAATGGAAGGTTTGCATTATGCATTATAAGCACAACAAAAACAAATGAATACAGTATCTGGCTTTAGGAAGATTATCATTGTTTACAATGTGTATCTATAGATGCAAGACGGACGATATAGATAGCTTAAAAAATTATTTCAATTAAATTAATTTCATAAGCATGACAACATTTAAAAGAAATCCCAATAAATAATTTTTTTTTTCAAATATGCTGAAAAATACTTCAAAGTAACAATATAATAATTCATTCAAAGTAATAATATAATAAAAGAAATGTAACAACTGAACTTTTCTTAAAATAGAAAAAGATATTTGACAGTAAGTAAAAGTATATCGCATTTATTTATTACATGAGAAAAGGGCATAAATAAATGGAATAAAATTCAAATAATAAAAATGCCAGTTAAAAAAAAAATTTTTTTTTATTTCTACAAGAGTATCAAAAAATTAAAAGTATTTCTAAATTATGAATAAAATAAATAAACAAAATTTAGTAAATAAATTAGCTAAAAAACATTGGAACAAACAAAAGTGAAAAGATTTAGTTTCAAACTATCCTTCTTTCTTGGCACATATTTTCTGACACCAAAAACAGTCAATGTCATAGTTCAAGTGAAAAGCATTAAAAACTATCAACATTATTATAATTAAAGACAAATTTTTTCAAGAACAACTAATTAACAAATACTAACACTGATTCTTCATGAAATTCTTGAATATAATCTGAGGTACCATATTCTGGGTATAGAATCATAACTGGCCACACTAACTTATTATCTTGATCTAGATGAACTCTTGCACTCACAGCACTTGGGCAAATTGTTTGAACATTTTCAAAATCAAGGTTATTGCTGCCCAATTGAATCTTTCTTTCCTGAAAAAACGAACTGATGAATTATATTAATAATACAAAGAAAAAGAAAATTTTCTTATATTTCAACTCATTGAAAAAATCCCCAATTAAAAACTTTGGTAAAAGGTGGTAACCCACATTATTTTTAAAAAATTTATTAAAAAATTATTCATTAAAAAATATATTAACAATCAATTTAATTATTTTTAAAAAATATATTTACAATTGTATTTTTAAACTTAAAAATACTTATTGTTTGTTACTTACTGGAGCACAATGAAAGCTCTTGTTAGATATAATTATTAACAGAAGGAATGGAAAAATTTTTTTGATGTGTGGGTTACAACTCTCTACATTTAAAGTTTCTAATTCATTAGTGCTCTGAGAATTATAAATTACACATTAGAAATATAATTTTGAAACAAGTAATTAATTATATAAAAAATATTATAACAGCATAAAAATAACATAAAAAATACTGTAACAGCATATTAATGTACTATTAAATGTAAATAAAATAATAACATAAAATTAAAGATTTTAAATGCTAACTATTTACAGTAAAACTAAAAAATAAAAACAAAATCAAATATATCATGCATTTTGTAATTACATTTTTAATATAAAATTGCCATTGACCATTTTATTTCTTCAAAACATTTTACTATTCCAAAACCTATCTGTTTCTGTTTTTATATTTAATTGAAATAAATATTGAATCATTGATGCTTTATCAACTAAATAAAGCTAAAAAAAATTTTAAAAAATTAAGAATATTTAAATTATGATTAGAGAAATAGATTTTTCTAAATATGTAGTTTATTTGAAGAAAGCATTAGTATAAATTTTTTTAGGTAGTGGCTCCTTACCATATGTTTTTTATTTATGCATTTATATAAAATATATTTTCTAAGAACATAATTTCAATCTCTAAATAAACTTTTTCACTGACTGTATATTATACATCACTTAAATGTAAATAAAATAATTGAAAACATAAATGGATTGAATAGATAAAATTTAGTTACCTGAAATATTTATAATGTGATTAAAGTGTCTTATTCAATTCCTTTTTTATTTTATTTTTTCACAAAAAAAAATAAATAATGTTTTTAATTGCCTAATTATAATTTTTAAAAACAAATATTTGGTTTCTAACTTCCATTTGAAGATTCAAAACTCAAATTTAGAAAACAACCAATCTTTTATTAAATTCAAAATTGTGTATAAAATTCTGTGTGCTAGTATAAAATTCAGATTAAACCTCAAAAAAATTCAACATATAAAACAATTTTCTTTGTAGAAATGGTGCAATTTTGTATTAAAACAATACAAAAAATATTTCAATCAATATAAATAATAAGAATCAGTCACACTGTGAATTGAAATCTAATTTTAAACAAAGAAAAAATTAATTTTAATAACTTAATGTTTTATTTAATAAGGCACTAATTATAAGTTTTATAGGTATCAACTGTAAGTCATATGGAAAAAAATAATTAACATTTTAAACAAAACTTTGTTTCATATATTTTCTATTAGTATAAATATTTACGATGCTTTAAAATTATAAAAATTACAAAAAATAAAATAAGATTTTAATGTCTCCTTCATTTTAATCATTTAAAGATATGATAAAAAAAAATGCATAATTACAGTAATGACTTTCTTCAAGACTTCTAACTCTTTTTGGCGCTTTGAGTCTTGGGCTAAAGCTTTTCTTCTGTCTCTATCATCAGCTTTCTAAAACAAAATATTAAAAAAAGTAAAAGTTAATTATATTGTAGCATATTTCATCTATTTCAGACTACACATTGTAAAGTTAAAAGTCAATTGTTATAAAAAATTTGATTTAAAACTCTATACAATCAGTTCTGTATTTTTCAATTATTACCCTAAAAGTAGATGGCCTTATTTAACTATCCAATTATACATTTTCTGACAGAAAAAAAAATCTAACGACGAGTGACTTTACAAAAAAAAAAAACAGTTGTTATTAATGGCATTAAAAAAAAACATAAATTACTTTTTTTTTTCCTTTTTTAGACATCAAAATTTTTGAATATTAAACATAACATAAAAACAAGTAAAACATTTGCTTTCAATTTTAATTTCTTTATTCAGCCTTTGTAGAGGTCTAAAAAAAATTCAGAACATTTTCCAAAAAAATCAGGAAGGAAATTTTTTGGAACAGTATACAGTGAAACCTCGGTTAAGCGGACATTCTTGGCGACCAAAAAAATTGTCCCTTTATGAGAGTTGTCTGTTTACGGAAATGGTACCCTAATAGCAAAGTTTTACACCTTAATTTTTTTTATAAATGCAGTCTTCAAATTGATAAGAAAATGAAAGAAATTTTCAGTGGAGTTAGAGCATTTAAGACATCATTTCAAATTGAGGGACTCATAACCTTTGTCATCCAGATGAAAAGATAAAAAGATGCTGATGTTCGAAATACAGGAGAGAGATTGATTCTTTAGTAGTGAAATAGCTTAAAAATATTTTTAACTATGGATAAGGTAAAAAATGTATATGCTTTAAAAATGGTGGAAAAAAATTTTTCTAGCAATTTAAAACAGAAATATTTTTTTTTTCCAAAATTAGAAAAAGTAGTGCCCAGTTTAAAGAGATAGAAAATAACGTTTCAGGACTAAAATGACTGTCCACGTCCGGTTACAAGAGTGTCCGCTTTGCGGAGAATACACATAATGATTTATTCATATAAGATTCCCCATGATTTAAAAATATGTTTGTATTGAGAGGCGTTCGTTTTGCAGGAGTGTCCATAACAGGAGGTTTCACTGTATATTAAAAGAGACAAATGATAAACTAAAAAAGAAAGTATAATGAAGTATATGGTTTTTAATTTCAGAAATATTCCTTTTAGAACCAATAAGTCCACCAGTTGTGAAAACAATTTTATTGATGGAGCACCGAACAACTCAACATACAAAAACTTTTTGTAAGTGCATTAAAAAAAGTAAGCAGTATAAATTAGTAATATTTATTAATATTTAATTAAAATTTGTAATCAAGTTCTAGACTTCCTTTACCAAATAATTTTTAAGTATGGTTTCAATAAACTCGAAAGGAAGACACAATTTACTGTTTAACATTTTTATGCAAAAGTAATTTAGTGGATTTCTCAATTTAAAAATTCTTTGTATTGATGATTGGAATTAAACATTTTTTAACTTAGACGAAAAAAATGAATCATTAATTGTGGAACTACAAAACTCCATACATCAAGATTTGTAAGCTATAGTCTGTCTAAGCTAAGAACTCCTCCCGCCACAAAGTCTGAGGCTGTCTGGTGCTATGGAAACAAGAATGGCACATTTTAAGGAGGGTAGCTTTACTCTAGAACTAACACAATAGACTGAAGAGATTCCCTTTCTCTAGCCGACCCGATCCAAACCACTCCAAAAAAAGGGTCCCTGCACCCCTACTTGAAATAGTCATACCTCGTGACCATAATGATCACCACAGGTCCAGACGAATGTCTGGAGTTCTTATTTTAGACAAACTTATACTCTGTTTGCTGAAAATAATAAATAAGAGAATTATCCCAGAACTCATCACCATTAAACATTTATAATGCAAAACTGTTACTTGAGAGTTTAAATTTTCATAAATTGACTAAATTCTTAAAAAGTTTGAAACAATGAATCCTGCAGGTAAGGGTACCATGTATATAATTTGTAAGATTGTCCCTAATTTCGAAATGTAACCTGAATTTGGAGTGTTAATAATTAAAATAAAATGAAGTTGGGTCGAAATAATAACTTTTAATTATTTCAAATTAAAAATTTTAAAATCCCTATTTGTATTGGCAGGAAATCTAATGTTCCGAACACAAACACACATCAGGAATATCAGAGCAAAAAGCTTAAATACAAAATATTAATAAATAACAAAATATGTTTTGTCAGAAAAATCAGGAATATAAAGGCAACTATGAATCACCCTCAATTTAAAATAGTTAAAAATAAATCTTAAAACTAAATGTTACCTTCTTTTGTAAAGCTTTGTTTTTTAATTCTTCTAACAGCTTATTATCAGGACTTACCTAAAATAAAAAGGAATCTGTATATTAATAGATTTACAAGGAAAAAAAAACTATAGGAATTATTTATTATAAGTTAGAGTTGATTCTGGTTTAGATTATTGAATGGGTCAAAGTCAGTTTTCGTTAATGATGTAGCAATAACTGGGATTCAGCTGTAGTCAAACATTTTGCAAAATGATCAACAGCTAATTATTAATGTCTCCCCCACCAATTACCAAAGCATGATCACTTAAAAGTTCTAGAAACAATAAGATAAAATAAAATAAGTATAATCAAGAAAAGTTAATAAAATGATTTATTATTCATGCAATACTGGAAAGTTTCCTGCTGCCCAATGAAATCAAACAGAACATTTATCCTAAATTATAATAAGAAACATTAACTACCACATATCATGAAGTATTTTTAATGAAGAAAATAAGACACATTCTTTAAAAACAAGCTATTTTATACATATGCAATATTTATAGAATATTTCAAAAGATTTCATTGGACAAAAGAATTAATGCCTCAAAAAAAAAAAATAATAATAATAATAATAGAAGTTCTTACAGTTAATCCTTCATCACACCAATTTATGCATTCTACCATTTTATTTAGTTTAAAACAGCACAAAGCACCTAAAAAAAAATTTTAAAAATTCACGTTTATTCAAGTATAGTATAAAGAGTGAATAAAATAGGTCTTAAAGAATAAGATTTATTTTCATTACAAAAGTTGCTTTAAAATTACTATTAACAATCATTCAATACTTAAAGGTTGTAAAACTATAGAAATTTCCAAAGAAACTGAAAGTACAGCAATTTTAAAGAGGTAAAATAAAATTACTTTATAATTAAAAAGCATCAACACCAACTATTAAACCCAAAATCAAAATTAATATTGAATTAAAAATTTTATCAATCACAGAAATTATGTTTATTAAGAATTTTTGTCAACTGAACTTTGGAACATATTTTTTTGAGAGATTTTACTATAAAAGAATATACTTTATAAAAATAGAACATTTATAAATGCATGGTTCAAACAGAAAAAGGAAAAAGCCAAAAGATTTTTGTGAAATGAAAACTTCATGCATAATATATCAAATATTTTAGACAAAGGGAATTTTAATCTAAACTATATTACACTAATTTTACATCCACAGCAATATTTTCTATTTATGAGTGACGTTTAATAAAATTGGATGTAATTTTTTTTATTTATATATATATGTATAATTTTTTTTATAGGCTTTTAAAGTTACAATCTTGATCAGAAACTCATTATAGTAAGTTAAAAGATTCTTCTTAATTAACTTAAAATTAGAGGGCTCTGAATAAAAATGAAAGAAAAAAAATCTGGGAAATTTACAGCAATAAAATTTATTTTCAAATTTAATACTCGAAATGGGGCTTCTTTATTTAACATCATTACTTATTGAAATACTCAAGCAGCAAATAAATTTGTTAAAAAATTTAATTTTATAAGGATTTTATTTTTTCAGAAACTATGAAACTTTCAGAGTTTTTTCTAAAATATGCGAAAACTATGAAACGTTTTTAATTAAACCAGAAGACCAAGTGAAATTGGCAAAACTGGAAAAGTAGTCTACTGGTAAATCCTGTAGATTTGGCAGCTTTCTAAATGCACTGAACTATAAGAAAAAAGTACTTACCTCTCTCAAGGCTTTTTAAACAGTCGGGCTTTAAAGATTTGGAAGCTAGTGCATCTTTCAAAGATTTCTCATAGTTCCCTATATAAAATCATAAACATTCATAACTAATAAATATAAATCAAATTAATCTCATATGGTATAAAATATTTGGATTATTTTAGAATCATGAAATTACACTGAAAAGAAGCAGTATTTATTTAATAATGCCATATTTAGCTCTCTAGAGTGCATAAAGGAAACAGCAAATAAAAAACAAATAGTAAATCAGACTATTTAATTTCTATTTTTAAATTGTGCTAGATTAACATTTTTAATTTGATTTGCAAAATTAATCTTTATCAACTATAATAATACATAATTTAAAATTGTCATTCTTTAGTACGATATAACTCAAAATAATGCTATCATCAACAAAATGTTACTTAAACTAAACAGAACATCACTCATAGTTTAATCACACATTTCCAAAACTCTTTTAAAACCAATTATAATAAAAGTGCATCTTATAACCAATACTGTTTTTATAACAAATCTCTCATCATAGTCAAGTACAAAGTTATAATTCTAAAACATGCAATAATATATAATATGAAGAAATAAAATAGCCATACATAATAAATAATTTTCTTATTATATTGAACTATTTCGCTTTAAAATATATACATTGAAAAACTTAAAGTAATTATGCTTTCAAAATTAGATTAGAATACATAACAGCATATGAAGAATGTGAATTTTACCTATATGGTAATGGGCAGCTGCTCTGTTTGAATAAAGCTGAGCATTTAATTCTTCATCAGAACAATTTGCTTTAAGACCCTCTGTATAAGAATCTACAGCCCAACGATACTTTTTCCCTTTGAAGTTTACATTACCATCTTCTTTATAAGATCTAGCAAGCTCTAAAAGAAAAAAAAAACACTATTTCACAACTATGAAACATTTTAACTTAGAAATTTAACATTTTAACACATACTTTTAACTGTGACCAGTTCAACAAGAGTATGTTGGTGAGATCTAAATCATTAAAAATGCAATTCTTTCAACTAGTTGAACTTTTATGGAATATTATATTTTGTTTCCATGTTTTTCAAAGGGGAAATTAAAAGGTATAAATTTAATTAATTGTTTTTGTTGCCAATATGCGAACAAAACCCCATTTTTCCTCTCTCTCTCTCAGGTAAGTTGCGTAAGTTAGTGTAACGACTTCTTGATAGGGGAAATCCGTATATAGTAGTTGAAGCATCTGCCTGAGATGTTGGTAGTTCGTTCGGTCGCATCATAAGCTATGATGACTGATTACGATATATTTTCCTTTGCATAGCACTGTGTGTGCGAGATGTAACTTCTTCAAGTTGTATTTTAATAAACTCTTTATTTGCCGGCATTGCTTCTGTATTCTTCAACAAAACAACAGTTGGTAGCAGAGCGTGGTTTACAATCATCACGGAAAAAAGCTTAGTTTTTGGAATTCCGAAGTTGACTGGAACTAATTATCATCTTTGGGCCATGAAAATGGAAGCAGTTTTGAATTTGAAAACACTAATGCCGGCATTGACAGAGGAAGCTCCAACTGACCCTGTTAAATTGCAAGTTTGGGAAACTACAAACCAAGATGCTGTATCATACTTGAAGTTGTCCCTATCAGACAAACAGGCTTTACAATATGTAAAAGAAAAGAATGCAAAAAGTTTGTGGACAGGGATTAAAGCTACCTACACTGGACTTGAAGAAGATAGAAAGATTGATGCAGGTGCCGAACTTAAGAGCTTAGAAATGCTGGATTCAGAAGCCGTAAACGATTATATAGATCGTGCTAAAGGATTATCTACAAATTGTGCTTCCTTGGGACTGAAAATATTTGAGAGAGAATTGGTGTTTTACACGGTCAGAGGTCTCGCTGGAAAATATGAGCTCATAAAACAAGTTTTAAAAACTCAACGAGAAAAGTCGCTAGAAGAAATACTCGAAGTCTTAAGGGAACAAGAAAAAGATTTACTACAGAAATCCTGTGGACAAAGAAATTTGGAATCTGCGTATGCTACTCAGAAGAAGAGTTTACGAAGAAAAATTTGCCACACTTTTAGACGACCGGGACATATAGCGAGGAATTGTCATTCAAAACATCAAGTGAGAACCGATAGAGGCTACAAACCATCGACAAGTAGAGTAAAAGGTCATCGAAAATCAAATTTTCAAAAAACATTTGTATCCGATAGTGCTACTCCAGATAATTTCGCCTTAGTTTCAGTTGAACAGAAAGGACAAGTGGACGAATGTTGGATCCTGGATAGCGGAGCCATGTCTCATATGTGCAAAGATGATTGCTGGTAAGAATCTCTAGATGCTTGCGACAGTAAAATATACCAGACAGGTAAGACTTTTTCATTGGATACTAAAGGAACCGGAACTGTTAAAGCTATTTCACTAAGTAATAATGCAAAAAATTCTAATAAGTAGTGTATTGTATGTACCAGAATGACGTCATAATTTACTGTCAGTTACATGTTTAATGGATAAAGGGTATAAGGTAAAATCACATTCAAACTCAGTATTAATTATCGCTCCTAATGGACGTTTAGTTTTAAAAGCTTTAAATGTGAATAACAAATTAGAAGTTAAGCTAAAACCTAATGTTAATAACGAGGTATGTTTTTCTGGGTGTAACAAAGTTAAAAATAACGCTGAAATGAATGTAATTTGGCATAAAAGATTGTGTCATTTAAATGCTGATTATATGCGTAAAATGTCTAAAGAGTTAAATTTAAAAATTGATGCATTGTCTTGTGAATCATTACCATTCAATTATCAGAATTGCTCTTTAAAGCAAAATAATAATAATAATAATGTAACTGTTTTCCTATGCAGAATTGCTCTTTTACTTTTTATTATTACTATACAGTTATCAGAATTGCTCTTTAAAACATAAAAAAACAATAATTATTTTCTTAGGCATAATTGCTCTTTTAGTGTTTTATTATTACTATACAATTATCAGAATTGCTCTTTAAAACATAAAAAAGTAATGTAACTATTTTTCTATGCAGAATTGTTCCTTTAGTTTTTTATCATTACCATACAATTATCAAAATTGCTCCTTAAAAATATATATATATATATATATATATATATATATATATATATATATATATATATATATATATATAAACTGTTTTCCTATGTAACAACCATGTGATAGGATCTCCATTTCCTTACTTATTTGATTAATCCAAATTTCTGAGGGTAAAAATTAAATGAATACGAAAAGAAAGAATCTCTTAACTAAGCTATAAAGAAATATTCTGGTAATTTCATAACATTAATTAAAAAATCCATTGCTTAGGCAGACTCTTTTTATATATTTTTGAGGAAAGTGTGTGTAGTATCTAAAATGTCTCAAATGGAATGGTTGAAGACATATTTAAAATTCTAATTTTTATGAAGAAACAGATTTAAAAAAAATAGTAAAACAGTTGCCTATGTCTGCCTCTATGAGAGGTTTATTTATTATTTTATGAGCATGGTCTGATATGCAAAATATAGAGAAAGCATAGAAAATAATGTAATGAAGATTTATTAAAAATTATTTAAATAAAATATTTTTAAAAATTTAATTAAAAAAATAATCACTTTAATTTCTGGCTTTACATATACATTTACAAGTATATATACATTTATTTTCAAATAAATATTTAAATATAATAAACCTTCAGGTGTATTTTCATCAGGATCATACTTCAAACTTTGAATGGCTTCAATTAGTGGCGACATTTCTTCTCCTTCAGCAGGTGGCTTTGTCATAAAAAGTGGATGTTTTTGCATCTCCTGAAAAAATTTTTTTAAATATTGAACAATTTCACATTAAGATTGCAATGATAAAAGTTTACAACTTAAAACTATTGTGGGTAAAACATGATAAGAATAAATAATTAAGTCGAATATTTTGTTAAACTTAAATAAGAAACGCACATAATTTCCTTTAAAATGGGAAGGCTGACTAAATATCTATAAAGCATTTAAGTAATGTTAGTCCATATTCAAATTTAATAAATTATTATGTTTGATAAAAATAAAAAAAAATTAGAATTTTTATGGTAATAGAATTAGTTTAAATGCATAAGAAATAGAAAATATGACTAACAAATGCTTCGGAATGTGAATGCTAATTAAATAAATATAAAACATCAATTAACCACTTCAGTTTCAAGGGAAATATTTTAAAATCAAGAGAATAAAATGAATAATTTTAAAAAACTATGTTTATTAAAGAGTAAAATTTAGAATTTTTATGAAAAAGACAATAATTAGTTTAACAGATTTAATATCTAACCAATAATATCAAATTTGTATTTTCCATTAGATACAGATTACAAATGAGATTTGATAGTACAATTTTGATTATAATTGAGATTACAGATTACAAATGATCTGAGATTGGCAAATTAGTTAAATAAACTTGTGAGGGGTAATGCTAAAAAATCTATTTAAATTGAACAAAGAGTTTTAACAAAGAGTTTAACTATAAAAACAAAGAGTTTTTTTTTTTACAAACAAAAACTAAAATTTTTGTTCAAATACTTGATGTAAGAAACTTGAAAAAATTTGTCCTATAGCTTCAACTTTTTTTTTCACTTTTTCCAGAACAAGAGTCAAGATAATAAAAGTTTTAATTACAATTCTGTTTTAGGTAGTATTTCAGAAAAACAAGCAACGTTGCACTGGTTTATGGTTCTGGTTACCAATAAACCTGATATATGAAGCTTTTATTCAAGAACTAATTATGTACATTACCGTATCCCAGTCATTAAAGGTCCACAAATCTTCTTTTTTACCCTTTGGAAGCTGAGCAAGAAAATCAGCAGTATCTTGATTCAGTTTATCAACTAGCTCATCAGCATCCATATTCTTAGCCTCTTTAAGGATTTCTTCTCGATTCATGTTGCTTGCCATTTTTAAGCTAAAACAAAGTAAGTTGAAAATTAAAAATAATTTTAAAAAAATGAAATATAAAATTCAAACAAAAATTAAATAAAGTGAAGATTTTAAAACAAATGATAAACAAATCTAAAACTGACAGATATTATATAAGAATTTATTTGAATCAATTTAAATTATTCAATTAAATAAATTACAAATTTTTAATAAAGCATAAAAAGTTATGTAATTTTAAAAAAAAGTGATATTATACCAGACGTTTTGAATTTTTTTTAGGAAAGTAAGACAAAAATGATTGGAAAAAAATATTTTAATTAAAAAACATTTATAAATTAATACATATTTATTAATATTCACTACAGAGACACTTTCAGTTATTAACATTCTTTTAAATTTCTGAACTATGTAACTATTGTTTTCTCAACTATGTAACTATTTCTAAATTTCCCAACTATTAACTGCAAACAAAGCTACGAATTACTACGAATCACGGCCCCCTCGTTGCCACTTTTAACAAAATAAATCCAGTGTTTAATAATGAAGTTTTTTTTAATTATTTATAACATAAATAAATTAAGATATATTAGCAAATTTGAGCTTATATCTATTTCAATCTTTGTTAACAAATATTTTTAATTGAAAATTCTTAAGGAAAAACATAAAGAAATTATTTGTAACATTAAGGGGACCCCAGAAATAAGCAGGCTCTAGGCCGTTCAGGCTTTTTGATAAATCAGACACTGATACTAATACACGCAGTTTGTTAAATCTTATTTAGCAATTCCTGTCTTTGTAGAGGAATATCCTTGTAGACAGAGGGCCCCTGACAATTCTGTGCCTTAGACCCCCCCCCCCTTTTCCAGATCAAGCCCTGAGTAGTATTTAGTAAAGTAACAGTTACTTTCAAATGCACTTAAAGCTAATTTTTAAAAAAAATTTAAATATTCTATAAATATCAAAAGTTTTAAAAATAATGACAACTTAATTATTGAAATTAGATCTAATTATAAATCATTTTAGAATACTGTCAATCAGGGTTGGCAGGTTTTTGACATGTGACAGTTTTTGACGGTTTAAACCATGGTTTAAACCGTCACGTCAAAAACCTCACTGTCATAAATGTCAAAAAAGTCATAAACCTATATTCATATTTGAAATTTAATTAATACATAAAATTTATATATTTTTTATAAAGGATAGTGTTTCTAAATATGTTCTAGAAAAAATAAATTTAAAATTTTGAAGAAACACTTATATTTTGAATAGTAACCAAAATCTTGTATTTTTGAAAACTCACATCTTTTGTAATATTATGTATTCATTTTCATGTGTTATTGAAAATCTGCAGTGATATTATTAAGAAATTTATTTATAACCAAATTTAGTGTATAGTATAGATTATACTAAAAATTAGACATTTTTAAAGATAAACATTAGCAGTTTTGTACATTAGACATCTTTTAAAGAAAAATCTTTTAAACAGGTTGGGCACATGCAACATTCACAATCAATTTATTAGGATAATTAAAAAATTTCCATAATAATTTGTTTAAATATTTCATGGATCAGTGACTGTAATGTTCTTCTGTTTAGTTTGACTTTTGTGATTGGTTGTTAGTTTTTCAGAAAAATCAGTAATTCAAATTAACATACTGGATAATAAAGATATTCGGTATAACATTAAAAAAAAAATTTTTATACACTTGTATCAAGTTTGTATTTATACAACATAACTTTTAAGATCATTATAAATATTAGTTATATGTTCCTTATGTGTCAAAAATGCATAGTAATAAACTTTTAATTTTATTAAAAATAAAAATTTTTTTTTTTTTTCAAAATATAAATATTTAAACAATTTTTCTGCACATGCATTTGAATATAAATTTCTGAGATTTTAAATCTGTTATTTTACCTTAATTTTTACTAAAAAATATTTTAAAACCTGCTGATTACCTATAGTATAATTAAATTTCAATATAATGCATGGCAACTGTTGGTAGTTTTGAAGTTTATATATTTTCTTGGCAAACTTCAGTTTTTGACGGGTTTTTGACGGTTTAAACCAGTATTATACCCTTGTCATGTCAAAAACCACTTTTTGACATCAAAAACCCAACCCTGCTGTCAATAATTATAATACAATTGCATACTAATATTTATAGAAAATTATCATTAGCAGCATTTTTAAATAATGCTGTAATATAATAAACAATTGCAATTAAAAAAGTTGTGACAATAAAAATTTATTTAGCCAATGAACCTATATTTTATAACTAAACATTTTCTTCAAAATACTTATTCTACAAACAAATAATTTTTGTTGATATTTATACAAAATGAATTTAAAAAAATATTTTATGTAATGAGAAAAGAGATAAGGTAGGTTGGATCAAGGGGCACGTTGGAACTGGCTCAACTATTTTAATGCTGTTAAATATTTTAGTTTGCTTTTTCCATTAACATATTGCACTACTACTACAAATCTTATGAAAGAATCACATGCTTCAGTTAAAGTGTGAAATTTTATTTAAACGGATGGTATTTTAGCACTGTTTATCTTGTAAAAAATAAACAGTGCTATAAACTACAATTATTTTACAAGGTTAGATCTTTGCTGTAGATAGAAGGTTGCTTGTAGATATTTAAGCTCATATGATAAGGTGAGAAATTGTGATTTGTTTAGAAGTATAGAACATGAAGTATATTGGTAAACAAATAAGTATGGTAAGTTGGACCACCGAAATAATCAAAAGAAACTTCATTATAAACATTATTTTAGTTATCTTAGAGCTAAACAATTAACAATCCCTATAACAGATATATTATTATTAATAATTACTTATATATATATATATATATATATATATATATATATATATATATATATATATATATATATATATATATATATATATATATATATATATATATATATATATATAAATGTTTTTTAGAAGAAGAAAACTTGTTGAAAAATATTTCTTAAAGTCTTAAATAAAGAATAACAAAATTCAAAACTAACAAATATTTCATTAACAGAAATTATTCTAAACCAATTTTATTCCCAATAAATAATAAAATTTGCCAGAATTTACTCTTTGTTAAAGTAGAATAAAATTTAGATTTAGTTTTGGACAAAACAAAAGGCATTTTTAACAGAATATCTTGCACCTACTTAATGTTTTTGTGTATTTCTTAACATTTAAAACTTTTAAATTTTTTTTTGCATTGTAGAATGTTTCTTGTATAAAAATAAGGCAAGATAATTGATTTTTATTTTAATTAAAAAAAATAATAACAATTTCATTTTAATAAACATTACATTTTTTTAAGGAATTAAAAGCAAAACAAAATTTATGCAAGCATAACATTTTGAGATGCGACCTGTAGCTTTTTTAATTTTCTTAATGCATTGATATCCACGAACTAATTTTCAGAGGCACAAAATAGTTTAAAAATTATTGAACTCCTAATAATTAACATTTCAACATAGTTTTCGCTCAAATAATTTCTCGGTATTAACTTCTGTTTCGAATTCCATAAATAATACTTATAGTCTTCAATTAATTATTAAAAAGTAGTGTTATCTAGTGTCAATAGAAAAGGGTTTATGGGTTCAATCATTTAATTCTTTTTTTTTTTCATGGTTTCTTAGAAATCTAGATTCTGATATTTTATTAATACTTTAGTCTCAGGGCGGGGGGTTGACAGGAAGGAACTGCTATGTAATAAATCAATGATATGCATTTGCCTTCAATAAAATTGACCCAACCCAATATTTATTTCTGAGATCAAAAATTGATCTCAGAAATTGGGTTGGGTCAATAAGGGTCATATAATAAACTAGTTTTAAAGTACTGCTTTCATGAATTCGCCTCTCCCCTTCCATGATTTCTCATTTATTAATTCCATATAGCAGATTACGACCTTAAAAAGGATGGAAATCGTGCTTTTAATCGTCGTTGAAGATTGATATAGTTGCTTACCGATCTGCAGTGGACGTTAACCCATTTTTATAACATATTAACTGAAAGTGAAAAATAACAAATTTCTTTTTTTATTATTCATTTTTGAATAAGGTTTCTTAATTTAAGAAATTTTAAATTGTTACTTTTATACATGTAATATAAAAGAAATAAACGATAAAAAGTCATTAAGAGTGGTGAAATACGATTCCTCTAAATTTGTATCATCATTCCCACAATTTTAATTGAAAATTCTGATGTCGATGAAAATGTTCTTGTTTCATTGATAAGTTATTTATTTTCTGGTTGTCTTTCTTAGAAAATTTAAGGTTTTCGAATTTTCTATTTTGAAAAATTCAATTGATAAAATCAATAATACAGAAAGTTACATTAAGATTGAAAAGGACACATCCGTAAAATAATTTTCCCCTAGTAATATCCCCTAATAAACTTTCATTGAAAATCTGGCACTCAGAAATTATTTAGTGAGCTCAGCATTTTTTTCAGAATCATCATTAAATTGATGCAAACGCTCTTAGGTAATTTTTTGATACAGGGACTCAACAACAGTTGTTACTGAAACAACAATTCAGTTGTAATTTACAGGAATTAATTAAGAGATTTTCAATACTTTATAATGAAATAATAAGTTGAAATTTTTTAAGTGGAAGAAAATGTGTAAAATACTGTAATGTGTAAATGACTTTTCTAATCATCAATGGAGCAAACATTAAGGTTTAAAAAGATTTAAAAGAATATATTTTATTAAACAAAGCATATATTAAAGGTCATTAAGTTCTTATAATACCTATCAGCAATTTTGAAGTACAGACACGAGAATGTTCATTTTTTATTGTTTATTGATTTAATAGGAAAGTAAGCTTCCAGCTGAATGTTTCTGCCCGGTTAATTGAACAAATTTTGCTAATAGATCAAAGCATCTTGTAAAACAAGTTCCAGTAATATGACAAGATTTCGCTGAATCGTAATTAAAATTCTCATTTGCAAGTAAAAAATTCGCTAAATTGAATTCAGAAAATCTGGCAAAATTTATTACCTCAAAAAATTGCGAGAATGATTCTCACTTTCATCCCCGAATTTACATCCATGACTTTTTTTTTGTTATGTAGTAAAAATGACCCCTATAGAAGGATATTTTTGTTTAAAAAAAGCATTCTTATTGGATTTAATTCGCATATTTCATTTTACATTTACTTTCAGTCATTTAGATTCAGATCATTTTACTTTCAGTCCAACTAAATTTTAAAAAAAAAAAAAAAATAAGTGTGTGTGTGTGTGTAGTTAATTTACGTCGCACTAGAGCTGCACAATGGGCTATTGGCGACGGTCTGGGAAACATCCCTGAGGATGATCCGAAGACATGCCATCACAATTTTGATCCTTTGCAGAGGGGATGGCACCCCTGCTTCGGTAGCCCAACGACCTGCACGCGAAGTCGAGCACTTTACGGTAGAAAAAAAAAAAAAAAATAAGACAAACTGAAACTAATCATGCAGCAGGCGAATTCGCGATCGCAACACTCGATACGCCATCTAGCGGGAGACTGTAAATATCGTGCATTAGTTCCCACATAACCATTGGCAATGACGGACGCCATTTTCTTAGCATAAAAAAAGAAGCAAAATTTCCCTAAAGAAAAGGTAAAACTTCTTGAAAAAACTAATCAGAACATGCCAAACATTGACGCAGAACACGCCAAGCATTTGAAGAACAACTTCTCAATATTTTTTACCTTTCTATTACCAACAACATAACATGATTTCATGATCACTTGCTGTTACAGATGAGTGTATTGCGGTAAAATAATTTTTCTGTCTTCAATTCATTACAAGTTAAAATGAAATCAACATTGCTTTCGTCATTCCAATGAATAAATGTGTTCCAATGAATTCCATACAGAACTGTAATAGTTATAGAATATTCTTCTTCTTCATAGAATAGTATATATTTCTGTATCTACATAATTCAGAAAACAACAATAAAGAATAATCCGAATTACTTGAAAAAGTATCTTTTGTGCTGATTATAAATAAATTTTTTATCGTTTTCTTGGTAAGTGTTTTTTAGTTTTGAAAGAATTTCAACTAGATTTCAGCTATTCTGTTTTTAAGCTACATATTAAAATTCATATCGAGATCTTACAATTATAAAATTTTGATGTGTGGTATGTTACCTAAAAGTAATGAAGGGATAAACTATGTATATATTATTTGAGAATAAAGTTTTCAAACAAAGAACATATCATTTTGGAATTCTCCGGACTTATAAATCAGGTAAGTGTTATGATTTTTATAATAAAAAATTTGCTTGTAAATAAATTTTTTTTCTTACTTGATGATCGTTCTCTACAAAATGTTTTTTTTACGTCTGATTAAATACTATAAGAATTAAAAAAAAGAAACAAAACGAAAGTTTTTATTGAAAAATGAGGAATTTTTAAAATCGTTTTTATCCTAAGAATTCTTTATTTTACGTTTTTTAGTTTATCATTTTTTGATAAAATTGTTGTCAAAATACTTTTTTTGAAAAGTTAAATGGTATTAAATTATGTGTTTATGTATACTTCTTGCATATTCTAATATTTGAAGTAATATGATTCAGAAAAGTATGGAAGAAAAATTCGGTACTTACGTATTAACCACAGCTACAGATTTGGCAGATTTTTAAGTGCCGCCAATCTACACTTAAAATTTTTGGAAAAAATCTTAAAATGAAACACTTTGTTTAAAATCAAAGTAGTCAATCGGATTTCGGTGGAAAATGGGCCGATATAGAGTTTAGCATAGATTCAAAACTAACTTTTCTCTCACCTGATTCTATAGCCATTATGAACTCTAATAAATAAGATTCAAAATGAAATAACATTTCCAAAACGGACTTTTACTAAGATAAAGTTTCATGTTATGGGTATTGGTACATTTTCGTTATATTTCACTCCATAAAATATTTCGCTCTTAAAAAAATAAAATTGCATCTTGTTTTGTTTTTGGCAAGTCCCAAAGACGCATTTTCGTAACACTAAAAATGGCGACAAAAAAAGAATAGTTCTTTTTTTGTTTCGTAAGCATTCTTTATTTTACGTTAAAATTTAAATGGGCCTTTCATGTTATACCATTAAATTTAGTAAAACTATTTCTCAGGCATTAGGTTTGAACTTTTATAAGAATATACCTATTTTTTTCACTTTATTTACAAATATTTTTCCGATGTGTTCTGAATGTTCCTTCTCTAAAAAAAAAGGAGATACCATTTTGTTTTCGTTTGCATAAGAAAGAAAACAAGCATTTTTCTTTTTTAAATTTAATCAGCCACAATAAAGATGGAACGTTACAATGCTACATGCTGCATTAAAGATGTCTCCAGTGTAACTGAATGACTGTTCATGTGGAAATCGCAGGGATTCGGCACATACAACAACGCCCCCTATAGTTCGTTGCGATCGCGAATAATATTTTGCTTTATTCTATAAAACAGTTTTAAAAATCTAGAAATATATATTCTTTAACAAGTAATGCAAAATAGAATGGCCAAGAGATAAATATAATAGAACACAAAATAAATCTGTTATTACTAAAATATTTTTCGCAAAGATTCCGAAAGAGGAGATCATTTCTAAATTTGCGAACTCTAAAGTCACGTAACCAGTTCACTTTCGTGTAACGAGTGTCACCAGTGCGAATATTGGAACGCGACCCATGAATTTGATTCACGCATACGCGAGCAACTCATCTCTCACATCACAGCATGTAGTGTGAATGCTCGAAGAAAGCATTCTCATTTCATGTAACTGACGCCTAATCATGTATGACGGTTCATGTCATGACGATTTCATGTATGACCTCCGAATGTCGAGAAAAAAGAATCTAATTGGGTACTTGCTCTTCAAGAAGAATCCTCCCATACCCACACATGTGACCTATGACGTCAGCGCCAGCTAATCTTTATCAGCAAAATATCATATTAAAGTTGAGCTACCTAAGTTAAATGTTAATTAACGATAAGTTGATTAAATACAGAGCCGTATCTTACATCAATTGGTTGAAACATAATTTTTTATCGTCTACGTTTTTTACTTAAATTAAATTTATTATTTGTTTAGGAATTTCATTGTATAATCGTGATATATTTTTGTTTTCTGTACATAGCATCTTCGATACATGATTAGTTTGTTTATGTTCGACATGGCTTTGTGCCTGTCAATGTGTTAAATCTCTATGTAAATATATAGTAGAAGAATTGAAATCTTTCTGAAAGAATTTAGCTTGTGTGATCCAAGAGAACTGATACTTGACGAGCTTGGTTTACTCGAAATCGAATGGAAAGAACAGTAGTTAACGTAAACAAATACCACGCTTCAACAGCCAATCAGGATCGAAGAACCCACGCTACGTCATTAGCAGGTATCCCATTGGTGAGTTTTCCCAGGAATCTATATTTCACCAATCTGGTTCTCATGTTCTCTAACTAGTGATCTGTGAGAATGGCCTTTAGGAGACCATTCACGCTGCATGCGAAAAGTTTGCGCATGCAAATTAGGAGGTTCAAATGGGAAGATGATTAGTGAAATATATTAACTCGTGAAAAACTCGCCAATAACTACGCGAAAGTACTTATGCATATTATTCGAGATCGTAACGCTCAAATACGCCATCTGTGGAGATTCTATGGCTTGACCCTTCCCTCTCCTCCTTTTCCTAGTTGTATGGGAATGTACTGTGATATATATTCCCCTTTCCTAATATTTTTCGTATTTACTTGTCAAAATTATTTTTTTAATTTTCCACAACGTTTTCTTTTAGAACTATGTTCAATGTAGTTTTCAGTTCCTTATAATTTCCTAACTTAAAAGTTTTTAATCTGTTTGAATATTAAGACAAAATTTAACGTACTTCCTTCTCCTATGACTCTCCACGCGTTACTTTTGAAAGTATTCGATCTGTTACCATAGGTAAAGAGTTCTGCTTTAAGCCACCTTTAGCCCGTTTCGATCGCCAATACCGATATCCATCTAAATTTCCCCCCATATAGCACAAACTCATCCAGTGAATGTCCACTAGAATAAATGTCCAGTGAATGACCCTGTAGACGTCCACAAAATATTCATATTTGATTCGGAGAAGATCTTGTAGAAGTCCAAAAGCCGTTACCACTGAAATTATTTCTGATCTGCTGGAAAACGT
Source organism: Parasteatoda lunata (assembly GCA_949128135.1). Lineage (NCBI taxonomy): Eukaryota > Metazoa > Arthropoda > Arachnida > Araneae > Theridiidae > Parasteatoda > Parasteatoda lunata. The sequence continues at coordinate 62,548,970 of OX421977.1, forward strand.
GTAGCGAGCATGCACTTTGTATATCGTTCATATATATGAACAATATACAAAGGACATTTTCGTTACATGTTACAGAATTCGTATACACGAAAACTGTTATTAAATAGTTCACATTTTGATACCATCAATCGATGTAACAGTGTGTAAACCAAATTACAAACTTTTAATTTGGTTCAAACTTTTTTTTTTAACTTTTCAATTATACTTGTGACAATGGGCTCGGTTTGCTTATTACTTAAAGGAAAGCAAATGTTAAAGATAATTTATAAAATTTTTCAGACTTCTAGCTACTCAGCTGATGAAGGAAAAAAAATCGTCCCTATTGTCTATTGGTAGAAGTCCCAATTATAACCCCCACCCTTAACAGTATGATATGGCTATGGCTGAGTGAAATCGCAATACCTTTCTTTTTAAAATGGGTTTGTATAATCCTGTGGCTTCATTAAAGTTCTAAAAATGTTTGTACTTGACCAATTAGCTTTTTGTCAAATTTCTTCAAAGGCATTATTGTGATTTTATGAAATAGTATTGCAATTGAAAGTCTAATAGCAGAGCTTTAGAGCAGTATGCTATATATGTAAAAAGGTTTTAAAACTTTAGTGGTAGATAACCACAAAAGTGATCCCTATACTTTTTTGTTACCTTGTAGATGTTAGCAGTGTAGTCCACCATGTTTTAGAAAATCATTAGCGCAATCCGCTATCACCGAATGGCGAATTCTGGACGTCTACTCGATGAATTGTGCTGAATGGGACAATACCACTGCTCATTATCCAATCTGTCATTAAATGTTTCACTCTTGCAAAAGGACTTAAAGTGAAAGGGGTAAAAACAAGATCGAGAGGGGTAAAAAATTTCTCTAAAGTGACACTTGCACTAGTGCGATTACATCCGATGATTGTAGTATTCACCCGATTTCCGAAGCACGCTACCCATCTGCCCGACTTTATCAAATTAAATTTGATAAGCAAATCTCCATTCTTCCATCTTATAATTTTTAAGTTTGGCTACAATTGATTCTCATCTTAAATGTACTTAAAGGTGGGAGTTTCTCCACCACTAGTTAACAAATGCTTGATTTCTACATCTCAAACTCTGCGCTTCATGATCTCCAATTGAGAAGTCTCGCCACCCCTTAAAAAGGCAAATCACTTTTTTTAGTTTCTGGAATTTCGCCGTTTCTTTATCAAATTTGCGAATTACCTGTTTTTTTTTTTTTTTTTTTTTTTTTTTAAACTGCAAAATTCATTACAAAAAATAAAAAAAATAATTATTTTTTTAAAATTTCTGTGTGTTGTGGAGCAGAATTCAAAGAGAATAGTTTTGGTTAAATTCATGTAAATTTAGTTCTTTTATTTTTTAAGTTTCAACATTAGTGAATATTATATTAAATTTTTCAAAAAATGAAACTTAATGAGATGGATTAAAAAATTATTTATTTACACCACCAATTAAATAAGAAATAGGTACAACTACACAATATATATACAATTTGAATTGTTCTACAATACAACAAAATTATTAGATAATATTTCCTGAAGAATAATTCAATGTAATCACTTTTAAATCTCATCATATCAAAAAAATCATATCAAAATTATTATTTACATATACATCATAAAAGCTTGCATGAGTAATTGACAGTAACTACATACCTTGAAATTATAGATTCATGGCAATCAAGCAGATTTTGTTAAGGTTGTAAATTATTACATGTTATTCAAAAATTTTCGTGTTTTGTAGAAAAAGGTATGAGTTCCATAAACATTTTTATAAAAATCTTCCAGAAAAACTTGTTGAAACATAAAATTTCTATTAAAAGAATCTGCATACAAAATTTCATCATGAGAAATTTCAACATAGTGAATCTCATAAGAATCTCTCTTATTATGCAAGTAAAACAATATATAATTTTTTTTTTTTTTATTAAGACAGCAAATCATTTCTTAGAACAATACCTTGAAACATCTTTAAAGCTTTTTTTCTGCCCAAGTCTTAAAAAGAAATGTTTAATACCTAGCCAGAATGGGGCACAGCCTCTTTACGGTTTCATTTTCAATGTAAACATTTTCCTCATATAGAGAAGATCTCCAAAACCAGAAAAGTGGTTCAATCAGTTCGATTACGCAACGAGTTCTGTTTGTGTATGATTGAGTAAATCTTCACGAGTCTTTGCACCCTCAAGATTTAGTTTTGTTTATATCCAGAGCCATGGCGTACCATGGAGTACAGCATTACTTTGCAGTAATATATCTATATGCGTCTTGCTCAGAGCAAAGATGAGGCCTTTAGGAGGCAAATATTTGTGTTTTGGCTTTAAGCTCGGTCAGTATAGTTCGTTCACCAAGAGTTGGCACTTGGCTTCACCTCGGATACAGAGTTAGTTCATTTCAGAGCAGGAGTAAGAGGAGCGACATCCTTGAGCTTGAAATTGAGACAACCTTTAATGCGTGCCAAACGCAAATAGTGAATTCTATTATACCGTTCATTACTTTAGGTAATTAAATATTTTTTAAATTTAAAAAATGCTATTTTTCTTCCAAAATGTCTTTAAAAAGATAAACTATTCACTCAAAAGAGAGAAATATCATCAAATTTAAGAAATATTTAATGTTGAAAAAATGTGCGAAATAAATATCTTTGTCATACCATCGCTAAATAGCAATCTTGTTCAGGATTGTTTAAATCCTTCTCCCAAAAATACTGAAATAGTATCGTCGGATATAAAGTGATGAAGGCGGTGAGCATTTGAAATTTTTTTACTTTTATAGGTTTTTTTTCAGATTAATTTTTTCTATAAACTTTGTTATGTAATACTTATTCTCATTTAATATTTATTCTGTAAATTTTCATAAAGAAGCTTACGCTAAAATGTGTGTACTAGCATTAAACGTTCGAATGCCTAATATTCTGTAGTTAATTCTTATTAGCTTAAGCATTAGAGAAAATTACTTTATTTTAGGATCACACAGTAGCAATATTTAATTTTACCAATATTAATTCTTTTTTTTAAATATTTTTTAAAACATCACCATTGACCTAAAAAATAAAAAAAAAAACCTAAATACATTTACAAAAGTTTTTTTTAATCGTTGCAACACCAACAACACAAAGCCATGCAGAGTGTGCAAAGGCAACAATTTCTCAAACAGTCGTCTTGCTTGGCTGGCTGCTTTTCATGAACCACTCTGTAAATAAGAAATTAAATTCACCATTACTTTATCGGACAATAAATAACATTATAAATGGGGTTCAGTTGCAGGAAAACTTATTAAGGAGAATACCACTGCAATTGATTCAAAGTAATAACAGAACAAATTAAAATATATATAAAAAAATAAATTCTACACAACCTTAAACAACATATTGCTTGTTCACAACAAGTGGGAAATTTACAAACATGCATGTCAGTGGGGACTTATGTACAAAGAGCAAATAAAAACGAGCTCTTTTAAATCGTCTCAAGGAACATTAAAGATACATCAAGAATCAAGAACTCCACCGCTCATCTATGGCAAAACACTGTTAAACAGAGCCATAGTTTCAATTTTTCTTCATCTCATATTATGCATATATAAATCTCATACGTTGGAGTTTTGGGAGAATTCCCACATCGTCAAAAGCAAGAACTCAATTGTTAATGATCTTGCTGCTATACTATTTTTTTCAAATGTTTTGAAATCATTAATTTTTCAATTTTCTAATTCTTACTGTCAATTTAATATTGTGACTTTAGATTATGTATTTATCTATTTAGTGTGACGTAACCTCTGACGAATTACATCATCTCTGTCTTACCATCCTTACCATTTATTCTACTGATGAAGGTGTACCAATGTGACACAGAAATGCGTAAAGGTTTTAAATAAAAACCTCACTATTTGTGAATTTCTAAACGTTGTTCTTGATTAAATTTAAGGGTAAAAGAAACAGGATTTTTTAGATAAATAATTATTATGGTAAATCCTATGACAAAAGGAGTTTTCCTTGTCATGGGAGATTTTATACGAACAGAACAGCAATGAACAGGACTGCAACATACAGGACTATATTCCGTTGCAAGTTAAGAAAAGGCAATTGCGGTATAGGATTTAAGTAATCATCAGCGACTGCATACAGTTCCGTTTTATTTAGCTATCAAGTTATATAATTATGCTTTTGCGATGTTGATATTCGTTCACGCTTGGTATCCATTTAGCGTGCACTTAGATGAAAATAAGCTCGCTCCATAGGAATAATGATTTTTGCTTAACTCGCAACAAAGTATAGTAATACTTTCTTGGAACCAGATAAAAACTTAAAAAAGGTTAAAGTCTTATGAAGAAGGACGCTTGCGAAGAATTTAGACCGAAAATAAGTTTATTTGCGCAGTTGTATGACAAAGAAAGTGGTGTTTGGTTAAGGTAGTATGTCCAGGTGGCTGTAGTGTATTCGATTGGCATATGCACGAGGATCTTATCATACATGAAGTTTTTAAACATTCGCACGCACGTCTAGGATGCAGTGTGAATGACCCCCTTTGACTAAATTTGGAAGATTTATATTGTTGCTGCCACTCAATTCCCCGCCAGTAAAAGAAAGTATCTGATTTACTGTCAGTTGAGAGCATTTCACGCGATAGAAAGTTTAGTGTTATCGGATCCGGACTAGAGACCTTTGGTATCCGTAACAGAATGCAATAACCACAACGGAAAATGGGCGTAAACACCCATCTAGGATGAGTTAGATATGTATTAGTTGCCGCTGTCATTTAGAGGCTAATATTACAAACAAAGAACAGCGAAATTTTTTTTAATGACGTAAGTTATTAAAAAGAGGTCAAGATGCATAGCGTTAGTTGCCGTATTGTTGGATACAAGAAGGTGGTAAAAAAGAGAAAAAGCAAGATTTTCAAAAAAATTAAACATAAATTTGAATTAAACATAAAAATTAAACAAAAATTTATATTTTTAAATTTGTTAATTTTTAAAGAATTTGGGAACATGATAGTTAAAATCTCGAGAAAGCTATGTTATTACACGATTAAGGGAATAATTATGATAGCAAAGACTCGTGACCAACAAAGTGCGCTTAAAAAAGAAAAACTATCAGCAAAAAAAAGGAAGTATTCATGGGAAAATAATTGACATGAAAGAATTCTTCTGAAAGTGAAGAAGATGAGGAGGGGGAAAAATTATAAAAACTGAACGTCTCAGTTGAGAATTCAGAGGTTACCTAAGATACAGGTTTCGATGACAAATTGATAGAAAAAAACAGGATTCAAATAAACACCTTTTTATTGAATGTAATAATGTTTCAGCTTTATTAGTGATATTAAGTTAAGAAAATGAAAAGCGCCTTAAAAGAATTCAATAAAAAAAAAAATAAAAAAAACTGGAATTTGAAAAGAAAGAAGAAGGGAAAAAAAAAAAAAAAAAAAAAAAAACGAAGTAAATGAGATTATTAGAAATTGAAGAAGCTAAGATTTGGGTTTTATGTTAGTCTGATAAACGTATTGAATAATTTTATATTTTATGTAATGTTAAAGGTTTGTTAATATAAATTTTAGAGCTGCTTCCATATTACTATTATTACTTTTATTGTTATTATGTATTACTTTTTCAAATTTAAAGGCAATGCATATGTTCCAGCATAAGATAGATGTTTTAGGTTGGTCATGGTGGCTTAGGGGATAGAGCGTTCGCCTTCCAATGAGGTGAACCGGGTTCGAAGCCAGCGATGGCTGGTCGATACGAATTCCGCACTCGGCTCGCACAGACCACAGTGCTGACGTAAAATATCCTCAGTGGAAGACGGAGTTTGGGTTCTTGCCGTCGGGATAACCTTGGGAGTTTTCCTGGTTTTCCTCTTTGTGTAACGCAAATCCGGGTTAGTTTCATCAAAAAATTTTCCAAGAAGGCAAAATTACTCCCAATAATTGATCCAGGAATTCCTTTGGCTTCTGGATTGGGTTCAAAATTACAAGGCTACGGAGTTAAACATTAGTAGTCGTAAACCCAAAAATTGGGTCTCCTGTTTACCGAAGGTTATAAAATAAAATATTTGAAGGCCTTATAATGGATAATTTCTCAGAAGATGACACGAGAGAAGGAAACTGAAAACTTATTTAGACTATCACAAACTCTCCAGGTTGCTGTCGTGAATATTCTTTCGATTCTCTAGTAATATTTATTTGCATCGTACTAGATCTGCACAACGGACTATTGGAGACAGTCTGAGAAACATCTAAAGGAATGATCCGAAGACTTGCCATCACAGTTTTGATTGTTGGGTTTTCCCGCTTTTTAAGCCCAACGACCTGTGTGCAAAGTCGAGCACTTTTCGATAAACAGTTTAACGAGATCAATACCGTGCACCCTCGGACCCTTCACACGAATGATCAAAATGTTTACCTACTTGCTCACTGACCCTTTGTCAGTGATGCTTGAGTTCACTGATCGTATTAGAACAGTGTCTTAAACTCAGCCCACTGTAGGACCTAGGATTCTGAAATTTACCAGACTTTTAATTATAGCTAATTTGATATTTTGTTCTAATAATGCAGTACATTACAAAGTCGTATTTCACTGAACTTAAGGAATTTCGTAATTTTGCAATTTCGAAAGATAAAGGTAATTTATTAAATGGAGGGACTCCCTACGAATAAATATCTTTTTTATTTATTTAGAAGATTTAGAGGTTGCTAGGCAACGGACTTATCTAAAAAGCAATATCTCCATGATACTGGTAAGAAACGTGTTTACGAAGACGTTTTCTGCAAACAAATCAGTTATTTAACAACTATGATTGAAAAATAAAAATTTTATCAAACACTTCTCGGTCGTTTATCAACGAAAAAGATTTTATATTTTTTGACAAAATTTCCCCTTAAATCCACAGAGTATTTCCTTCTTAATAAATGTGAACGTGTGTCAAATAAGGAAATCAGATTTTTGATAAATTACTTTTTTTTAAGATAAGTAAATGCGAAGAAAACATCTAGAAATAAGTGCTATTTTGCTATATACATATATATATTTATTTATTGATAAGATTTAAAGGTTAAAATATTAAAAATATTTTAATCTTTAAATCTTATCAATTTCAAAAGTGTAATTTTTTTAATAGTGTCCGAGAAGGAATATTGGCTCAGGAAGCCATACAGAGGGAGAAATTATTCATAGCAAATTCTTTTTCATTTATTAAAGTAGTTTAAAATTTTAAGTGTAGAAAAATAAAGTACACATAAAACTAAACCAGGAAGTTTCAAATACTGTTAAAAATATCAAAATGCAATTATTGCTGGATAACCTCCTGCAAGTTCCGATAACAAATCAATACCTCTGATCCAGGAGCTCTCTTGTCTTCTGGATTGGGATCAAAATCACAAGGATACAGAGTTAAACATTGGTAGTTGTAAACCCAGGATTGGGTCGGCTGTTCAGATGTCGCCAAACTCTCGGCCGCTTAGAGTCCCCTTGCCGTCAGACTAACCATGGGAGGTTTTCATAGTTTTCCTCTCCATGTAACGCAAATGCGGGTTAATTCCATCAAAAAGTCTGGACCTTTCAATCGATATATGAACTGCAGAAGCTAAGTCAAACTTTGAATGTGACTTGAAATATTTTTGAACATGTGGTCTCAAAAAAATTACGAAAAGTTTTTTTTTTTTTTTTACTGTAACATTCTTTTGCACATGTTCAAATTTGTGGCCTGGAGTCTCAACAGGAAAGGTATAAAGAATTAACAAAAGTGAAACGCTATATAATTAAAAATTATGCTGTTCAAATGCATGCCACAAGTATTTATTTTCCAGGCAGAAAAAATTCGGTTTCAATATTTATCAATATAATACATGGTAAAAAACCCTCACAGAGAGGGCGCTGTAAGCGACAAGTAGAATAGAGCTTGCAGACATGGAAGTGTCAAGATGTTGTATTCATTCTTTTTCGTTATGAAATAATTGTTTTTGTTATATTTGATTTCGCCGATGACAAATTTTTTGAATTGTTGATAATTAACCACTGAGCCACTAAATCTACCTTCATCCTGATTTTTGAATAACTGATTATATTGAATTTGAACATAGATCAATACACATAGTTTGTAACAAATCAACAGATTTGACTCAATTATGCTACTAAAGACTGATTTTACAATCTCACAATTTTTAATCAATATGCTTATAATAAATCTTTTAAATAATCAGATATGAAAAAAAAATCATCCCTTTTTTCAACCTTCTCATTTTTATGTGCTATTAATTTACTTATTTCTCAAAACATTTTTTTATCAGAATTTTGGGAATTAAGATCGAAAACATAAAAAAAAATACTGAAATTTTAATGGAAAATAAAATGGTATTATAGTTCTAAATTATTGCGAGTAATTAATTTTTACTAACTTGATAACAAATTAGTAAATGTTTAAACGCAACATTATTTAATCTATTAAATAAAATCAAGTAATCTAAGCAATTCTGAATTTTAAAAAGAAGAAAAAGAAATGCACTAAATGAATTAAACTGATACTTGGTAGGAAAAAAAAGAAAATAGGATACCTAAAAAAGTGAATTTTAATTAGGTTTTGATTAAATAAAATTACCACCAGCTGTGAGAACTGAAGCAGAAGTTTGATTTTAAAATGAAAGCATCCGGACACTTAAGTTTCGGTAGTTTCTTTTTCTGTTTTTGCTGGTTTACTTTTTATTCTTTTGTAACCAATAAGAAAGATTTTATATTTCCATCATTTTGCTTACGAGTTTGAGAACATAAGGTTCATTTTGCTGTTTAAGATAATTTATTCAATTTCTGTCAGGTTTCATCTCTCAAAAGGGATTTCGAAAATTATTTTTTGTGTTAATCATACGGGTAAAAATTACCACACTTTTGTAAAAAAAAAAATTTGAGTGAAGTACTACCTTGAATGATTAAACAATGCCAATATTCATAATTTGTTCTTCGTGCCAAGAAATATGTTCTTCGTGCGGATTAGTACTGCTAGGTCTCTCAGTCATAAATAAAGAGTGGAAAAACCTAAGTTATTTAGCGAAACTGATTAAGAAGTGGATGTTCAGAGGGTAATAAGTAGTGATAAAGACGCAAACTTCGGAAGTTTAAACAATTCATTATGGTTTTTAGGTGAATCTACTGTAAAAATAAAACGATTAGTTTTTGGACAATAAAGTGAAAAAAATGTAAGAAAATTGGCTAAATTTTGAAAGAAAATTATTGATCTTAAAAGCAAGAACTGTTAACAATGTCTGATGAATCTATTAGGAATTCACAGCTGAAAGAAAAGTTTCAAAAAAGCAGACTCAATCAGTCTCAAGGTCCAAATACTAAAAATATTACCTAAAACCTGAAGCAATGGTAAAATTCAAGAAGAATTTAAAGCAATATCTTACATGAAGTCTTTCTTAACTGCTTGAAAGTACAAATCCTAGACCTGTAAATACTCTTATTAACGGCACAATTGAAAACATGATTGCATACAACAATAATAAAGAGAGCCATTATTTGCGAGGAAAAAAAGATTTTATCTCGAAAATTTAATCAGGATTAAAAAATAAAAAAAAAAGCGTCTGGTTTCAGGAAATCTGCGGGAAATATTTCAAGGGTTTAAACATGAAAATCCTCTTGTCTGAGTAGAAATCTCCAAGTTCGGTGATTTGCGTTAGAAAAATTCCTTGCCTGCTTATGAGAGGGGAGAAAACGGGAAGCTTATACAAGATAGCTGTAAATTACAGCATTTAACTTAGTAAAGAATTACCATTTAGTACATACAAAGATAGCCCATTAAAAATATTTTGTAATCCACCTTTTTAAGAATGCATTTTTTTTTTTCAATTGTGATTATTGCACTGGAGTATTACGCATACTAAAACGAATAAATGACGTATTTCTCTCGGATGGAATAGATGAGATTTATATATTATGGGCTATGTTTGACCGCACAACACTTATGACAGTTAACAATGTAGAAGATTTGAAGCAAAAAATGAGAATTCTTTTACCACATTCTTTCACTGCAAATCAGCAGCCATGCCTTCTGTCAAATCAGAAAGATGGCCTTGGAGATAATAAGAGTATAAGGACATGTGACTTTGAATGTTTATATGCTTTATTAATTTCAAATCCTGTTTACATACATTTTAACGTAACTTAATAGTCTTATTTTTTCTCTCATTTTTATAAAATATTTTCGATGAAATAACTGCTCTTCATATCATGTAACTAGTTTACGTATTCTACATATATCCAAAGGCAAACCATTTTTTCGATATTAAAATTTAAAAGTAAAATATACTTGCTAAAAATAAATTTGTTGCTTTGTGTATTTAGGAACCAAAAGTATTGGATAAACATTATTTTTGATATAAATGATCTTTTTATTTATTAAGAAATTTCATATTGGTTTATGAATTTTAAGATTCTTACACATTTTTCCATGGATATTATGTCAAATGTCTTAGATGTAAAAAAAATACAGTTGTACAGCATACCACTTTTGTTAATTCTTTATACTGTTGAGACTCAAGACTACTAATTTGCACAAGTGTAGAAGAATGTAGCAATGAAAAAAATTTTTTTAGAAATTCAGATTGCATGTTTAGAGATATTTCAGGCCATATATCAAATCAGGTCACTTTAAAAGTTTGACTTAGTCTCTGAAGGTCATATATCAATTGAAAGGTCACTAGTTCTTAGTTTTGCAATGATGTTCGAAATTTTCTTCTGCTCGGATTAGAACAAAAAGTAGCAACCATTTATATGTATGCTAGCTTGTCGTATTTTATGAAAATTTTAGTTTTTCCAAATGTCCGTAACTTGGACAATTTTTAAAATAAAAAACTAAAATTAGCACAATTACAAACTGTATCATGTCAGTTAATTCCATCATTAAAATCGAAGGGTGTTTTGTCCAAAAGTGATTCATCTGACGTGGAATGATTCTCTTGTAATAATTTCATTTCATGCTAGACAAATACGTAAAAATTATTGAAATTAGTAAAGAAGTAGCAAAAAGTGAATAATAAAGTAGTAAATAGTGAATAATAGTTAAACTTATACAAATGATTTTTAATTTAAATGATATTTGCAATAAATAATTTTTATATATGAAATAAACACAGTCAAATAAAAATATAAGTTTTTATTTATTTATAAAAATTAGGACACAATCAAAAATTTGAACAATAATATTTACAGAATTTTCTATCTACACTAAATATAAAAATAGTTTTTTTTAAATAGGCAAGCAAATCATATTTCAGTAATAAAAATAACAATGTGCCTAAAGGATCGTTCCCTAGCTTTTCATTAGAAAAAATATTGCCTTTCAAAATACAATATTTTAGACCGCTTAAATTTTAATTATAAATGTACACAATTTTAATTATACGACCATAATCTTTACAACATTCCAAATTTAAAGAAAGAAAAAAATATTTGTTTTTTAAATTTTAATTTTAAAATCTTTAGGTTAATTAAGAATTAAGTATTCAACCAAAAATAAAGCAGATATCAATATTTTGTTCTAAAAAATTATGCAGCGTCATAGTTGCCACAAACAAAATAATGCTCTAAAAATGTACATGCATATTTCGAGAAAAATGCAAAAATTTATTAAACTTCCCTAAAAAAAAAATTTTTTTTTTTTAAAAACACTTCACAAAAATTACAACATATTATGCACAATAACGAAACATCTTCACAAGAATGTCGGCGATTTTTAATATACTTATAAAACACTAAAGAATGAAAAAAAGGACTAGATTTCCACATTAATTGCTACACATTTAGAACACTAAATAACTAGCACAATAAGTTATTTTGAATTATACAAGTCATAAAACATATAATTAACAACAAAAAATTAATAAGATTTTTAATAGGTGGCAAAAGAAATAAGAATATTAATCACTTAAATATGAGGAAATTTAATAGGGTAAAACTAGTAGAATCCACCACCTCTGGCATGCAAAAGTTCAAATAATCCCTTCAGTTAAGTTCTTAGGTACAAAAAGTTAATGGTAGTACAAAGCAATGCATTCTTGTAGAAATTTCTTTTCACATTTGTTCTATGATAGCGATTAAATTTAATCGGTACAACAGCAAAAGCACAATGCTGCACAAAGAGCACAGATGCAGCAGTCTTTGGCGCAATCATCATCTTTCTTCTCATGCACAATTCTGTAAAATATTAGGAAGCAGAAGGGAAGGGTAATAAGAAAGGAGAGAGGATAGTTTAAAAATATGTAAATAGATTAGTTTTTATTCTTCAAACCACCAAACATGCAATATTACTATGTGCAATAAAAATATTAATGTGAAAAATTATTTGTAAATGTAATTAAAAATAATGCTATGAGATTAGTTTATTAAAAAATATACTATGATAAGAGTAAAATACAATACCATAACATTAGTTAAAAATAATGACATGACTTGTATTAGATAAAAAATACCACGGCATTAGTTAGTAAAAAATATTGTTAAGCTGATATCTGATACCTATTTTAACTATTTATGGGCCCTTAAAAAGCTCTAGTACAAAGCTTTCAAAGCCTACAAATTAGTACAGTTCTATTAAGCGTTTGATTGCAATCTTTAAATCTAATTTTAGCATATTTCTCACAGAAAATATGAATTCAAAGTTTTTTTTTATACTTCACCATTATATGACATCTCTTAATCTTGGTTCAATTTTAAGCATGAAAATAAATTAATGCATAATAAAAGTTAGGCAAATCATAACCACTTACGGAAAAAATATTCTTAATATCCATCGTAGCATAAAACACGAATGAAATGAAGAGTAACAAAGAACATAAAAATGGCTTTATTTATCAATTTAAGTGAGTCACACGAACGACAAATTTTCAAAAATAGAATTTTGTTAAAAGAAGCGATGTATTTCAATAAAAGAAGGGTTAGTTTCATATATGTTTAAAACCATTTAAAAACCAGTAAAATTAGATCTTTTTCATCGGAAAAATTAATACCAAAAGAATTTTTTTATAGAAAGAATTTTTTATAAAAGAATTTTTTTATATTATTATTTAATTATTATTAAATAATAATATCTGAAAACTACCTACTCTTCTCTGTACACATCCCATTTTTTTTAGTTCAAAAGTTTTCAGTTTAATTTGATTGAAACTTCAGTATAACTGGCTTTCAAAAATAAATAAATTCGTGGTAAATGAGAATGGTTCTTCGCTCAATAAGTTTAACGAAGCAATAAATAGTTAATATAGAAAAGAAAAAATTAAACGATTTATCAGTGTTCAAGAGCGTAAATTCTCATTTTAAAATACGTTTACAAAGAAGACTGGGGAAAAAATTCTCACGATTTTGATGATTTAATAAAGTTATAAAAATGGATAAAAAATAAAAGATATTAAAAAAAAAAAAAAAAAAAAAAAAAAAAAAAACCTATTTCGTAATTAGAGGTAATCAATTTTACTTCCACGATTTTGAAAAACATTTTTGTTTAACGAAACAAATTTGTAAAATATAACTCAACTTTCAAAATGCACTGAAATTTAGTAAAAATTGAATAGATAGGAAAATATCGATAATCGAAACATTGAAAAAAGAAAAAGAAAAAAAAAAGATAACAATATTTTTATCACGAACATATCCGTTCATTCGTATGGCACACACTTTTTGGAAAACAATTTATTATCAATAAAAGTATGAAATAAACCGCGCACCAATGTAATTCATTACATAAATTTGAGGTAAACATAATACACTATTAAAAACTTTGCTGCATTGAAGATTAGAAAACGATATTAGTAATGATGTGTATTTACCAATAACCACTTTATATGTTACGTCAAATTTTCAGCTATGTTTATCGTTTTGTCTCTCAGATCTGAATAAACACAAAAAATTTTTTAGGGTATCCAGAAACTTTCTTTTTAAATATTAATACAAAATTTTTAAACACTAGTCAATTATGTGTAAAAACTTCTAAAACTAGTAAAAAAATTTTTTTTCTTTATATCTCCATTTTTAGGTGAAAATAAGGTATTTTGTTTGCATGGATACTGTAAAAAAATTTCTATAGCCTGAAACGAAAAAAAAAAAAAAAAGCTTTGAGGATTTTATGTAGAAGGCTATAAACTATGTCTTGAACTATAGTCTTATAAGAAAGTGAAAATACTACAGAATTAGTGATAAATGTAGTTAAAAAAGCAAATTTTTAAAAAATTTCCTCACGTCCTTGCGAAAAAACAATTAACACTTAGACTTAAAAGCTATGTCTTGGTTTATAAAGAGTAAGAAGTGAAGATTTTATAATATATGTATTCAAAATAAAAATAAAAAGTATTTAAAAAAAATTTGACGATGGCAGAAAAATTAGTAGGAAAAATAACGTGTAAAAGTATTTAAGGCCCAACATGATTTTTGTGTTAAGATAAGCTCTCCAAGAAAAAAGGGTTTAGAAATAATAAACCTTTAAATAAAATGGTTGTTGCTGAAGGTGAGCGATGTACACAATGTAGATAGGTGGAAAGAAAGAAAAAAAAAGAGATTGAAAACATCACGTGACTTAGGTAGGAGATACTGATAATATGTGTATAGATATTACATACTACTTCATAAACTTCAAATTTTTTTTTTTTCCGATAAAGAAATCATGAAGAAAAAAATGCACTGATGTAAACGAGAACAGATAATAAAAATAATTAGTTTTGCTATTTCAACAGTAACTGAAAGGTGATAAAAACCTTTTAACCTTCGTGAAAACTGTCAAGTAATACTGATAAAAAAAGTAGAGAACATTAATTATTGCCAGTAAAAGTCATTTTTTTAACATTTACAAAACTTAAATGATGTCATAGACGTAAAAATTTTGAGAAGCTTTGCAACTATATAGATATAAAAAAAAGTTCATCTGAACATTTGTTACATTTTTCTGTATTCTGTCATCATCATCTGTATTTGGAATTGTTTAAGTTATTAACTAGTTAACAGTTGACAAGTTGAATTTTTAACTGAAAACTCGTTTGTTTCATGAAGATTTTCGTGCTATCGTCTCAGACAACTCTTATTATCCTTTCCTTGAATATATTCTCGAAGGCATATTTAGACATAATGTATCAAAACATAGAAAGTCTATACAAAAGAGAGTTTAGAAAAAAATGTGAAAAATAAAAAGTTTTCCCTTCACTTTTAATGAATAGGCTTTATTAAGAGTTATTTCAGGAAGTTTTAATTCATATGGCACATAAAGGATAACTTCTTTCTTTTACGTTTAACTTTTTATTATATTTTTAGCAATTTGGTAGATTTAATATGTCATGAGACATTTGCCTAGGGTCTTATATTCGAAATTGAAACCACAAGGCCATAGCAAGAAAATCCCATCACATGAACTTAAATATGAATTACGCAAAACCGATATCGATAATTCAAATCAAATTATCGATATCAAATAAAATTGACATACGCGTTTTTATTATTTAAGTTCACCGAGACAACTTACAATACTCAGTAAAAAGGTGTGATACATTTTATTAATGTATTTCAATAGCAAGTAAATATTGGCACAAACTGGCGACATCTTTCATAGAGCTTTAAACAAAACATACACCCATAAAAAAGTAAGGGCTAATAATTATTTATATATTAATAGCTGTTTTTAGAATACAAGCGGAATTGAAACATTCGCACATTTGGGGTACAACGAAGACGGCATATGAGAAATTAGAGAGTAAAAAATGGAATGAAAAAAAACTTGAAAGTTGATTGAAAGAAAATTCCTTTTATGGTCTTCTTCAGAAAAGATATTCTATTTCCCCCATATTAACCTAAATATATTTTTTAAATCTATTAAAGATATCTATTTCTTCAAGTCATGAGAAGATATTGAAAAAAGGAGGAAATTGAAGAAACCAAATGAGTGACTAAAAATTTACATTTTAACATTTTTGATTTTTTTTTTCATAAGCTGCAGCAAGCCTGTGATTTTATGAGTAAAGTAAAAATAAAATCTTTATAAAAAAAATCTATTAAGGAAAGGTTTATTTCTTATACTCCATACTTTCTTGGAGTTGCTTTGAGTATTCATACTTAACAGGATTTGATTATGAAAATCAGTATGCGTTTTCCGTATTTGTTTCTTTTTCATAAGAGTTTCTTCTATTTCTTTTACTTGGGTTGAAAGAAACCTATTTTTTACGAGGTGGGTTTTTCCGAATTGTGGAAGAAACGTGCAATCCCTGATGGACAATAGCATGAAAGCATTATTTATAATGTGATTATTTATTGTTTTGAAATATTTTTTGCTGCACTATAATCATGGTGTGTTTTATTGAACCAATTATTCGAATTTTAAAATTAAAACTTGTAAGTATTTTAAGAATATTTTCAAAACTATGATAACTTTAAGACAGTTTTAAAACGCCTAGGACCTTAATACTCAAAATACGGTAAGCAAGTTAAGTAGAACAAGTTTCAATTAATATAATGAAATAAAAAATACCAAAGAACATTAATTAGTTACTTATTATTATATAAGGAAATACCGTTTAAATAAATTTCTGTGGTTTAACACAGAGAGTATATAATTCCCTTTTGCTGTTGATGAGAACCCTTTAGCTACATCTCAAACAAATTTGTTTAAATTATTTTAACCATTTGCTCTTTTTATTTTAATAATTTCTTTCTAAATCCTTATTACTAACTAATTGAATACTTTTAATTATTTTAATTGCTCATTTTTTAAACATTCTTTTAGTCTTTCAACTTTAATAATGATCAGAGTTTCGTAACATTTTCGTTAGTTGTCTCTTAAATATTGTTTTGTGACCCTTAAAGCACCGAGTTTTTTTCTTTCATTTATTTCAGAATTCTAAAATATATATAAATTTTGGCCATTATGAAATACCCAGTGCTTTCTAGTTTCACGATTATTTCAATAACAAAAAAAAACAAACAAACAAAAAATTATGGCATAGTTCGTTCACCAGAAGCTAGCACTTGGTTCCACTTCCTCGAACACATAGCTCATTTCAGAGCGGGAGCAAGAGGAGAAACATCTCCGCCCTTGAAAATGAGACAACCCTTAATGTGCGCCAAACGCAAACAGTGAATTCTTTTTCAGTCATTTACTTCGCTTTATCATCTGCTATTATACCTTTCATTACTCTAGCTAATTAAATATAGGGTAAACTAACCAGTGAAGGAACACTTAAGTTTCGCTTGCCTTTCAAAAAATCATATATATTTCAAAATTCGTAATTATAGTTAAGTGACAGTGTCAACATATTTATTACTAATTGCAAATTATGTAAAAAAATTGTAGAGAACTTATATAATATTGTTTTAAAGTTTTGGAGGTTCAAATAACAAGTAGTAAGAAGACCAAGTGAAGGAACAGCTCTTACCAGTGAATGAACACCCAGTAAAGGAACACTTAATTTTGGTTATTTTTTAATGCTCTTTATGAATTTATAAGCCATACACATACTTAAAAACAAGCCTATTCTTGAAATTATAACATATAAATACTTGGAAAATGTTAACTTTTTTTTTGTAATCATGAATTGAAAATTAAAGTGTCAACATATTAACACATACTGTTCATTCACTGGGAAATCTATGCCCAGTAAAGGAACATGCCTGTTCCCTCACTGGTTAGAAGTTGTTTTTCGTATTTTTAACATACTTTTGATGCGGAACATCACTAAAGGTACAAGAAAGTTAAAATTTATCTTTTATTTTCATTAACTTAGAAAAAAATCCAGTAAAGGAATACTTGTTCCTTCACTGGTTTTTCATCGTTTGATGATTCAGTGAATAAACACCCCCTTATCTCAGTACATTATTATGCTATGATGCTTAAAAAAATAAAATGTAACTTCAATAACTACATTTTGAATTCTCTTTTTCACAGTGAGAAAAATAAAACTATTACATGCAATTAATTCCACTTCAAACATATAAATACAAACACTCACCTTATAATTTAATTTTTTCAAAGAAACAAGGTGTTGCAGAGATAATAATAAATTAAAAATTTTTTCCAGAGAAGTCTATTTGACCAGGTAATCCAAAACATTGCTAGATGACTTCCTATTGTTTGGCAGTAAGCTATTGATACCAATCAATCTAAAGAAAAACTTTTAAATTCTTATTTTTAATCAATATATATGAAATGTTCCTTCACTGGGTAGTGTTCCTTCACTGGTTGGTTTACCCTATTTTTATTTTAAAAACTGCTGTTTTCGCAGCAAAATGTCTCAAAAAGGGAAAACTATTCACTCAAAAGAGAGAAATATCAAATTTTTGAAATATTAAATGTTAAAAAAATGCACATGAAGATTGCGAAATAAATATTTTTGTCATACGATAAATAGCAACCTTGTTCAGAATTGTTCACATCCTTCTCCAAAAAATAGCGAAATAGTATAGTCGGATACTATTTCGCTAGTACCACATAAAGAAGGTGGAACCAAGTGTCAACTCCTGGTGAACGAACTATATAAACATTACTCACATAGTCTGAGTGCCTGGTTGCCCAGGATAATATCCTCCTGGAGGTTGGCATACTGTTGGTTGTCCAGGATAACCAGGTTGTGGAGGATAGCCAGGTTGTGCGGGATAACCAGGCTGCGCGGGATATCCAGGTTGTGGGGGGTAACCAGGCTGAGCAGGATAACCAAATCCAGCTGGAGGAGGTTGATCATATGCACCATACGACGGGGGTGGAGGAGGATATTGGGACATCTTTCAATTCTAAAACAAATTTAAAACAATAAGACATATACACTAAACAAAAAATAGACACGACTTTAAAGTTAATTTTCAATAATAACTTTAATTTAGAAGCTTCATTTGAAATGCTTTTTAAATAATGAGTTTAATAAGCAAATTAATTTGTTGTTACAAATTAACTGCTTAAAATTAAATGTAAATACAAATAAATTGACTTATAAATTGTTTACAAATATAATTGTTATATAAAGAATTGTAATGTGCATGTGACAACGCGAAAACAGAACTCTGGAGCTTTTGGTCAAGTTTTCTTGGCTTTACTCAGTGTTAATAAAGTAAGTTGCTTTATAAAGCGTTCTCAGAATTAGACGTATTATAAAATTTACTACACCTTTGTAATAATTTGTAATATGTTAAAATGAATCTTTAAAATGTTTTGAAAAGAAAATAAAGTAAAATTTCAGATGCATTAAGCTCGCAAAATTCAAAGCTTTAAATTTTAATAACAAATGCCATTAAAAAAAAAATTACGAGAATTGAGTTTATGTAGAAGTTTAAACAGTTGAGTCAAAGCCAAAGACACGCTACAAAACTTATCCACATCTATCTAAATTTTACGTGATAAACTTATTTTTACTTTAAAAATTACAGTGAACGTAACAATTGGGGTAGTACTCAAATTTTAGAAGATTATTATCCGATTTCTACTATTTGGTTGGAAATATTGAAGAATATATAAAAATAAGCGCATGTTAATTACTAATATTACTTGCTAAAATTTCCAACATTTTTTGATTTCACATGAAAGTGATACGGTGATTAGAAGGGGTGATGCGAAGTTAACAATTCCCGTATCCTGGGAATTGTAAACCTAAATTGTAAACTATTTAGGTACGCTTCTGGTAATTACTTACTATTTCTTCGGCAAAACACTGTTAACTACGCAAAACGTCTCCACGCATTTTGTTTGATTTACTGGAGTACGTTTATCACGTTAAGTGTTTAGCGCAGTATAACCGTTACTGGCACTTGTGTTTTTAAATTCAATTCATTCCACTAATTAACTGCCAATTGATGAAGTTAATTATGATTAAAATTTACTATTGATGGAGCTTCATTACTTATAATTAGGTATAACACGTTTGGAAATTGATCAGAGTAAAATAGAATTTTAAAAAAAGTAATAAAAAAAAAATATGGAATGTTTTAAACATTTTTTTATAAAAAAAATCGTTCCGATGGAAATTTACAAAAAATAGATTGAGAACGGAGTAAAACATACAATAAATTTAATGTAAGGAAAAAAATGATATAAAAATAATGGGATAGACAAAAATCAAGAATCATTAAATTGTGATAAAACTACTAGAACTAAAAAATTCCAGTTATTATCTTTAAAATGGAGCATTGTTTTTAAAATAGTCTTTTTTAAAACTTTAACAAATAATTCAACTGACAAGTTACTCAATGAATGAAGATACATTTATTTTTAAAGTTAATTGCTTTCTTTAAAGTTAATATTGTATTGAAATTTCACTAATTATGTATCTGAAAATATGAATATTTTAAGATTTTTTTTAAAAAAAACCCGTCCATTTTGCTCATCAAAGATATTTAATTTTGTTTACATCGGGCTGATATGTGTTTTCTTTAGCTCTAGCAATTATTTAATAAATATGAGTACGAACACAGACTAAATGTCATGAATTATTTTTCCAACTTAACAAGCAAAAATTTGTATACTTGTAAATTTGTCCAAAATAATTTGGACATTTCTATATGATTAAAATATATTACTCATTCTGATGGGTACAGAGGAAGTATGTATATTACATAACTGTTAAGAATCGATTTTCTAATGGCTGATAATTTCGTTTCCTATTTTTCTTGAGTGCAATCATCAAAAGAATGACGGGTAGAAAAGATTATTGCCCAATTGTTACAAGGGCTTGTCACACAACGTCTCACTTGCGTTATCACCAAACAGGTGGACAGAATTCAAGGACGCGCATAAAGCAAACTCTATACATGTACCGTAAAACAAAAATGCAAACGATCGTCTGCAACCCGTTAACAGCTGAAAAGAATTTCTTGACGAGCATGTGAAAATTCGAGTTGTAAATATTTCTTCTTCTTTTTTTATAATAAAAAATTAATATTAAACTCATATTCAATTTAATTTTTTAAAGTGGATAAAATAAAAAATGTTAGGAAGTATTACAGTTTCAAAATTTTGCTCACTTAAAAATTTACTAATGTACCAAAATTTGTATATTCTAAAAGGATTAGTATAATGCAATTTTTTTGATAAAAAAAAATTATTCTTTAACCTTAGAAGCAGAATTTTTATTAAACATATTTTCATACTTTTTTTTTTATTATTTTGTATTATTATATGCCAAAATAAGTGAAAAATATATTTAGTATTTTAATAATTTATAGTTATGAAAATCAATGAAAATAAAAAATGAATTATTGATAAATTTTTGGATATGAATGATTTCTTTTTTTTTTTCAAATTACTTTTTTTGAATTGATACATTTTAGTACAATTATTCCGATAATCCAACAGATTTTTTTAGTAACTATTACTCTGTTTTTTAAACTTAAAAAATACTAAATTATATTTTTGATTAATTAGAACGACAGATAAAAAATATTTAAAAGGAACACTGGTGTAACATCTGCGTCCAAAGGGTTAATCATAAAAAAATGATTTCCTAGCGAAATCGTCGTCTAAATTTTATATTAACTAAAAAGCTAGCTAAGAAGATACCGTAATTACGATAGCTTTTTGGTTGTGCAATATTTGCAAACAAATTTTGGTAAGTCTCTTGTAGGAAAGCAAAATTTGCCAATAATACAACAACATTAAATGAGCAATATTAACTTTTTAAATTGTAACAAAAATTCGTTGTATTTCGCTAATTAGATTCAACATTGATAAGTTTCTAACAATTGAAGCGTACAATGAAATAGTTTTACTAATAAATGCTATTCATTTTGCACGCACAATGAAAAAAAAATAATAAAGGTTAAATATTATTTGCACATAATATAGTCTTCTCTCTTTCTTGAATCTCTTGAATTTCATTTTAATACAGACAATGACTTTAAAAAAAGTATTTTACATAAAAAAACACATCCCACACACATGCAGATTGCTGAAGTGGCGATGACAGGTTTAGACAATGGCGAAGATTTTCCTGACGTATGGGCAAACAAAATGACGTCACGAATTAACATTGCGAAATTTATGTGAAGCCACGTATTTTTTTTATTGTTGACAGTATTGCTGTCTCAAAATAAGCCGAATGTTTTTTAAGCCGAATGTAAAGTCAACCAGAAGGACAACGAATCATACTAAATAAAG
Organism: Parasteatoda lunata; assembly: GCA_949128135.1. Lineage (NCBI taxonomy): Eukaryota > Metazoa > Arthropoda > Arachnida > Araneae > Theridiidae > Parasteatoda > Parasteatoda lunata. The sequence continues at coordinate 62,571,056 of OX421977.1, forward strand.
CTAAAAATAATAAATAAGTTTTACTAGATATATTTCTCTTGGCTATTTTGTTTTCTCAATTTACTTTACCTTCTTTTCTATTTTAAGAATCACTTTAACAACTTAACCTTGACTAACTACGTTAAATTTAGACTTGACTTAGTTAAAATCTTACTGTAATATTTGATTTAAAACAAGGTAGAATTTTTTTTCTTCATGTATTTCTTTTTTCTTTTAGTTGTTTTCTAGGTCATTCACTACCTACCGGCATAATTCAAAAAAAAAAAAATAATTGTCGCGTGATTTTTAAAATATCCCCGCATAATTTTTTTATAAGTGAACTACCCAAATAAACCAATCAGCGTATGACCAAAACCAGTTCATTGCAATTTCTGCTTTAGTTAGGCGAAAACACAACATAAAGTTTTAAAGCAAAATATCTGTCATATTACGTTAAAAAGGCAGTTCTCACCACCTCAATCATAATTGGAAGACAATTCAGAGTATTAATTAATTACTTCATTCTAAAAATTGCAATTAATATAGTCCATGTAAACATCAAGATTAATTTCTAATTAAACTTCTAACCGAATTATTAGATATTCATACGTCTAGGATAAATATTGTTCTATATAATAGGGTGCATAAACTGCGTCAGATGTGGCCTCAGAAGCCGCTTCCTTTCTAAAAAATTACATCTGAAAAATATCCCGAACTTTCAAAAAAAAAAAAAAAAATATATGATTGATCTTCTAACCAATTTTAAATTTTTTTTTTTTAAAAATTCATCGAAATTATTAAAATAAAAATGTTCGAAATTATTAAAATAAAAATGGCAAGGCATTAAAATCTTTTGGATTTTAGAAAATTAAAAAAAAATATTGCTTAAACATATGTAGCTCTTAAAAAAAAATTTTTTTTAAATATAAAATTAACGATTTGAGCATTTTATATACAATAAAAAGAATAAAATTATTTTTCTACAAGAGAAAATTAAAAACCTGCTGTAACTAAATATTCTTAAATAAAAACTTTTTATTGTTCGTCCAAAGACAATAAGCAAAAAGTTTATTTTCTTTTTTACTTTACAAAAAAAAAACATGCATACATTTCGTAAATACACTTTTCTATACTTTAAACCAATAATGTTTTTTAATAAACTAAGAAATAATTAAGTTATTGTTAGTTGACATAAACCCTCCCCTAAATAAATTTTATAGTTCTCTTCGACATAGCATATATTTTCTCCGCATCATTAACGAACTAACATTTATAGTTATCAGCCTGTCAAAATTTGTTTAAAAACCATTCACTCGTAAATACATTTATCTATGTTTTATTCAATTTTAAATACTAGTAAAAGCATTGACCTTCAGAAAAAAAAATGAATGAACTTGATTGTTGTGTACCATTATGCGTCACATGATTTCTGAACAAGGCAGGAAAGCGTGTGCTCTTGACCTGTTTTAAGAAAATAGTCTGTAGGAGTTAAAACTCCATCTACGGTTTACATGGATTGCGTTCATCTCGTTCACTCTCAAGCTATTTTGAGTTCATTCCCGCTGCTTTTACGAACTCGCGTCTCCCTCTGATATCCGCTTCCTTTATTAAATCCGTTACGGTGTTCAGAAGTACCCGTAAATCGGATTATAAACGTGTGAATAATAGTGTTGTCGTAAAATATGAAATTTTATGGTGGTATATTCATTGCTTTGAGATAGACGAACACCCAGTTTGTAAATAATAGCCTGTTTCTCACCTTTTTTTTGATAGAGCATTGGCACTTTTTTTTAAAAAGTAATTTTGGATCCCATCACATTCTCCAAGAGATAAAAAAATATTATTCACACCACCCCAATGATATAGTTATGCAATGCACTTTCACCTTTTTTTTTAGTTTATATTTTAGGTTTATACACCTTTTGTTAATAATAACTTTTTTTTGTAAGAATAGGAGAGAGCATCGCTTTGTCAACTGTTATATCGTGAGTGATCAGTGATATAGCTAGTGCATAAAGGCAAGAAGGGAGAAAGGAATCAAATCAGCGAATTAGCATTGTATTCATCCAAATAGTTAGATAAATACTTTGATAAAAATAAACAAGTTTATGAGAGTATAATTTGGGATATGGCAGTTGCCATTTATTTATTTAATTTTTTTTTTTTAATCAAAGTATTCTGATCTTCGCATATATAGTTGTTAAATATAAATGCATTTATGTATTTCCATTAATTATATGAATTGAATATTTTTGGAATACATTTTTTAAGATAATCTATTTTTTTTTTAATAAATTTTCACTAAAATGTAACTTTTTTAAATTAAATTTTATTACAGCTGATATCGATATCAAAAGACAAATCTACTGGATATCAATTGTCAACCTCTACCCGATGCAGAAAACGATTCATATTGATAGCTTTTCTAATGATATTTATTTTTTCACTACATTTTTAACGCAAGAGAGAAGTAAAAAAAAAAATAATAATAATAATAATAACAACAATTGAAAGAACTACTTTATTTTCAAACAACTGTATAAGTCAATATTTTATTGACTAAAGAAAACACTAATGGTTAGACTAGGACAATGGGACATCTATATCCTATATGTTTTTGATGTAAGATGTTCCAATTCCAAGGGTTGTTTATGGGGTATACATCAGAGGTTTACTTAACCTTTTCTGTTTGTTATTCAACAATTTATTGTTCAAAATTTACATTATAGTTGAAAATAATAATTTTTTAATATCATTTTATTCTTAAAATATTAATTTTTTCTTTTAAATACATAGATTTATTTTCTATTTCCAAATATTAATTTTCTAATTTCAAAACTGTACTTGTTTTCTATTTGTCTTTATTGTCTATTTATATAGCAATGTATTTACATTTCATTACTTTTAACGAGCTACATTTTTTTTTCATTTAACCTTTTCCCCTGATAGTATGCCGCACATTTCCAATGAATTCATAAATTTTGCTCGACAGAGCAGTTCTTTTAAAAAGAATTGCATTATCATCCAACTTTTAGCTTTTCGTTTATTATACTATATGCTTTATCACGCAAAATAATTTATCAGCAAAAGATGGTGTTTATTTTTCAATTACTTTTAACAGTCAGAATATATTTCTTTTGAGGCAAAAATTCCTGAAATCATTAATTTATAACAATTTTGAACACTACAGTAACGAATCGTCCATTTCTCCACAATCGCATGAGATGCATATATAACGTTTTTTAAATAATAAAAACGATACAAATTAGTTAAAAAAAGAAAAAATTATAGCATATGTAGGGTTTATTGTGATACAATGACAACCTACTAAAATTGGAAAATTAAAAGTAGTGACAAATTTGTGATTATATTAGAATGCAGGATAAAAAAAAAGTTTATTTTAAATTTTAATTTAAAAAAGAATAATTCAGAGAGATGGCATTTAATTAAAAAAAAAGTTCAATTAACGCGCCTTTATACTAGGATTCAAGCAAATCAACCTGATTACTAATTAACGTGTATATATCACATTGGTGAGAAATTTATACTTTAAACAAATGTCATATTTTTAATAATTTTGCAAGAGTTTTTTTTTTTTCGTTTAAAATATAAGAAACGTTTATTTTTACAACTTTCATTCAGTTTATTTATCAATAATATCAGTATTTTAATAGTATAATTTACTTTGATTACATGTCTTCGGCAAGTAGATTGTTATTTAGTCGGGGCTTTTAACTGAACTAAATAATTTTTATCAAAGAATTTTTTTTCTCAATATTTTACATTATTTTTGATAAAATTAGTCATTTTGATAAAATATATATATTTTTTATATTTGTTCTCCTTTCCTAGCAATAAAAATATGCTAAAACAAAATGAAAAATATTATTTTTTTAGTTTACTTTCTTTCTTTACTTATTTTATTTATTTATTTTGCGAAAAATGCAATATTTTAGAAATTTAGAAAGCCGAAATTTTTTAAACTTTTTAATAGAAAAAGAGTTAAAAATAATATTTGTGAACTTTTCGAAATTACAATGCCAGCTTGTTTTACTCAATTATAAAAATAGATTTTGGCACATAGCTTGAGATGTATGAATAGTTCAATTTATACTAAAACAAACTAAACAATTGAAGCATTTATTATTTTTTTTCGTCAAAATTAGAAACATTATTTATACAAATCTGTTATATAGAAACATTCAAGAAAAATTTTTTATAATCCCCAAATAATATTACATAAATTCATGCAAGTTTTAACTTATATCCATACGAAATATGGAAATATATATTTCTAGGGCATTATGAAATTTTTTTTGTGAAGAATAATGATATTTCTGTTTCGTATATTATTCGTATTTCGTACATTAAAATAGGATTGCAACCGCAGTAAAGATTTTCTGCTGAAAAGTTGCCAGAAAATGAATACAAATATGAACATAAAATACTTAACTCTATTTTTTACGAATAAAAAAATAGCGAAAACGGAAAGAAAAAGAGTCTTATTCTTCAGAATAATTATAATTCTACTTAAAAGTCAATAATTTTGCTAGTAGTCTTGGCAACGACTTGGAAACAACGTCTACATATAAATTAAAGCTTTTGAGCATTAATCCGTAATAGTTAAAAAAGTAAATGAAATTTAAAAGGCGTATCATTGTTCCTTAAAAGTTAATGTTATAATGTAAATAGCACAACAGATTTCCTGATGCATATCATTTCTTCTCAAAATATAAAGGTTTAATGACGAGGAGATGCGTGCTATTCCAAATAGAACGGAAGTCTCAAAAAGACGGATAGGTTTTCCAATAAAGACAAAGCTTTCTAAGAAAACACCTTATTTAGGATAGTAGAAAAGTAATCGTGTATTGATTTCTTATAAATTAAACAGTGAATCGGAGATTATTAAAATTATTACCAACAAACAGTATAAAAAAAAAATTCCGGCTTTAAATAAATCAACATTTTAAAGAATTTTTTCTGGGGTTTTGATTGACGCAATAATGTATGAAAACGTCATAAAATTCAGAAACAACTATAGTGCACGACGCTAATAATAATAAATAAGTATTGAATGATTGTATAAACTGTAGACGCAAAAAATAAAATGAAAATTAAACAAAATAAAAAGAGGAAAGAATACACTGTCTTAGTTAATGACAAAATATTTTTTTTTTTTTTTTTTACTACAGAACCAAAATTGATTCTATTGGCTGAACCCCAAATTGATAAATAAAGTTCATTTTCATTTGTAAATACGTTAATTATAAAGATAACTACCTAGTTTGAAAATATTTAATCCCAGGAATAAAATTTTTCAAGAGTTTTAAAATTAGGTTTTGTATCCGGCATTTGTATTCACACACTTGGAAGGGCATTTAGTTTAGCTCTAAATTTGTTTTTGTAACACAAGTAACAAATAATATTAAATAAAGAAATTTACATTAAGATAAGCACAATTATCGTATCTTTGAAATGCAAATGAAAGAGTTGTTATAAATGTTGAGAAAGGTTATCAAAGAAATATTAAATCTCCTTATTGTTGTATTTATTCGATTTTGTATGTATAACATTGACTGAAAATACTAATGCAATTTTATATAAATGTATTCCGTAATTCCTTTCCGTAATTCATTCAATACATTGTAATTAAAATAAAATACATATCTGCATTAAACTTTTTTTTTCACTAGAAATTTTATGAAATACTTCACAAAAATAACTGTAAAATTAAATAAATAATAAATTATTGATTAGATCTAAATATAATTACAGGTTTCGAAAATAATTACTGGTTAAAAAACTTCCAACTCTCGGAACCTTAAAGTTCCGCGGAAGGAACACCTTTCGCTAATTGTAGGACTCCCCTTTAACTGAAGAATATAATCCTTTCGTAAATAAAAATAAAGTTAAATATTTTAAAAATTTTAATTGAAAATAACCTAAGGAGAATAAGGATATTTCTGAACTAAAATAATTATTCGTTTATTTATTTATTAATTACTAGGGTGCTCGATCCTTTCTCAGTCATTCGAAAAAAAAAAAAAAAATTTCATTATTTCTCTGTTATTAGTCTACAGCATCTGTTATTCTGTTATTAAACTGAACTACATAGCATTTTTTTAAAAAATTATATAAACTTACTGAAAGATTTAATGTCCAAACCAGTAACATTTTCTTATTAAAATGTTCCTTAAACATTTCTCTATGTGCAAAATTCCTTTTTTTTTTTCCTTGCGGGTGGCAAAACTTTTTAGAAATAACTATGAGAGCAATATTTATTGATTTACTTATTTATTTACTTATTTTTAATTTGGTTATAGTTCTGTTTTGTCGGTTATAGTTTTGTTATGACACTAAATTTCTTTTACTATAAAAAGAAAAAAAAATAATCATTTCTAATTCTAAAAATTCTAATCATTTGGAAAAAAATTAAATGTGAAAATAAAAGTTTTCACATATACATATAAAGTTCTTTTCTTTTTTAATCTAGGGCAGTGTTTCCCAAACTTTTGACTTTTGTGTACCCTTTCTAAATTTTTCGTAACGCTGTGTACCACTAATAAAAACATGAATGTATTTTTTACTATAAAACATTTTCACAAAAATTAAAAATCACAACTGGCTGTTGACACCACTAATTATTAACTCTGCGAAAATTGAAAAATACGTAATCGTAAATTTTCGTGGCTAGCTTTGTCTTTAAATAAAATTTTTTGGAATTTTCGTTTGTTGTAAGATATTTCGGATAAGAACGCGTACCCCCGCTAAGCTATTCCTGTATCCCTGGGGGTACGCGTACCACACTTTGGGAAACACTGATCTAGCGGAAGAGGCCTAAAATACCACCCACAAAAAATATGACAAACTTACCTATTATTTTAACAGCGCTTAATAGAAAATTTTTAAGATGTGTTAGGCGACAAAAGTTTTCTTAAGAATGTGATAAAGTTAATTTAAAACCAGAATTAACATATGTGCTTGCCTTACGTTTTTTGCTTAAACTAACGCTTATAATATTTGAACACTAGTTGAGAAAACACTAGATGACGTATATGATGTGAATAAATTTTGCATGTTATTAAATTTGCCTATTGTTATTTTAGCATCCGAACAAAAAGATACTTTTCAATTTCATTCGCGTTATTTGAGAGCGATACTCTTGGTCCAGTTTGTGAGCTGAATGTCAAAATGTTTAATAGATTGGATGTATAGCTTAATAGCACTAAGGCCAGTGGCGGCTCTACTGCGCTAAACTTGAATGTGGTATAACTTATCCAAGGTAAAAGACATAAAACTATATTATTTACAAGCAATCATGGGTGAGACATAAATACAGTACCAATGTGTCATGATAACTGTGTCAGTGGCCTTCGGAGCTGGAAATTATATGTCAGTTAAAGGTCAAAATTTGAGAACGTTACTAGATGTATTTAGATAAGGTTTTAAAGAAAACTTTTATCACTAAATATGTCCATATTATTGGATTCAAAAAGGTGCTTTATGAGGAGATTTGCACCAAATCGTTCGTAAAATATATATGATATAAGGTATGGTAGGGCAATATGTATTGTATACTCCTCTAAAATAGTGAAAAGTAGATTAACTCGTTATAAATCTGTGCTTTGAAATATAAATATAAAAATGATTAGTTTATTGTTTGTTACATATAATTTATCAGTTCGTATAAATTTTATTTTTTTATTTTATAACCGTCGTTGAACAGCCGACCCAATTTCATGGGTTTACGACGACTAATGTTCAACTCCGTAACCTTGTAATTTTGAACCAATCCAGAAGACAAGGAAACTCCTGGATCAATACCCCCAGAGGTATTGATTTGTTATGGTAACATGGAGGACTTTGAGACTGGACAGATTTAACGTGCATCAGTCACCATTTACTACAAGGGGAGTCTTCGGCCGGCGAGGATCGAACCCACGACCTCTTGGATATGGGCCCAGCGCCCTACCGACCAGGCTATCCCGGCCCTCAGTTCGTATAAATTGTATTGAATGACATTTAAGAGGAAAGAGGATACATTTTAGGACACTCATTTCTTAAATACGGTGATGAAAGTCACCCCATTAATCGCGAAACTGGTTCTTAAATTGAAAACATATAAAAATATTTGTAATCATGGGATTTTGAATCTCAAATATAATCAAAGAATAGAATATATAATTTGTTTGCTCAATTGATTTTTAAAAAATGGTAATTTTGAGGTACGTAAACAACAAGTTAATAGAAAAGCATGAATATATTTTAAAGATAATTAAAAAAAAAAAAAAAAAACGGTGGTAGATAACTAATTGTTGTGTAAATTTTAAGAACGCAATTGAATTTTTAATTAATTAAAAAAAACACATCAATTGTTGTACTTTGCTAATATAAATAAATAAACAAACAAAAATTGTTGATGCATATCAGAAATATCTCACTTGCAACACAGTTAAAATTACATCGTTTTTAAAATTTTTACGGGAAGTTTAAATAGATATTTACAAAAAAAGTGCAAAACAACAAGTACGATAAACTAATTAATCAATACCTTGGTTGTAATCTATTGATTTTTATTTTTTTAAAAATGACAATTATATTCAGAAAGAATTACAGTAAAAAAAACATTAATAAATATTTTAAAAAAATAAATATAATCATCTGGCACATAACGTATTATGATTATTTATGCCAATCAAATTTAAAGATTATAACTCAAATTGTGAAAACTTAATATATACTTACTTTTTAAGGCACTAAAAAATCGTCTGCCAATTTAAAATATCCAAATGGAAAAGAGGAATCTGCCAACGGGTGATTGATATTTATTGTTTCGAAAGATTAAAGTCCAAAAACAGTCAAATTATAAAGTTGACAGGTATGGTTAGAAAAAAAATATGACACACCTACCGAAATTTCACTCTTGTAGCTACTTTCTCAGTACACCTTTTATCACCAACTCGTGACTAGCAGCGATCTGTTGATTTAGAACGAAAGAGAAAAGGTTTGCCAGATGCTAGGTAAAAAATAAACCTTCGGAAACTGTCGCCAAAATAGTGTAGTTTGTTTCCACAATTGGCAGAATATTTAATATTATCTTTTTAATTCTTTATTTGATATTCTTTCCGAACGATTAGTGCGTGTTGTTACAATTGAATTTCCCGTTTTCGGCAGAAAAACAAAAATCGGGATTTCGTTTTAACTCCGCCGTATTGCCTAAATTTAGTTTGTGCAGTGCAATCACAAAATACGTAATAGTGACGTAGTTTATTACAATGACTAATGCTCTTTTTTTTCTATTTAGGTCTGTAATGTTTTTGATAAAATGCAAAGATGTCAAGGAATATTTGTTGAGAACTTATAAGCCGTTTAAAGATACATTTCAATATATCAATATTCAATAATTCAATGGCAAATTTTAACAGAAAATGCATTAAAAAAATTATTTAAAATTTTAAATAACATTTTTTTTATATAATATTATTATTTTATTGCAATTTTTTTTTTTTTTAATTTGGAAAAATGTTTTTTTTTATTTACAACCTCAAAATTTCATAAAATCTCTGCTCAAAAGTGAAGAAATAATTCAAATATCAAATATTAATATATTAAAATATAATATAAAATTATAATATTAATGTATTAAAATATAATATAAAATTATAATATAAATATATCAAAATATTAATATAATATAATATAATATAATATAATATAATATAATATAATATAATATAATATAATATAATATAATATAATATAATATAATATAATATAATATAATATAAATATCAAATATTTCTATGACAGAGTGCCCATCTGCCGATGGTATCATTAAACTTAAATAATAAAAAAAAATTAAAAATTTTTAATTTTTAATGAAGTAATATTATTATTTTTGTTATTATTTTATTTACTTATTTTTTATTTTATTTATTAAATTATTTATTTCTTCAAAAATCAACATTGTAAGAAATTTATGAAATTATGCTACTTCATTATATTTTACGCATTTGTCCTACAGATTGTTAAATAAAACAACAATGTTTTGTTTATATTTTAACTTGTTATATTTAAAAATTCTCACTACGAAACTTTAAGGCAAAAATTAATACAAGACAGAAATACGACATTATTTTATTCAAAAATTTATTAAATAAAATAAGTTGACATTTTTCAATATTTGTCAATAAACATTTGTGCCAAATAATATTATTATAATAATTATAATAATAATATATTATAATAATTATAATAATAATATATTATAATAATACTAATAATAATAATATATTATAATAATATACTATAATAATAATTTTTAATTTATATTAAATAGTTAATTTAATATCTGCGCATTAATCAAATTTTGCTTTACCAAAATTTCTTAAGTGTGTCTTGAAATCAAACCCAGCTTTCTGTGTCGAAACTTTAAAGAATGATATGAATTACCGATTTCCTATTCACCAAGGCTTAAATTAATGTTATGGAGTACTTTTCGTTTCCTTTTTATTATATGAAATCTAGATCCTAAATTTTATTTTTTAAAGTTTTAAGTATTTTAAAAATTTTTATAACGTTATAGTAGCCTTAAAGATAATTATATTTCCTTCCCATTTTGAAATGCAGAGTTGGGTTAAAAAATATTTCCAAAATTTGATGCAATTTTCGATGTTATAAAGTATAGTTATAATAAAAATATTTATCTAACTAAGTTTGCACTAGTGGTATGATCACTGCACCGACAGCTCTTAAAATTTACGAAAAATTTATTTTTAACTTTCGTGATTTAGAAAAATTGCATGCAATTTTAATTAATATATATTTGTAATATAAACGTGTAATTCCAAGGTCTGGGATTGCATTAAAAACTAAAAGTATAAAATTTTGTACTGTGTGCAATCATATGTTTCTACCAATTTCTAATTTTTTATACATCTGTCTTAATCTGGCCTTCTCCTAGCCCGTTGCCAAATTTTCAGAAGTTATTTGATAATCTAATAAAATCTTTTACAACAATCTTTTCAAATATTTTTAAAAAAAAATTTATTCCAGATTTAAAACTAAATAGAAAAATAATATTTGTAGTAGTGATAGTACTAAATAAATTTCATTCATGGAATCCATTGCTATAGTTTAAAACGTACGCTGTAATGGAAGCAGTCTTTTTACAAAATATATAAGAAACCGACGAAACCACTAGAAAAAATAAAATATCCCTAAAGCTCGTTAAACTTATAGTTTAAGTGGAATTTCAATTTGAGAGTTTAAATTTATTAAATTCTAATAACTGAAGCATTTTAACATTAACTACTAATAATAATAATTATTTGTTCACACCTTTTTTGATGAGGAATTTTTAATTCTCAACTTACTTCTAATTAAATTCTAATTTACACAAGTCACCAGCTATCGATAATTCCCATTTATGCATTATTATCGTGATTATTATACTAATCGATAATTATTTAATTTTAATTTTATTTCAGTAATATAAATACTGACACCATTGTAGAAATTAATTTAATTAGCTAAATATCGTATACATGGGGGAAACATATATCCTATTTAAGTTCAGCCACCGATCTCTGCCAAATCACCCCTGAGGTCCCAAGCTCCATCGCCCAAATTAAAACTGAGGTTAAATTATATAGTATGAAGCGCTGGGGGTTGGAATGGCGGAGTTCCGAGAAAGGGAGACAGACATTTAATTTTTTTAAAGAACCGAAATTAAATAGACTACAAGCAAATTTCTATCTCAATCAATTTTTAGCAGGCCACGGAGTGTTTGGAGAACACCAACATAACTTATTCCACAAAACTCCAGAATGCAATTACTGTGGTGAATACCAATCTATTGATCACTTGTTAATGAATTGTTCTCAATTCCAGACACTCCGGGGCAATCACTTTAATAATATTAGTCAACATCAATGCTATGCTCACCTGACTTGTAGAAATATCAAAAAAAAAAAGATTATTAAACAAACTTCAGAGAATGTATTGGGCGACGGTCTTTTATGGTTTCGGAATCTGCTCAACATTCCTTACATGATTTTTGCTGCTCTGCGCCCGCCATGTTCATGGGCTGTTTGCTATGTATGATATGTTTTTTATGTATTTTTTATTTGTACTGTTCTTTGGATTTTTTTTTATTTTAATAAAAATTTACCCGTGTGCCCGGTACGGGGAAAATTTTTCCTATATCCTATTTAAGTGTTTGGGATATGCATGCACGGGACATACACACATTGTAAGTATACGAATAGAACATACATATATTACACATACATGCATGGGACAAATATACAGTGTACATACATGCATAGAACGCATATACACTAGAGCGCCGATTATCCGAACTGCTCGGGACCAAACGTGGTTCGGATATTGAAAAGTTCGGATAATTGGAAAGTTGCTTAAAATGTAGTTTAAATGATTTTTATGCACTAACTTCCCTTCACAATTTTTCCAGGCTTAGGACAGGCAGTACTATCTAAAATAGCTCTGGCATGTCTTAATCTTTTTTTTTATTAAATTTTTAATTTTTTTTAAAAAACTTTTTATTTGGAATTTTTTTTTATCATATTTCAGATTATTAGAATTTTTTTTTAATCACTAACTGATTTTACCACATTTTTCTTTATTTTCCATTGCAAAAAAAAATCCAGACGGAAAGACTTTTGTTTCAAAGAAGATGCTCTTTTTTGAACAGCCATATCCCTTATTCTTTTTAAATAAATCAACTGAACTGGATCAACATTATTTTGACGTTCTAGCCAATTCATTGCAATATCTAATGAATTGCACGCTTCTATATGAAAAGGTCCACTATCTTGAACTTAATCACCTACTTCCTCCTCTTCGTCTTTGGAGTTCTGATTTTCATTCAAAATTTCAGCAACAATTTCATCATCATTTAAAATTTGAATTCCTGAGTCGTTTTCAGTCTTCTATTTCTTCTGTTCTATAATCTGGCAACTTTTCATCCGAAAGGTCTACTGGTTAAGAAACTTCAGTTTCGTTTGTTTTTCTGTTAAGAATTTTATTCCAAGATTTTCTAAACGCTGTTTTTGCAAAATTCCAGGCATCCGCTATCACCATGCAACATTCTTTTAAATTAATAGCTTTGATTGAGTCTCGAAAATGCCCTTCATTTTTTTCATCCGATAATAAAATCTTCCTTAAAAGTTGCTTTCTATAAAGACGTTTTAAGGTTTGAATGATTTTTTAAGGTTGTAAATTAAAAATGGTCTTCAAATGTAATGGATATATTATTTATTCTTCTAAATTTAGAAAAATTGTCGATAAGTGTAAAAGTATTCTAAACTTTAAATAAAAAAATATGAATTCGGACCTAGTTTGGATAATTGGACGTTCGGATATATATATATATATATATATATATATATATATATATATATATATATATATATATATATATATATATATATATATATATATATATATATATATATATATATATATATATATATATGTGTGTGTGTGTGTGTGTGTGTGTGTGTGTGTGTGTGTGTGTGTAATATCCGTGTTACATCACTGATATTTTTAGTTGACTTTAGTTCAATTTAATATAAATCATAAGTCATTAAATTCTAATCAATCTTTATTTAGATGACAATTGGTGACAATAGAAGTCTCACCCACTCTCCCAGCTGGGGAGGGGGGAGGTGGACTAACATCCAGACAGTAGTGGCAAAGCTTAGGTGGACAACATCATACAGCAAAAAGCTACGCTCAAACAATTGTCCTGCATTATATACTATTAATCCAAAGGGGTGAAAAGTCCAGTCGTTACATTCCTTGTATTTCTACACCTTAAGGAAAATCATTTTATGCTTCCTAATATGGAAGTGAAAGAGGGAAAGATTCTAAAAATATTGTATTTTACACACACACACACACACACACACACACGCACACACACACACACACACACACACACACACGCGCGCGCGCACAGATATATATATGTGTGGGGGAGAGTGATTCTCACAAATTACGACAATTTACAGTTTTTTGTTCCAAGATCTAATACTAGACAACTAAAAGAATTAATAAATATCATTGCTGTTAGCCTTTTAATAAAATGATTTTTCATTAGCATTGACTGTTTTGTATTTTTTAAAAAATTTAGTTGAATTTCAAAATGTCATTTTCTGGTATGTCACAAACAATATTTCCAATAATAACTAGCTTTAAAACTTCCCCAAAATTTTTCAATATCTATTTTTATTTATCTCAACCGTTGTAAGCATTTCTAGAATGCAGAGGGTATTATTTCAAAAAATTTGTTGAAAATAATTTTTCTGTCAATAATATGTTTGTCACATGAAAATCAGTCAGATTGATTAGAATACCATCCTATCAGAACATGTCTTATTGCAGGGGAAAAAAACCCAACTTTCTGGTTCAAACTCTATTTCAAAAATTTTTACAAGGTGAGTAGGTTTTTATGTTGTCATTTTCCTGTCTTCTTGAAGTTATTAATAACATAAACTACACAGATTTACCAGAGTTATTTAAAGAAATCCGGAATCTCCAGCCACAACTGTAAATCATGATCCTTTATTCATAAATGGTTACACCTTTGAAAAGGTTAATGAATTCAAATACCTTGGAACAATGATCACTGACCAAAACAGCATAAAAACAGAAGTAGACAACAGAATTAAAATGGCAAACAAGTGTTTCTTTGGACTAAGAAAGCAATTAAGATCAAGCCTAATCAGCCGAAAAACTAAAATTAAAATTTATAAGACTCTTATTCTACCTGTATTGCTCTATGCAAGTGAAACATGGACACTAAACGCAGACACTCAGCGTACTCTTAGTGTTTTTGAAAGGAAAATCCCTAGCAATATTTTTGGTCCAGTACAGGAAAGAGGCTGCTGGTGAATCGGATACAACTTTGAATTATATAGACTCTATGGACAGCCACAGATAGTACAGGCCATCCGAAGCAATAGATTAAGATGGCTTGGCCATATCTGGAGAGGTCCAGAAAATAATGCAGTCCGAATCGTCACCTTCAAAAACCCTTTGGGATCTCGGGCTAGAAGAAGACCTCCAACTAGATGGCTGGATGACACTGCTAAAGATCTAAAAGTGTTAAAGATTAACAACTGGAGAAAAGTCGCTATGGACAGGAGGCGTTGGAGGCTACGTGTGGTTGAGGCAGCCAAGGCCTGTAAGGGGCTGTCGTGCTGAAGAAGAAGATTTAAAGAAATCCTGTTGTTTTCTTTGAAAAGTATACGTCTTAGGCCGAAATGTTAAATTAAAGTAAAGTTAACTGCTGTAAAATGGCAAATTGTCATTATCCTGGTTTATGAATGCCAGGACATTGACACAGTTACCAGAAATGTTTTTTAAACAGTATAATATAAAGAGGGAAAGCAAATATTAACCTAATACCCAGTTTAAGTAAGACCTTAATATGGTTGTATGTAATCAAACTTATTTATTTATTTAATGATTGATTATTATACACAATTTTATTTTGTACCTATCAACAACAAAAACATTTTTTATTCTTTCTACAGTGGATAAAAGAATTAATTTAAACAATTCATGGTCCATTGAACACAAAGGCTTTAGGTTTTTAAAAAAACTGATAGTTAAAATAGAAAGGATAAGCTAAGAACGTCACTGTACGATTTAATTCTGTCATAGTCTTTAAACTCTTCTTAGGTGTATAAATTAAGGAATGTAATAAAGTTGTGAAATAAAATAATATGAACTATTTTAAAATTAAATATTATTAAAAAAAATTTCCGATACAAATTATTATAAAAATAACTTTACTAGGTTATTTCAAAACATGGGGCCTAAGCTGTAAAGTCAATCGCAAAGTTTAGTGAAAGAGAGAAAAGTATACTGATAGAACATATGAATCATATAGCCAGAATAAAGAATCAATTTCAATTCACCAGTAAATTAAAATAAAACCTTGCCACGTAACAATTTTAATTGATTTCAGTGAAACCTATTATATCAAATATGCATCAGAAACACACGCAGTGCACTTTAGATCTAGAAGAACACAATTTACTGTACGCGCAAGAGTATTATATCAAACATCAACTGAAAGAACCAAAAGTTCTTTATTTTCAACTCTATCAGAATCTCTAAGAAATTACTCATGCGCTATTTGAGCATATATAAAGAAAATTTTAAGTAATGTTCCACAGAGAGAAAACTTAAAGAAAATATTTAGTGAATGATTCGCTTTCAACACTATATAGAAATAAAAATTTTTTTTATCTTTTAAAGTTTTTAAATTCTTTTTTATTTACACTAATTTTGCCTAATGTATCATCCGGACATTTTGCGGAACCGGAATGCCTAAAACTGGAAAAATAATGAATGTCTGTAATCATAATTACAAGTAATTGACTTCTATAATTGATTATTGTAATCACAATTACAGTTGTAATCAAATTTTGCAATCATGATTGTAAGTAATTGATTACTGTAATCAAAAAATGTAATCTACTACATTTTTGTCCGACTCTGCTATAATCAGAAATCATGATTACTTCCCAAGTAGCACAATTCACAAAAAAGATACCGTAAAAACTTAGCTTTGAACATTGTACAATATCGTAGCGAAACATTGCACTATATAAAAATGGACCCCTTTTAAAACGTATATTCAATATCGCGAAACAATATTGTTCAATATTGTAAAAAATGTTAGGGAACGTCGATCGATATCTCTCAGCATTTCGGATATCTCTAAATTTATATTTAAAATTTATTTTTTGGAATTATAACAATTTGACGTCATTTTTGTCTTTTAAATGATTAATTTTAATTTAATAACACAATAAAGTTTAAAATGAAAAGTTTTACAAACTGATTTTTAATGTGAAATCGACGGGAATCGTACAATATCGTACGCACAATGTCGATTTTCGCCAATATTGGCAATGTCGATCGATGTAGACTAAAGCTGTTACAATATCCCTGTGCTACTTGGATTGTAATTGCAATTACCTGTAATCACGATTAAAAGTAATTGATTACATAACTGTAATTGCAATTGTCTGTAATCACGATTAAAAGTAATTGATTACATTGCTGTAATTGTCAGTAATCAATTACAGTTGCAATCGATGCCCAACTCTAGTTTAGGGGTGCCATGGGCACAGAATTTCTGTTTATGGATAACAACTTCTTGCCTCATCGAGCAAACATCGTAAACGAATGCCTTCAATCTGAGTATATAACTGGTATAGAATGGTCAGCATTCTCACCTGACTTGAATCCGATAGAGCAACTGTGGAACATGCTTGAAAGACGAGTTGCACCCCGTCTACCACCTCCTACCTGTGTATTGTAACTTTGGAGAACACAGTTTTAACGGGGGTAGCATTCTATAAAGTTTTATTATTGATAATCATATTAAAGCTTCACCCAGCATTATTATTCGCACGATTTTTTTCAATCAATGAATAAAATGAATGTTGCTTTGCGAAAGTTTGATTGCATGAACCACATGAAAAGAATATGCTCCAGAAAAGGAATAAAGTACTTTATTTACGTGGCGCAAGAGTTGTATGTTGGGCTATTGCCGACTATCTGGAAAACATTCCCGAGGATTATCCGAAGACGATCCGAGGATTTAA
This sequence comes from Parasteatoda lunata, assembly GCA_949128135.1. Classification (NCBI taxonomy): domain Eukaryota; kingdom Metazoa; phylum Arthropoda; class Arachnida; order Araneae; family Theridiidae; genus Parasteatoda; species Parasteatoda lunata. The sequence continues at coordinate 62,588,686 of OX421977.1, forward strand.
TGCTCTGCAGAGGAAATGGCTTTACTTTAAGTAACAGTTAGATGAGGACCTATACTCTCGATCCCTTCGCAGGCAGATCAAAGTGGTCACCACCCGCACTAACCTCTGCCAATGATGCTTGACTTCACTAATCTTCTGAAAATCATATGTACAACGTATGGTCTTACGATTAGTCCACTGAGGGACAGTGGTTGTGTTGAATATACTACCGCCATCTGTACTTCGCTTTGTACGGGTCTTAATTCTGATTAAATTACGCATAATAATTTGGTAACTGGCAACAAAAGTCCTTAGGCGTGTTCCCGTAGATACGGCTGTCAACAAACTTTTGAATTGTTTTTATACTGTAGAAATTTTTAAAAAAAAGCATTTTTAATGAAGAAAAGAAGTTAACTTAATCAATCTTTCGTAATCTAATAAATTGAACCTGGTTATAGACTTCAGTTTGATTTATTTCTAATAAGAATAAAAGAAAAAATGGGTATTATCTTATTTATTGTGTCGTGGATGAGTAAGTAATCCAAACGTTCATAAGTATAATTTGTGACTAATAAATAGTTTTTGATTATCATTCGTGAATTTTTTAATTATATAAGAAAGAAAATTATCATAAGTTTTGGAGTGAAGTAAACTTATATGTATGCATGGGCGTCTAGCTTTTTAGGGAAACAAAATTAAAATATACAGTTAAATATAAATATTACGCATTTGAAAAAAAGAAATTGATAGAAATCTGATCTTTTCGATAAATATATGACAATTGTTATTTTTTAAAAATATCTTTGATTTTTTTTAAAATTAGCTAAATTTAAATTGATGTTTTCTTCATTTATCTTAGCTATTGGGTAATTGGGGGGGGGGGGGGGTTGGATCACAATATGGATGTCACCCTCGTATATATTGAAAAATTTGTTAACTTTTTACATTTTGTTGTATGAAATTATAATTATTAAGAGAAATTTATTTTATATAATTAAAAATATTTATTTTGAAGCGTTTTAATTCATTGGCTTTAATTGACATTCATATATTTGTCTTAAGTATCAACTAATTTTATTAGTAGTGTGCTAACTACCTCATAAATGTAAGTTAATGTAAGAATATACTTGTACGTAGTATGCATATCAAAGACATAGTCTACAATAAAATCTTCTAATAATTAATCAAGTTGTTAATAAAGTTTCTTTAATAACAAATATTGATATTTATTTAACACATTTAGGATTGAGCACTAATGATTTGTTATATGATGAGCTAATGATAGAGCCACCAAATTATGGTTGCTCTATTGATGATAAACAACAAATATCTATTGTTTTGTTAAATTAACAAAAAATATTTATTTTTTCCCATAGTGTTCATATTTTCATTGATTGATGGTGCTGATGTTCCTGGGGTTCCAGATGACAGAAAATTGAAGTATGTATCTGAACATTAACTTATTTCTATGCACTGTAGCCATTGTAATAGATATTAAATGGTTACATTTTCCTTGATAAAATAAGTGAGGTGGGACAGTGCTAGACCACATAAACAGATTATAAAGTCTAGAATAAAGTTTTTACAAATTATTGCAATACACTGAAATTGTGATAATTTTCTCAAAAAATGCAGGAATATTATATTTTTTATATAAATTATTCTTTTATGTAATTCTTTTATATGCTGATTCTATCTTAACTATTCACTATCATTTTATTTTACTATTACATTTAAAAGTCCCATATTCTGAATCGTTGGGACTTCAATAAGTATGAAAAATAGATTTTTCCAGATAGTAGGTCTTCCAGGTAAACAAACATCAAAATATGCAAAATTTAAAAAAAAAATTTATGATAATTAACGTCAATTTCACACAGTAATGTTTAAAATATTTGACAAAACTAAATTGTCTATAATTTAATTTGAAACAATCAGGGTTGGAACGATATTTACCATGTTATGTTTTTTTGTTTAAATATTTGTATTGTGGAGAATTAAATTTTTTGTATTTATTTTACATTTCAAGCAGAGTGGGAGTATAATTATTGCCAGGTGTAATGATTCGATATAAGTCTGCACTATTTTTCATTTATGAAATGTTAAAAAAAAGTTTTGTGTTGTGTGTAAAAAATTATGCCAAAAGTGGTTTGCGATAAAAGAAAAAAATGCCAAAAATGAGTGCTGTCAGTGCCTGATTTATAATAAGGCCTGAGAGGCCCATGTCTAGAGTCCTAAATTTCTGGGACATTATTAAATGTTACAAATATTTTTTTTGTTTTTCCTTAAGAATTGCCTATATGCCTATTAGAGTTATGAGTTAACAAGAATTAAAATAAATATAAGCTCAAATTTACTAGTATATATTAATTTACTTGTTATAAATAATCTAAAAATACTTCATTATTAAATAACATGTAAATTTAGTTTAAAGTAATGTCTAAGGGGCTCTTTACAGTTCTGTGCCCGGGGCTCCCGTATTTCTAGGTCAGGATTTGTTGCAGGTGCATAACAAATCAGTTCCCTAAATACTTGATTTATTAAAAAACTTAATTATCTATAGATAAAAATGTTTTAGTACCACATATTTCAATATCACTAGGATACCATAAATATGTGAAGTCTTTTTTGAATTTGTCCATTTTGTGCTTGCCAATTTTTGTAATTTTTCTATTTATTTCTTAAAATTAAAATAATTTTTTAAAATTTATTCAAAGATTATGTGAAAATTAAAATTTTATTTTTTAAAAATTAAAAATATTATTAGGTACACATTTTGATTACAAAATTGTTAAACTATAGATCATCATCTTATTATTATTAATGAAAGATAACTATTTGAAAACTATTTAGAGGAAATTTTGTGTTACAAATATTATTAAACTAATACTTACGTTTCATTTCAGAACTAAAATTAGCAGAGGGTCTGGAGTTGGTAAGTTTTTTTTAGTAACTTTTCTTGTCATTTAAATTTTATAAATTTCTTTAAGGACTATTTGTTTAGCTCAAAATTTATTATTTTCTTTAAATATGAGAAGTCAAAATATAATTTTATGTAAGAAAGGCTTACAAATTTTTTTTTTTGAGAAAAAACTTGCAAGACTTTATTTTAAAAATTACATTAATTGTATGCCTATAAAATTTTCTGCATGTATTGATAGTTAAAAGATTGAAAACCAGTTTTATATTTTCTTTGAAATAATTTTTTAAAAAATGTTTTAATTTTTATAGGCATTATCCCATTTGGATACATTGTTCTAGTACTTATTGCCTTTGCACTGTTTGTTTTCTTGATGGGCTTGGCATTGTTTTATAAAAGGGAAACTGGAATATTTGGCATATATTCTAATTATCTGAAAGCAAAGAAAAAACCATTCAGTACTGAAGGACCAATACGTGGAAAGGAAAAAACATTGTTCCTTAGTACTCCATATTAAGGGTTTTAAGGGCAGTATCATGTAACATTTTCCAGTCTGATCTATAGTTTACTCATGTCATACTTCATCTGTTATTTATTCATATCATAGCTTTTGTATTGTTCATTCAAATCATTTGAATTATTGTGAATAATAACAAGAATTATATGCAACATCTATTATTTAGTGGATTTTAAGGGAAGCTTTTTTTTTTTTTTATGGTGAATATTGCAAAATGTTTCTCAAAATTTTTTATTTAGTTCTTTGATTTTTTTTTTTTTTTCACTTTAAATAAGTTTAGTAGACATAGTATATATACATATATATAGAGAGAAACAAATTTCTTTTCTTGAACTTAATATCAAGTTTGAAAAATTTATTTCTTCTAGAATGTGCTTGCAAATCAGTTAAAATTGAACTTGTTTTCAAAATCTATTTCCTCCCCCCCCCCAAAAAAAAAATTCTGGCTAATTGAGTCCTGAGTGCTTTTATTAAACTTTTAAAAGGAGCCTAAAGCTTGAAAATTAAAATTATTTCATTGCTGTAAAATATTCAAGATTATGTTCTGTCTACAGCTCTAAGTTTACAGACTTAGAATCATTTCATAACTTTTATTGTAATAGTGCAATAAAATTTTTTAATTTTCTAATGTCGATTTGTTAATTGTCAAAGTGTATCTATATTTAAAGTCATCTGCCATTTATTATTCTGTAAGTTGTTGAAACATTTTGCATAAAAACAATAAGCAGTGCACTAAATAAAAGTCATATGTATTGTGAGAAAATCAATACTATTTTTAAAAAGACTAGTATACTAGTAAACATCTTATAAATTTAGCACCATTGTATGTGAAATATTTTTTTTATGATCATCTTTTTTTCCTTAATGATAAAGGAATTTAATTAAAACACCACTTTGAAATCAAATTGTGTCTTAGATTTATTTGATGAAATCTAGAACCCCGTCCATATGTTTAACAAGTTAGTGCCTGTAAATGTTTTTGTGTATACTGGCATTAAAAAGTACACTTGAAGGTTTGAATTATTGGATGCCCCCAAACCAACTGTACTATAAGGCTTAAATTTTTAATTTATTGTGAGATATTGAAAAAAAAAGAAGTGCAATTTGTTATGTGTAATTTGTTGTAATTTATAAAAAAAAATAATGTAAACTTTTCTAGAATGGATGTATTTATATATATAGTGAACTCCTGATTGATTCTCCGCAGAATTAAATGGCAAGACAATTTAGGATGAGTTAATTCTGCAGATAATGCACAAAATTTTCAATGAAATATCGTCTATGTATTTTAAAGTGTTAAAATAATATCTTAACTTATTTTCTTGTTATTTGTTAGAATTTAAAATATTATTTTGTCATTACAGAAGAATAAGATATATTAATCATCAACAATAATATATATATGGCATGGAGTTCGCAGTTAAGAATTGCAAGACAGCATATTAAGTTGAGAAAATATCATACAGAATCTCACTAGCACAAAATATCATGAAACAAAAACTGACACCCACAAATTATCGTGCATCAGAATCCCTTGTGGATAAAATACGGCATAGAATTTCACATTAATAAATTATCAAACGTCAGACTCTCTTATGAACAAAATAGCAGTTGCATTTATTAAAGCATTTTGTAAGTGCAAAAGTAAGTCTAAGACATTATCTGAAATGCCGATAATCGTTTTGCAGATAATCGGGAGTTCACATATAATTTTGTTATGCATATATATTTCTATACAATTATATATATTAAGTACTTAAAGCCTTAATATAAAAAGTAACTGTGATATATGCAACACTGTTTTTTAAACAATTTATTAATGTGGATTTAAATTAACCTTTTTTTTCTGTGATATATCTTCTGAAGTATTTGTTTTATTGAAAATATCTTTCTACTAATTTTTTATTGATGATCTGAAACTATTAGTTTATCATAATATTTATTGCTTAAATAGTTACTTTCTTGGATATACTTTATCATTCCACAATGGGTGACACAATTTTCTCATGACCTGGTGAAAAGAAATTATTGATTCTAACATATTAGTATTTATACCCAAGGCCATGTTAATTGTTATAACATTTATAATGATTGCATCTAGTGTTATGATTTATGTTAAGTGTCCTTAATGTTATTTTTTAATATCTGTGGTATGAATATAATAAAAATTAGGATGTTTATCTATTTAGATGCTAGATAATTTTCCACTAAGTATTGTTGCCATCAAGTACCATAATAGTTTTATTTTTTATTTTGTTGCTTGTTTGGTTAGAATCTTTTGTATTTATTTTTATTATTTGGTAGTTGTTGGAATTTAAAATATTTATTTGTGGTTTTTATATTGCCTTTTTAATAAAGATTTTTTTAAAAAATATTTTAGTGTCAATGGTTACTAAATGCACTACTCATAAAAAAGCATTCAAATAATTTTGAAACAACATGATAAATGAACAATAACCTTTATAAAATAATAATAATGCCTCAGTAGTTAGGAAATTAATATTAAGTTATGAGTAAAGAATTATAAATAATTTTTTTTTGATCGATTCAAACAGTGTTTCGTAAAGAATCTTTAATACACAGGGTGCATAGCTAAATTTTCCTACAAAAATAAGCGCCTTTTAAATACTTAAAAAAAAAAAAGAATAGAAAATCATAATTAGGATATGCATACTAAGAAAAATATTTTCTTCCTATTAAAAAAAGTTAATCTATGTGTTTTCAAAATTAACAAAATGGCAAAACTATTTTAGATTACAAAACTTAGACTTTATAATAATGATGAACTCTTCTTGATTTTATTTGCCACCAAAAATACATCTTGTGCACATTTATAAATATATTTGTTGTTGAGTAACGTGTTTAAATTAATAATTATGTTACTAAATTATGTAAAGAAATTAATTTCGAATTTTATGAAATTAATTATTTATGTTTACTGAGCAAAAAAATTTATAAGATTATAATAATTATTTATCATACTGAATAGTAGGGATAGAACGAATGCTCGGACACTAATCGGTTCTCTTGCCAAATAATTAACTTTTTTTTTAGGGAAATTTGAATAGATTTAATAAAGAATAATCTAAAATTGTATTTCTTGCTTTATAGAAATAGTTTTAACACATATTTGTGAAGTTCTAAAAACTTATTTATGCTCATGAAGACAAATGGAAAAGCGAAATTTGAAGAATTGTAACTAATATTACTTTATACTGAACCACAAGTTATTTGCTGCGGATTTTTGAATATTGTATTCAGGCAAGTTAATTTCACTTTTTCAAAATTTTTAGTTCCAAGAATTGAGGACGTTTTTTGGCCTTTTTTCTGATTTTATTATTACACGCAGTATTTTAATAGAACGTGAGCGCTTCTAATAGACTTAATTCCCTTCACTTTTTTTTCCATAAAGACAGATTACCAGTAACTTAGGAAACTGATATTTAATGATAGTTATATTTTAAAAACTAAGAACAATTTTCTTTTCGTTTTATCAGCATTTTTTTTAAAAAAATGTTTATTTTTGATTCTATAGAGCTTTTTCTTTTTTAAAAAACTTTTGTTTCTATCAACGTGTTTAATATGTCACGGCAATTAAGAGGGTTTCTAGTAGACTTAATCACTTTTTTCTTAAAAATACGGTTGCTGGAAAAGTGAGATGTTCAGCTTTAAAATTTTCGTTCGAAAATTAAGATTTTTTTCTTTCTATTTTGCTTTTGTGGCGTTTTTTATGGGCCTTTTTAAAAACATTTCTGATAGACTAAATATCTTATAGCATTTTATGGATACTTTTTTACCAGAAAATATTATTTTCAGCATCAACGTTTTGTTCTAAGAATTAAGAGGATCTTTTTTTCTATTCTCTTTTCAATAGTGAATGCCCCCTTTTCTAATTTGGTGTGTAATAAAAAATAATAATAAAAATTTTCGAATAAAATAACTCATTGAACATGGCGTAATGGAAAAATTATTAAGTAGAAATTGGTGCCCAAAGAAAAGAAAAGTCCACATATTTTTCAATGGGGGCACAGAATTTCTCAATGAACCAAAAAATTATAGAATTTAGGAAGGATATAGGTTGTGCAATTCTGTTTTAATTACAAAAAAAAAAAAAAACTTACTGATCATATTAAAACTATAAAAAGGATGATTACACTGAAGATTGTCAGTTTGTAAATTTAAGCTTCAAATTAAAAAAGCTTTTATTAGAAACCTACCCAAATCTTGGCTCACTTAAAATACTTTGCCAGTTTAAACAAATATCTGGCTTTCTTCACTAGAAACTAAATAACAAAAATTCGTCACTTGTTTGTTGTAGTCTGTACATAGCAGTAAATAATTAATTATCAAAAAATACCAGATGAATATGCCTCATAATAAATTGTTGAAAAAATGATTAACAATTGAAAATTTTGATAACTGCAATATTGTGTGGCTTCCTTGGGCCTACTGCGGATTAGGGACAATTTTAATTCTTTCAAATGATCAACATTGTACTGTTATTTTAGCATTATGGTTTGAAAGGTTTGAAGCCATACTCAAGCACTAAAAAACTAAATCAAAAAATTATTTTTCTTCTCATAACGGTGTTTGTTTTTAAAACACAAATAAATTACAAACTGTAATAACAACACTTTCATATTTATTTTATACAGTGAAATTCTATTGACAGGTTTTTTAACATAAAAAAACAAAAATGGAATGTACCACACATTCTTAGCTGCCAACATTAGAGAATAAATATAAGCATTTTGCAGTTACAACAAAGACACTTTGTAGTAGCTGAGGGCATTTCCTTCTTATTGCAAATTATTCACTATCTATCCTAAAAAACAAACACTACCAGAAGTCTTAATTTCTTCTAAGACGTCATAACTATACGCGACTATTTCTTTTCTTTAAAGTCCTGAGTTTGTTTGTTTCCAAAAAATATAGTTTGTAATACAGTTAAAATGATTGAATAGGAACAATATTGAATATTTTTAAACAGTTATTCACTTTATTTTAATGAGAGAATGGTTTGTTTGTAGCGTTAAAAAAAATATTGTTTGGCCGCAAAACTGTGATCGATAAGGTAAGATGCTAGTATATTATTTTCAATTTTTTTTTATTAGTTGCCAAAATTAGTGAATTTTTTTTTTTTGTTGAATAACTATAGGAATAAATATGTTCATTTTTTTTCTTATAAAATTAATATTTCAACTGAACTCACACAAAGATAAAAATTTTACTCAAATTCATTTAAAAATACTTTTTTTCTTTTCTTACATAATGACCAAAAGGATTACATTAACATTACTCTCATCTTTAGCAAAATTTTTTAATCCATTTTCTTTTTATAGAATAGTCCATAACTTGAATCATTTATTAAGAAATTTTTAAATTAAAAAAAAAAAAAAAAAAAAAAAGAAACCATATAGCTCTAATAATTATAAATCAATGCATTCGTATCATTTGGACGAAGTTATAAATGCTTCTTATTGTGCTACTATCTTTTGATAGTAAAGAAAACCGCCCTCAGGAATAGGGTGAATACCAGAAAAAAATACAGTATACTGAATTTAAAATTTATCTGCACAGAAATTTTATATACACATCTTTATAATATACACACAAATAAATATTCTTTAAACTAAAAATACCAGTATTTCACTTATACTCTAATAAAGTATTTTAAATCAAAAAGGCATCATTAAGACTAATCTTAAAATTCATTTAAAAGTTTACTGAGTAAAAATATATACAAAAATTTAACTGGTTGAAAATGCATTTACAATTGGAGCTGAATAAGTAAAATTTTTAAAACTTAAACAGATAGAAAATGCAATTTTTAAAAATTAAAGTTACAAAAATGTTTCATTATTTCCAAATAACGTCAAAAATTCAGAAAAATTGAATATGTTTTAAGTCTGAGGGACTTCCCCTAACTGGGAGTATCCCCATTTTTTTAAGAGAGTCGGCAGCTACATGCATTTAAACTGTGGAATGCTATTCATAAATTATTTTGTGCCAATTAAAACAAAACAAGCTGACTAGCTAACATTATAATTCACAAGTAAGGAACTTGTAGGAACACCTACAGCTGACTTTCGATTAACTGGGATGGTCGGGAAATGTCTCAACCCACTTAAGGAATATCCCATTTTGAAAAACTTACACAAATTTTGAAGAAAGGTTCAAAACAGATAGAAATGTAAACTATTATTATTATTAAATATTATAAAAAGAGAATAAATATAAATTTAAAAAATCAGTTAATTGAAAGTCTACTGCATTACAATGAATGAGAAATATAATTAGCAGTTCAAATCTTAAATGACAGAATAACTCATTATTTTTACATTACATGTCTATGAAGAAAATATTTTAAGTAAACTTTAAGAAAAAAGTTTACAATTTGTAATATAAGAACACAAAGAAACTGATAAAGTTAACGAAGGAATAATTGAGTTTAAATGTTTAATGGCAGTACATTTTTATGTTATTTTTCTTTAAAGCATCTTTGAATTTGTTGTGTAATATTTTCTTCAATTATTTGTCAATATTTTAAGGAGGTAATCATGGCAATCTTTGAACAAGTTAAAGCCGATTTTCAGTGTCATTTTTGGCATCAACATAGTGAAAAAGAAACTATCACATCGATCATTTATGGAGACTAATGATACATGCAGATATGAACGGGGAAGCTCCTCATTTTCTTGGAAGAGGCAATGGCAGTGAACTTGGCTAAAAGAAATAAACAAAATAATAAATTACAGAATTTTGTGCATTTTGATTTGAATTAAGTTTCTTACTAGACAAGTACATACAGTAAAACCTTTTAACTATCTATGGTTCTCATAGCGTGATGCCTATGTTATTTGTGTCAGGTGGTTTGTTGCTATTTGTAGTTACAGTGTTAAACAACAAAAATTTATAGATATAGTTGACTTAGAACATGAAAAAAAGAAAGAAATGAAACTGATGTATAGGGCACAAACTAAATAACAGAGCACCCCGAATAACTTGATTTAATGTTCAGATCTTCACGTTCTAGGACTTTATCTTCATGGTTAGAAGGGGTGACCTCAAATATGCTAATTAATTAGTGCAGATGATATTTTAAATTACAAAATCAGACACAAAAACATACTATGAATAATATACCTTTTTTCAATGGATTTGGATTTTTGACCCCATTAATATAGGGTAGCCACAAACTGAGAAATATAGTCCCCATAGTTTGATCAGGAGAGCGATCCTAAGTTTGGACATCTTAATGTTAATGTTACTTTTTGCGTATTTCATCGTATCTCGTGAACTTCTTAAGCGAATTGAAAAGCAATAGTCGAAAAAATTTTGAATTTTAAGGCATAAAATTTTTGACATCATTTTAAAGTATTGAATTTTAAAAGGCAAAATACAAAATTTGAGCAAAATCGGTTTAATAGTTCCTGGGAAATTGAATTTAAAAAAAAAAAGCTGAAAATTTGAAAAAATTCTCAGCTTTTGATTTAAAATTTGATTTCTCAGGAACCATTCAACGAATTTCGCCATGTAAAATTAGATATTTTAAAATTATGCAAATTTATATACCTTACAATTCAAAAGTTTTACTAATGTTATTAAATAAAATATAGTAAACTAAAATTTATTTTTCGCATGGAATTATCTTTGGATAAACGTATTTTATAATTGTGTGCAAAGATTTTTTAATTTGCTTTAAAAGTTCACGAGATATGGAAAAATACGCAAAAAATAAAATTAACATTAGAGGGTACAAACTACGGGGACCCTATTTCCCAGATTACTACCACCCCCTATATTTTGGAACAGAATTCCGAATACATTGAAAAAAAGGTATATTTATTCTGAGAAAGTACAAGTTTGTGTATGATTTCATAACTTAAAATATCGGTCACACTTATTAATTAGCCTATTTGAGTTCAATCCCGACTCAAATCATTAAGATTGAAGACTAGAACGTGAAGATCCCATCATTAGATCAAAAGCTATTCAGGGTGGTCCTTTTCTTTCGGCGTAGTGTACAATATTGGTCACTGTGTATGCACAAATACTTCTTTCATACACAAATTTTTTCCTATTAGCACAAAATGAATAACTGGAATAAGATGATTGATGAAGAATTATGTTTTAGGGTCAATCTAACTTAATGCAAGTTTAAAGTGACAAAAGTTGACTACGATATACTCTGAAATAAAAGCCACACTCCTTATGTGGGACTTTAAATTTAGTTTTATAAATTATTACTAGTTCAATTAGTTTTATAAATTATTACTAGTTCAATATGTGTTGAATTTTATTATTTTTAACACAAATGGTTTATTTATAAATTGGGTAAAATCATGAACTTTTTTTACTTAGTAAAGAAAAATACATTATCCTATTTTCTTTTTTAACGAAATATAAACCTTCATTTCTAAAAATATTTTATAAAAGCTGTAACTGAAAAAAAGCAAGATAAATAGAGGAAATTTTAACACTCCCCCTTAAAAAAAAACTGTGTTTAGTGGTAATACTAGGCTCTGGGAATTTCCTGTGCCACTGGAATAATCTTATTAAATTAATTCTTTTTTTTTATGACACTATATATTCAGTTATCAAAACATTTAGATTTCACAAAACTTGGTTGAAAAAAATAAATAATAAAACATGACCTTGACTTTGTGACACTGTGTCTTATTTTTATGTTTTACCAATATCTTTTTCTTTAAAAAAGTTGGAAAATAAATTAACATAGAAATAAATATATACACCAATTTAAATGAAAGATTGTTTTTATCATTTACACTTACTTGGGTAACAGATAGAGATTGTGGTGAAGATGAAGAAGAAGTTCCTAAAATAATGTAAGGTCTAGGGGAAGGGTTGGTACCAGCAGAAGACCGTGGAGAAACAGATTTCTTGTAAGCATCATAGGGTAGAATAATTTTTCTAGGTTCTCTGGGTGCGATTCCAATAGGTTGTGGACTAGGTAGTAAAGTTCTAAAAGTTTTTGGAGAAAATTTAGGTTGGGAATTTGGCTTATCCCCGGGTTGTACAAATTTTGGTCTTATTAAGACCTGAGGAGTACATCTCAATATATTTGGCGAGCTAACAATTTTAGTAGGAGATGTAATAGGTTCTGACGATAAAGGTTGAGCTTTGAGAGTGATACTTTTGCTGGTAGGCGGTTGTCTCATTACCATTATAGGTGCCTTAGGTCTCATGGAAGAAATGGAACCAGTTGTAACAGAGATTCCCGTAGTAGTTGTTGCTGTACTCGTTTTGTTTACTTCAAGACTTTGATCTCTGGCCAATAACCTACGAAACTAAATAAAGATGAGGTGAATAATTTTATCATTTTAAGGAACATTAAATGCAAACATAATACTTTGCCCTACGAAAAGCATTTTAAATTATCAGCATTACTCAACACAGCTCCAATAAAAGAGGCACTTTATAATTTGTAAAAACAGTATGAAAAAAAGTACTTATGATTACTGTCACAATTAAATTTCTTTTCCTTCCTTCTTAAATCTCTAATATATCAGCATAATCTTGCTAATTAATAAAGTGCAATTTTTTTTTGTCATTTTTCACTCTTTTTGGTTTCTTTAAATTCTAAGAATTGTCAAGGAAAAAAAAAAAAAAAAAAAAAAAAAAGAGGAGGATTTATACGTTAAATTCCACAAAAGAACGGTCAACAATATATATATCACACCTCTTGGCTCTTCAGAGATGAATTTTGTAAAAAAGTTGTATGGCATTATAAAAAAAATACACCGTTCTTTTTAAAGGACATTTTATCTTGTTGATTACAGTCAAATTAAGTATAATTTATCTGAATGGACTTCAAATTGAAAAGTTAGAAACATGTTTCAAATAATAAAAATGTTGGATAAGAATCACAATGCTTCTTAAAACTGTGAATACAAACCACAATGTGTTTATTTGTAAATCAAGATTTAATTGTGAAGTAGGATTTGTAAATAAAATAAATATTAACAGCTAATAATAAGACTAAGAATGCATGAATTAATGTGTCATAAACCACTTCCAAGAAAGGCGTAATTTGTAAAATACCTAAGAGCAATTATTATTATTTTTTTTTTGTTGAGAAAAGGCAAAATTCTACCTAATGGCGGAAAAAACTTAATCCTACTTTTGGCTTAAAAACTAATTTACCATTATTTTGAAATTTAAATTATGATTGAGTTGGGCATAATAGGGTCAGTTTCAGCTCTTGTACAATTAATTTCAAATCATAAAAGCTTATTATTTCTCCTTCCCAATTTTTTTATAGCTATATTTTTAATGATTTCTTTTGAAATTACGGATTAATAAGTTTAAACAAATTCCAGATTAAAAAAAATCATATTTCGCATTTTTGCACTTTAATAGATAAATTGTAGCATGAATGGCAAATGATATATAGTATGCGCAAAAATAAACAAAATTACTGAGCTTTAACTATCAACATTCTTAGCTGCTTATGCATGTAATTATTATTGAATTTGATCTGTTCCAATTTTTTTTGTAAAAAATTGTTGCCTTACCAAATTTCTTTTGACAGGCTTTTCTCCATCTTGCTTATCTACGATATTTCTAGCTTCTTTGCATTTCATATTTATAGCTAAAACAATCTCTGTTCTAGTAGCTGTTGGGAATCTTTTTTGAACAAATTCTGAAAAACGGCAGAGATTAGTACATTATAGAAAACATAATATATTGAAAATAATAATATTTTTAAATACGTTTCTAGAACCAAATAATTTTTCCAAATGATAGCTTATTCACAGTTCAATCTCCAAGTGAATAAACGAAATTAAACATGTTTTTATGATTTATACAACAATAAAAATTAATTATTCTGCAGGATAAAAAAAAAATGTTTATTTTTCTGCTGAGTGTCAATAATATTAAAAACATGTAAATTAAAGCAAGTGTTCCCTCCCCCCTAAGATTTTAAAAAGTTTTATGAATTAAAAACATTTTAAAGGTTTAAAAATCTTGGACAAATTCCGAAAAACGGGAGATATTAGTACATTATAGAAAACATAACACATTAATAATGCTAAATTTTTTTAAATAAGTTTCTAGAACAAAATAATTTTTCTAAAAGAGAGCAAGCACATGCATGTTTCATACTATATAAAAATACTATATATAGTAAATAAAAGCTTTTAATCATGTTTTTAAGATTTATAGGGTAATAAAAATTAATTATTCTGAAGGACATAAAAAGATGTTTATTTTCCTGCAGGGTACCAAAAAATAAATTTTTTTTAGAATATGTAAACTGAATGAATATGAATATGTAAAACAGTTTTATGAATTAAGAACCTTTTAAGGGTTTTAAAAACCTATGCAAATCATGTTATATTATAACACTTTCTCAGTCACAAATAGAATAAGTTAAAATAATGTTTCATTTTTCTGTAATAAAACTAATTTTTCTCAATTATATACATGGTGTTACAATAGTAGAAGTAGAATTTAAGGAGTGTTGAACATTTTATTTTAGAATCTGGATAAAATGATCACTAACAGAAAAAAAAAATCCCGCCTTTTCTTGTCTGATTTTAAAAAATTTCCCTGATTTTCGTAACTGATGACTTAAGTTAAATTATCATATTTTTAGTTCTGTCTCGGTCTTGTAAATATATATATATGTTTAAATAAAACACTTTTATTTGCTACTTAAGTTGAAAATAAACAAAAAAAAAAAAATATTACAAAAATAAACTAAAGAAACATATATAATGAAAAGATTCAGGTACATAGAAATAAAGAGGTATAATGGTCGACACACACATTTTATTTTATGTTACTGCTATTTATGACAGATCAAAGATAATTAAAGAGTAACTTTTAGTCATTGTGGGAAACACTAATTGGCACTAAGTATAAATGTCTACAATGAAATACTTCTATCCTAATATTAAAAGATAATTAATTTTTAATGTTAATTTAAGATGTTAAATCAACTATCTGTTAAAAAAGTAATTTTTAAAATTGATAATTTTTTTTAAATATAATTGATATTGATTTTTTAATATGTAAATTGAATCAAATTTGCACATCAGAAATTTTTAAAAATTTTTAACACTTCTTTACTTTTTTTCATTGGTTATTTAATAATTTGTTGACAAAAATATTGGATATTTAAATACAACTTTAACAAATTCATTTTTATTAAATTCTCTGATATTTCTAGATAGATAAACAATAACTACATATTGTTGTTTGTCTATGAATAAAGCAAAAGCATAGAATTCAAGCTTATGAACTAAAGAATATATATGTAATTTTATTATAAGTAACAGAGTTGAGTACTGTTTTATTCATCATATTCTATCACTTTGTCACCATTCTTTAATAATAATATTACAATTTTAGAGGATTTAGAATGTTTTTAAACCAGGAATGGAATTTCATCCTGAAAAACCTTTTTTTTTTTACTTCTAAGATGGTGTAAGAAAATGGAAAGAATTAGAAGAAACTGGACAAAATAGAAGAAACTAAAAATGACAGTTTTGCAATAAGTTTTGTAAGAATAACTTAAATTTATACTAATTAAATTTAATATAGTACCAGAAAGTTAAAAATTGTTCAACTTCTACTTAAAAAAAAGTAATTTCATATTTAATTTATTGATATTAATTTATTTAATAATTATCGAAAAAAATTTAGGGTACAATATTTTTTTTTATCATTTTAAAGAATGTAAAATTATTTGTCAAAATACAATGTGCGCAAAGATTTTTTGATTTGTCTTAAAAAGCTCTCGCAATATGGCAAAATAAATAAAAAGTAAAAATCATTATAAGACGTCCAAACTTTGGACAGCTCTCCTGACCAAATAATTGGGACCATGTTTCCCACAATGCGGCTAATACCGATTTTGGGGATCAGAAATCCAAATCTGTATATATAAAAATGTTTTTTTTTTTTAATTCAGAGAAAGTACGTTTTTGTGTTCGATTTCAGAGTTTAAAATATATTTGAGGTATCGCCCTCGAACCATTAAGATTGTGTCCTAGTACTTGAAAATCCGATCATAAGTTATTCAAGTTCTTTAGAACATTGTATGACAATTTAACATTGATGATAAAATGTAATACTTTTAGTAATATAAAACTAATGATAACACACCAAGGATAGCAGTAACTTTCTTTCCAGGCAACGCAGCACGAGTAAGTTTTGTGACATTAGATTTTTGACCAAAAGCAGAACAAGTAGCCAGTTGTTTCAAGTCTGGAAAAAGAACATCAACCAAACATCGAGTTAATCTCTTGGCCGTCTTGCCGTATATGAGGCATTTGTTTAAAAACTTAGCCTTTATTTCAACTCCATTTCCTATAGAGACCTACAAATACAAAGCACATTTAAAATGAATTTCATGTTTTTTTTTTTAATTTTTAAATTTAACAATAAATAGGTAGTTACTAACTTGTTCATTATCAGCATCATCATTATCTGAAAAATTTATTTCTTCTTCAGCAGATGAATCTCCTTTTTTGTCTTCTTGACCTAAAATTTCAGTATCTGATGAATTTTTTTCAGAAGCCTCAGATTGACAGATTTGTATGCTTTCATCAGCACTTGCAGTATCTAAGCCTTCAAAACTTACTGGAGGAGGAGAAGGAAAGTATATTTCTTCTAAATCAGGTTCTTTAGTTTTATTTTCTTCTGACTGCGAAGATGCTGCAGTTTCTAGATTCTTTTTATTCAATAAAGTGATAGCAGTAGACAAATCACAATTGCGATTTCTGACATTTTTGATAATTTCACAAGTGTCTGAAATTTTTTTTTATATTATTCAAAAAATAAAGAAAAATACTAGAGATTTTACATAAATATATTTGAAATCTTACATACTTTCAGTTCTGAAACCATTGCTTATAATAAATGTTTTTAGAATCCATCCTTGTAAAAAAATAAAATTGCACGTTAAGGATTTCATAGAATTTGAGGGAAAAATTATCAAAACCTATTGAATCAGTAATAAGGCAGTTAAGACAAGGTTGAACAAACTTTAAATCCAATTTGATAGCTGGATGAAATGAAACTTAAAGGTATCACTGACAATCACTTTTATTTCACTGTTTTAGCCAGCAAATCAATTAAGTCATCATTACATTCTTCTTCCTTTTTGTAAACCCTTATGTGGTTCTTACATTAATCTTTTGTGATTTCAGGATTCTAAAAAGCATTAAATTAAAGGTGATGATTACAGTTCACCCTGCGTAATGATATAAAAAAGGGAGTTACCCATTAATACTTGTTTATCTTCTGCTTTAGAGACTTCATGTGTTGTTGAATCACTAGATTTTGTAGTTGGTTGAGCTACAATATACTAAAAAATATTTTTAAATTATTATTCTTAATAATCAAAAAAATAGTATTTAATAACCAATAAAATACATTCAATTTATTCACTTTTAGAGATGCTAACTTCTCTGGCTTTTAGAATGGAGGTCTCAAAAACCAGAATTTCCTAATTGTTCAAACTGGTTGCAAAATTCATAATATATATATATATATATAAATTGTAACACTTTATATCTTAAGAAAAAGCAGCTATTACATACAATATACCTTTATTTCATCTTGAATATATATTTAAGTGATTAAGGGTAGCTCATTAATTTTACTTGGTTTCATGTTTTATTAATTTATTTTCTTAACCATTCAACAGTTAGCGCTACTTTCACTAACACAGTATTTTAGGAATGCTTATCACAAAGCAATTACTAATTAATGTATCATATAAGATAACATAAAATTTGCATGAGCATATTTCTTGATAAAACAATAAACAGTTTATGCTCATAAATATTTATTTTACGATTCACATAGTTATGTTTAATTACCTGAACATTAGTACTTGGCACACTTGTAGTAGTTGTACTAGATAAGACAGAAACATTTGAATTGGCTGGCACAATTTGAAGTTGAGATGATTTGGAATCACTTTTCGAAACCATGTTGACAACATAAACTTTTTTATTATCCTTTGGCTATAGAGAATTAAAAAAAGACAAATATATTCCAAGATGATAATTTGTTTTTTCACAAGTACATTACATAATAACAGTATACAGAAAATTTGTACAATAATTTTTTTATAGTATAAAAAAGGTAGAAAAATGTCACAAAATTTTTGATTTCGAATTTTCTTTCCGGCATTAAAAAAACACTGAATTCAACTTTTTTCCATAAATCTTTTTAAATAATAAAATACTTTATTATCAGTGTGCAATTATTTACAAAATGTATTGCAGGGTTGGAAGAACATACAAAGCTTATTCTAGAATTGTAGCTGCTAGTATCCGACTAGAGGCTTTGCTGTGCTTTGGAAAGGTTTTCTGATTTTTTTTTTTTTTTTGTAATTTTTAAAATTTATATTTTATTCTATTTTTCCTTCTTTTTAATTTTGTTCATCAATTCATTTTTGTTGGAAAGTGGTTAAAATTTAGAATTTTGCTTTTAAGCTATCCATCAAAAATCAAAATTTTTAAGAAACAAAATGTATTAAAATATACATAAGATTGATCACTTTTGTATAATGTATGGATGCTTCCCTATTTTAACATACCAATTTAGTGGAATTTTAACATTGCCTATAAGCAACGTTAAAATGTTTTATGATGTAAATTTGGTTAAAAAAGCATAATTCTGCACAGTTTTTTTTTAGAGTAGTGGAGAATTCTTTTTAGAGTTAGATTTTAAAATCAGTAGTCTTTGAATTTTAAATGTTGAGATAATATATTTACTTTTTATAGAAAAATTGCAGAATTTGAACATAGTGACCATCAACATTATTATTTTTTTCTTTCTACAGCAGGCACTGAACTTTAGTTCTTAAACTTTAAAGATGCCGGAAGTGTTACTCTTTTAACGTTACCCGGTGGGCATCTGTGAACTTAAGCCACAGAGGCGAGCAGCATTACCCACGGCACACTCCCATAGATACCCGTTTATATGGTGGGTCACATTCAACACATCACACAACAGAGAATAACATACAGAGAGAAACATCCATGCCCTAAGCGGGATTTGAACCTGCAACTGTTTCCTTCACAGTCAGGCCCGCTGACTGCTCGGCCACCTAGCTGGCAGACATTACAATAAATGCTAGTTTGAAATTGGTTTACTTGATTTAAAAATAAGTTAATAAAATTTTAAGTAAAAAAAAGAGATTACAGAAATAGTGTGTTGAAACTACAGATATTTTTTTAAAAATAATTATTTATCATATAGGCTGCAATTATAATTGCAATAAATCAATGCTTTATGCTTCTCTAAAAAGATCTCACCTCATTCGATGAATCACTAATCACAGTAGAGCTTGGCTTATTTTTCACTTGAGTACATACTTTTTTATGTATAGGAAAATTACGTTTTTGGCAATTAACTGAGCAATAATTAGTGTTCCAGCAGCACTGATACCTTGCTTCCTTTAAACAAAATGCACACTAAAAGAAATATTTAAACTTGTCAATATCTTTAGCATTAATTCAAAATGCATTAAGTAAAAAAAATAATTAGTAGATCTTAGGTATAAAAAAAAGTAACAATACCCATTGATTTCTCTTTACTTCATCAACAGCCTTTTGTTTGAAATGATCAAATTTCCGGCTTAATGTTTCAACAGCTTGTTTTTTTTCGGCTTCAAGGCTGGCCCGCATCTCCATGATTATAAGATCTAAAAGAATACAAAACTAAAGTTCAATTCATAATTGATTATAGACATTTTTTATCAATTTTTAAAAAAAAATATATTAACATTTAAATATTGATTTTTTAAAAACAACAAGTTCAGGTAAGATATTAATTGGAAAACTGCACACATGAATAGGACACACCGTATCTGATAAATTGAAAACAAGACTCTTATGTTAAGTAAATATAAAATATAACATGAAAGGCAAATGTAAAAATTTTAAGCTATATCAGATATAATTTCTATGCATATTTTAGATTTCACATTAACGATGTAAAACAATAAATGAAAACAATACATCAAGAAGAGAGCCATAGAAAAAAATTAGGCTTCAGGCTCCGCGATTAGTTTGTTTTGCACAAAGAGAATAACTATTCCTTAATGTAATAAGAATAATATCAATTTTTCCTAAAAATTAAAAACCAAATTTTTTACATCCTCTGTGGAAAAAATATTGTTTCTTTTTTTATATATATATTTTTTAAACTTTATATAAATTACCTAGATCTTAAATTGTTTTGGTTAAAAAAAAGTTTAAATGAGGAAAGATGAACATTTTTTCACACCTTCAATAATTTATTGCTACATGTTCGAATTTTAAATTTATAGTTTTGTTGCCTTTTCCAAAGTTTAGTGAAATAATTTAAAAGAAAAATTATAAAATTTCTCATACTATTTATGCAGTTTTTTCCAATTAATTTTTGGTTAGAAAGCCGTAGGCAGCACATTTACCAAACTGGGGTAACCTATGGGTCTCTGACCTGATAATATTAATAAAACAAACTAGCTGCCGCTTTGGATCAGCCATTGTTACACTGCATTTTGTAAAGGAATAGTATAGTGATGCATGACTTCCAACTTGGCTGGCAGTAGATGAAAAAGTTTTTCTAATGGTAGCAACATACACTACCCTACAATAATTGAAGATTTACTTTTTGTTTTAGAATTTTTTTTAAATTTCTCAGGAAATACATAGAGCATTATTTTATAGCTTTAGGTGAAATGATTTCTCATAATTAGCAATGCTGATTCTCATTATTATTGAAGCTTTGGGGGATTGGCAATAAATAAATAATGAAATAAAGTGTTCTTGAACATCCTATGCCAGAAAAATAAACAAAAAAACTTGTATCAATTACTTTGGTAACTACATAAAATAATTGCATAAAATTTTGTAAGCTTCGCTTAAATATTTATGAAAATATAGACAGTATATATATATACATATATATATAAAAATAAATATATATATAAATAAATAAATAAATAAATATATATATATATAAATAAATATATATATATATATATAAATAAATAAATATATATATATATATATATATATAAACTAATTTTTTAAACAATTTCGAAGTACAAACAAAAGTATTATTTTAAAATTTGAAAACAATTCATTAATAATTGCTCAAGACAAGAGTATTTAAAATAGTTCTTTCGTACTGTGCATGTGTGGATGGCATTGCAACAATATAACCTTTGAATAATTTATTTAAATATTCTAAGTTTTTTCATTTACTTTCTTGAATTTTTTAAGAAAAAGTACTAAGGTAAGAAACTTTTTGCCATTAAATCATTAAATGGATATTTCAGTATATTTTTACTATTGTATTTGCTGTTTAATGTAATTTTCCCCCATTATTAGTTGAGATATATGACTGCTGAAATAATCCGAGGATAGATTTAAAAAGGCTTCAGCTATAAACAATTTCAATTTGGTTGTTAAGTACACATCAAGAAATAACAGCATATACATATCACAAATATAGGCTGAATTTGCATTTTAAGTCCAAGGTATCATGCAAGGAAAATGGGTATCCTAATCTGATTATTAATTAGAATCTGTTTTAATTTCTCATTTATCTAAATTGAGTTCTTAATATCAAATAAAGCAAACGTTTTTTCAAAACTCTCTGACACCTTTTTTACTGCCAATTTTTAGAGAGACATACTCATGATTTTACTTTCACGGAAAAACAAAACAAAAAATCGAACAATAAACAAAAGAAATGAAGTAACACAAAATTGTATAAAATTTAACCAATGTACTTACTCATATTATGCCTTAATTCCAATTTTTCCTGAGTCAACTTCCAGTGTTGTAACTTGAAGGCAGTTAAGAGTGTTTTTAATTTCTTTTTTAATCTCATTATTTCCATATCTTTCTCATCAAGGGGGCCTCTTTCTGGACTCTAAAATATGCATACAAACAAGTCAGTAGTTAAAGAATAAAATAGTTTTACTCTAATGTAAAAAAAAAAAAAAAAAAAACATGCTTGTGACTAGTTGTTTTTTTTTTAAATCAAATATTTCTACCAAAATAATTTCTGACAATTAAAAAAAAAGGAAACAAATAAAAGGATTATATTTTCCAATAATCATTAGTCAGAGAATACAGCACATCCTACTACTTATAACAAATGAAAGACATTTTCTTCTAATTTAACTTTCAACTCTTTAAGTAAATCATTGATATCATCGTCTTTATTGCACTCTGACTGCAACAAGAGGTTGTATCATCAAAGAGAGCTTTCTAAATACATCACAAAAATATTTTGAATACATTTTAATCGACTTATTTGTTTTGTTAAATTTTTTGTCTTGATATTTTTTAGTGCTTCCTTACTTAACCTTTTCCGCATTTGGTGCAGATGTTCGCCTAGTCGCTGGGAGAGGTTTTAATGGTCTCTCCTAAACGTTTGTTTCAACACTAAGTTTATGGAAATTTTTTTTTGCCTCCTTAAAGTGGTCGCTACATGGAGGTGGTTTTTCCTGGAGGTTTCACTGTATTACCTTTTTATTTATGTCAGATTTACTTGTATTTTACACATAATTTGGTTTTGCTATATAATTCATACTTACTATATTAGAATTGACATAAATTTTATTTGTATTTAAATAGGTTTTGGCTCAAAATATTTTTTATTGTAGAGAGTATTTGAATAACAGAAACAAACTGGTCAAAAAATTATTTAAGTGCTACAATTTTGTAGGTGTAAAAATTACAAGTCAATAATCCAAATTACAAATCCTACTGGTCCGTGTTAAAACACTGAAATATTTGACTGGTTCTTTGAGTAAATTGGTTTGAGACTGCTTTTAAGAACATATGGTTCAAATTTTAGACTTCTAAAAATTCTTCACTTTTTTGGTAAAAATGTATTTTTTTTAGAATAACTGTCAAGGAGGTTAAATATTCGACAATTACAAATATCGAGATAAACTTGATTACTTTTTCTATTCAACTCATGAGAACACATGGTTCAAATTTGAGACTTCCTACTTGATAAATGTGTTACTTAGCATTACTGTTAATTTTGGAAGTATTACTCGGATAATTACAAAATAAAGCTGTATATTCTTGAAATTAAACCTTTTTTAGTTTTCCTTTATATCTGATACGGTCTAAATCACAGTCTTTGGCTACAGACATGGTCTGAATTTGAGACTTTTATCTTGGTCTTCTACTCATCGGCATAAATAAATAATTTTATGAAGGTTTAATGATTACATACAACTTAACTTCGATGGGGAACAATTAAAAATTGCAGGAAAAGTAGTAGGAGTAGTAGTCTCCTTGTAGGAAAAGTAAAAATAGTACAAAAGAGATATTTACATTTTCTTGATTGAATCCATCAGATATAATACTTTGTTCAACGCTAATTCTGGGTTCATTAGCAGAGGAAGTTTCCGCTGAAAATATTTTAAATAAATTATTACAATTAGTTTTAAAACTATAGTTTCATTTATTACGAAATCTTTGAAATAGTTAACAGGAAATTGATGATGATAATGAACCTAGAATTAATTCAACACTAATTCGAGGTTCATTAACAGACGAAGTTTCAGCTGCCATAGTTAACAGAAAACATCAGTACTTAGAACAGCGGTTCCCAACCGTTTTAGTTGAGCAGACCGCCAATTTTGTAAAATAAAACTTTTAAGCCCACTAACTACTAAGTATACAAATGAAAATTAGAATGACTAACAGACACTTATCATATGCAAAAGATGATTTAATATCTATAAATTTTTATGATTGAAAGAAAAGAGAAAAAACACATTAAACAAAATTATAAAAGAAAGAATTAAACTTAAATTCTAACTTCTGATATTGAATTAATATTGCCAAAGAGAAATATATCAATATGACAGTGTGAAGAGGCCTAAAAAATGAGCCTAATTCTATTCGTTAGCATAATTTAATCAAATAAAAATAAATTAAAAATTCAAAAGCTTCTTCTATGGCATAAATAATTAGGAGAGAAGTTAAAATTTTATTTTAATTATCTTATTGTTATTTATAACCTGATGATTGTATAAACCTAAAACATGTTACATATAATGTATTTACATAAAATTTCTAGTAAAAATACTATTTTTAAAAATTTCACAATTTTTATTTATATCTATTGGAACAGCAGGAGAATTTATTTTTTATTTATACTCAAGGAGTAGGATATCAGTATTTAATTATTTTAAATGTTTATATCAGTATTTTTCTAGCCACAAAAAAATTATTATAAAAATGAATCCAGACGTGCCAACCTGGGAAAATGAAAGAGGAGGCTTTCAAATGGAAGAGAAATGATCATGTAACAGTGAAACATGCAAAATAAGACACAAAAGTTAAAAAATATTAAAGTAATTGTACATATTGTTAAAATTATATATCAAAATTAAACAAATGTCCATATTAATATCTATAATACTGAATAGCAACAACAATAATAAAGTAAATTTATTTAGCTAATTCATTAATTGATTAAAGCTGGTGATCTTTTATTTAAAAATAAATAAATAAATGGGATAAAATATGTTATTTTAAAAAATATAAAAAATAAAAGTTTAGGTAACTAAATCAATAACTTTCTTTAAATGGAAAATTAGAAATTTCATCTTTAATAAAAAATATTTTAGATTGATGATCAAAATTTTTTAGAAATTAAAACATGCAGAAAGCACAATTCAATCCTCTTTCAGAAGCAATAATTCCAAGAAATTCTTTCACATAAGCTAGGTTGAAAGAAGTTAAGTATTTCTTATTAACTTTTTTTGCCCCCATTATATATTTCCACACAAAAAACAAACTAACAAGACAGAAAAACACATAAAACCAAACTCAGATTCGAAGTTGAATAATTTTTCAGTGCATGCAGAGCATACAGCGAACGTTCTTGCTTCTGAAAGAAGCCAATCACAAAGCAGTATTTACGAAGCGGTTGCAGATTCAGAAAGGAAAGGAGAAACAACGCTCTTGATTGGCCAAGAAATATGAAAAATGACACAACTCAGGCCACATGCAGCCCTGACGCATTGAGACTGAAAGTAATGAAAACTGCGTTCAGCGTTAAAATAAGTGAAAAAACCGGAGATTTTCTGGAGGAGAAAATAACTTGTAAAAAACTGGAGTCTCTGGCCAAAAGCCGGAGGGTTGGCACGTCTGTGAATCAGAATAACATTGAAAAATACTTAATATATTTCCAAAATTGAACAATGAATGTTACTGAAAGATATTCATATATACAAAAAGAATATTACCGAAGAATATTAACACTAATGCAAAAATAAAATTTTATGAAATATGAAATAGCTAAAAATAATACAAACCTAAAGAATTATCTACAGAGTTTTTTCTATGATCTAATCTAGACTCAAGATTATCAGCAGGAGATTCATGCATTTCTTGACTTTCTGCAACATTATTTGACTTAGAAGCAGAAACAGATCTATTCTTAAAATTATTAAATGTTCTACGAGCACCTCTAAGTGGAACACCTGTGTTACGATCAACAACTAGACCATCATCACTACTTTCATTTTCTTCACCAGAACTAGATGTTGATACTCGTGATCTTTTACTGTAATGGCGACGTGTCGCAAGGTCTTTTAATCGAGGAAATATCTTTTCTCTAGAAAGGGAAACTTCATTTGCATTAAATTTCAAAAAACGAACTACAGAAGGTTTTTCAACTAATTTAGTTGTTTGAAGTATAGTTAAGTTTTCATTTTCCCCCGACATCTTGTGACCATCAGTAACTTCGTTGCCATCTTCATTTTCTGATTCTGTTTCAGTACCATCATCAAGACAAATTAGAGGAGGTGTAGGTGGTTTAACAGGAGGGCAAATAATTACTTCATCATCTTCCATATCATCATTCTTGTTTTCATCTAAATTCTGTACAGGGCTTTCTACTCCTTTCTGCGTATCAGCATCAGATCCCTGCTGTAAACCCAGCGTTATATTACTTGCAACACCACTGTCTTGAATTTCGAAAGATCCGTTCAATTGTTTTCCTGCAGGGGATTTTTCTGTTGACTTAGTTTCAATATTTGTATTAGTGTCTGGAGATAATTTTTTAGGAGTCATAGAATTCACAGGAATGTCAGATTTTTCGCTACTTTCAACTATTTCACTGTCTCTTTCATTTGATTTATGAATTTCAGTATCCTCATCTTGTTTTTCAACATTTTTAGACACTTTATCAGATTCCTCAACAATTTCTTCAATGTCAGTTTCAGAAGATTCTGAACTTGATTCATTTTCACTTTCAGATTCGGTATCATCTCCTTCCTCATCTGTGACTGTATCAACTACTTCTTTATCTTCATGCCCATCAGACTCGTTTTCCTCTCTAACTTCTTTACCTTCGTCATTTTCTTCATCTATGACTGAATCACTATCAGAATCCTCTTCATCTGTTTCCATATCAGATTCATCCTCTTCATCATCTGCAGCAGCTCGAGATTTTGCTTTTTTGATTGTTTCAAGAAGATGCAACTTAAATGCATCATTCTTTTTTGACACATCCAAAAAACTTTCTTTCTCTTTTGTAATAGTTTCTTCCTCTATTGCAGGAATATCTGGAAAATCAATTTTTGGTAAACTTTTAGATTTCATTAAATTGGCTAAAATACTAGTAGTTCCTTCAGAAGATACATTAGTTTCTTCAACAGATTCAGACTTATCTGGCTCATCTTCTTTATTACTGCTTTCTTTTTCTTCCTCTGTATCTAACGAAACATATCCTTTAATACGCTCCAGTGCCATTTCAAGCTTATCACGGGGTACGTTTGACGTAGGCTTAGACTTAGGTGGATCATCCAGAAAAAGATCATTTTCTTTATCATCTTTAGATTTTCCACCAGTAGTTTCTTGAGTTTTATTTTCAGTCTTGTCTTTAGAAGAATCTAACATTTCTTTTTCATCATCACAAGTTAGCATTCGGGCGATTCGCGCTTCAGCCGTTGAAAACATTGAATTTGAAGAAGCTTCTTCACAATGATCAATATCCATCTTTGAATCTAAGCTCATTCTTCTCTCATCTGGAAAATGATATAAATAAATTAAATGCATTTCAATTAATAAAATAGTTCAGAAAAGCTGCCCCTCCTTTTTTTAAAATTTTCCTCTGTTGACTTTGTTAATATCAAATGTAAAACTAACTTGGAAAACTAAGAGAAATACCGATTATAAATTTTAAAGCTGACCCAATTTCTTCAGCAAAATTTTGTATAATTAACTATAATAAATACTGTAAATGCAGGTAAAGTTGGGGAAAAGTGATTTTTTTAAACTAATATTTTTTAACCGCTTTTATTCTTGCACACAAATTATGACGTGCAATACATACTGAAAAAGTAATCCTAGTATTAGCAAACACTTATTAATTATGATACTGCTTGTGAAAAGTGTGTAAAGTAAAAATTTTGTTTAAAGCATTTAAAGAAATATTTTGTTATACTATTTAATTTGTGAAAGATATTGATTAAAAATCCTTAAGACAATTTACATGCAAACATTAAGTTCAGTTTTTGTTTCTTTTTATGATGATAAGCTCAGAGTTGCCAATTTTCTAAACTAGCTATCAGTTAACAAAAGTACAATAATTATAATGTTAACAAAATTCAAATTAGGGCAATTTTATATAAATTTACTATTAAAAAATTAACAAAGTTTTATTTTTTCGAATATTTGCAGCAAAATTTCATTACGTTTGGTTGAGGGAGGAAAAAACCTTATTTTTCAGAGATTATCGTGAAAATCCTCGAAAACATAATATTTATTAATCAGTCATAACACTGCAATCTTGAAAAGAAAGTAATTACTGATTTATGTAATTGTAGACAACTTAATGATTTATCATGATTATTATTTACAGTTAGTTGCAAATTTAAAAATCATGAAGTAAAGTTACACAAATCAAACAATTATATTCCTTGCTCAGACGCACAGGGATAATATTACAATAATTAAAGATAATGGTTTTGTCAATCCTATAAAAGGAATAGATTTAATCTTTATTAAATAATTGCGTAAAAAAAAACTGCTTGACTCAGAAGTGTATGGTAAATAGTTATAAAAGTTTTCAGGTACGATTATTCGAAAAATAAACAATTCACTACCTGTAGGAGAAGGACAAAATGCTTTGCTATTGGCAGCTGAAGCATCGAAGGGTATTTCTTCCTTATCTACCTGCAAGTAAAATATCAAAATATAGTTCAAGTGAGTGAAAATTTAATTCAGTTAAAAATTACAACATAAAATATTAAAATTGCTGTTCTTTTCAACAGACCAAACATAATACTTTTTTCTTCTAACAAGCTATATCTGAAGTATGGGTTAACGTACAAGATTAATCCAGTTTTACATAGCACACAGTCCCGGCTTGTGTGCAATGCTGACCACATCATGCCGTTGTGTCTTGAAATTGTGATAATATGATAATTTTATTTTAAACAAAATTGTGGACTGTCACACACCAGAAAAATCTATTTAGACAATACAATGAAAATTAATTTCTACATCTAGTTGTATGGGAAAAATTTATTCTTAGTAATTACACCTCATGAAATTGAGCCGTAAAAAGAATTGCTGTTATACAACTGCCCTTTTGCTAACTTTTATTTATTGCTTAATGGAGCAAGAATATACCCATCAAAGCCATTAAAACATGTATTATATTTTGATAATATAACAAAA
Organism: Parasteatoda lunata; assembly: GCA_949128135.1. Taxonomy (NCBI): domain Eukaryota; kingdom Metazoa; phylum Arthropoda; class Arachnida; order Araneae; family Theridiidae; genus Parasteatoda; species Parasteatoda lunata. Next base: position 62,617,808 of record OX421977.1, read on the forward strand.
TGATTTAATAATATGTTTCTCACCTTATCAATATCAACACCATGGTACATTAGTTTCTTATTTGTAGGATCAAACACTGTGCGGGATGAAGCATAGTCAAATTTACCAAATTTTTGGATAAGTAACTGGACATGCACATTTAACTCATCTAAAGCAGCATCATAATTTACTTTCTTCTTAGGTTTACTTGTAGTGGGTGTTTCCTTTGAAAGGTGGTAGCACTGAGTTATAGGAACCCAAGCTCTAAAAATATTTTTAAAGAAATTAGGCTATTTCAAATAACTTTAGCATCAAGTAAATAAAAAAGTATAAAAGAAGTTTTCCCACTTTATATTTTGGAAAACACTTGATTGCCTGTCCCACACGATTTCTATCATTTACAGATCTGTCAATTTTCAGAAATTCAAAAAGCTTGATACTTTTGGTGACCCTGATATAGCGCAATAGGCAAAAATTAATAAATAAAACATTTACACTTTCTTTAAAATAAATTTGACAAATTTTTTACCCCTAAAAATTGGTGACTCAGACTGAGATGATGATAAATGCATTTTTTAAAAACTTCAGATAATTTTTCTGAAGTTTGTTTTGACTAGGAAGTAGTACAGAACTAAGTTTTGATTTTCGTTATATGGCTTAATATTGTATCGCAGATCACATCATTGTAAGGAATGGTTAATACCATCAGGATTAACTTTACCAACCAACTGTAGGCATTACTTTTCTTCCATTTAACTTTACATTATTATTTGTCAATCCCATCAAAGAATGAAAAAATTCTAACGCTAGCTATTTTAACATGAATTTAGTTACTTCTCATAAAAAAAGAAACCACCCATGAAAGCTTTGTTGAAAAAAGTATTAAACTTTTTTTTTAAAGTTTATCAAACATTTTAATTGAAAAAAAGTTTAAAAAAAGAATTAACAATAAACTAAACACACTCGAACAGTAATATAACTTATTTGAGAGAAAGAGTTTCTGGGCTGCACTTAAAGTGCGCTTGGGGCATAAAACTCATATAGTTTAGAGAAATACTTTGCTGTCCTTTGATCCTAAAAGTGAACACAAGAGCCTGAGAGTTGGCAGGTCTGCTTTTACATTAAAATTAGTCTATAGTTAACAGTGTGTTATAAAAATGTCAATTAATCAGTATTTCATGTATAGAAACAAAATAGTAAAAAATTCTGAACACAGATAATAATTTAAGTAGAAATTTTTTTAAAAAACGCACTTGGTGTCACATCCAAATTTCAGAGTTGGTAGATTTTTCAACAATTTTAAACAATAAATATAAATAACACCAAATAAGCAATAAAGAGTTATTATAATTCTATAGAGCTGTTTTTCAGCACCATTTTTTAAACATAACAATTCTAGAACATATTTGTAATTGCTTACCTATCATGAGCACCAAAGAAACGAGCATCAACATTGCCATCTAGAATACGAACAACCTGAAATGAAAATGCTATGATTTGTTAACAAGAAATTGAATTTTTTTAAAACAACATCGAAATGGTATTGTAAGTAATACCAGGTACTATGCTTTATTGCACTATAATTAAAATAATGTAGCAACAGGATTTCATAGCTTCATGTGTTAAGAAATAATATTTTAAAAACATAAGTTTAGATGAAGGAAAACTCAAAGTAAATTATACAAAACCAGTGATTGGAAGTAACACACTATAGAAAATAAAACTACTTTAGTGGCTACTTTTTGCGTAGCTTGTAAAGTAGTCGCTACTTTTTGCATAGTTTGTAGTCTAGTACACTACTTTTTTAAAGAAGTATTGTAGTAATTAGTGAGATACAAAAGAAGCAAGGTTGAAACGCAATTAATTTTTCGAATTCAATTGGTAAGAATTTTTGTGGGTCTGTCAATTTTGGCCAAGAGTTAATAAGAATTATGTCCGATACTTCAGAGCGGCAATTTTCCCCCTTAATCTAGATATTATATATTACAAATAATATTTGAACTGGCAATTATGAGTAGCAGCTAATTTATCATTTTGGCTATACATTCAAATGTGAATGCACACTCATGGAACACAAAAGAATACTTTATGTCATTTCAATGGAAGAGAAAAAAAAATTTCTGGAAATTTTTGATGAATTTTTCTAGAAGAAATAAGAGCCTCAAACACTTTACAAAATCGCAAATATTTGATACTTTCAGAACATTTCTTAAACTAAATATTTGCAGTTGAGAAAAGCATAAAACGCTGAAGATTAAAAGAACAAATTCTTAAAAATGATTCGGAATAGCAAACTAAATAAATATTCCTAGTTTAAATATGGTAATTTTTATTAAAAATAATTCTCAATATAGGTGCAAATTAAGTTCTCCAAAAGTATAAAAGTAATTATTAGATTTTGAAAATAGTTTGTAATTACTACATTTAAAAAAAAGTTGTAGCTAACTACAGAAAAATATAGTTTTCCCGGCCATAGTACAAAACTTTACTGTATGTTTACGAAGACCATGGAGGATAAAGGGTTATAAGTTACATTTTATCAACACTGATAAGCGAAGAGTTGAGAGAATGAAGGGTATAAGTGACATTTTAGCTAATTTGTGCTAACTAGCTTCAAAGTTTAAACACTACTCATTTTTGACACTTCTGTTAATCTTTATGCATTTAGTAAATATGATAAGACAAAACTCAAACTCTGAAGGTTACATTGATTTAACTGTAACTTAAGCAATAAAGGAGAATTTTGAGTGATTTTGGTAAATAGTGTTTGTTTTGATTCATTGAAACCTTTTAATGTTCTTCAAATAATGCAGTTATATTATTAAGTTAAAAATATTTATCAGGCTTAAATTCTCAAAGTAAAACTGTAGTTATCTCAGTTTAACATTCAAATGGCACCAGACTTTCTTTAACTTTGTTAATTAAGAGGAAAAAAAAAAAAAAAAAAAAAAAAATACATTTAAAAAAAAAATGATCTGCAGACTTCATGAAGACAGCAGTTACTTAGTAGACACTTAACCAATATTTATGATACTGACACAGGATATTGACATCAGATTATGAGAATTAGATATTTATATTTTAAAAGAAGTTTTCCGTTTGAATGTTGGTGATTTTCGAAAAAAAAAAGAAAGAAGTTATGAATTAATGTTAGACTAAGAAAGAATAAATGCATTTATTCTCTCTAGTAGTTTTAATGAAATATAACCTATAGCTGTTGGAGGATTTTTTAAATCTATAAGACATTTTAATATTAAAAATTTTAAAACTGTTTTAGGAATTTATTTCCATCAAATTAATCTACACTACTGTACATACACATTATTGCACATTTTAATATGCTAACTTCATAATTTCAACCACAACTTTATATTTTTTCTAATCTATAATTTTACAACATTCATTCTAACTGTTAGCCTGCTTTGCATCTTAATTCTATGCCAAATGAATCCAGTGTTACCTGATTAAAAAAAAACTTCATTGGTCTCAAAAATATGCACAAGGAAAGGAAATTAAAATAGATTTCCATCTGCATATTTATGGAAGATAATGAAGTTTTTTTTAAACAAGTAATATCTTAGTGTTTCAGTTTCTTGAGATTATTTGAGTTATCCTGTGTTATTAATCAACTGTATGTTGCCAAACGCACTTGACACCGACACATGTTGTATCATTAAATGAGAAATTTCTCTGAGGAATCTCAATTTAAATAAATAAATAAAATTGGAACTTTCTTCTACATGGCTTTTTAAGTGTTAGTTCATACTCCTTATTGGCGTTTGAAATATATTATGCATTTGAAATTGTAACAAAGCCACACTGACCTTTAATAGTCCACAGAATAGATATTAACACTGCAAATAAATTATTAACATAATAAAAGAGATAGGAGGAAATTACCTTTGCAGGCCAATAAGGGAAACCTTTCAGTTTTGCCCAGACAAGAGGATGAGGCTTTCTCTGAAATAATAACAATTAAATAATAAAATTGTGGACAGAACAAAACATCTAGGTGGAATTAATAAAATACATAATACTTTTACACATAAAAGATAGACTTTACACATAGAAAAAAAAAAAAAAAAAACTGCTAGGCTGAAAAATATTTTTTCTGAGGCATTAATGCAAAATTTATTGGTTATTATATAAGTTTAACTTATAAGAATTTGGAAATATTGAAAATATAAGAAGATAAAGTCTGCTTACACAAACGTCAGCAAACCAGTATTTATTGCGGATAACACTGTGCATAAAACAATCCGGACACACTTCAATCTCTTGCATATCCGTTTCACATGCTTTTACTAAGGCTTTTGCATTGCCGCTTAAAGGGTGTTGGTCTGAAAATGAAATGAATAAACTATCACCAGCAATAATCAAATGGAATAAAATACGAGAGTGAGATCTTAATATTTTTGCAAAACTATAATATAGAAATACCATAGCCAATACTGTAAACAAAAATATATCATACAATAAAAAAAAATCTAAGTAAAAGATGTAGATGAGAAAATTATTTTTCAACTAATTTGATGTGTACGATTCAGCACTGTATTTAATTAACTTCACATTAATTAACATTCAAATTTTTGTTGAGAAACTTAGCTCCACTTTAACACACCATTTTGCTAATAAGCAATCAGCTGGAGCTGGTGTCATGGGTATCTGTGATCTTCATCTTGAAGTGCAAGTACGCAATTCATAATACTAATTTCTTATCTGTTTGAAGCAAAGAGTTTCTTTTAAAACCAATTTAAGTACAATAGCTCTTTAAAATGCAATTTATCTTGGAATAGTTTTCCTAGAATAAGCTTATTCTTTTTCTATTTACCATTCCATTAAACAACAATTTAACTATACAATTGTATAGTCAACAGAAATGAGATTAATTGCTTAGACACTCAAAAGCAATTTAAAAATAAAGTAATAAATTTAAATTGACTTACTAAATAGTAAAATATAAAATGAATCTCTGAAATATATTACATACTTCCATTGAAAACGCAAGAGTTGTGTAAAATCCACTTAACATCTGCCAAAAACGCTTCCGTGCATCCGTACAGCTTTTGTTTGATATTCTAAAATAATGCAGATGAAAAATTATTAGCTTGAAATGATATGTTAAAATGATCATCATATTCAAATTTAAATAATATTTGCATATAGATCTATTTTGAAAAAATAAAGGGCTAAAAACATCCTAATTAATCATATATGATATTCCACTATAAGGCATATAACATATTGCATAACTTTTAAATTTCTGTTATTTCATAAATTTAATCATTCCTAATCTCTTTAAATAAATAAATCAATTTTAATTCAATTTCATGAAAAGGAAATGCAAATATTTCTATTCTCAATAAATGTAATGACTAACTTTTTATTTCGATGCAAGTGTATAACTAATTATTATTCAATATCACAACAACTGATCATCGAAATCTATTTATAACCCTTTTCTCTTCTACCACATTAAACATTAGCGTATACATTGCTGGGTTTTCTTTAATTTCCAACAAAATATTTAGCCTTAAACCTTCAGCAGCATTATTTACATATTAACATAAAATATCCTGAGGTTGGTAGAATCGGCTTTTTAATCTTTTAGCAGTGTGCTTTTTCGATAATGCACCTATAAATGGATCTCTCTTATATAATAAAGTGTTAGTTAAATACCACATTTAATTTTGCTGAAGATTTAAGGAACGCCAAACAGTTGGTTGGAAATTAAAGTAAACCTAACAACGTATATGTTAATGTTTAATATGGTAGAAGAAAGAAAGGTGGAAAATAGGTTTTGATAAACAGTTTTCATGACATCCAAAAATAATGAGTTACATACTATCATTGAAATAAAAAGTTAGTTACATTTATTGAGAACAGAGATATTTACATTGCACCATCTATCCATTATATATTAGTTAGAATATTTTTAATACAGAATTAAAAACGAATTATAAGTTTTATAAACAAATATATACAAGTTAACTGCACTATTCAGTCTCCTTGTACTGTATAAAAACATAATACATTAAATTTATAATCTAGATTATTTACAAGATTTAGTTTGGTATTCCACTGCTAATGGGAAAACTTTCCCCAATATTTTGATGCTGGTGTATACTTTAACAAATACAAATTTGTTAAATCAAAAATGTTACATCAAGTTGATTGATCTTATTTTAAAAATATTTTGTAATAATGTTATTCAATAAATTATTATTAATTTATTTATTATTATTATTTTTTATTTTGCCAATTAAATATTTGTTTTTTGCTTAAACATTTTAACTGTCTTTTACAGTTTAGCACATTTGCGTTTAGCAGAATATGTATATTATGAAACAGACATATAGCAGAATATGTAAATTATGAAACTAATTCTAAAATTCCCTGTTTTGCAGCTGTTGAGAGATTGTAATTAAAAATAAAGTTTCTTTCTTGTTTGTTTTCTTTGAAATTTTGGACTTTATTTTTTAGTAGACAGCTGCTTTGGAAGAAATCTGAAAATCTAAATTGTATAAAATTACTATTAAATGTTAATTAAAAAATAAAATGCATAAAAAAATCTTAAGCTGATTATAACAAACCTTTTCAAGCAAACTAAAATCCATTGGATGAATAACATAATGCAGATACATCGGATAATGCTCAAGAGAAACGGGCTGTTGGAAAGGAGGCATCTAAAAAAAAAAAAAAAAAAATAACACATTTGTTTCACAGAACACATAAGAAAGGATTTAAACAAATAGGAGTGTAGATAAACATTACAATTATCCCTGTGGCAGAATTTTTTTGGTCTTTCTGCGACAAACCTCTCTAGCACAAATATCTTTCTGCAAGATGCTTTTAATAATAAGAAATATACATGTTACTAACTAAATTTAAAGTAACAAAAACGTTGTGTTTACAAAAAAAAAAAAAACCTATTTGAAAAAAATAAACTTGTATTTAATTTTTAAATGAATATTTAATATTTTTTTTATTCTAATATCATGGGCGAGATTCTCACATTTTACTAAGCAAGAAAACACACTAATAATTTCCTTTTTCGCAAATCACATAAAAAGAATAAATAAATAATATATATATATATATTAAAAATCCTGCAACCCGTAGCAGTGACTACCCCCCCCCCCCGAAAAAAAAAAAGGGCGACGGCAAAACGCGAATTAAATATATCGTGTCGATTAATGAAAATATCGGCGCAAAACGACCCTGTCAAATAATTATTTCTTGAATCTGCGATTCGAATTTCGCGTGCTGTAATAATATCGGTATATTTAAAAAATTCACGCAATTATAAATAATAACTGAGCAATGAAAGACATCGTGATTTCGAAAAAACAGAGCAAAAATTAGTAGGCGCGTCAAAGAATGATTACTGGAGGGAGAAAAAAATCTTTCAACATTTCTGCAGAAAAAAAAAGAAATTTTTTTTTAACTTCCTTATTCTATATTTTTCATTCTTCTCAAATAAGAATAGAAAAATCACGAACATTTCTTTTCCCTCTGATGTGCGAAAAAGGAATCTTCTAATTATGATTTTAGAGATAAAAAATTTCTGCAGATAACCAAAATTCTTTACTTCTGAAAAACCGAATTCTTTAATTCCTAAAAGAAAATTCTTTCTGCAAGAACTCTGTAATATTCTGCGACAATGTCGCCGTGATTCAGCCACGGGGACAATTATACACGACATTTGCAAAGCTTCATATATTTAATTAGACATCCTAAGTTGCCAGAACTAAAAACACTGCAATTAAATTAAAACATCTATGTTGCATTAGTTTAATTCTACTAGAACAAAAATGAAATTTTTTGTATGATTCATAAGTTTATTTATATTTGAAAGATAAAAACCCAATCCTAAGATTCAAATCCTTCTCAATCTTAATAATAATAATAGTATTGAGAATTATATGACAGAAATATGAACAAATGAAAGCAAATTTGTTTATGCTTCTTTGATGTGGCTTCCATGTTGCTAACCAGTCCTAAATTTACTTAACATTCACTATAAAAAATAAAAAAAATTATTTATACAAATAGCAAGAAACAGACTATATGTTTGTTTGGGCTGGGATAGCCTGGCTGGTAGGGCACTGGGCCCATGTCCAAGAGATCGTGGGTTCGATCCCCGCCGGCTGAAGACTCCCTGTGTAGTAAATGGTGACTGATGCACGTTAAATCTGTCGAGTCACAAAGTCCTCCATGTTCCCATAACAAATCAATACTTCAGGAGGTACTGATCCAGGAGTTTCCTTGTTTTCTGGATTGGTTCAAAATTACAAGGCTACGGAGTTGAACATTAGTAGTCGTATTGGGTCGGCTGTTCAACGACAGATATAATATAAAATATATATATTTGATTAAATTAGAAACTTTTACACAGTCAGTCACATTAATGTGACCACCACCAACTTTTGCCATTAACGGGAAATAACTGATCACAGAAGGCAGATAGTAGCACATTGGATAAAGGAAGACAGATTGAACCGAAAAGCATCACAATTGTTAGGAAACCGAGCTATTAATCTGATGTCATGATCATTGGCTTTTAGGCCAAGGGTGAAAGCATTTCTAAAACAGCTGATTATGTAAATTGATCACCTGCTGCCTTGCAAAAGTATACCGTTCATGGCGAAATGGCTATCCAAAATCGGCAACAAGCCAAATGTGGTGCACCACAGGCTATAGATGAAAGAAGAGAACAATGATAGAAAAGAAGCATTCAGGTTAATAGATGCACAACCGTTGAGCAATTGACCTTTCAGATGAATTATAGGGATACCATAATTGTCTCCTCGACGATGGTTTTAACGGACATTGTAGTGTATGGGTCACTGTTGTTCAATAGTGACAAAGGCTGGAATATGTATGATAAATAAGATAATATTGCAATATACATAAGAGAATATCGCACAAAGTTAGAAATATATGTGAGAAGCTATTAAAGATTAAACATTCTTAATAATTTTAGAAAAATATTAAGTATATATTCATTCAGCAAAATTAGTTTAGATGAACCTTTATATTTATAAAAATTTCACAAAAGATTATACAGTGAAACCTCACCCACGGAGAAAATTTTCAGGGGCAGATACCTTATATAAATGACAATTTTGTGAGGTATACTATAATTAATTTTCAATTATACATCTATTTATATCTGTCCCCTGTAAGAAGTATAAATGGTGCTGTGTATATCATATTTTTTAACCGCTTTATTTTTCCATTTAAATAGTTAAGTAATTCTTTATTTGTAATTATGTATTTGCATTCAAGAATTCAAAACAATTTACTGATGTTTCACTGTAGAACATAAATTAGTAATGAATAGTTGCAATAAATTTTAAATTATAAAACTACTTACTGCTCTATGTTTCATCTTATTTAAACAAAATCTCAACAGAGCACACAGTTTGTCAAGAGATATTTCTGATAACACTGATGAACGTGTATCCACATTTTCAGCAGTGAGAATTCGCCTACATTCTAAACAGACCCAGTCTGATAGCTCAGATATTTCCCCAGCGCACTTCAGATGGTAAGCTCTGGGGCAAGCAATGCAGGTAAGAACAATATTTTCACGATGGCATCCCCAACAATAGGCATCATTCTGTCTGCCCTGTGCAAACAAATGAAGAATATAGGCATATTAAAATATGTATCATGAATTATATCACTGCATTAACAATGCACATTGACATCACATTTTACACATATTAACATTTATACATATAATCATTTTTCAGTTGAGACTTAAATAATTCGTAAGATATTTTTTGATTAAAAAGAAAACTAAATAAAACACTATAAAAAAAAAATTGAATACTCTGTAGGCTTTTTCAAAACATCCTTATTTATTGGAACATTTATAAAATTTAATCTTGCATAAAAATACAATTAAGTTTACTTTTAATTAAGCTTTCCAATAATGTTGAATGTAATGGAACATTATTTTAAAAAGATAATTAATAACTGATACCACAGTCCACTTTTGTGACAGTTCTAAGATTTATAATTAGTTAAATGTATTAAAATAAACTTACTTAAATTGCTAAATAGGTATTTTTTTAAAATTGAAAAAAAAAAAATACATGATTTGATTTATGAGAGAACTTTTACCAAATTAGCAAATAAGTGGAAACTAAATTCATTCTACTGATATTTAATAATTAGTTAATTTAATAAACCAACTTCTCATTCTTTATAGAATTATTTAAGAGTTTTAAAAATTTTGAATGTTAAATCAGGGAGAATAGGTTAAAAAAAAAATATTTGTGGACAGTACCCAACTCTAAGTTTGATTTTCGAATCAGATCTCATTTTAAATTAAAAGAGGTGATAATCAAGTGTGTTTGTGTTTTTAGATAATTAAGATTCAAATTAAAACTACAAATTTTTGAAGGAAAACTGAAGTATAGAAAAGTGTAACAAGTTAACAACTAACATTACATAAACAATATATATATGAAAAAATATATTATTGGCAGGTAAATACTTTAAAACTTTGAATATCACAAAATCTTTGTTATCTAAAGTTGAAATTAAATTATTAAAGCATTTGAATTAGTGGTTTCTGCCTGTTAGTTTGGCATCAATTCAGGAGTATAATCTGAATGTAGCCTTTTAAAAACACAATTGTTGCAATACAGAAGGACATACACACTGATTATAATATAACAAAGAAAAAGAATCAATTAACATGATCAACTTAAATTTAAGTCAGGATATTTTAAAAATGAAAATAGGGTCGTATTTGACCCTAGTTTTGATTTGACATAAATTTAAGATCACATGAATAAGTTATGTTAATAATGAGAATGAATAAGTTTATAAGTTAATCAATAAAACTTGATTATCATAAGATTTTGATTATCTAAAGTACATTCAGTCTAACTTAATCAGGATAGTTCAGGTTTTACTGTATATTGAATGTTAGAAGCGTTTTCATTGTGCCACAAATTAATGAAAATTGAACAATAATTACAATAACAATCGGTGCAGGTTTTTCAACTTTTCTTCTTTTAGGCAAAGGAGAGACTTTTGCATTTTCTGTTACACTGTTGCTATTATTGCTACTAACAGAAGAGGAACGCTTGAGAGATTTACTTTCATCTGAAATTCAAAATTTTACAACATTAACCAAAATTTCAAATAAAAAAAATGCACGTATTCAATAAGCATTTTAACTCTTTCATTTATATATCCAATGTCGTTTACCAAGTTAGTAATTAATAGACAGTGGATTATATGCACTAAAAAACGGACAAAATATGCATGTAAATGTGCACTAAAAAACTTGAATATATGCTCTTAAAACTAGAAATATGCATTTAAAATAGAAATTAAAAGTTCAACTTATTTAAATACTACTCCTTACTTTTTCCAACAAACACAGCTAAAACATTTTTTTGTTAAAAGGAAGAAAATCAAAATATTTCTTACTTGAATCTACACATTTCTGAAGAAAAAGCCTAAAACTGAAGTATGATAAATGAGAGAAGAAAAATCATCGCATTTTCCGGAAAGATTTTATTAAACTGAATAATTTTTGTTGCAATACACAACTAAGCGATTTTCCAAATTTTCAAGGGTGAATTGATGTCGTCGGTCATCAAAGATCATTTTGAAAGTAGAAAATGACCTCTCCACGTCAACCGATGTTATTGGACAAAACTGGTACAATTCCGTACTCATTGGTTTTACTTTCTCTGGAAGTTCAGTTCCGTTTCCATTAAGAAAATCATTTATCTTCTTCACTGCTGCAAAACCCGAATTTTTGTTTTGAACGAAACACCATTTTTCTTTTACTTTCTTCCCAACTGAAGAGCATTGATGCACTGTTGAATTTTTTCAATTTCGGATATGGCCTCAGCCAGGAGAAGACCTCGTGTTTCGAGCTTTGTTATTGCTCCACTTAAGAAAGAAAAGTGAGTGTCAATTATGGGCAAGTCCTTCTGCAAAGAGATATCCCGTAGAAATTCTTTTGTGACATAAACTGAAGAAGCACAGGAACTGTCAATTGCATCTACAACTGACTTTATTGCATCAAAATTATTAGCGTAAAAACGTGCAGCTTCAATCAATGTACCCCACCTAGTTATCACAGGCTGTGGAGGTAAGGGCAAATCAGGATACATTTCTTTATACAATTTTATGCGCACAGGTGCCTTGAGAAAAACTTTCTTGATACTAGAAATTAAATCATTCACAGAGGAGAATACTTCTCGAACAGTCTCAGCCAGTCTGTGAACAGCATGAGCCAAACATGTAATATGAAGCATTCTGGGATAAAAAATTTCCAGTGCTGCTGCAGATTGGACCATATACGGAGCGGCATCACTGACAAAAATCAAAACATCTTCAGAACCATCTCTATCAGGCCATAATAATCTGATAGAATCATTGACAAACCTTGCTATGGTTGAATGATTGACTTTTTCAAGGGCTTTGCTTGCTAGAAGATGTGGTCGAGTAGGAATATTATCCATTTTTCCACAAATAAAATGAGCAATATAGCGACCGCACTTATCTGTCGTCTCATCGACTTCAATCCATATAGGGTCATCTCCAATATCTCGTCGAATATCATCCAGTACTTCGTTATATATCGGTTGAAGGTAGTTCTTTCTTCAAGTCGATTCATCGGGAATGATCTGATTAGTACAATGTTTTTTAAAAACTGTCTTAAGTTTGGATTATTTAATTTTTTTAAAGGAATATTGCTGCTTACTAAGGCTTTGCATAAATCACTAGAAAATCACTTTCCTTTTTAGCTGCTTGAACAGGAATAGTTAATAAACTTTTAACAAATCCTTTTGTATTCTGCTTTTTCTTCGCGAAGTGAGCATTAGTCTTTATATGTTGATTGATTTGGTACTTTTTTTCACAGGAAATGTTTTTTTGACAAATCACACGAAATACTATTTCCCCATCGGTCGTAAAGTCTTTCCCATAGTCCGAAATCCATTTTTTCATTATATTTGATTTAGTCGACTTAATTTTTGGCATATTATAAAATTCAGCAGTCAAAAATCACGTTCGAAGCTTCACTAACTACGTATTCAACTGATGGATGTCGAAACTATTTATCTATCGGATGGACTATCGAAATATGTTAGAATAGCAGCTCTCTCCGAAAATGTATTCATTCCACCTTTTAACTAATCAATCACAGGAAAGGGAGATCATTTTCTACCTACCACAGAAGCCTTATTTTTTCCACACAGATTGACAATTATTTATTCTAGGAAAAGACATCCCTTCATAGAATATCTGACCATCCCTTTCTGAGGCTTCTATGACGAATGTCTGTTTGGGTGGGCCCTTTGTACCCCCCTTCCCGACACACACCTCATTTCTACATCTTTTTCACGTGATTGCAATCACCCCCAGCAACATCAATCCAGCTGACCCTTTCAGGTGATAAAAAACGACAAAACAAAATTTAAAGCGTTCCTTATGTTAACATAAAAAGAATAGTGATATGGTTTTAGGAGGGAAAAAGCCATAAAATGCTGAAAATATGCATTTATAAGAGCAAATATACCTTTTTATGCATTTATATGCACAAATGGCAAAAAGTGCTAAAATATGCAATAGCATATTATCCGCTGTCTAGTAATTAAACATCAAATAGTGAGTAAAAATACTTTTAAATCACTGTTTGATGATTAATTTGATACACGTGACTATTTCTAATGAAGACCATTTCTTTACATTTAGTATCTTAACTGTTTTCTCGGCAAGTGCAAAATAAGCTTATAGACTAGATTTTACAACTTATTTTAGCTCAATCCTTTCCTTTTTATTGTTCCCAAAACTCTATAAATGTCAGACTTTTTTAACACGAATATATCCAATATTTTAACAGTAAAAAAAAAAAAAAAAAAAAAAAAACTTTTTATTACCATTTATTATACTTCAAGAACTTTTCCATGAAATTGAGAAAAATATGTTAAAATTTTTATGAACATCATCACAAATGAACTTTGAATTATTTGAGCTAGCAGAAAATACACACTTTTTTTCCACATCAAAGCAAAATTCTTACCCATAAGTCTACTATGGGCTTTAAAAGATTTTAATGCTTTGTTGCTTCATTTTATAAATTTTTTTATATATATATATATATAAAAGTCAATTACTTTTTAACTGGAAATGCTCATGGCTAGGTATCCTTTGTTTAATTTATGAATTGCTAAGGAGTATTTTTGAGATACCTTTATAGAAATAAAACTGTGCAGTCTCTCTCTATTAAAGCATGCTTAAAAATTACAAAAGCAGGATTCCTCATAAATTTGCTAATTTGTGAAAAATAAAAAAAAGTGGTTTTTTAAGCCGAAATTGTTTTTAAGAGATAAATTAGTGCTAAGCAAATACATGCTATACAATTTTTAAAATGTCAACACGTTCATTAAATTGCAACAATATTATGATTTTTTTACATTTAATTTTAATCTGCCATTTGGCTTACAATATTGAGGTGAGACTACAAAAAAAAAAAAAAAAAGTTACAAAAACTTGACCATATTTAAAAGTGTTATTTAAGTTTTACACAAAATTGCACATTTGTTTGTTACCAGAAAAACAAGCATAAATTAAAATTGAGTGTAATTGATCCTTTACCTTGTGTTAGGATTACTCTATCTTCTTCTTTTAAACTATGAAAAAAAATAACAAAAACATTAAATGGTTGAAACAAATATTTTAGTTAGATTAGACATGAAAATTAACAATTTATTGAGTTTTATAAGGAAGTTATAGTATGGTATATTATTTACTATCAGGGGTCTGTCCAGACCTTTTGTGAAAGGTCCTGTTTTTGTAATATTGTGAAAAAACTATTCATAATTTGTGAATGTAAAATAAGCATAAAGTCACATTCTTTCAACCAGGGTCCTGCTTTTGTGAATTTGTGCTAATGTATCACTTTTAATGTGTTACACATTTAGTAAACTGAAACAATTCTTAAATTTATAATATTTTATTTAAAAAGTTAATTTTTATTTACATAATATTCTATTAATTACTTTTATGAATAAATATAAATTGATCAATTATTTATATACAAAAAGAAAATTCTGATTTAATATTAATAAGAATGTGCACACGATGTTTGTAAAAGTAGAAATATTTTCTCAGAATACTACATTTGGGATTTAAACTTAGGGAAACTTGGAAAACTTAGTTTGTCTCAGACCATCTTTCTCTCCCCCTCCGGGAAGCGTTTATTCGATTAACAAAATAATAACGTAGATAAACAAATTTGAAGGGTCCGATTAAAAGATATTCTGTGAAGGATCCGTTAACGGACCCAAATTTCTTCTAAACAGTCCCTTGACGATTATAAGAAACATCAGTCATAAAAAATCTGTAAGCTATATATATATATATATATATATATATATGATAGAATGAAACAGAATTAGCTGTTTTAATGAAAATAAATATAAAAACAATTGCTGCAGCTTGTTAAAAAAATTAGAAATAGCAAGCAGATTTTTTTGCTTTGTTTGAGCTGAATATTTACGCTACGTAGTGCAGACAATAAATAATTAGGCATATTCCACTATAATAAAATTTTCAAAGTTTCTATCTTATATTGTTAACATAAAATACTTTAAATAAA
This sequence comes from Parasteatoda lunata, assembly GCA_949128135.1. Classification (NCBI taxonomy): domain Eukaryota; kingdom Metazoa; phylum Arthropoda; class Arachnida; order Araneae; family Theridiidae; genus Parasteatoda; species Parasteatoda lunata. The sequence goes on from OX421977.1 coordinate 62,633,430, forward strand.
TAATATATAAAAAAGGGACTAATTGGTATGGACAGAACTTACTCATTCTGCAATTCATAGCTTCGCTGGACTGCACACTCTCCTTTTCGGATCTTATATATACTTTTTTGTTTGATATAACAATTGCTAAATTTTATAAAGGTCACATAGTAGGTCAAATTTGGACTATAAACTCATGAGTAATCTTTTTGACACGTATTTCTTAAGACTTTACTCAAGAGCGTTTATTTAATTTTGTTAAGGTATTAATTTTGTCACAGTCTTTGCAATCTAATCCATCATTTTTAGAATTTACGCTTAATTAGCGATTTTAATTGTTTTAATGTGATTCTGAATCAAGGGACGATAAGCGTCACATTTAGTTAGCAATAAATTAAACTGATGCCTTATTTTAAGGAACAATAAAAAGCAAATTGTAAAAGCAATTCCCAATGGTATCAAATCTAGGGAAAATGATTAAAAAAATAAAAATTAACACTTATTCAGCATGCTATTGATTTTTTTTTGCAAAAAGTTGTCATTTATAAAGAATACAGTTATGGACTTTTAGAAGATCAATATAAATAGTAACACTTGCATACAAAACAAAAAGCTATGTATCATCCAGATTAACTACAAAGTGAAAACAACTATACAAAATTATTTTACTAAAGCTTAGACTACTTTAATGCAGTAAAACAACTAGCCATATTAATTGTAAAAATAATTAAAGCAGATAATTTGGAATCAATAGAAATCATGTGGATAAATAAAGCTCAGATCATGTAATCAAAGATAAATAAAGCACACCAAAAAAATATTATTATAGTCATAATTATTCTTATAAAAATAGTAACACTAATTAAATAAAAAAGTAATAATGAATGCAATTTATTTTTCTTTCTATTAGTACTATATAATCATTATGACTATTATTGTAATAATCAGTAGCTAAAAATAACACATACATTATAAGCTTTTGTTAAAACAAATAGTATAAGTAGAGTTTTGAGGAAAAGAATGAATATATGGACATTTTAGCAAAATTATAGATATCCTCTTTTTACGTTTATAAACATATATGCAAAGCAGTATAATTTATTAGCGAAGCTATGCAAGTTGATTAACAGTTGCCAATATTCCGAAATTGTTCAAAAGCAACTTATCAAATATCTCAATTATTTATGCCATTTGATTAAACTCAACAAAAATGTCATAAACAATCAACAATACTTTTAGCTGCTATGGAATTAAACAAAGCATTATAATAAATAATTGGCATAAATAAGAATTCAGAATGTTATATAACTAAAAAATACATAAAAAATAATGTTTTTAATTACTTTAAAATTATGCTTAATTAAAATGAAAGATTAGTAAAATATGGTTTCTGAAATAAGCATCGGAAGACAATTTTTCCAGCATTTTATGGAAGTCAGTTTATTTTAATCATAAACAATAGAAATTTCAGAGTTAATTGCAGACAGAAGCTTATGTCCTGAGACTGAATAGAATAAATCAGCAACACTTACCAAACAGACACTGTTGGCAGATGCTTGTAAGGAGATGGCAAATCATTTAGAATTTTTCTCATATTTGATTTTATAATAGGACTCTTAAGTTGTTCAAGTGGTATGATTTCCTCTTCATCATCAGATATTGGCTTTTCAATATCTTCTACTATTAAAAACATAATTTGTTTAACTTACATCAAAATAAAATCTGTTGTTAACAAGACACAAATGATTCACATAAAAATCAATGACAGTAAAACCTTGATTATCCAATCTTTTAATTCTGAATACCTCTGTTAATCAAAGTCAATTTTGAAACTTTTTTTAACACTTTAAAAATGTATTTAGTTTTTTTGATCACTTTTTTCAAGTTCAAGAAGATGCTGTTATAATTCATATAATGTTGTTATGAAGTCTTCAAAATGAGACTCACTGTAGAGCATGAATACATAGAATGATCATTTTATAATTTCATATGAGTAACAAATGAATGCTTTGTTACTTTGGAATCTAGAGAAATCTGTAATTTTTGCTGTTTCTTTATTACTAGTATAGTTTAGTTTAATTATCATGGCTTCTATTTCTGCTAAAAAAAAGAAGCATATTATGTTAACTGTACAGTAAAATGAATAACACCATAGTGAAAATAAAACAGAAAAATGACCTACAAAGCTTGTAAAGGAATAAAAATCTATGAAATAAGCTTTAAAAGCTTGCCCTTGCAAAACATTTAACATTTAGAGTAAATTTTGACCTATTAGAGCTGCCCTTTTAGCAACATTAAATAAGTTTATAACTTCTTCAAACGAAAAAAAAATTCCATTGCTTATTTTTTTTATTAGCAATTGAAATTTCTATTTTGCAACGATCACAATTGCAGTAACGATACATTTAGGATAACAATTACATAGTATTGCGATATGATTGCACTGAGAATCAAATCATTGAACTATGCAACATAAATTCTGAAAAAATCTATTAATGAAAAGTAACCTTGTTTACTAACTTTGCTCTACCATCATGATAAAAAATTTTAAATGCAACATTGTATAAATCTAAAATCTGCATATCAATAAAAAATTATAGAATTTTTAAGAGGACATAAAACTTATAAAATCAGTATAGATAAGTTAACTTGGGTAAAATTAAGATAATTTTAAAAACTAATTTTATAGCAGTTAGCAAAAATATTCATTGTTGCCCACCCAACTAAATATTAAAAACTTCTATATTCAAAGAAAATACCAAAAATCAATTACTAATAAACTATTTATCCTATTTAGAGTGAAAGTTGGTTAAAACACTATAGATAGATAGCCTAAGTATAAAATAAAAGTTCAAATGCAAAAAAAAAGTTTTGGAATTTATAATATTTTTACAAAATTCTTCTTTGGTATAATCCTTACCTTGAGCTTTGAGGATCGTAATAATAGGTTTATCTGTTGTTGGAGATGTGTCAATATTCTTTTCTATTTCAGATGTAGAAGAATCTAAAACACTGTCAGATAGAGATATTATCTTATCCTCTTCATCACCACCTAAAAATAAACAAATCATCATAAGTATAAACAGAAAAATTAAAAACTGAATCAAGAGAAATATGAGAAAAACTTATTCTTACAATTAAAATGTAACTTATGTTAACATAAATGTAAAATTTTAATAAAAATTGAAATTATTTTTAGTAAAAAAAAAAGTGTTTTTATTTGAAAACAGATAGAGATGATTCAAGTATAGATCTTGAATGCTATGGTATTTATAAGCTTTTGGGTCTTGCAAAATAAAAATATTCATAAAAATTAAAATCATAGAATTAGAAAATAAGATGCATAACACAAAATTTCCCATCTCTACTAAAATAGTTTTGATAGATGATTAACAAAACTTTAGCAATAGTAAAAATTTGGAGAAAAAAAATAAGCAAAGTAATTTGTCGTTGAAAATGAAAATTAAAAAAAAAATCTTAAGTAGATAAATCACTTCATACACTTCTTTTTTTTACATTATTTTAAGAATTTTGGACAAAATTAAATTATGAAAAAGACCCCACAGCAATAGAAGAAAAAGAAGGCCCTGCAAAATGCTTTTACCAGAACTTCTTAAAATTCTAGTGATAGCTCTAATTGCCCAGTTGCAAAACTTTAAAGTGCCATTTAGAAGTGGAAACAACTTATTTAACAAAAGTTCTCTTCACTTTTGATCTATATATACATATATATAAATCCCAGGGTTCCCACTCAATTTCAGAAAAAAAATTCCCTGACTTTTCCAGGTATTCCAGGTAAATTTCAATGAAAATCCATACCATATTTTATCTATACTACGAAATTTTTCATCAGAAAATTTGGATTCTTTCATTTGTTAAGCCAAGAATAAGATTTTTTGAGTAAAATAAATATCATTATATAAGGAAGGAAGCTTTTTAGTATGTCTAAAATGTAAAATTTTTACAATAAATAATTGTAACAGATGTTAGATTTATTTAATTCGAACCTCAATAACTGAGTATTGTTACTGACAATTTTAAGACAGGTTTTTTCCAGGAATAATGAAGGAATTTTCCAGGTTCTTGTAAGAAAATTGCAACTTTCCCTGACTATTCCCTGATTTTTGGAGTTGAAATAAAATTCCCTGACAATTCCAGGTTTTCCCTGTTCTCCCTGACTAGTGGGAACCCTGAAGTCCGTAACTGTCATTTTTTTTCAACTAAAATTTAACTGGATGACTTGCATTAATTTAAAAACTTACTCTGAATATCAGTATTGGAAGCTGACTTATTCAAAGATTCATTAGCAATAGTTTCCTTTTCAAGTTCAGCAGTGGAAATACTTTTTTCTTCACTTTTGTAAACTTCTTTTTTCTTTTTAACAACACGTTTTTTCTTAGGTGTTGATGTTTTACTTGGAGTTATATTTTCAAATATAGTTGGGACTGCATCAGAATTTAGTGTACATCTGTTCCTTGGCACAACCAATTCAGTGTCATCGTCTTGTGTTGCTGTATCTTCCTGGATAATGCAACTCTCTTCAAAATGCTTAATGCAAACAACTGAAGATACACTTGGTTTGAAGTTTTCTCTATTGATCTTTTCTAACCATAGCTTTTTTCTGTCTGGATCAGATGGAAATTGAAATACTGTTGTGTAGACAGCTTCTTTGTTGTAGTTTGATTTGCATCCAGGAACACAGCATTTCCGTGGCATAACTGCAAAATAAAAAAAAAAACAATTTTTAATTAAAATTTATTTCAAAAGATTTTTTTAAACACTTAATAGTAATATGATCTTATTTACAAAACTCTAGTCAGGACGGTCTTAATATATGCTTCTGAAGCTTGGACAACGACAAAACTGGAGGAAAATTGTATTGCAATATTTGAGAGAAAAATTTTGTGGAGTATACTAGGTGGTGTAAATGAAAACAAAAACTGGAGAAGGAGATTTAACTTTGAACTGTACAAGATTTATAAACAATCCAAAATTATTAAGCCCACATTGGGCTTTCTGGCCAACTATGATGATAATAATATGAACAAACGATTTACAATTGAAACAGCAACAAAGCCTTAGAAAATTTACAAACAGATGAATTTATTAGAAGGACAAACAAAACCATTTTTTAGGAACTGATATCCTACAAATTTTCTTTTTCTGAAGCTCTTTTTTTTTTTCTTCCAAAAAATAAAAAACTTTATTTGTTGATTGATCAAAACAGCAAAGTATTTGCTGAAGATAAGTTGTAGAATTGTGATCTTTATTGAATAAAACTGATTTCTTTGCATTTTTCCCACCTCCCGCTTTGTTGATAAATTATAATAGAAAATCTTAATTAGTTAGAAAACGGGCAAATTTTTAAATACTTATCTGCTTTTTTACCAAATATATCATTTTTAATTTACAGGAGATAAAGTACACAATTTCTGCTGATGATTTTTTTGAATGAACACCAGTAGCAATATACAGTCCATATATTATTTGAAGTTCAATTACATCTTCAATTTCTGAGAATGGACAATGTTTTGTCAAACTGTACATAGTATTAATAATTTTAAATGTTGATTCTATGAATTGTTCATTAATTTTGACAACTATGCATATCAGATTAATTTTTGACAGCTTAAAACTATGCTGACATATGCTGTGACATTTTAAAATGAAGTAATTCATTTTTCTTCTTCTTTAAAAATGTCCACTGGTTCCTTTTTACATTTTCCAAAGGCTCCACTTTTCACTATGCATTCTCTATTCTTGAGAAACACAAATACCTTTTTCATACCCAATTTGCAACAGTAATCACATCCCAATTTATTTTTAATGACTATTAATCCCTCATATTTTTCAGAAAAATATTAAAACTCATCTTGTGTTTAGCATTCAGGAAAATTGGTTTAGTTTGCCAGGTTAGCACTTAATGTTTTTTCTGTATTTCACTTAGCTTAGTTGTCTGTTAATTTTTAATGAAGTCAAAAATAATTACTAAAAATTGTTTAGATATATTAAATGCTCCAATTTAATAAATCCACAATACACTTATTTCAGAAAACTACGAATCAAACTCCTTCCAAATGTAATGTTTCAAATTAATAAAAATTTTAAGAGCTGGTACATGGTACTTCAGAAATTTTAAGAACCGGTACGTGTGTACTTACTGAATCCCATCACTCGTTTCAGCCTAACTAAAATTAGTAATAATTCTGGTATTTATACTTGAAAATTTGAAATTTCGAGCAATACTTCTCACAGTAGACGTTATTTAAATAGAAAATAAAAGTTGTCCATGTGGATTGGCCACTTTTGCCGGATATTACATTTCACCTTGAAAAACAAAGTTTAAAAATTAAGCACCTATTTCTGCACCATAAGTGATGTATGTTGAATAATGGTAACATTCAATAACAAACAAATCTTGCACGTTTTAACCCCCTTCAGTATAATAAAGCCACTTTAACCTCATAACGCACAGATTTTTTGAAAAAAAAAAAGGCCAAAATGTAACAAAAACACACTTTATAACATTGTCTTGGCAAAAAAATAAATAAAATCAAAATATAAATAAAAAAGGCTATATCTTATTCTTGAATAAATAAGTGTTATAGCTTACAATCCTATGTAAATGATAAATATCAATAAAAAGATTTTTTTTCTAAGCTTTCAGATTGTAATTTTCAATTCTTGATTATATTCGAGTGTGAAAAATTATAGCAGCATAAAATACAACGCTGCTTGATTTATCTCAAGTGTGCACAGTTTGGCCTGTTTAGCACGCTCGAATTAACTTGAGCGCACAAGTTAAGGGGTTAAAATTTTTTTCTAGCTTTTGCATTATAGCTTTTCATTTTGGTCACAAGGGTTTTAAAGAACCCGTGAAAATAATTGTGTTATAAATGAGTTTGACAATAACCACATATATATAATAAAATGTACATAAGATAGCACCTTTTGAGTTCTTAGTTTTTTCAGGAGAGAGATTGCGTTTTGGTGATGACTTTTTGCGTTGTCGTCTAGGCACTAGACCTTCAAATACACAAGGTACAGCTCCTTCTTTAAGTTTGAGGCGAGATGGTGTATTGTTAGCAGAGTCCACCAGTGGTATAATGCTGAGAGATTCAACATCTTCAGGTCTAAAGTGCTTGGAGCACACCTGAAACAAAAAAAACATTCCTTATCCATTTAATTCTTTTTCATTAATTCCATATTTAAATGGAATAAGTATCTTGTGTTTTTTCCTAAATCATTAAAACAAATCAAAGCTTAAAAAGATCTTCTGCTTCCAGGGTTCGACTTAGCCCAATTGGGGCCTGGGTCAAAAATTTCTTTTGGGGCCCCCCTCTGCTTCACTACCTCAGTAATGAAGAACGGAACTTTATGGTGGTATTTAAAATTTTCACCTCATTATAGATCACAAGAAAATAGGCTAGAATCTAAAATAGCTATTAAGTCCCACCTCCAATGGTCAGACGAAATATAGTTCTGCCCATCATGCCGAATGCAGTTATCTGATTGTTAACCTTGTCATCTAGTTGGGAAAAATTGATATCCTTGCTGAAGTTCAGGTGGAATTCAGCTAAATTTTCGCAATTACGATAGCTCAATTAAGCCAATCAGAAGCCCAGATTTTTTTAAACATATCACATTTTGCGATAAGTAAAAATTCAGGCTTTTGATGGGCCAAATTTATTATGATTGTAAAAATTTAGCTGAATTCCACCCACGAAAGCCATGGATTTAAGAAATGCAGATCTGTTGTGTTCATACAGTGAAGTAATGACAAAGCTAACATGAAACTTGCGGATTTTAATCTGTACTGATATTTTGTTTAATAAAAAGTTCAATGAAAAAGGAAACATAAAATAAACTTCCTCTCAATTTGCCCCCCCCCCCTGACGTGGGGACAACTGCCCTGTATGCCCCTACCTTATAGTTTGTCCAGGGTTCCCACTCTTTAAACAAAGCAAAAATAAGGACTTTTTTTTGAAAAATTAAGCACTTTTTTGAAAAATTAAGAACTTTAAAAATAGTATGATGGTTTATCATCAAATATACCATTGGTGCATATTTGCTAATTATTTACCTTTCATAAAAAAAATCAATAAAAAACAAATTATAAAAAACAATTTTATTATAAAGTAAATACTAATATAATTGTATTATTAGTTCACCTAAGTAGGACCAGGCAATTTTTGCAAACCCGGGTTGGTGTTTTTTTAAAAATATTATCAGATTGTTAAATGTTAACAACATCTATGAAACTAATCTGAACTCCATTTTTAATGATTTCTTTATAATTGAATTGTAAAATAAAGTGAAGAAATTAAGATTTGTAATTTTTTTTAATATATTAAAAAAAAGAGTAAAGGAATTAAGGAAAAACATTGAAGAAATTAATAAAACAAGTTTTTATACTTCATTGCTAGACACATATTCAGTTGTGGGCCAATCATGCTCAATATTCAGTTATGCCAAAAAGAAAAAAAACCCCAAAAAGTTTGTCTCTCTAAAATGCTTAATGCTCAATGCATGGTTTCATTCAGGTGATAAAAATGTTTTTAAAATATTTTCCTAAGACTGAAAAAATTGTTCCCATCAAGTGATGCTGAAAAATTAAGAACTTTTAGAAACCTTGTACCAAAATTAAGTACTTTTAAGGGTCCTTATTTTCCAAAATAAAAATTAAGCAGTTTTTAAGGACCATGGAAACCCTGTTGTCTACAATAAGAACTCCCCCAAACATTCGTCTGGACCTGTGGCAGTGACTATGGTAACGAGGTATGACTGTTTCAAGCAGGGGTGCGGGGTCAGTATTTTGGAGTGGTTTTGGCAAGAGAAAGGGAATGTCTTTCTTGGTCTATTGTGTTAGTCCTAAATGAAACTACCCTCCTTAAAATGCCCCAGTCTTGTTTTCATAGTGCCATACGGCTTCAGACTTTGTGGTGAGACAAGCTGTTAGGTTAGACAAGGTTAGGTCAGGCTTTGTCTGCTTCTGTCATTAGTAAACATATAAATAGCAATATATAAAAATAGATTATCTTTTAAGCAATGGAAGTTAAAACCACTATAAAATTATATATAACAGAAAAGAGGTGTTGCCATGTTAGAACAAAATAAAAATTCTCCTTGAACTAGAAATTAAGTTTAGGAAAATGAACCTGAAGTTGTAAAATAATTTGAACCCTTTCCAGTCAGCAGATCTTTTATATGGGAGTAGCCCAGTGGCAGAATCGCAGTGACATTGTCGCAGAACGTTATAGAGTTCCAGCATAAAAATTTTTCTTTTGAAAAGTAAAAAAAAACTTTTATTTTTGACAAAAATTTACGTAATATTTGAACCATGCATTCAGACAATCACTTTTCGATGCATTCAATTTGCAATAGTACTGTATACAGATGTAATGATCCGATTGTATTTTCGGCAGTTATTGATTTCCTGCGAATTTTAAATATCCTGATATATTTCAAACAATATGGAAAATTCCAATTGTGGATTTGAGTATTTACTTTTTAAGGCAATAATTCTATCGAATTTTTTGGCAGTTATTGCTATTAATTTCTCTATAGTTTTTATATCTGATATTTTTATGCGATATTATTTATTACAACAATGTAATCTCGAATTGAAACACGCATTTGAGGAGCCTGATTCACATGATTTCGTTGTCAGTCTTTATTCAGCATTTACTACTAAGGATTTCATGATTTTTTTTAAAAAAATTGTGATGATTATTTACAAAATGCGAAAAAAATAATTTGCGCGCCCCCTCACACATAATGTGAGAATATCACCCATATTAAAATAAAAAATTATTACATGTTTTTTTTTAAAAATTATTCAGTTTTTTTTTTGTAAACACAGCACTTTTATTTTAAATTTGTAACATACATGTTTGTTATTATTAAAAGTATCACGCAGAAAGAGTGATAGAGAGTTTTGTCGCAGATAGCTAAAAAAAATTTCGGCCACAAGGGGGGGGGGGTAGTAAAAACAGTGTTTTTAAAGAAAGTCTTCGAATGCAAGACAGATTTTTCTTACAATTTAGTTTTTCAATAACTTTATTTTAAAAATTCCAATTATGTTGAACAATAACAATCAAAAAAGTGTCTCTGAATTCTATTCTTTGTTCTAGTTTTTATTTCATCCAAAAAATTAGAATTTTTCATCACTGAGATGACTTGATTCTTATCCTAATAAAAATAAATCTTCTATGAGAAACTACATATATATATATATATTTTAACAAATTAATAATTGGTTGTAATTCTTAATTTATAATTAAAATGACAGGGGTATTTAGGAAGGATATTGGATTAGAAAACTTCTTGCCTATGTTTTAAAAATTCTAAATATGTAATTAAAATTATGTTTAATAATAATTAAATTTTTAATAATGAATAGATTCTTCAAACGTCTTGATTAACATACTGAATTATAAATATAAATGTTTATAAAGCTAAAAAATTTCCCATTTAAAGTTTTTAATAACTTTTAGAATATATTTCAAAACATTTGTAAATGAACGTTTATAGATTAATTATTTTTATTACTTAACCAAAGGCAGAAATTTTATATTATTTATTAAAAATTATTTCTCTTGCATTTGAGCGATTAATAAAATATGAAAGGTAACAAACCCTGGAAAAATCAGAAGGTGCAACATCTCTTCCAATAGCATCAATCCAAAGTTGTTTTAGTTCCTCATCATGAGGAAATTTAAAAAACTTTGTGTTGGATCTATCAACATTGGAAGGACACCCAAGAATCCAACAGCGGCTTGGCATTTAAATAGATTCTAAATCAAAGAAAAATAAGTTATAAAATTTTCATTACAAAGAAAGAAGATCTAATACAAAAAAACACGCAATAAATAAACATTGTATAAAAATATTTATTATAATGTTTAACAAATCTTCACACACTAACATTTTTCAAATAAATATTAAAATTTTTCCCCCTTTACAATAGAGTGATGCTACTAAAGAAACTTTAAATCTCCTAGAGTTCATTTAAATTCAAAGAAAACTTTAGTTGATAAAGAAATAGATAAGAATCATTTACAGAACAACACATTTCTGCAGCCCAAAATATCCAATTATTGCTTATTGATTTTTAAAAAAGCCAGAGAAACACTTTAAAGATCTTGAACAGCATTCTAGTAATTACCAGCCATAGTATTATTATTTACAGGAACACACGGTGGAAATATCTTGGCATGCATATTTAAACTCTTAATCACATTAAAAACTAAATTCCACTTACATTATAACATTTAAATTTTTCACTAAAGAAATGTCTTCCAAAGGCATTTAGTATGCCTGCAAAGTCAATCATTTATAAGTTATTAAATCAAACTATGCTAAAATGTGATAATTGCAGTATGACATACAACTCACTAATGAGAAATATGTTTCATAAAATGTATATCAAATGCCACAGTCCTGTTTGTTGACATTTTTCTATTATCATTTTTAAAGCACATCCTGTTTGGAGTAACAAAAACTGTTATGTCTCATTTGTTTACTTTGACTAGCGTATGCAACCCAAGCAGCATCATTCTATGGGAAGGCTTACATCTGGGAAGATCAGTACGAATGCCAAAAAAAGCCACCTAGTTTTGGCTACAACCAGGCAGTAGCAAGCAAAAATATAAATATAATTAAATCACAGAATGAGACAAACGTCAAGCAACTTCTTAGCTGGAAAACCAAATTTTGACTAAAAAAAACAAACAAACAGAAATAGTTCAAAGATAATTCTAGTCATTACATGACATATTATTATTGTTATTTACAAGAACACAGGGTAGAAATGCTTTGGCATGCTAATTTAATGTGCATCAGAATATGTAAATTTTTAATCAAAGAAATGTCTTCCGAAGGCATTCAGCATGTCTACAATGTCATTTATCAATAAGTTTATAAAATAAAACTATGATAGAAAATTACAGTGTGACATTATTCAGTAAATGTGAAATGTGTCATAAAATGTAGGCCAAATGACACAGACCTGTTTGTTGATATTTTTACATATTCATATTTTAAAGCATTTAGGGCAACAAAAAAACTATTATGCCTCACTTCGAACTGCTAATACAACCCAAGCCATCTTCATGTGGGAAGGCTTCCTTATGAGAATTTCAACAGCTATGCCAAAAAAGTTGTCTAGTTTTGGAAAAAAAACAGACAGTAGCAAGCGAAAAAAATAAATTCACTACATGTTTTTCTTTTTTTTAAAATATTGCAGGTACAAGAACTGGCTTTGATGATTTATGTTAGCCAATACAAACATAAAAATATCTCCCATTTTACATTAGGGGAGGAAAGAGAATTGTCAATGATGCTAATTTTCAATGCTAACGATGAAACAATATATGTTTCATCATTGTTTCAGTATGAAATTAAACTGTATGTTTAATATTATGATATTTTAAAATTTTACAATTTTAATTGTAAAATTTTAAAATATCATAATATTATAATCATAATAATAAAAATATGTAATAAAAACATCCTCAAGAGTATCCACAAAATTTCTTTCAGGGGGTAGCAAGTAAAGAATATATATATGTACTTGTATTTCTGAAAAATGACAGAACTAGTAAGAACTTACTAGTAACTAGAGAACTAACAACTTATTTACTTAGTAGCTCTATTAATTTGTTTTTGTGATAAAAATTTAGATTTTTAACAACATTTAAATATAAAACAAAGCTAATTAAAAGATTCATGCTTTTAAATTCTTTAAATTAAATAAGTTATGAACACAAAAGAAAGAACAGTGAGTTTAATTATTTCTATTAGCTAAAGATTTTATTGGTTAACTATTCTTGCACCCTAAATTATTTATAGTTTAATAATGATGATGTAAGTTTAGTGTTTATTCAATCAATCAAAGTAGATTTAATAATTCATGCAACACGAATTGATAGTAGTCGTTTAAAATAGAAAATTAATAACATTTAAAAACAAAATATAATTTTTAATTTATTACACTTCAATGTGGGAGAGCCATTGTGCCCTCTTGACTTACGTTGAAAATTATTTTGATACATTAAAGAAATTACAAGAATATCTGAATACCTCAAATGAAAAGAAAAAATGCATGATTCAAAGAAGAAAAAAAGTATGAGTTAAGTTAACCAGTGATAATTTCAAGGAAAACAGTGAAGTGTTTCAGTTAAAATTTGGTGAACCTGTTCCAAAATTTCAATTCGATTAAATTTGAAATTAGCAAATTTAATTCTTTAGGTTAACTGTCTTATTTTTTCTTACCTTAGATATTAATGGAAGAGATAAATCAGGGTGGGAAGGTAAGAATCAGAATTTCATTCGAACTTAAAACTTATTTTTCATCAAAAATTAAAAATATTTTAAAAATCAAGAAAATTATGGGTAATTGTAATTTATATTTAGAGAAACTACTTACAATTATTATTTAAAAAAAATTAAAATGATAAATAGTTTTTAATATTAATAGTGGAAATAAATTATTTAATTCCTCTCAAAATAATAAAATTATTTTATTAAATTTTACAGCTAACGTATTAGTAAATTGCAGAAAAATTAAGAATAAATTGGGGAAAAAAAAAAGAATAGAACATATTTCTCCTAAAACAATTAAAAAGAAGAGCGACAAGTATAAAAATTAATATTGATTGTCATTGTCAAATACATACTTAGAATGAACACGCTTCCTTAGATCTAGTAAATAAATGAAACGTTAGTTCAGAAAAGTAATAAATTATGTCCGGAAAATAAAAATGGCTAAATTTCAATATGGTAAATTTTTTTTACGTCTTCATTACTTGATGCCACTTTTTATGCACATAGGTAATAAAATATCAAAAATCGTAGTTTCGCTTATAATTTTCAATTGTATTTTCCGTAGAGAGTGTATACTATGATATTTCAAATGAATCTTCGCTATGTAATGAATTTAGAACTAGAAAATCACTGAAATAACTGATGTAGAACAAGATAAAAATGTCAAAATATTATCGAGGTAAATTATCTGTTCAAAACTGGCATCTTTCTCTATATTCTGGATTATTTCTTCGATGATGATTATATATCGTTAATAAAATTATATATCATCAAGATCGTTTTTCAGTTACTGTTGCCAACTTATAAAAACTAATTTTAATTTATTGAAGTTCGATGATTCATAGACATTATTAGGAGTTTATATTTCGCGTTAACAATATTTTGCTACTTGTTCCTCTATTTCATTGGCAGAAAAGTGAACTTATTAAGAAAATTATTTAAAAAATTTCATAAACTCAATACACGAGGTTTCGAATTTAAGCTGCGGCGTCCTATAGAAAGTTTCCAGAATAGGTTTGTAAATAGATCAAGTGACATTTTATTAGGCAGATATAAATATTTGAAGTAAGTGGAAGTATAAAATTATTGGCTCAGCTTCATTCATGCTGCAATATAGATTTTTAACTGGTTGACGCTAGTCCAGAACAGGAATTCGGAGATCCAACTGAAATAATAATAATAATGACCTTTAAAACGTCACTGCCAGATTTTAAGAGAGTTGAGGGTGCTGGTAATAACGCCGCCGAAAGCGACCTGCGAAGATTGCTGTTGAATGAATATTATATGTTTTTGTGAAAAGAGAGAGGAGTCCATAAAATAATAATAATAATAATAATAAAAGTCATAGTTGAAAAAATTTTTTTAGTAAGAAAAATCAGACTGAAATTAATTAAAATTTTGTTGTTGTTGTGGATTAAAGTTAGAAAATTATTGAACATTTCAATGCATATATATATATATATATATATATATAAAGCCAGGCATTATATATTTTAATATTCTTATCAGAGATGAGTGCAAAAGTTCTCCCGGGGGATTTGAGGGGGATTCGAAATATGATTATGATTATTCCAAATTGTAAAATACAGTCAAACTGGTTTAATGTTTTTTTTATTCGGCTTTTTTCTCAGAAGTGATTCTTCAGATTTTGATATCGTTTTTGTTTTATCATCGTTTAAATACACGTTTTCTACCTTATAGTGTAGATTTTTTTACTTCATTTTTTACAAGGACTTTATAAATATATGTTAAGAGGCGTCATAACAGATCACTCCGTATATTTATACATTCAGGATATTCTATAATATAGGTATTATATATAATATACATAAAATATTGAATTTTATTATATTATTTACAAAATGCTATGAATTCTATTATATATAAAATAGATAATATAAATATTAATCTATTACATTTATATTATAAATAATGCAGGTCTTAATAATCTTAATATATATTTTGTAGATATTCATTATTCTACTATTATCAAACACGAAAATTATAATGAAGATATTATATGTCACTATAACGCGACGAATCATTATTGCCAATAAGTATGAATAATTTAGTAAATAAAGAAATATAGTATAGACAAAAAAGAATAAGTTTAAAAGTAGATGTTAACAATAAGAATCATAATTTTTATGTATTGATCTTGTTTTAATGAATTTTACCTGTATAAAGCATGACTTTTTAAGAAATTAATTTTTTAAAAAGTGAGATAAACTTATTCATCTGGTAAGTTTAATGTTGGGTTAAATTTGGTGTGTTAAAGCATTTGAATGGAAAGTTCAAAATTATTGAATAAATAGCTTCTGTTATATCTATTCCATTTGGCATATTTAATCCAATATTAAACTTATATACTAAATGTAGAAGAATAAAGAATTTAAAATTATATGCTGGCTGACGCATTAAAGTTAAAGTGACCAGAGGTCTTCATATCTTGAGGACAATTCCCGAATTTCAGTAGTTGTTTCCAGAAACTTTCAAACTCTTTGAGGACAGAAAATGCTCCCAAATTTTAACATATGTTCTCGAATGTATCCGAAAGCTTTTAATATTGTTTTTAAAATAATAAATTATTAAAAAAAATCTGAAAAGCACTTAAAAAAAATAAATAAATTTGCATTTCGACGAATACAAGCGAAAAGCAAAAAATCCCCACGCTAAAATGAATTTCATCAAATTATCAAATTTTAATAATCATGAACTCATTCATTTTATATGTGTTAAATAAATGTGGAATATAATAAAATATTACATTAATGCGGAATATAATAAAATTTTACATTAGGATTTGTCATATTTTACAATTCGTAAAGTTGGACAAATACAACCAAGGTTTGACTTTTTAAAATAATTTAACAAAAATAAATAAATAAATAAAAAAATACTGTGTAAATTATTTATAAAAGAAAAATATTTAAAAGCAAATTTATTGCTCTTCAAGAAATAAAATTTTGTGACATTTTATCAAGAAAAATGATCTGAATGTTTTTCTATGAGCCACGTGGGGATATTTCCATCCCGATTTAGGGGAAACAATCGCATCTTTTGTATAATACCGGCTGCACATTCCTGAACGTCTCTGTTTCCGCTTTTCATTTGCTTCATTAAAATTTCATACACTCCCGAACTATTATACATCACGGCACAGCACACAGGAATGTGGGCCAATTGATATAGGGCATGTGTAGCCGCACCAGCAACTTCAGGAGTCTTACTTTTTAGAATTCTTATCAAAGGCAATACAACTCTTCTTCTAGTAAATTCTTTTCTGTTGTTTTTATAAGGGCAAACGGCAGTAATCGCCATACATAGATGATATCTTAAGCGGCGGCATGTGCTATTGGTCAACTCTGAAAGGCAGTGCACAACTTTATAGTCTGTTAGAATTCTTACATTTTCAGGATCTTGACTAAGAACCACAATTAGAGCACATATTGGCGTCGACACACGGTTATGTTCACCACGCAAGCGCTCCATTAAGACTTGTACACCGCCAACCAAAGATCTAACGTAAGCAGCTGAATTAATAAAGTTTTTCATTATATCTGCCAACTGCCATGCTGTATTGGACACAACGGATGGATTTTCATTCTTTAGATGTGACCATATTAAACGCAGGGCATCGTGTTTCTCCATTATTTGCAAGCAATCGTTATCATCAGAAGCGATTGCTAATGCTTTATTTAGATGCATGATTAACGGCGGGTGCGTTGTGTGTAAAAGTCCTATTAACGTTTCAATGCCATTGTTTTTCCTGATCACTGTTCTGATTTGTGGGTTTGTAAGACAACAACCTAGGCACGCAGTTAAGTATTCTTGAACATGTTTTGGCTGAGAATTAAGAAGCTGTATCATCAAAGGTCCAGCGTTCAGAGCTTGAATTCTTTTTAAATTGGATTCATTTTCCGAACATCTCCACAATGCACATGAAATGGATGCCATGAGTTCATAATTCGAATGGAAAGCTGATGTTTGCATTATTTCGAATAACTTGTCAACAAAGCCTGCTTTCCCAAAAAATGCTCTAGATTCATCTCCTTCGGCGCAAGAAAATGCAGCACGCGCAGCTGCCTGCATTAAACTTTGATCCTCGCTATAAAAATGGATTCTGAAATTTTCTAGCATTCTTAAATTTTTTACTACTAAGCGAATGATTTTTTGATGGGAGCACCGAATAATTATTTGCAGAATTAAAGTACATAGCCGAACGTGTGGCGTTTTTAGTATATTTTTACAGCCCCTTAAAGCTCCACTATTTAAAAACTCCATTTGATTTCTGCGACATTTGCAGATTGTAAACAAACCTTCTGCTGCATTTTCTGCTGCTTTTAAAACGGCTTTTTGTTGTTGGCTCATAGACTCTGGCTGGTCTTGAAGAAGTCTATTTGGCAAGTACATCATATTTACGAGCAATGGTATACCACTAGAGACACGTACTGCTTGCCAAGCTTTATGAAAATCAGCAATAGCTGTTATAACTGCTGCAGCTTCTTGCTTAAGATCAATTTGAGGTTGTTCTAAAAGCAATACCAAGGCTTCTATTCCTCTAAGATAGACAATTTTATGGCGCAAAACTCGGATTTTAGCAAGTTTCTTAAGGAACTTTAGAGATATTGCTTGAATTCTTTTTTCATCACTTTTCAAAAAATTCAAAAGAGTTTCCAAAATCCTGTGTTCTTGAAGTGCTTTTAACATAATTGGATCCTGAAAATCACAATCATACGCAGTAATCAAAGCTAAAGCACTTATTATAGGTCGTCCATAACTTAGATATTTAACGGACTTTTTAAATTTCCAATAATCATCTGGGTAAGAATAATGTTCAAAATTTGGCTTCCGTTTATAAATGTCTTCTAAATCATCAGATTCTGCACTACTGCATTCTTCCGTTTCAACGGTGATGTTTCTCACTTGACCTGATTTTACTTTTCTAATCAATGGTTTTATGTGTCGATAGCGTGGAAACATGTTATACTTAATAGAGTTTTTCTCCTTTCAAGATAATTTTACTCAATTTTATTCGAAAGCATTTTTTAAAACTCAAATCAAATGTATTTTTTCACATTTGTTTGTTGGTGTTACAAACGGTTTTTAATTTAAGTAAGAGCTTGCTTTTGATAGCCTCTTATTTTTACTATTTCATAACATTTTAATTCACAAAGTAGCTACAAGTTTGGTATCTGTACTAACGTTTTAGAAGACAATAGAAATGTCTAAGGAGGCGTTTATTTTCTTTTTAACTGAAATTAAAATTTTACAAATTTATAAAATAAAGTGAAACAAAATGATTATAAAACTTTTAATTTAATAATTAATTCTAAAAAGTGAAAATTTATAAAATTATTATTTAACTAAAGAATAATAAATTTTATCTAATACATTTTATATTTACTTTTAAGATGAAGCAAAGAGTAACTTGAGCTTGTAATTGATTTTGTACTTTCAGAATTTGAAAAACTATTAAAAATTTCTTTCAAAGAAGGGTGCAGCAAGAAATTCAATGGTTTTCTGTTTTCCCCCAACTTCTAATAAAGCAATTTGTTAATTTTCTGACAAATTAGATCCCAACTTTTGCCTACTTAATTTTGCTAGAAATTTAGTGTCAACTGTTTTTTTGCGAATAGACCAATGCTGCACCCGTATTTGCCTACTTTCCACTGTTATTTACAGAGAATCGTCTACCTTCACAAAACAAATTTTTCTTACAACTTTGTTAGAGGTGAAATTAGTAAAAGGAAGTCAACGTGTCTCCTACCATACAATTTTTTTATGAAGAAACTCAGTAGACCTTAGTTTTTATGATGAGTGATCGTCATCTACACCAGCAGATTGTAAATTATCAGGGCAGGATGTCATCGGCACTGGTAAAAAGAGATGAGACAATGAATGCTGCAATGCAGTTTGTAGAGTTATTTGTTGCCAGAGTAATAGAAAGATTTTAACAAATTATTTAAGGAAAATAAGTGCACTCTAACTTTTACTTTTCTACAAGGAAGCGAAAATTTAAAGCTTTTAAAACAGAGAAAAAAAAAAACTACATTTTTTTCAAAAATCTAGCCTTACCACAAGCCGGCGCCCCCCTCACTCCGCGACTTATGAAATTGCTCACCAGGCTTACACCTTGCTCTGCATAATTGTTAAAATGATCGGTTTCACTCAAAAGAAGTTATTGTTTTTCTATTGATAACTGCTTTTTTACTTAACCCTTAGATTATTCTCATTTTGTCATTGAATAAGACAGAATGAGCACAAATGACGTAAAATACTTGGTTAGTAATTTTTGGCACACTCAAAACCAAAAATTAAGTATTGACAGTGTAACAGTGAAGCGTAATGAATGATTGGACGGTGTCAGTTCGTACGAATACACGAGAAGTAGTGTTAAGATCTTTCGTCCCCAAAATGGGAGATTTTCCATGTCGTGAAGGTGGAGCAGGCCTAACTTGAGAGAAATATTTCCGTAGTTGACCAGCAAAAGTAGAAATGTCAGTAGATGCTTGTGTTTCATGAAGAAAATCACTAGGTAATCTTATATTTGAGCCATAAACCAATTCTGATGGAGTTGTTTGGAATTCTCTGAAAGTGGAGCGTAGCCCCAGAAGTACAGTGGGTAGAGCTTTCGTTCACTGAGGATTATTATGGCACATGATGCTATTGTTCAGAGTTCGATGCCATCGATCTATAAACCCATTGCAAGCAGGATTGTAAGATGTGGTTCGGCTTCGCTTGATTCCTAAGAGATGGGCAAGTTCGGTGAAAA
This sequence comes from Parasteatoda lunata, assembly GCA_949128135.1. Lineage (NCBI taxonomy): Eukaryota > Metazoa > Arthropoda > Arachnida > Araneae > Theridiidae > Parasteatoda > Parasteatoda lunata. Next base: position 62,653,510 of record OX421977.1, read on the forward strand.
GAGATGACTCGGACTGACTTTCTTGATCTGTAATTATTATTGACTGCAACGGTTGCTTCTGCAACGGTGTTAGCTTTAATATCAGGCACCGGTATGGCTTCTGGCAAGCGAGTAAACCAGTCTATTAGAGTTACACAATATCTTTGCCCTTCGGAAGTTATCAAAGGTCCAATTATGTCCAGATGAATTTCGTCGAATCTTTTTGAAGTTGGTACATACTCCCCAACCGGTTTATGCACATGCCGCTGTATCTTGGATCTTTGACAAGATAGACAGTTTTTAGTGAATTCTTTGACATCCTTGTTCAGTGAAGGCCATACAAACTTTTTTGTCACTAGATGTGCTGTAGCTCGAGCTCCTGGATGACAAAGGTTGTGGATTGACGAAAATATTATTCTTCGAAATGCCTTTGTCACATAAGATCGTGGTTTTCCTGCAGAAATATCACAATATATTTCTTTATCGGTTCCGAAAACGGGTAATTTTTCAGACTTTAGATTAGTGTTTGATTTCATAAGATTTTTGAGCTCTTCATCAGTTTCTTGCGCCTTGGCTAGTGCACTAAAATCAATCGTTTCCGGAAGGACAACTTCTTCAACTCTTGATAGTGCGTCAGCTACTTCATTATCTACACCAGAAATGTGCTGTATATCAGTTGTAAATTGGCTGATAAAATTTAGATGCCTCATTTGTCGCTGTGATGCATTATCACCTTTCTGCAGAAATGCGTAATTTGGCGATGGGTAAAGTGAAAGACAATGTTTTAAAACCACTTTGGTTACAACAATTGCCGCAGCAAGTTCAAGCCATTTTAGCTGTCAGCACTGAAGCTCTTGATAAACTGGCTGAAATGGGCGATAAAATTTTAGAAACTTGCGGCAGGTACCCAGTGCGTTGACGAATTTTCTTCCAATAGAAATCCAGAAGCGACTAAATCAGAAAGTCTGAATTTATCAACAATATTAGACAAAACTAATGAACTTTCTAAAGAAATTAGTGAGCTGCGAAGATCACGCAGTACCTCTAGAAATAAGAATCATTTTAATCGCCAAAGTTCCAATTATAGGAACCGATCAAAATCTAGAGAAGATATTTGCTGGTATCATCCTCGTTTTGGTAAAAAGTCAACTAGATGCACTAAATCCTGTTCATTTGTTGCTGATTTCGAAAAATCGGAAAACTAATAAGGCCATCGTTGGCGTCGCAAGACGATGGTAGCCAGAATTCAAGTCGCCTTTTTATTTATGATCATTCTAGTAAACGAAATTTTCTTATCGATACTGGAGCTGATGTATCTGTTTTACCCGTTTCTTCAAAACAGAAAAAAATTCCCGATCCAAAATTTTATTCACAAGTGCACACGTTTGGGACACAGCGACATTTTCCTTGATCTGGGCTTAAGAAGAAAATTTTGTTGGACCTTTATTGTTGCCGACGTTTCTAAAGCAATAATAGGTGCTAATTTTCTTAAAAAACACGGGCTTTTAGTTGATGTCGTCAACGCACTGGTACCTGTCGCAAGTTTCTAAAATTTTATCACCCATTTCAGTCAGTTTATCAAGAGCTTCAGTGCTGACAGCTATAATGGCTTGAACTTGCAGCGGCAATTGTTGTAACCGAAGTGGTTTTAAAACATTGTCATTAACTTTACCCATCGCTAAATTTCGCATTTCGCGTAGCAACTGACTAGAGCGCTTATCGCCAAGGTCTAGCTCGGAAAAGAGTTTTTTTAGTTGAACACCTTCGGAATCACTCACACGAGAAATAAGTGCTTCCTTTCATGCGGTATATTGATTTTCTTCGGAAGGTGACAAAACTATATCACTTACCGTGTTAAAAATTTTCTGTTCCAAGGCAGCAACGGCGATGTTGTTCTTTGTAATTTCGGCCGAAACATGACAATTATTAAATTGGGCTTCAATATGCGCAAACCATAATTTCGGAGTTTCATTCCAAAATGGAGGAGGCTCTACTGAGACGCCTTCAATATATTTAGAAGCACTTGTATTATCCAGCTCCAGTATTAGGCATATTATCCAGTATTAGGCATAGAGCTTTTTCAATGGTTGCAATTGAGTTATCAAAATCACGTCCGAGTCACCAGTGAAGTGTAATGAATGGTTTGAAGAATAAACACATTAAATAATTACTATTTACATTTATTTACAATTTATACATAATTCGTTTAGTTTAAATGCGGCATCAAATATTTAAGATACGAAATAAGCAAAAATCAAATAATAGAACAACATTAAAAAGCAATTCTAAAAGGAAAGAATTAAAGTTGTAGTAAAAACAAAATTAAAGTTAATAAATAATTAGAAAAACAATTTATGCAGAAAATGATGAGTGACGTCACGTCGCTTCAACAGATGGGAGGCTTTCGTAGTTTTCAAATCCATGTAACGCAAATGCGGGTTAGTTCATCAAAGAGTCCTCCACGAAGAAAATTTCTCCGGATACTTGAGCCACGAGTTCCCTTGTCTTCTGGATTGAGTTCAAAATTACGAAGTTAACATTAGCAGTCGTAAACCCAAATATTGGGTCGGCTGCTCAACGACGGTTATAAAACAGGAACGTCAACACTCCGTCTAACATTAGTGTCATATATATATATATATATATATATATATATATATATATATATATATATATATATATATATATATATATATATATATATATATATATATATATATATATATATATATATATATATATATATATATATATATATATATATATATATATATATATATATATATATATATATATATATATATTATATATATATATATATTTATATATATAGAGAGAGAGAGGAAAAGGTGTAAATATGGGCACCCTCTTTTGTTTGTTTGATAAAGTTACTTTCAATTTGAAAAATTCTAGATTTTTGTCTCTCATTAACAACTATAATAAGTTTCTTAAATGCGAGAAGGCAAAACAATGATTAACATCAATTATTTCATTTCAAAAACCACGATTTTCCAAAAATCTTTTAAAAAAGCACCCAAAAAATGGGGTGTAAATATGGGTCCTCTTCAAAAAAGTCACCAAAAATAGTTTAAAAACAGGATAAAACAATACAAAATGGTAGAGAATTTATTTATTGCAGGAAAAAAAATTATTTACAGAAATCGCAAACATAACTGGCTCTTTCAGCCCCGGCACACTCTAAGTGTGCCCACTATACACACATAACACATAACACATTTCGCTCATAACACATTTCACCCACATCTCTCCCCGAGTGTCTTCAGAGAGCTTTCCATCACGAAAAATGCAAGTTGCATCTCTTGAGTTTGGTTTATCCCCACCGTTGACATCTAGATTGGTATCATCATAGCTATCCATAAGGGGATGGTCATCATAGTCTGATGAGTCCGATGATGAATAGTATCGTTGCATGGGTCGAATTTTCCTTTTTTGAAGGCCTTTCTTCTTCCCACCCTTGCCCCTGACCGGTCACTTACCCTGGGAAAATTCAAGGACGTCATCTTGAAAGCACTTTTGTCAAGCGACTTCGTCAACTGATCCTTGTATGGTGATCCGGAGATGAGGCTGGACCTTGCTGCGTTGCGTCCACGAGTAGTGGTTCTCTTCTGAATGATTGTCACATGGTTATCTCTGGCCAAGTCAATGACATCTGGATTTCGAACGTGGCTATAATGACCATCTAACATGAGAAGAACAGGCCTTTGTTCAGTAGGACATGTTTTCTCAATGAAGTGAGTGAACCATTCGGAGAACAAATTGTTTTTAACCCATCCTAACGGATGGACTCTACCAATTGCACCATCAGGGCATCCTCTCATTAGAGCTTGGGACGTGTTTGTTCTGGTTCTTGCTGTTCTCCCGTAAAAAATTAGTGAACAAATTTTTGTTGTTTAAAAAAAAGGTGATGTAATAATGAGAACCCTTTAAAAGGGGGCTCATATTTACACCAACCCCACCTAAGAAAGATGGCCACTATTACATGTAACCTAAAAGCGTGCATGACTAAAGGTGTGCTTCAAAAAGTAGCTTAAGATCTCCACTTTCCGGATATCACTGTGATTTTATTTTTAATTAAACATAAGTACATGTAAAGAAAACGATATCACATGCCTCTCAAAAGTTTGCAGTCCAGAATAAACACCAATTTGCACAATAACTTACGCTGCATCCACACTACTTGAAAGAATGGTTCAAAACGCTGCATCCACACTACTTGAAAGAATGGTTCAAATTGTTCTCCACTATCTTATATTAGCAACTGGCGCCATATACAGTCCTCGCCGCCAGTCTTCAGTACCTCCCATAGTCACTAGGGAGGGGTGCCCATATTTACACCTTCTCCTCTCTCTCTCTCTCTCTATATATATATATATAATATATATATATATATATATATATATATAATATATATATATATATATATATATATATATATATATATATATATATACATATATATATATATATATATATATGTAATACAAAAATTATAATACTTTTGTATTAATAAAAGAATTAAATCTCTTTCGTTTTAATAAAATGTCTTTGTTAAAGAATAAGCGTAGAGAGATTCTATTTTGGGAAGTCAAGGCTGATAAACATATGATTGAGTTATTTATAGAATCTCTCCCCCTTTTACTTCCATATAAGGAAGCATGAAATGATTTTCCTTAATGCGTAAGGATACAAGAATGCCAACGACTGTGCCTGTTTACTCAAATCTGTGTTAGTATAAAACAAGGGCGGCGCCAGTAGGGGGTCAGGAGGGGCAATTGCACCCCTGTCGGGCATGCCCAGCCCCCCCATCGGGAAAATTTTAAAGTCTCGTCGGGAAAATAGTCTGGTCACATTTTTTTCTAAATTATGTCAAAAATTCATTTGCAAATGCTTAATAAAATTTTTTGTAGTTGACTTTTTAGTTTTTATTTATTTATTTTTAAAAATTAGTAACAAAAATTAGTAAAATATATTGTAAATTCTATGTAATTGTAGTTTCACTGCACTACTCATAACTTTGTCATACATTGTTAAACTAAAGACGGGATGCGATTAGACATGGGTGAAATTGACGACTTTTCGAAATCCTTTCCCCCTCTCTGCAGACACATCTTCATTTTCTTGGAAACTTATCTTTCAAACTGCTTTTCTTTCTTCTGTAGAACTGAGAAAAGGACAATCACACCTCTTTTCTGGGGGAAAAACTGACAAAAGCCTGGGGGATAGAAAGAGAGGCAGGTTCCCTTCTTTAGGAATTCTTTTTTATGTAATGTGTTCATCAATGGTTTATGGGATCACATAATTGCTTTTTGAAATTTTGAAGCAAAATGAAAGTATAAGAATAAAAAAAAAATTTTTTTAATTTTTAAATCTTTTTTTTTTTTTTTTTTTTAATACTTTTAAATGAGGAAAATCACTTACTTATTCGGATTCAAGGTTTATAGTATTTTAATCAACGCAATAAATATGCAGTCGGAAAAAAAGAAAAACAATGACCAAATAATTTTTTTAAAATCATTTTCTTAGTAATAAAAAGATTGTTGATTTATTAAGAAAAACAATTAAACTGTTCGTATTCAATATCGTAAAATATATATTAATCAACATAACAGATTCTCATTGACTTATTTTATGTACAGTGTATGAAATGGAAAAAGGGAACACCTTGATTAACTTTTGATTTAATCATATTTTCACCTTCAAAGAGTCAATACCATATTTTAAGTTACGAAAATAAACAGAAAAGCGCATTCTGCTCTGGATAAACATTCAAGTTTGTCTAAAGTTTTAGGTTTTTACTTTTCAAAACGCGGAAATAGCCGCAATCTGGAAGATATGGTCTGAAGTTATGGCAAGGAGAGGGTTGGAAAGTTTGGGTCCTTTAATTTTAACTTAACTCCTCGATTATAGCCCATTATCTCGAGAACTTTTTTAGTGTATTGAAAAATGTTTGCATAAAATTACAAAAAACATTTTATATACAAATTTTTAAGCAAAAATAATTTTAAATAATTATTTTTTTTTTTATTAGTTTATTAAATAATTGTAAAATATATTGAATTGTATGATCTACATATTTTGACATCCTTTTAATTTCAAAATACAAACTTTCAGAACAATCGATCTATTAGTTTGTGAGTTATCAAATTTTAAAAAAGTCAGTCTGCTTAAAATTTTATTTATCTCGAATTATTCACCCGATTTCATTCAAATTTTGTACTTTACAATTTAAAATTACCTTCCATAAAATTATATAAAAGTTTTACTATTTTATCTTGCTATTTTATTTTATTCGTCGTTGAACAACCGACGCAATATTCGGGTTTCCGACTACTAATGTTCAACTCCGTAGCCTTGTAGTTTTGAACCAATCCAAAAGACAAGGGAACTCCTGGATAAGTACCCCCAGAGGTCTTGATTTGTTATGGGAACATGGAGGACTTAGCGACTCGACAGATTTAACGTGCATCAGTCACCATTTACTACATGGGGATTTCAAAAATCGGGATTCAGAATTTTTCCAACGCATGTTATAAATATAAATATAAAAAATATTAAATATTTCATAACTATTTAAAAATATATTTTTTGCATGGCATTACCTTTGGAAAAACGAATTTTTGCAATTGTATGAAAATTTTTTCGATTCAATCAAAACGTAAAACGCTCTTGAGATATGACGAGGTTGAGATATTATCCTCATTAACAATGAGCTATTATTTCGAAGATATTACTATGCAATTATACTATGAAATTAACAAAAGAGGCCAAAATAAAAGACGTTTTTATTTATTTATATCTGATATTAATATTGAAAGTGAACATCATTTCACCTTATTTTCCTCTTTCAATCATAATCGTTAAAATTATCAAAGCATATATACATGGATAACCACCAGCTAAATTACCTTTCTTTATAAAAAAGAAAAATTATTTTGCTATTATCAGCAATATTGACATATACTTCAAATGAATGTAAAATTGACCCACCGGAATAAATTTTAATCTTAAGTTCGGCTCCTCATGTTCTAAGACTCATTCCTAATGGTTCGAGAGGGTGACATCAAATATACTAATTAATTAGTCCAAACGATATTTTAAGTTAGGAAATAAGACATAAAAACGTTATCCGATTAAACATACTTTTTTTTCGACGGATTTCTGACCTCCAAAAAATAGTAGTTTCAATCTAGAAATATTGTTTTAATAGTTTTTTTTCAGGAACGCGCTTGAAAGTTAGGACCCTTTAATGTCAACTTTAATTTTTGCGTATTTCACTATATCCCAATTTTTTTTAAGCGAATTGAAAAAGTTTTGCATACAATTCCAATCAGATCAATCAATTACTATTCGTTTTTCTAAAGATAATTTCATGCAAAATAAAACTTTTAGTAAACATTTATTATTGCTTTATTTAAGGGAAGTCGAGAAACTTAAGAAATGTAAGTTGTACAATTTTTTCATCATTTGCAATTTTAAATGTCAAAATACAAAATTTAAGCAAAATCGGTCAAATAAGTCCTGAGAAATAAAAAAGAAAGTCTTTTTTTTCGAAATTTTGTCCCCTAACTTCATAATTTTTAGTGTTCATTTTTTGTGACTTAAAATTCGTAACTATGAAAGCAAATTTAAATCGTAGAGGAAAGAATGTTACAATAATTAATTAACTGTGTGAAAGGTTATTCGTTGCAGGTGTATGTCAATATGTAAAAAGCTTCTGCAGGGCGAAACAGAAATCTTGGTAGAAAGTGTGCTTTCAGCTTTGCAGAGAAATCAAAACATAGGCAGACCAACAGCAGCCATGAGTGGCAATTTTTAAAAAAAATGTAAGTTAGTTAATAATATTCGTTTCTCGGACGCAAATTTAAAATTTGTAAATTGAAAAATAATTACAAATTTATGTTATTATTTTTTAATCTTTTATTTTAAGCCGATGGACTTACTCTTTTTTTCAAATGGAGAAATTAGCATTTTGCCGGACATAGATGTTCACTTTAAAAGCATCTTTGAAAAGAAAAAGGAATCGCAAGAAGAAATTTTTACCTTGTTTTTATTTACAATATATATTAACATCGACTCCCCTGATTAAAATAGCCCTTTTTTGTTCGTAAAATTATACTACGTAACAATTAAAAAAAATTCGAATTTTACAATTTTATGGGCATAACCATTTCGAAGTTCGTTCAAAACGGGGCATGATATCTTTAGATAGAATACGTGGATGCGAAAAATGTACTTAAAACTTTATTTACAAAACATTTAAATAATTCGAAAGCCAATGAGTATAAAAATAACATTTTATATCAAAATGTTCTTAAAATGTTTTGTTAAATGTGCATGAAATTTCAAATTTTTATTAAGGAATAACTTTTACGTTATGAGAGTAAGAAGCGTAGAAATTTTTTGAAATAGCGTTTACTGCTACAACTATTTTTCTTTATTACAGAAGTAATTTTTACACTTACAATGTATGGTAAATTGCACCATACAGTACAAAATACATCGATAGCAGAAAGAAGAAAAGAATTAGATTTAAATTTACACATTAAAAGGAATCTGCACATTATGGTATCAATATTAGTGATTTTAGATTTTTAGAAACATTTATTTATTTTTTTTTTTTTTGAAAAATATGATGTGAGAAAAAAATTTAAAGTATAAAATTCGTTTTAATTTAAATATTTAGAATTCATTTGTTTGAGCCCCCCTGTCGGGAGAGACTTGACCCCTCGTCGGGCAGAGTCTGGCGCCATCCTTGGTATAAAAGCGAGAGCAATGCTTTTCGCATGGCTTTTCCATCATGTTGTGATCCTGTAGAAATTGTTCCGGAATTATCCGAAGTCTTGTCCACCCCCTCCCTTGCGGAGTGTGGATGTGGACTGTTATCGATACCAGGCTACTACCATTAATAAAGATGTTTTGAGTGAACATGGCTACGACTGCATTATTTAAGCTATCTAAATAACAAATAAAAGGTATTACAACCTCTTATATTATAAGACGTCAGGATGTTACTTGCTGAGGAAACCATTGTTATCTATTTTCCGGCTGACTACAACGTTGATAAAACCTCATCCCGGGGGACGAAGGACGAAAGAAAGAAGTGCCTAGTCCGCGGTGAAAAACAAATGAAGGAAGCAGGTCTGTTTTCAACACTCCATCTTTAAATACCTGTACACCTCATCGCTGTGAGAATGCTGACGTTGGCTCGAGCTCGTCACATGCCTCTCTGAAACCCATAGTGTTGATCGAGATGACCCTACAGTGTCCAATCTGGAAATGACCGATGACCCTACAATTCCGTAGTGCTCAAATTGTGAAAACAAAAGTGAATGTGCGCGATTTATATTAAATTTAGAGAGAAGCTTTTTGCTTCTTTATTAAAAGTTCCTTTCATTAAAAAGCTGCTGTGAACACCAGTGATATGTGCACGCGTGTGTGAAGTCCCGAAGACTTATGTGAAAAAAAAAGAGTGAAAAAGGAAAACAAAAGTGAATGTGCGCGAAGCTTAATCATGAATATTCATGAAGTGCAATGAAAAATTTGTTTATTTCTTCTCTTCACAATCATGAAGGTCAAGGAAAAGTGTAGCAAATGGAAAACATTTCAAATGATTCGAAGATAGAACTAGGTAATGGGTGCATACATTATCAGGTTAACATCGACGACACAATAGGAAATAGAAAGAAAAATTGAAGTAAACAAAATTTTGAAATAGTTCATGTATCAAATCTTAGGAAATATCACAACCCACAAATGTTGAAATTAAATCATGAATAGTGTCCAAAACAAAAGAAAATTTTTTACTTCTTCAAGGGAAGAAGTGATATTTGGATAAAAATCCATAAAAATATGTATATTTTTGTGTAAAAAAAAAAAAAAAAAAAAAATAATAATAATAATTTTTTTGAAAATTTTAGTAGATTAGTTATAAAAATATGTTTCATTTTTCTTTCTGTTTAGTTGCCTAAACAGATAAAGTGTATTATCATGTTTTTATTATTGTCATTGTATATAGTTTTTTTTTTTTTTTAACAGATAATTGAAAAAATGTTATTTGTAGTAGTGAAAAGGAACAGTCGTACCAACATAAATTTTAAAAGTTCAGAGAATTCTAAATTTTATTATGATTTCTTTTTGGCTTGCCAAAAATCTTTTTTGGGGGGGATGTAATACAAAAATTATAATACTTTTGTATTAATAAAAGAATTAAATCTCTTTCGTTTTAATAAAATGTCTTTGTTAAAGAATAAGCGTAGAGAGATTCTATTTTGGGAAGTCAAGGCTGATAAACATACGATTGAGTTATTTATAGAATCTCTCCCCCTTTTACTTCCATATAAGGAAGCATGAAATGATTTTCCTTAATGCGTAAGGATACAAGAATGCCAACGACTGTGCCTGTTTACTCAAATCTGTGTTAGTATAAAAGCGAGAGCAATGCTTTTCGCATGGCTTTTCCATCATGTTGTGATCCTGTAGAAATTGTTCCGGAATTGTCCGAAGTCTTGTCCACCCCCTCCCTTGCGGAGTGTGGATGTGGACTGTTATCGATACCAGGCTACTACCATTAATAAAGATGTTTTGAGTGAACATGGCTACGACTGCATTATTTAAGCTATCTAAATAACAAATAAAAGGTACTACAACCTCTTATATATATATATATATATATATATATATATATATATATATATATATATATATATATATATATATATATATATATATATATATATATATATATATATATATATATATATATATATATATATATATATATATATATATATATATATATATATATATATATATATATATATTACTTAAACTGTGATCTTCATAAATTGATGATATATGTTTTTAAATACGAACAGCAGATGGCAGCACCAAATATCTTTGGATTTTTCCAGTTAATATAAAGTTTGATAGTAATATTTTTGTGAATTGTTCTAGAATAATCTTATATTTTCGTAACATTGCTGATCTTGTATGCATACTTAATCTTGGGCTATAGTTTAGCAAATTTATTTTTTACAGCTTATAATATATGAAGTGTTAATATATATATATATATATATATATATTTTTTTTTTTGTTTAAATTATAGAAATAAAGTGAAATATGATTTTAAAATTAAACTTTAGAGGGCAGCACTAAACTTCATTTTAGAACATACATGAATTCCTACGGAAATATATCTATTTGCTAAATCCTAAGAAGTGTTTACAGAGTAAAAGAAATAAAATAATAAATAAATAAATAAATATATAAAAGGGAAAACGTGTCTATTTATTTTTAAATGAAATTTTACTTTACTTGGTACCTTAATATTTTCTTTTAAAAAAACTCATTTGTAATTGAATATTGCTTGTATACATTTTTCATAAAATGAATTAATTTGCTATTTCTTTTAACAACTCTCTTAAATTAAAAATTTTATCTTTACCTCCTTTATTTTGTCTAAACTCATCCGAGTTTTTGAATTTTTAAGCTATTATTTGAATGTTTTTTTTTCTTCACAATTAACAGAAATATGAAAAAAAAAAAAAAAAAAAAAAAAAGAATTTTTTCTTCAAAATATGTATTTTTCAGATTATTTTAGGCTTAAAAGAAGGTGTCACATATTAATCATTTGGTTTTTGCACCCCCTCGTGTCTGGTTTTTTGCTTTTCTTCCAGAATCAACATTTGAAAAAAAAAAAAAATAAGAAAAGTGCATTTCAATAAACTGTAGAATGTAAACATGTAAACAGACAAACAAACAGTAAAATGTCAAGATATCCGACTGGTTTGGATAAAATTAAAAAAAAAAAGATTCAATTAAAATTTTATTTTTATCAGGGATCCAAAGTTTACAAATTTAAAGTAAAATTTATTAAATATTTTTCAAAATAAGGGCAAATTTGAGTTAAAAAAAAATGCAAATTTTTCATGTCACGCAAACACCTCAACAACAAATTGCAATACATAAATTTCAAATTTTTTTTTCTAGATTAATAATGTGATTACCTGTGTTTTGAACTAAAATTCAAAAAGTTTCTAAAAAACAATGAAATTAAACTAAATACGTTGTTTAAGAATTGAATTTTTAACGAAAAATTCAAAATATTCTTACGTAAGGCTTGATTAAAATAAAACCTTAGACCTTAGCTATTAGTTCAAATCAATGCTAACATTATATAAAATCTGCATTTGAAATTTCTCAGAACTCTATAATTTGCTTCTTTTGTAATTTGTGTTTGTGTACAGAAATTTTCCCGAAATCAACGTTCTTTAGAAAATGCATTTAAAGTGTTAGAAAATCCTGTCAAAAAAAAAAAAAATTATTAGAAAATTTATTTTAGAAAATTAATTTCATTTGACTTAATAATATAATTTATTCAAATAAATAAAGGTTCGAATACTTAAAGCAAAACAAAAAAGTTTCGTTTTTGTGAGTTTACTTCCGGCTTTGGTTTCGTCATTTATCATTCGAAAATAAATAAATAATAATAATAATAATAAAAAAAAAAAAAAACTGTAATTTAAATTTTAAAATTTTTTAAAGGGCTTAGGACAGCTAATGAGCTAAAGTTAATAGATAATAATAAAAGTAAAAAAAAAAAAAAAAAAAAAAAAAAAAAATCGAAATTTATTTTGAAATTAACAATTAATAAAATATAAAATTATTTATTTTAAAAAAATTTAAAAAAATTACATTTTTTCTAATTATCTCGAAAATATTTAATGGATAATGAAGAATGAAATTTATTTCCTCGTGTCGTTTTAACAATACTAGTCTTAAAATTAGGTGTTATCTCAGAGAGGTGAACTTACAAGCCTTAAGTGGCATTTAGTCTAACACATAACTTGATTTTATTGTATCATATTGTATCATAATCAACAGAAAAGGAATGAACTGAAATGCGATTTTCGTTTAAATAAAAATGAAAAAAGACAAAAATAAGCGTTGAGAATAGTTATCAGATCATTATCTAAAAACTAATGGAGAATTAATTCGAAATAAATTTTATTACAGGGTTTCGTAACTGCTAATGTCGTTCTAACTCTCGGAACACCAGGGACCTCTCCACGGAACCCAAGAGTTCCCCGGATCACTATTCGGGAAACATTGCCTTAAGCTAAAAACTAGTTAAATAATAACTAGATAAAATAAAATTTCTCTAATCTCTTTTAAATCATTTCCAATTATTAGTGCCACTTTTTCGGATTATTTTTTTTTAAAAGAACAAGTCTTTATTGAATTACTATTATTTAAACTTTCGAACCATGTTTCTTAAAATCATAGATTTTTCATATTTGTTGGACAAACTTAAACAGTAATAATCCTACATAACATCAAGTCGAGAGAATGGATTTTAAAAGTATTGTTAAATGGAACTAATTTGCATTTTCACTTCATTCGAAGCAGAAAACAACAAACCTTACATTTTTATCTCGTTTCGTTTAATATAATTCATATTTCAAATGATCGGGCAGGTTTCTTAGACACTCGGAGACTCATGGTTTGCTTATCAATGAATGCCGGTTTTTTTACACTGATTCTTTTACTGAACATTGATATACACAAAGTACACAAAGATGAATCATGATATACATAAATGCAAGTCCATTATTCTATAACAAGTTGCTCAGTAGAAGTCGTAATTCTGTGTTTAAATTACTCAAGTGGTTTATTATGCTTTAACTGAAAAAATTATCCATAAAATTACACATTATTGAAGATCATCGCTCTGTAGATTTGCAGCATTTATAAATAAATTCAAAATAATCGAACAATCCATTTTATTTTATTTTATAACCGTCGTTAAACAGCTGACATTTCTTTTGGGGGGTTTACGACTACTAATGTTCAACTTCATAGTTTTGTAATTTTGAAACTAATGCAGGAGACAAGGAAACTCTTGCATCCAGTAGTGAAGAAATTTGCCTTCGTGGAGGACTTTATTAACGAGCTAATCCGCATTAGCGTTAAATGGTGAGGAAAATCCCCAAAACCTTCTACGATTAGCCTGACGACAAGGGAACTATAACTCATGATCTGTCTACACTGAGGGTATTTCACGTTAGCACTGTGGTCAGTGCGAGCTGGACGCGTATTCGTATCGATCAGTCATAGCAGGGATTCAAACCCGGTTCACTTCATTGAAAGGGGAACCGCTATTTTCTGAGCCACCACGACTCAAACAATTCATTTTATATTATTTTATATCTGTCGTTGAATTGCCGACCCAATTTCTCGGGTTTACCACTACTAATAATGTTCAGCTCCGTAGTCCTGTTATTTTGAACCAATCCAGAAGATAAGAAAACTCCTGGATCAGTAGCCCCAGAGTTATTGATTTATTATGGGAACATGGACGACTTTGCGACTCGACAGATTTAACGTGCATCAGTCACCATTTACTACACGGGGAGTCTTTGACCGGCGGCGATCGAACCCATGAACTCTCGTGCAAATTGCCCTACCAACCAGCCTATCCCGACAAAAACAATCCATTTGTAATGATTTATTTTTTCGGAGGAAATCAGCATTTCAATTTAAATATAGGTTATATTTGTGTTATTAATTATATATTGACATCAAGCACAACATTAAATGCACAATTAAACATAAAGCAGGCAGCCGTTTCGATCCTATAAACAAGAATCGTTATTAGCGTTGAGATAAAGAATGAAAGGAATTACAAAGAAATACAGATGGTTGAGAAAAAATCGATTGAGTTCGTAGCTGAAACGGGAAATTATTTTGGGAAAAAGTACAAATCAGGAGAAGATGGAAGGTAAGAGAAACTGTTTTCAACAATCCTTGTCTCGTTACTGATGATGTTAAATATTGAACTCGTTTATATATACCGTAAAATTTGTGTATAGGTCCCCATTTTTAGTAACATAAAGTTTTTAGTTTCACATACACTGTTTAGTTTGATTCAAATCCGAATCCTCATTTTTGTGGTTCAAAAAATCGCAATATTGTTTAGAACTTTGTCAGGTGAACTTGATCAGGAAGATTGTCTTTCTTTTTATTTAAAATTAAGAAAAAGCATAAAAATACACTTTTTGATGCTCAAAAAAATTAAGAAACAAATTGTAAACTTTATATAGTTGATCACACGATACAATGGCTTAACTTATGCTGATACAAGGCTCAATTTTACAATTTATTAAGGTCCAAGATACCGATATTATGGTTCAACACTAAACTAATTTTTCAGAGAATGAATGTTCTCAAATTTAACATTTAAAAACATAAATTTTTAAAATATTTTAAAATAATAATTAATTATTTAATTATTAATTAATTTTAATAATTAATTAATAACTAATTAATTAATTAATTTTAAAAATAAAATTTTTTACAATTTTCTATTTTTATCAATTTCTTATTTTTATTAGTTTTCTATTTTTATTAATTTCCTATTTTTAATAATTTTTTATTTTTAACAAATTCCTATTTTTAACTGAAACATAATTTCGTCCAAGCTTGCTGCAATCTTAATATGGTACTAAGTTGCACCACATTATTAGACTTTATATACCTGATCAGACGATACAAGGTTTTAACTTGAACTGAAGCAATTTTCAAGTTTACAATTTATTACGGTCCAGGATACCGATATTGTCCAATATTACGGTTAAACGTTGAACTGATTTTTGTAAAAATAAACGTTCTCGAATTTAACATTTAAAAATACATGTTTTTAGTAGTCCCTCCTTTAACAATTTTATAACAATTTATTATTTTTTATCAATTTCCTATTTGGAACTGACTTCTATTTTATCAATTTCCTAATTTGTCAATTTCCTATTTTTATCAGTCTCTTAATTTTAACTATATATTATTTTCAACAATTTTCTATTTTTAAAACTATCTCGTATTTATAAATTTTCTATTTTTATCAATCTCTTATTTTTATCAATTTTCCATTTTTATCAATCTCTTATTTTTAACTAAATATTATTTTTAACAATTTCTTAATTTTAAAACTCTCTAGTATTTAAAAATTTTCTATTTTTATCAATCTCTTATTTTTATCAATTTCCCATTTCTATCAATCTCTTATTTTTAACTATCTATTATTTTTAACAATTTCCTATTTTTAAAACTCTCTAGTATTTAAAAATTTTCTATTTTTATCAATCTTTTATTTTTTATAAATTTCCCATTTTTATCAATCTCTTATTTTTAACTATCTATTATTTTTAACAATTTCCAATTTTTAAAAACTCTCTAGTATTTAAAAATTCTATTGTTATCAATCTCTTATTTTTATCAATTTCCTATTTTTATCAATCTCTTATTTTTGTAATATTTTTAACAATTTCCTATTTTTAAAACTCTCTCGTATTTATAAATTTTCTATTTTTATCAAACTCTTATTTTTATCAATTTCCCATTTTTATCAATCTCCTATTTTTGTATTATTTTTAACAATTTCCTATTTTTAAAACTCTCTCGTATTTATAAATTTTCTATTTTTATCAATCTCTTATTTTTATCTATTTCCCATTTTAATCAATCTCTTATTTTTGTATTATTTTTAACAATTTCCTATTTTTAAAACTCTCTCGTATTTATAAATTTTCTATTTTTATCACTCTCTTATTTTTATCTATTTCCCATTTTAATCAATCTCTTATTTTTGTATTATTTTTAACAATTTCCTATTTTTAAAACTCTCTCGTATTTATAAATTTTCTATTTTTATCAATCTCTTATTTTTGTATTATTTTTAACAATTTTCTATTTTTAAAACTCTCTCGTATTTATAAATTTTCTATTTTTATCAAACTCTTATTTTTATCAATTTCCCATTTTTATCAATCTCCTATTTTTGTAATATTTTTAACAATTTCCTATTTTTAAAACTCTCTCGTATTTATAAATTTTCTATTTTTATCAAACTCTTATTTTTATCAATTTCCCATTTTTATCAATCTCCTATTTTTGTATTATTTTTAACAATTTTCTATTTTTAAAACTCTCTTGTATTTATAAATTTTCCATTTTTATCAATCTCTTATTTTTAAAAGTTTCTTATTTTTCACAATTACCAATTCTTAACAATTCCCTATATCAAATCTTTTTCAGTTTATCTATCTTTATCACGAAAACTGGTCAATAGTAAAGCAATCAATCCAGCGAAGAATCTGGAATCTGCACATATTTTTAGAAAGAAAAGTGTTCCCATTAGAGACACAAAAAGAATGCCATCAATCATTAAGAACAAAAATGAAAGCGAGGAAAGAAATATGTATTACATTTGTTCGTTTTCATAAATTGATGCTTTGGAGATATAGTTTTCACATCTGTTTGACAGAGAAAGATATCACCAATAGAAATTCCGACAGTTTTTGTCTTAATCGATCATGCATACTTTCGAAAATTATGCATAAAAAATAAAATATTCAGTAAAAAACTCCTTAGTAAAATTGTAATATAGTTTTAAAATAGTAATGAATAATGATTGAATAGTATGTTTTTCCAAAAGAAGAAAACTTGTATTTTGTTTTTTAGCATTGTTTCTAATCAATCGTGAACTTGATTCAAATTTGATGGGCTAAGATATTTTCATATAAAGCGGTAATAAAATGGTTGGCTATTTCAGGCAGAGAGGGGGAAAAGGATTCTTGATTTCTCCTAATTCAGGTGCTGAATCTTGAGATTACCATAATTGGTTTATAAGTGTGCGTTCTTTCTCTTTAAAGCCTAAGTTGACGATTAAAAAAATATTTTTCTTAATTCAATAAAAAAAATTTTTTTCTTCAAATTTTACTTTAACGAGTGTTTTTGGTTATTACTAATATTCAATAGTCATTATTATAACAATACCCAATAAGTGCATATTAGGAAAAAAATGATAGTGAGGAATACCGGGCAGTTGCACTCTACTTTAAAAACATTAGCTTAGGGAATACCGAGCAATGGTAGGGAAATTTAGTTGTTTAGTAAATACTCTTTTCAGGTAATGAGGGAGAAAAGGATTCTTGATTTGTCCCAATTTAGGCAGTGAATCTTGAGATATCTTTTAAGCATTTTCTGTAAAGCATATCACTAAATTGGCAAATTAAGAATTTTTTTTTTTTTTTTTTATTTAAAAAAAACAACATTTTTTTATAATTGAAATTTTACTCTTTTTGATTATTACAAATATTCGATAGTCATTATTATAGCAAAACTAAATGAGTGCGTATTAAGAAAAATATCAGTGTTGGAAATATCGAGTAGTATCACTTAACTTCTCAAAAACATCTGTTTAAAGAATACCGGGCAATGGCACTTAGCTTTAAAAAAATAAGTTTACAGAATAATGGGAAAGTGGGGTATACCGGACAATGAACGTTGACCTTAAAAAAAAACAAAAAAAAAACACCAGGATAGGAAATACCAGGCAATGACATGTACTTTTTACTTATATTCCAATTAATATTAAGAGAAACAGCGATTACTTATAATAACCACGTTCGTAATGAACCGTATTTCCTGCAATAACGTTTATCTATCGCAAGCAAGAAAAACAATTTAAATAAACTTATCCAAACTACCAAAAAATTAAATAGAGGAATATTTTAATATTAAATATAATAATGTATTACATTA
Organism: Parasteatoda lunata; assembly: GCA_949128135.1. Lineage (NCBI taxonomy): Eukaryota > Metazoa > Arthropoda > Arachnida > Araneae > Theridiidae > Parasteatoda > Parasteatoda lunata. Next base: position 62,672,110 of record OX421977.1, read on the forward strand.
GGCGTACGAATTATATTTTCAACGAATAAAAAAAAAAGAATATTTTATTTAAATTGACCGAGTCCGCGAATTTTCTGGACCTCTCAAAATGACAATCGAGAATTCTAACTTGTATTTCTGAACTAATGATTCGAATTGTTTTATGATTTGAAAATAAAATAAATTTGAAGATGATTGCCTGACTCATTCTCTTTGGACAGACACATCACATGGTACGGCCGAGTCTTCCATTTAGTTTTTTCAAACTTCTTTGGTTGTAATCAGTATAAAATTAGTAAGAGATTGTTTACTTTACAAATACTTCTCATTTAATGGTATTTTATATTCTGTTTTATAAGGCTTCATTATATTTAAAAGTAATCGGGTAATATTGTCTATGTTAAGGCTTAAAATCGGGTTACCTTGGTTTGGTGACAAATTTTGTTCTGTTTTGCTGAAACCTCGTTTCTGGATATTATGAAGTTCTTTGCCGTTTTTCTGCTAACCACATCCTTTGTTTACAGTAATGCGATTGGTTCTTGGTTTAACTTCAGATCACTAAATATTAGAGGGACCCCTGAACAAGTACCATTATCTTTATGAGTATTTCTTGAGAAAGATCATTTAATCTTCTTTTTATATATTTTAAAGGCTAAATAGTTATATTTCTTTTTTAATGAGTTATAATAGAAAGCAAAACTATTTATTGAACAATTATTATATTTTATTATTTACTTTTAATTAAATTTTATGTCAAACTGTTCACTCAAAGTTTGTAATTTAAAAAAATAACTAAAATACTAACTGTAGCAACATTAAGAATAATTATTCATACTATTGCTAATATTAAACATTAACCTCTTGGCAAAAAAATTAAATAGTTTTTATGGTAAATAAAAAATTAAATAAGAATTTCAAAAAAACAGTTTTATGGATAAAGTTTGCTATGGTAACCGTGCAAAAAAAAAAAAAAAAAAAAAAAAGAAAAAAAAAAGAAAAAAAAAGAGGCAAATTTTGTTTTTATAGAATTTATATCCCCATGTGGCATTACTCTACTATCTTTTGGTGTTGCAAAACTTTGTTCCAAGGAATGTGAAAGAATATCTTTGTTCGAAAAACCGTAGGTAATTATTTATTTTTATGTTGATAAAAACATGAGACACTCTCATGAATATTTATTTTATTTCACAGGTGACATTCTACGATCGGATTAACGGCTGTCTTGTAATTTTGACATATACCTAGAAAAATGATAGAATTTCTATCTTAATAATTATTTTATTAAACAACAAACAAGTATGGGTTACGAGTATCACTGTTAAACTCCATAGCCCTGGACCAAGCACAGGAAAAAATAGATTTTCTAGATTAAGCATTGTGGAACAAACTAGCCTAAGGAGGATTATTCGAGGGAACTAACCCGTTTTTGTGTTGCATGAAGTGGAAAACTAAAGAAAACCTTCCACAGTTAGCCAGAAGGCTAAAAGATTCTAATCCTTGATATGGCAACCATAGAAGATATTTTTATATCCGCACTGTGAAAACAAGATATCTATTTCCTGAGCAACCATGGTTCTGGTTTAGTAATTAAAACATATTTGCACTCTCGGAAGATTTTTGAGTGAAGTTATTCCTTAATCTAATTAAACAAAATTAAAAAATTAATAATTATCTTAAGATCAATAGGTTAATGTCCATCCATGTTAGATATAGTTCATACAACAGCTTTATGATTAGAGTGAGTCGGAATCAACATATAAATTGACCAACCATGACCACTCATTAACTTTAGGCCTCAACATTAAAAAAGAAGAGTGTTATTCATTTAAAGGACGCTATACCACAGGAAAAATTTTTCATGGCAAATTCTGTTTTACATCCATTGGTATTTTAAAATTCAGAGCATCAAAATATAAGCTTTGGTAAACCAAGTGTAAACCATTAAGTTTCAAAAGCCGAAAAAATATTTCAAATCAACAAAATACAAAATTTAGACATTATAATTTGATTTTGGTATTTTAGGAAATTAAAAAAGAGCATTTAAAGAGATAAGTTTAACACTTAGCTTATCTAAACTTGCTTTTATATTCATATATATATATATATATATATATATATATATATATATATATATATATATATATATATATAAAGAGAGAGTTCAGTTTCCGATTTTATGTTAGAGAATGCTGCATTATCGATAAAATTATAACAATGAAATATGGGTTGAAATGGTTCTATAATAAACAATTATCTTCATGATGTACTATCTCAATCTACGTATAAGATGTTATTTTTGCTTAACGTACTCTCACAGTGCAGCTTGTAATAAATGACAGACATACAATAAAAGAATGGCTGTCAAATACAAGTGTTCCTTTTTCAGGTGATAAATATTATATCAATTGTTTGTTCATAAAGAAAGTATCCAACTTTATCCTCTGTTCAGTTCAAGATATCATATTAGTTCTAAGATAATATTTTGCAAAGAAAAGGCAGGTATTTGCCTTAAATGCAAGTAAAAATAATAGTGCTATTTTTTCCTCAAAATATGACCATCGATTGAACAATTTCTTCAACTTTGAATTACTTCTTTTAATAAGCTTATTACTCGAAGTATTTATTAAATTGTCATCTTGAAATCATTTAATATCTGCTTTGCGCATGCGTTGTTTATTCAGTTCGTATTTTAAAAGAGAATTTTATTTCTTTATAAAGTAATACAATTATTTGATTTTATCATTAATTTAAGTTTTCTAACTTAAAATTGCATATTTTACGATTTCATTTGTTTATTTTCTTATATAGCATGAACTGTAACACCCTACAAAATATGCAGTCAAATATGGTGACGTAATAGAAGAGATATAATACTTATTTATTTGGAGAAATAAAAACTCTCTTTAATTCAGAAAACATCCTAGGTACTTTGTGTAGTTATTATTATGTTAACAAAACTAACATCACCAAAAAGAATGAATATGTGATCAAGGATATTCTCAGATTAGAAATTTGTTTGAGATTTAAAAGCATATAAAAGCAATAGTACTCTAATCATGGAATAACTAAATAATAGAAGATAGAACAGTTGTACCATGAAGTATTTATGTTTAATGTTATCCACTTATATATGCATTTAATTGTTTTCTGTCAACGGAGGAATTATTATATCTGACCGAATGTTAATGTTTTATTACTGTGAATGTAAAAAAACAAACAAATTGCAAACAAAAGTTTTCACTTTGGGTTAAATAAAACCATCTTCTAATCTTTGAATATGATTTTGAATATATCAGTTTGTATGACTGACCCTGGTCCATTACAACAGTTATAGCAAAATCTAATACCATAAATTACCAACAATTAAAATTTATTGTAATAAATGATCGTAAGAAATAGCGATGAACATTTTGCGTAATGGGAAAAAATATTTATCCCAGCCAAGAATCTTTATTGTTTACAAATAGCCTTGTTAAATGCTAACATTATAACCACTATTGGCAACAACAACGTGGTACACTACGAGTATGAAATTTATAGATTCCTATATAAACATTTCAGTTAGAGAGATCTAGCAATATGCGAAAGGCTATGTTTAGTAGTTTTTTCACTTAGCTGAGCCATATGTTAAATAACTTTTTACTATAGTTCCAAAAATGGAACTAAGCAAAACGCACATTTTTATTTTCTTACATTTTTTGACAGAATTTTCAAATCATCGGTCATTTTTGAGTAAAGTAAGGCATTTCCGTAACAGCCCATTGTGGTCCAGGAGGGTCATGAAGGCTCTACAATTTCGTGACCAATGTGACCAGGCCATCTTTACTTCCAGGTTGGTAGCTATCAATCTTAAGCTAAGTAGGCTTTAAGCTGTCACTTGGGATCGAGCCCCAGTCCTTCATGTTGACAGTTTATTGCCTTCAACAATGAAGCATCGCAACCATATCATGTTTAAGACACTCGATATTCTTTCATGCAAATATGTTCAATGTTATTCATATCTGTAAAAATATTTTGAAAAATTTATATACAAACGGTTGCGTGCCAGCATTTTTTACCTTGCATTCAAGAGTATCCAAGATATATCAATTCCTCATTAGTTTGGAATTACAGATTTTAAAAAAGCCAAAATAGAATAGAATAGTCTTTTTAAAATGGAATATAATTTTTTGTTTCTTTTATATTTAATTTATTAATCAGTTCGATTTATCATTTAGTTTCTTTGATTACAAACTAATAAAAAGCAATAATGATTTAATAACAAAGCTTATAAAAGAAATATATATATTCCAATTTTTTTTAAGGAAATAAAATTCTCTATAAGAATTGGATATTTCACCGTAGTTCAATGTTTCTCTAATATTTGCATTTTACAAGGATTTAAATATTCTGGTAAATGACATTTTTATTCAAATAAAGTCGATTTCTATTCCCACATTTGATCACTATAACTGCTTACATGATCGATTATACTTACATACTGTGGAAATGTATAATGTAAAAAGATATAATTTGGATAAAGGTATTTTAAATTATCTTAAATCGTTACTTTTATATTCTCTTTGCATTATTAAAGAAGTAGTCTTAACTGTTATATTAAGTATATATTTGAATTTATGAAATGATTATTTATTAAGCATTTCTTTTTATTCTTAATAAAAAGCCCTAACTCATATAAAATGGTATATCCAACAGGTATACACAGTTTTACAACAGGTATGAACAGTTTTATTAATTTTTAATTAGTACTTCACTGGAACGATTGCAATCGTTTTTAGCACAGAAGGAGAGACCAACTTATATATTTTTTCAGATTATTCACAGCCTTTTATGGTAAATAACGTATCCAAATTCATGATTGCAGGAGAACACTTCATGAATTTGGAATTATCATGATTGCTGGAGAACATTTCAGGAATTTGGAATTATCATGATTGCAGGAGAACATTTCAGGAATTTGGAATTATCATGATTGCAGGAGACATTTCATGAATTTGGAATTATCATGATTGCAGAGAACATAATTTCCACATATTTAGGGATGATCCGTGTTCGGTTCTAGTAGTGGATGAAGCTCAGTTAGGAAAGATAAATTATATAATTATTTATATAAAAGGGTAGGCAACGCAAGGATTTTGGATAAATCTTTTTTTTATATTATTTTTTTAAAAATTTTATTTTGAGAAATACCTTAATTAATCAGCGTTTTGAGAAAAGTATAAAAGTAATGGCTGAAGAACGTGTTCTCAATAAATAGAGCGCTCATCTACTCATTAAGGTGACTGAAGTTTGAATCCCAGCAATGGCTGGCCGAAACGAATTTTGCTCCCAGCACTGATCACAATGCTGACGTATTCGGAAATTTCGTTGTTTTCGTCTCTATTTAACACAAATGTCGGTTAGTTCCATTAAAATGTCCTTCACTGAAGCTATTTTTCCTAATGATTGATACAGGATTTACTTTGTCTTTCGGTTGGGTTCAAAATCACAAGGATGTGGAGTTGAATATTGACAGTTGTAAACCCAAAAGTGGAGTGACTGTTCACGCATGTAATATAAAAAATAAATAAACATACTGGTAGAAATATTTGTAAAAGAAGATCTGAATACTTAACCCTTTACTTTTTAAAATTTATAAGTAAAATATATACTAGCAAATTTCTGCCTGGGAATTCTGTGCTCACAATATCTAAATAAAAAGGTAAGGCAGTGAGTTTTTGATTGCTATTTCAGAAACTTAACTTGCAGTTTTGCAGTTTTTCTGGGATATCAATCAATTTTCTTATTCAAAGTGTTTTTCTTGGAGTCACATTTCACTTGTCGGCCGATCTCATAACTCAACTCGAATAAGTCTTCACCAATCGACTTCAAATTAAAACTGTATATTTATTGTTACATTTATACAGAAGTATATAGGATTACTTTATTTAATTGCGCAGTTTTTTTTATGAACAATGCTTTCCCATTTTTATTGTTGAAAATATTGATATTAAAAGAAAAATACCGTTTTTACGAAAATTAACATATTAAAAAATTCCTACGTTCACACATAATCAAGAACTTAAACTTAATTATTCACAGTCTGTACTGCTCACTTACAAATTGCAAGAGCTTCTGGTTCTGTTGTAGACGCTTAAAAAATGGTCCCCTCATCGAAGAAAGTCAGTACAGCTGCCATTTTGTCTTGTATCATTTCGGAAAAATTAATTACTACAGTTCAATAGTCGTATAAGGAAATATTTTTTTTCGAAATTTTACCTTATCCCTATTGTCTCTCTAAATAAATTGTCAATATAATACTTAGTTTTCTTTTTCGTCCCTGGATTTGCCTTTTTCATGACGTTGATTTTCCGACTGCATATTTTTTTAAAATTAAAAATCTATTCATTTTGATACAAAATCACAAAATTTTCTCGGCATTTTTCTTGATTTTTTTTATATACTTATACAAAAAGCCGGCAGAATTTTAAACCAACCAGATCTTTAAGACACATGTTGACCTAACGTCACGCGAATGACTAGAATTCAGGATTGACTGACTCAGGACTGTTTTTACATCAAGAGCAAATGTTTTTAATTCTTTTCAAAAATCACGTAGTAGCTAACAAAAGGAAATATTCATTTCGTTCAAAAATAACTACTTCTTAATAGGATTTTTATTTTTATTTTTTTGTGTATAGAATAAAATGAAATGAGAAGTGCCATTAAGGAAAAGTGATTATTAATATGTGGGGACTTAATAATCATAATATAAATGGACATTATAATTGATAAAAGTACTCTTAGCGCAGTTGTTGAACAAAAAATTCAAACGTATTTAGAATATTTACTGAAATACTTAATTAATAATACTTTATATATTTAAAAATTAATACTAAAAATATTTGAAAATTAGCAATAAAATGATACTTAAAATATAATACTTAATTAGCAATGCTGAATTCTACGGCAATGCTTAGAACAGTTTGTCATTTACTACGCTGACAATTTCTCATATCTTTTTTTCTATTCAGACTTAGAGATAGATTAATGATTTTAAAACTTTATTTAAAAGCATTCTTCTTTAAAATAGCAAAATTTTGTTAGCATTCAAACGCATTAATCATTAATTAAATGCTAGTTTGAATTTGGAATTTGATGATAAATCGTTATGTTAAACCGTATCATTGGATGTTTTAACTCAATACGACGAATGATGTTCCTAAAAGAACATGATTTACTTCTAAAACTGATGTAATTGTTCGGAAAGATTTATTTCAGTTATATCAGCAGTGAAAAACTATCTTTTATAGAATAAATAAAAAAAAAATGACGTTTTAAGTGGCATTAGATAATTTTTTTTTTAAAATTGCGTGTATTTTGTCTAAAGGAGTTTGACTGCTTAAACAACTATCGAACTTTTAGACAAAAACGCTGAAAATATAGCAAACTAAAAGTGGACAAGGTTGATAACCAGATGTACTAGAACGAAAGTAGCGTGAACGATAGTAATTGAATACATGGTAGCTTATGTGTAACTTAAAAGTCAGTTCATAAGAGAGTATTTAGTCTGAATGTAAAATCGTGCAAAGAAGAAGTCATTAAAGAGTAACTTAACCCCCCTGCTCCCGCGGGGGGCATCCAGGGAGATACTGACGACTCAAAGTGCACGCTCGCACCTGCACAGAAATGAGAGTGACACAAAAAAGCTATGACTTGACGTTGTAGAATGGCAACACGTCCTCGTCAACGGACAAAGGAGACGTGGGATTTGGAATCTAGGACTCGCAAGATGGATGTACCAGACTGGACGTCGCACGAGCAGGACGGCAACCACACCACAAGCCAAGGTCCCCGCCCCTGACCAGAAGACTGGTCCAGCAAAGAAGAAGGCATCAAGAACAGCTCGCAAAAGTACAAATAATGTAGCAGAAGGTAAATTCACCTTTCATTTACTCAATATTACATAAAATCACAATTTGTAATTCTTCGATTACCTCTAAAAATTTCATCAATATCAGCAAAGGATTGTTTGAAGACTAGAATGTTTGATTGCTCTGAATCATGATAGATCCAGTACTGATATTGATGTACGCCATTCAGGATACTGATACATGGTTTGTTACTCTGAACAGTGTCTACCATAAACAACAGTTCTTCGATGCTAAGATGGATATTCAGGACATATCCATCTTAGTCCGAATTTACATTCACTTTAAATGTTCTCATTTGAATCGATTATTCATTTGCACATTTTTACTTCATTGTGCATTGTACTCTTTTTAACTTAATTAAAAAAAAAAAAAATGATAGGAAGTGTAAATATTGTTATTATACCATATTAAATTTTTATTATTTTTACCATACAATCGGAAGGTAGAACAATGCTATAAGTAACAACATTTAAAAAATAACTATTGTGGATCGTATGTATTTTTTTTAAAAGTGGAAACAACTGGATCTAGTTGTCTGACAGGGTGTTGTCAGCTAATATCAGTTCGAAGATTTGCTAGAGCCATTGAAAAGGCAATACTGCTATGAAAATAGTCTCGAGTAGAAGTGTGGCAGCAATTATTTTTTAAGGAATAATGAAACTTATTGTCATCCTCTTGCAAGCAATGCCATTCTCTTCAGTGGTCAAGAAACTCAAACAATGCTGCAAAATATCGAGCCGGAAACGTGGAATAACCATAAAGCAACTAGATTTGGCACCCAGTAACTATTCTTTGCTTCTGGAATTGAAAGAAAGTTTGTTTGGAACAAGAATCTCTTGATGCAATTCTGTGATAAATAACAATCGAGAACTATCTCTCATCGATCAGGAAGGTGATTGAACATTGATCCTACATTCCTGGGAATTCCGGATTTATGTTTGGTTATTATGTAAGGAAATGATCAGCAATTATGTTTTTTAATTCCATTTATTTATTTTTAAATGTTAATGAATAATTTTTTATAATTCTTGTAAACTTTTTTTAAATTTCATTCTCGTATATTTTAAGGGTAAAGTAAAACTGAACTTTCTATTTCTATGTGAAGATTAAATAACATTGAAGTGTTAATACTTCGAACTGAAAGAGAAAAATTTACTTTTTGATTTCTTCACTCGTAAAGTAAGTGTGAAAGTGCTGAGCAGGAGAACAAGAAAAATCACATCAGTCCTTAAATCAACTTTGTAAAAGAAGATTCCTACTCTAATGGAAGTGAGAACTGCAGATAAAAATAATATCAATGTTAGAAATTTTGTTAGAGTCAGACTTCAGGAAAACTCAGTATAATCTTTTTTATAAATAACTGTTTTATCTTATTTAAAAAAATAAACAAAACATGAGTTAATATTGGAAACTCATAAGGGAATCTTAATATAAATAATATATATTTATATATTTTTTTCAATTTTGCAATTGTAATTTTCGTAATCCAATTATAAATTGAAATAAGAATATTCCAATTGATACATGTAATAGTAGAATGTGTTATATATTCTAAATAAAAGTAATTTTTAATATTTTTTTATTTATAAATAACTTTATAATCTGCAAATTCTGGAAATGATTTAATAATTCGATTTTTAGAATTAATTTTCTATTACTTTTAAAATAGTACTTGAATTCTTTGGAAAAAGAAGAGTTTTGTTTTAAAAAGTAAAAAAATAGCATAACACGTATAAAGGTACAGTTGAAAAAAGTCGTAACTCAAAACACAACTTGAATTGATTTCACAATTAGTAAAAGTAAACGAATATTATTTATTATATAAAAATATTATTAGCATTATAATAAAAAGTACGATTTTAAAAGTATCAGAAGAACTATAAAAAATGAGTATATAAACTTTTGGATTATTATTTTTGCATAAAGAGGTTAAAAAGAAATTAATTGCGATTTTATAAGTTAGTTCTTTTTTCACGTCTTACTGATAATTAAACTTAATATACCAATAATTTAACAATTTAAACATTATTGCTCAACGTAAAAGATAATTTAATAATTTTAACGACAAATAAGAAAACAAGCAATTTAAAAAAGTACGAATTTTCACAATTATTTAATACTAGGGGGCTAAGCCCCCTGTTCGCTGCCGCTCACCAACCCCGATTATTGCTTCGCAATAATTGTCTTTTCTTGGCAGAAAACAGTTTTTCTACTTAAGTTAAAATTATTCACTTAACATATATGTACGAAAAGGAATTCTGTTTGCTTACTCTCGTGCCTCTACTTCCCACGTCCAAATATTATTATCTATTATTATTATAAACATTTAGATCTCTTGGTGAACGGAAGTGATTTTTCGAAGTAATCATTTTTTAAAATAACATTTATATTCTTATAACATTATATTGTTCTAACAAATTTGAGTTCACAACCATAATTTAATATTCTCGCCAATAATAGCAGTACTGGAAAATAAGTTTAAATTAGGAATTCGCTATCGCAACGAACTGTAGGGGGCGTTGTTGTATGTGCCGAATCCCTGCGATTTCCATATGAACAGTCATTCAGTTACACTGGAGACGTCTTTAATGTAACATGTAGCATTGTAACGTTCCATCTTTATTGTGGCTGATTAAATTTAAAAAAGAAAAATGTTTGTTTTCTTTCCTATGCAAACGAAAACAAAATGGTATCTCTTTTTTTTTAGAGAAGGAACATCCAGAACACATCGGAAAAATATTTGTAAATAAAGAGAAAAGAATAGGTATATTCTTATAAGAGTTCAAACCTAATGCCTGAGAAATAGTTTTACTAAATTTAATGGTATAACACGAAAGGCCCATTTAAATTTTAACGTAAAATAAAGAATGCTTACGAAACAAAAAAAACAAAAAACAAAAAAGAACCATTCTTTTTTTTTGTCGCCATTTTTTAGTGTTACGAAAATGCGTCTTTGGGACTTGCCAAAAACAAAACAAAATGCAATTTTATTTTTTTAGAAGCGAAATATTTTATGGAGTGAAATATAACGAAAATGTACCAATGTCCATAACATGAAACTTTATCTTAGTAAACATCCGTTTTGGAAATGTTATTTCATTTTGAATCTTATTTATTAGAGTTCATAATGGTTATAGAATCAGGTGAGAGAAAAGTTTGTTTTGAATCTATGCTAAACTCTATATCGGCCCATTTTCCACTGAAATCTGATTGACTACTTTGATTTTAAACAAAGTGTTTCATTTTAAGATTTTTTCCAAAAAGTTTAAGTGTAGATTGGCGGCACTTAAAAATCTGCCAAATCTGTAGCTGTGGTTAATACGTAAAAACCGAATTTTTCTTCCATACTTTTCTGAATCATATTACTTCAAATATTAGAATATGCAAGGAGTATACATAAACACATAATTTAATACTATTTAATCTTTCAAAAAAGGTATTTTGACAACAATTTTATCAAAAAATTATAAACTAAAAAACGTAAAATAAATTCTTAGGATAAAAACGATTTTAAAAATTCCTCATTTTTCAATAAAAACTTTCGTATTGTTTCTTTTTTTAATTCTTATAGTATTTAATCAGACGTAAAAAAACCATTCTGTAGAGAACTATCAAGTAAGAAAAAAAATTATTTACAAGCAATTTTTTTATTATAAAAATCATAACACTTACCTGATTTATAAGTCCGGAGAATTCCAAAATGATATGTTCTTTGTTTGAAAACTTTATTCTCAAATAATATACACATAGTTTATCCCTTCATTACTTTTAGGTAACATACCACACATCAAAATTTTATAATTGTAAGATCTCGATATGAATTTTAATATGTAGCTTAAAAACAGAATAGCTGAATTCTAGTTGAAATTCTTTCAAAACTAAAAAACACTTACCAAGAAAACGATAAAAAATTTATTTATAATCAGCACAAAAGATACTTTTTCAAGTAATTCGGATTATTCTTTATTGTTGTTTTTTGAATTATGTAGATACAGAAATATATACTATTCTATGAAGAATAAGAATATTCTATAACTATTACAGTTCTGTATGGAATTCATTGGAACACAATTATTCATTGGAATGACGAAAGCAATGTTGACTTCATTTTAACTTGTAATGAATTGAAGACAGAAAAATTATTTTACCGCAATACACACATCTGTAACAGCAAGTGATCATGAAATCATTTTTTGTTGTTGGTAATAGAAAGGTAAAAATTATTGAGAAGTTGTTCTTCAAATGCTTGGCATGTTCTGCTTCAATGTTTGGCATGTTCTGGTTAGTTTTTTCCAAGTTCTTCTACCTTTTCCTTAGGGAAATTTTGCTTCTAAGAAAATGGCGTCCGTCATTGCCAAAGGTTATGAGGGAACTAATGGTTACAGGCTCTCGCTAGAGGGCGTATCGACCGTTGCGATCCCGAATACAAAAATATTTAAAGGAAAACAATTTACGACTATTGTTAATTTTATGCTGATGACAGCCAGAACAATATGGAAATAAATGAGGGAAAACTGGATCCTACCACGTGATTTTCCAGCCAATAAAAATGTATTGACAACAATGGCAAACCGCGACACCATCATTAGATTTTTATATATAGTCAGAAATATGATGATGAATAATATAAATTTTTGCAATGTTATATTTTAAAAATAAAAATCATGAATGATATTTACTGATGAATGATATGAAATTTACTTAACATGAAAACTTTTCGTGTTATTTAAATTGTCGTTCTCTTAAATACTTAAATTCTTTTCCCGTGTGTTTTCTGTATTATCATTTCTGGCACAGATGATGATGTTTTCAAACAACGTCAACAATACGGTTATTCACTCCACGTGCATATACCGAAATACAACTTTTATATTTTCTTAATCAAATGCATCTTCTTTAGCTATAGCGTTTTACTATAGGTACAAAAGGTGTTTGTAGGTTAGGCAGGTATATGCATGTTTATTTTTTGTATACAATTATTTTAACTGTATGGATATATGCTTGCTGTATACATCTAATTAGTATAATAGATTATTATAATTGTGATAGTATGATCTATCACTTTAAAAAAAATCACAACACAGTGATCATTATAACTTATGAGTTCAGACACTGATGTATAATGTAAGTTGTTCAGTGAGCAAAAACTAGAATAACCTTTGATCTAATGATCATATTTTCACGTTCTTGAACTAATTTTTAAAGGTTCGAGGATGTGATCTCAAATATGCTAAGTAAATAATACCAATGATAGCTTAAGTTACAAAAGAAGACACAAAAACGTATTTTCTCTGAATAAATATACCTTTTTCCTGACAGGTTCGGATTTGTAATTTATATAATAGCCACATGCTAGAAAATATGGTCCCAATATTATATCAGGAGAATCGTCGAAAGTTTGACCCACTTAATGTTAATTTTACTTTCTGTGTATTTCGACATATTTCGAGAACATTTTAAGCGAATTTAAAAAAAAAATTTGCACACAATTATAAATTTTTTTTTTAATTGATAATTCCATACAAGAAAAAACTTTTGAAAATACTTATTATTGGATTGAGTGAAAAATCATTATTCCGTCCTTTTTGCAACAGAACATATTTGTAGTGTAGTTTCTGAAATACTTAAAAGGCTTGATAGCATAATTATTATATCATTGATAGCCGACAGTTTAAGCTTTATTATTAAAACAAATTCAGCAATTTTGTGAAGTTTTGAAGATTTTACAGTACATTGAACATGGAAGAGCAAACTGTTCGTTTTTGTCACATTTTGCTATCTTACTACCTTTAAGGGGAAAATACGCTTCGAGCATCTAATAAAGTGCATAAAGTTTACAGCGATGATGCTCTACAAAAAATTCAGTTCCAAAACTGGTTTAAGAAATTCTACTCTGGTGATTTTGATTTAAAAGATGCTCTTCCATCATATTACCAAGATTGATAATGACAAAATAAAGACATTAGTTCAGTCGAATCTTCGATACAAGATGTGAGAGATTGTAGAGACATTGAAGATCCGTTAAAAAAGTGTTTACGTTAATCTATAGAATATCCGTATCTATATCTATAGAATATAGTATCCGTATGTAAGGTCTATATTTGGGTTCTTCACGAACTCAACGAAGTTCAATTGACTGCACGAATAAAGATCAGCGATATGTTCTTAAAATGTGAAGGAAACTATCATTATCAACAATATGGTTGTGCAAACGGCTTTAGTCTGGAGATGATGTTAACGAATTCATTACCAGAACTCAACTCTCAACATGGTGGAATTGGAAGGGTGCTGCGTTTTTTTTTTTTGAGCTCCAACAAAGGACCGGTGCAATAATGCAGTCAAACTGTCATCCAGAAACAACCGGAACTCGTCAATCGCAAAGAAGTAGTGTTCCTTCACGTCAACGCGAGGCCAACTTTTAGAGTGAAAAAATGTCGAATTAAGACGAGGCTGTAAATCAGCACTTTAATCAGTTTTTCGCAAATAAAGACTGGTCTTATAACGAACCAGGAATGATGAAGCTCACCAAAAGATGGTAAAATGTTATTGAATAAAAAAGAACCCATATCATTGCTTGACGTTTAACCTTCTTTTAAATATACCTATAGATTTGAAAAAAAGACGCAATGACTTTTTACGCAACCTAATATTTTTAAATTTTAATAATTGTTAAAAAAATTTTGAATTGTAAGGTATAAAATTTTTAATTTCATTTTAAGGAAATTAATTTTACATGGCAAAGTAGAAAATTCAAGCGAAATTGGTTGAATAGTTACTGAGAAAAATTTATTTTAAAAATGTCAAATACTGAAAATTTATTTTCTCAGGAACTATTCGGCCGAATTCTCGCAAATTCTGAATTTTGCCTTGCAAAATTACAATCTTTAACACGATGTATACCTGAAATATTTTAACTATTCAATAATAAAATAATTAAAAAATATGATAATTATTTTCCAAAAGTTATTTTTCTGCATGAAATTATTTTTGGATAAATGAATTTTGTAATCATGGGCAATTTTTTTTAATTCGCTTGGAAAACTCATGAGAAATGGAGGAATACCCAAAAAGTAAAATTAAAATTAAGAGTACTAAACTTTGCACAGTTCTCCTGAGCACACGATTGGTACCATATTTCCCAGACTACGGCTACCCTTTATATTTTTTGAGACGGAAATCCGAATTTGACGAAAAAAAGGTAGTCAGAGAAAGTACGTCTTTGTGTCTGCTTTCGTAACTGAAAAAATCGTCTGCCCTAATTAGTTAGAATATTTGAGATCTTACCCTCGAACCATTAAGATTGGGTGAAAAAACGTGAAGATTCGATCATTAGGGATCTAAAGTTACTCAGAGTTGCCCGTTTCCTTTTTTTATTATTTGCGTACTGTTCATGCTACCATTGTTAAATTTTGCACATTGATGTTAAAACGTTTTTAAAGAACGGATTAATCATTCCTCTCCGAGTTTGTTTGTAGTTTTAAAACAGAATATATAAACTCGATTATTTATATGGAGAGGAGTTCAAGTTTAAGGATAATTATTCCATGATAGGTAAACCTTTAATATCCTCCCCATCTTCTCACCGAAAAAAATGCTCTCAAAAACCAAATAAATTTTAGGCAATATACTGAATTCATTTCTTTCTTTCTTTTACTTAATCTCAATCCTAACAATATTATAGCATAACATTGCTAGAAAAAAAAGTGGACCTATAAAAAGTTAATGCTAAGAAGGCCAATATTTACTATGCATAAGGAAGTATTCGGTAATATTTAAGTATAAAAGAAATATTAAAGAACTTATCCTTAATCTTTTAAATGCGTCATGTGTGTAGATCAAAATGATATTTCTTGCATGTTACCAATTCATGAATTTTTATCATGAAATCGCTCATAATTAATTATTTTATCTCATCCCCACAATGAAAGTAAAACCTTAATTTGTTTGGTAAGCAAAATGAAGAGCATGCAAGAGATTTTTTTAATGGGACACTTTCAAGTGACTCTGTGTGAGTATGCCATTCTTAATCGGTAGTTGAAACGTAGCATTTTTTTGCGTTAGCAACTGTTCTTCCCATTCTATTTCGACATAGCCATGCCCGTCAAGTATCAATTTTCTTAAATAGCATATTCTGTATTCCTACACAAAGATTCGTTTTCTAAGATTTCAATTATTTTACTATATATTTCTTACTAAACACAAAGACAGGCATGACAGGCATAAAGCCATGAAGAACATAAAAAAACTAATTACGCATCAAAATTGCTAGGTACACGAAAAAATATAATATATCATTATTACAATAAAATACAGAAACAAATAATATATCTAAGTTAAGTAAAAGACGTAGACGAGAATGAATTACATTCGATGTGTGATACGACACTGTATGTAATAAACTTAACTTTAATTAAAATGCTAACTTTTGTGCAAAAACTTTGCTCAACTTTAACACGCCATTTTGCTTATTAATGATCAGCAGGCACTAATATCATAGGTCACATGTGCGGGTATCTGTGATCTTCTTCTTCTTGAAATGCAAGTACCCAATTGCTCCAAGTCCCTGGGGGCAGGTAGTGAGTCCTTAGCTTTTCAGCTACCCGTGATGGCCATATATGTTAAATGTAAAAAAAAAAAGAAAAAAAAATTATGTATATGTATATATATGTGTATATGTATGTGTATGTATGTATATATATATGTATATGTGTGTATGCATGTATATATATATATATATATATATATATATATATATATATATATATATATATATATATATATATATATATATATATATATATATATATATATATATATATATATATATATATATGAAAAAAAAATTTGTCGCCTAGGCCGGGATAGCCTGGTCGGTGCGGCGCTGGGCCCATGTCCAAGTGTTCGTGAGTTCGGTCCCCGCCGGCCGAAGACTCCCCGTGTAGTAAATGGTGATACTGATGCACGTTAAATCTGTCGAGTCTCAAAGTCCTCCATGTTCCCATAACAAATCAATACCTCTGGGGGTACCGATCCAGCAGCTTCCTTGTCTTCTGGATTGGTTCAAAATTACAAGGCTACGGCGTTGAACATTAGTAGTCGTAAACCCAAAAATTGGGTCGGCTGTTCAACGACGGTCATAAAAAAAAAAAAAAAATTGTAACCGGGTTGAAAGTCATGTATTTGTTTTTATTTAATTACAAGCAAAAAGGAGAAAATAGTTAATTTCTTTGGCTAAAAAAGTATAGAACTGTTCTTAATTACTAAGCGAGACATTAAAAATATAAATATTTAAAAAAGTCAAAAATAAAAACTTAATTATGATTTTAAATTCAACCTGATACTTACCTGAAGTATATTTAAGACTATACAACTTATTTTCAACATACTTAAAGAAGCAATTAATTAATAACTTTTCTTAATGTATGCAATTATTAGATGCATTTAAAGACTTTACGTAATCTTCTTACTAAAGAATTAAATACGATACTAAAATAAAAATTATAGCCAATGAGCCATAAAATAAAAATTTTCTTCGAACTTGCTGAGTTCACAATGTTTTGATGTATTAAACACGAGCTTAACTTCAAAAGTAAATTTTTCTAAGCACTTAATGTCTTGCATATAAGCATGTGGAAATCAATGAATATAAAAGAAAGCAATAAATTCATTAAAGGAGACCTTAACGCAATTACTGCCAATACAGGGAAGTTAATAATTTCTTTGCATTTTCCCAAATTTTAAAAATGTATGCGAAAGTGTCGACATTCTGTAATTTATTGATTTTCTCACCATTCAAAATATAATTGCTTGTAAATTAACTAAGTAAATTTAAAAATAATGATTAATGGTCTTAATTAGTAAAAGTGCCGCTGTAAATTTAGTTATTTATCGTAAAGTATCTATTCGTACACGAAAGCTATCCGTAAAAGTGCGATCTTGCAAAATTTATTCGATAATTTACCAGAATTGCAAATTTTGATTGCATACGTTTATAGGTAAACCGTTTAAATATTTTGACACTTTTGCTGATTATTTTTAAGACGAACGTTATTTATTGTTATAAAATATTTTTAAGGCAATCAACAAAGTCGTTTTAAATTAACACTTAAAAATACTTAGTTAATTCAATTAAACTTAGTTAAATTACCAAGTTCATGTCAGTTACACATACACCGAAAAAAAAAAAAAAAGCATGGCTAAAACTACCAGAATACGGTAAAATTTATTGTGCTCTATGGGGACACTAAAAAGCTCGGTAATTTTTACCAAAGCGCTTTGGTCATGATTTTGATAAAATTACCACTAAAATATGGGTTTTATAATATGTGATATAATTTGAAAAATGTGATATAATTTGAAAAATGGTAATTTTTACAAAAGCGCTTTGGTCATGATTTTGATAAAATTAACACTAAAATATGGGTTTTATAATATGTGATATAATTTGAAAAATGTGATATAATTTGAAAAATGGTAATTTTTACCAAAGCGCTTTGGTCATGATTTTGATAAAATTACCACTAAAATATGGGTTTTATAATATGTGATATAATTTGAAAAATGTGATATAATTTGAAAAATGGTAATTTTTACAAAAGCGCTTTGGTCATGATTTTGATAAAATTAACACTAAAATATGGGTTTTATAATATGTGATATAATTTGAAAAATGTGATATAATTTGAAAAATGGTAATTTTTACCAAAGCGCTTTGGTCATGATTTTGATAAAATTAACACTAAAATATGGGTTTTATAATATGTGATATAATTTGAAAAATGTGATATAATTTGAAAAATGGTAATTTTTACAAAAGCGCTTTGGTCATGATTTTGATAAAATTAACACTAAAATATGGGTTTTATAATATGTGATATAATTTGAAAAATGTGATATAATTTGAAAAATGGTAATTTTTACCAAAGCGCTTTGGTCATGATTTTGATAAAATTACCACTAAAATATGGGTTTTATAATATGTGATATAATTTGAAAAATGTGATATAATTTGAAAAATGGTAATTTTTACAAAAGCGCTTTGGTCATGATTTTGATAAAATTAACACTAAAATATGGGTTTTATAATATGTGATATAATTTGAAAAATGTGATATAATTTGAAAAATGGTAATTTTTACCAAAGCGCTTTGGTCATGATTTTGATAAAATTAACACTAAAATATGGGTTTTATAATATGTGATATAATTTGAAAAATGTGATATAATTTGAAAAATGGTAATTTTTACAAAAGCGCTTTGGTCATGATTTTGATAAAATTAACACTAAAATATGGGTTTTATAATATGTGATATAATTTGAAAAATGTGATATAATTTGAAAAATGGTAATTTTTACCAAAGCGCTTTGGTCATGATTTTGATAAAATTACCACTAAAATATGGGTTTTATAATATGTGATATAATTTGAAAAATGTGATATAATTTGAAAAATGGTAATTTTTACAAAAGCGCTTTGGTCATGATTTTGATAAAATTAACACTAAAATATGGGTTTTATAATATGTGATATAATTTGAAAAATGTGATATAATTTGAAAAATGGTAATTTTTACCAAAGCGCTTTGGTCATGATTTTGATAAAATTAACACTAAAATATGGGTTTTATAATATGTGATATAATTTGAAAAATGTGATATAATTTGAAAAATGGTAATTTTTACAAAAGCGCTTTGGTCATGATTTTGATAAAATTAACACTAAAATATGGGTTTTATAATATGTGATATAATTTGAAAAATGTGATATAATTTGAAAAATGGTAATTTTTACAAAAGCGCTTTGGTCATGATTTTGATAAAATTAACACTAAAATATGGGTTTTATAATATGTGATATAATTTGAAAAATGTGATATAATTTGAAAAATGGTAATTTTTACCAAAGCGCTTTGGTCATGATTTTGATAAAATTAACACTAAAATATGGGTTTTATAATATGTGATATAATTTGAAAAATGTGATATAATTTGAAAAATGGTAATTTTTACCAAAGCGCTTTGGTCATGATTTTGATAAAATTAACACTAAAATATGGGTTTTATAATATGTGATATAATTTGAAAAATGTGATATAATTTGAAAAATGGTAATTTTTACCAAAGCGCTTTGGTCATGATTTTGATAAAATTAACACTAAAATATGGGTTTTATAATATGTGATATAATTTGAAAAATGTGATATAATTTGAAAAATGGTAATTTTTACAAAAGCGCTTTGGTCATGATTTTGATAAAATTAACACTAAAATATGGGTTTTATAATATGTGATATAATTTGAAAAATGTGATATAATTTGAAAAATGGTAATTTTTACCAAAGCGCTTTGGTCATGATTTTGATAAAATTAACACTAAAATATGGGTTTTATAATATGTGATATAATTTGAAAAATGTGATATAATTTGAAAAATGGTAATTTTTACCAAAGCGCTTTGGTCATGATTTTGATAAAATTAACACTAAAATATGGGTTTTATAATATGTGATATAATTTGAAAAATGTGATATAATTTGAAAAATGGTAATTTTTACAAAAGCGCTTTGGTCATGATTTTGATAAAATTAACACTAAAATATGGGTTTTATAATATGTGATATAATTTGAAAAATGTGATATAATTTGAAAAATGGTAATTTTTACAAAAGCGCTTTGGTCATGATTTTGATAAAATTAACACTAAAATATGGGTTTTATAATATGTGATATAATTTGAAAAATGTGATATAATTTGAAAAATGGTAATTTTTACCAAAGCGCTTTGGTCATGATTTTGATAAAATTAACACTAAAATATGGGTTTTATAATATGTGATATAATTTGAAAAATGTGATATAATTTGAAAAATGGTAATTTTTACAAAAGCGCTTTGGTCATGATTTTGATAAAATTAACACTAAAATATGGGTTTTATAATATGTGATATAATTTGAAAAATGTGATATAATTTGAAAAATGGTAATTTTTACAAAAGCGCTTTGGTCATGATTTTGATAAAATTAACACTAAAATATGGGTTTTATAATATGTGATATAATTTGAAAAATGTGATATAATTTGAAAAATGGTAATTT
This sequence comes from Parasteatoda lunata, assembly GCA_949128135.1. NCBI lineage: Eukaryota > Metazoa > Arthropoda > Arachnida > Araneae > Theridiidae > Parasteatoda > Parasteatoda lunata. The sequence continues at coordinate 62,693,098 of OX421977.1, forward strand.
TTACAAAAGCGCTTTGGTCATGATTTTGATAAAATTAACACTAAAATATGGGTTTTATAATATGTGATATAATTTGAAAAATGTGATATAATTTGAAAAATGGTAATTTTTACCAAAGCGCTTTGGTCATGATTTTGATAAAATTAACACTAAAATATGGGTTTTATAATATGTGATATAATTTGAAAAATGTGATATAATTTGAAAAATGGTAATTTTTACAAAAGCGCTTTGGTCATGATTTTGATAAAATTAACACTAAAATATGGGTTTTATAATATGTGATATAATTTGAAAAATGTGATATAATTTGAAAAATGGTAATTTTTACAAAAGCGCTTTGGTCATGATTTTGATAAAATTAACACTAAAATATGGGTTTTATAATATGTGATATAATTTGAAAAATGTGATATAATTTGAAAAATGGTAATTTTTACAAAAGCGCTTTGGTCATGATTTTGATAAAATTAACACTAAAATATGGGTTTTATAATATGTGATATAATTTGAAAAATGTGATATAATTTGAAAAATGGTAATTTTTACCAAAGCGCTTTGGTCATGATTTTGATAAAATTAACACTAAAATATGGGTTTTATAATATGTGATATAATTTGAAAAATGTGATATAATTTGAAAAATGGTAATTTTTACAAAAGCGCTTTGGTCATGATTTTGATAAAATTAACACTAAAATATGGGTTTTATAATATGTGATATAATTTGAAAAATGTGATATAATTTGAAAAATGGTAATTTTTACCAAAGCGCTTTGGTCATGATTTTGATAAAATTACCACTAAAATATGGGTTTTATAATATGTGATATAATTTGAAAAATGTGATATAATTTGAAAAATGGTAATTTTTACAAAAGCGCTTTGGTCATGATTTTGATAAAATTAACACTAAAATATGGGTTTTATAATATGTGATATAATTTGAAAAATGTGATATAATTTGAAAAATGGTAATTTTTACCAAAGCGCTTTGGTCATGATTTTGATAAAATTAACACTAAAATATGGGTTTTATAATATGTGATATAATTTGAAAAATGTGATATAATTTGAAAAATGGTAATTTTTACAAAAGCGCTTTGGTCATGATTTTGATAAAATTAACACTAAAATATGGGTTTTATAATATGTGATATAATTTGAAAAATGTGATATAATTTGAAAAATGGTAATTTTTACCAAAGCGCTTTGGTCATGATTTTGATAAAATTAACACTAAAATATGGGTTTTATAATATGTGATATAATTTGAAAAATGTGATATAATTTGAAAAATGGTAATTTTTACAAAAGCGCTTTGGTCATGATTTTGATAAAATTAACACTAAAATATGGGTTTTATAATATGTGATATAATTTGAAAAATGTGATATAATTTGAAAAATGGTAATTTTTACCAAAGCGCTTTGGTCATGATTTTGATAAAATTAACACTAAAATATGGGTTTTATAATATGTGATATAATTTGAAAAATGTGATATAATTTGAAAAATGGTAATTTTTACAAAAGCGCTTTGGTCATGATTTTGATAAAATTAACACTAAAATATGGGTTTTATAATATGTGATATAATTTGAAAAATGTGATATAATTTGAAAAATGGTAATTTTTACAAAAGCGCTTTGGTCATGATTTTGATAAAATTAACACTAAAATATGGGTTTTATAATATGTGATATAATTTGAAAAATGTGATATAATTTGAAAAATGGTAATTTTTACCAAAGCGCTTTGGTCATGATTTTGATAAAAGTAACACTAAAATATGGGTTTTATAATATGTGATATAATTTGAAAAATGTGATATAATTTGAAAAATGGTAATTTTTACCAAAGCGCTTTGGTCATGATTTTGATAAAATTAACACTAAAATATGGGTTTTATAATATGTGATATAATTTGAAAAATGTGATATAATTTGAAAAATGGTAATTTTTACCAAAGCGCTTTGGTCATGATTTTGATAAAATTAACACTAAAATATGGGTTTTATAATATGTGATATAATTTGAAAAATGTGATATAATTTGAAAAATGGTAATTTTTACAAAAGCGCTTTGGTCATGATTTTGATAAAATTAACACTAAAATATGGGTTTTATAATATGTGATATAATTTGAAAAATGTGATATAATTTGAAAAATGGTAATTTTTACCAAAGCGCTTTGGTCATGATTTTGATAAAATTAACACTAAAATATGGGTTTTATAATATGTGATATAATTTGAAAAATGTGATATAATTTGAAAAATGGTAATTTTTACCAAAGCGCTTTGGTCATGATTTTGATAAAATTAACACTAAAATATGGGTTTTATAATATGTGATATAATTTGAAAAATGTGATATAATTTGAAAAATGGTAATTTTTACAAAAGCGCTTTGGTCATGATTTTGATAAAATTAACACTAAAATATGGGTTTTATAATATGTGATATAATTTGAAAAATGTGATATAATTTGAAAAATGGTAATTTTTACAAAAGCGCTTTGGTCATGATTTTGATAAAATTAACACTAAAATATGGGTTTTATAATATGTGATATAATTTGAAAAATGTGATATAATTTGAAAAATGGTAATTTTTACCAAAGCGCTTTGGTCATGATTTTGATAAAATTAACACTAAAATATGGGTTTTATAATATGTGATATAATTTGAAAAATGTGATATAATTTGAAAAATGGTAATTTTTACAAAAGCGCTTTGGTCATGATTTTGATAAAATTAACACTAAAATATGGGTTTTATAATATGTGATATAATTTGAAAAATGTGATATAATTTGAAAAATGGTAATTTTTACAAAAGCGCTTTGGTCATGATTTTGATAAAATTAACACTAAAATATGGGTTTTATAATATGTGATATAATTTGAAAAATGTGATATAATTTGAAAAATGGTAATTTTTACAAAAGCGCTTTGGTCATGATTTTGATAAAATTAACACTAAAATATGGGTTTTATAATATGTGATATAATTTGAAAAATGTGATATAATTTGAAAAATGGTAATTTTTACCAAAGCGCTTTGGTCATGATTTTGATAAAATTAACACTAAAATATGGGTTTTATAATATGTGATATAATTTGAAAAATGTGATATAATTTGAAAAATGGTAATTTTTACAAAAGCGCTTTGGTCATGATTTTGATAAAATTAACACTAAAATATGGGTTTTATAATATGTGATATAATTTGAAAAATGTGATATAATTTGAAAAATGGTAATTTTTACCAAAGCGCTTTGGTCATGATTTTGAAAAAAATAACACTAAAATATGGGTTTTATAATATGTGATATAATTTGAAAAATGTGATATAATTTGAAAAATGGTAATTTTTACCAAAGCGCTTTGGTCATGATTTTGATAAAATTAACACTAAAATATGGGTTTTATAATATGTGATATAATTTGAAAAATGTGATATAATTTGAAAAATGGTAATTTTTACCAAAGCGCTTTGGTCATGATTTTGATAAAATTAACACTAAAATATGGGTTTTATAATATGTGATATAATTTGAAAAATGTGATATAATTTGAAAAATGGTAATTTTTACAAAAGCGCTTTGGTCATGATTTTGATAAAATTAACACTAAAATATGGGTTTTATAATATGTGATATAATTTGAAAAATGTGATATAATTTGAAAAATGGTAATTTTTACCAAAGCGCTTTGGTCATGATTTTGATAAAATTAACACTAAAATATGGGTTTTATAATATGTGATATAATTTGAAAAATGTGATATAATTTGAAAAATGGTAATTTTTACCAAAGCGCTTTGGTCATGATTTTGATAAAATTAACACTAAAATATGGGTTTTATAATATGTGATATAATTTGAAAAATGTGATATAATTTGAAAAATGGTAATTTTTACCAAAGCGCTTTGGTCATGATTTTGATAAAATTAACACTAAAATATGGGTTTTATAATATGTGATATAATTTGAAAAATGTGATATAATTTGAAAAATGGTAATTTTTACAAAAGCGCTTTGGTCATGATTTTGATAAAATTAACACTAAAATATGGGTTTTATAATATGTGATATAATTTGAAAAATGTGATATAATTTGAAAAATGGTAATTTTTACAAAAGCGCTTTGGTCATGATTTTGATAAAATTAACACTAAAATATGGGTTTTATAATATGTGATATAATTTGAAAAATGTGATATAATTTGAAAAATGGTAATTTTTACCAAAGCGCTTTGGTCATGATTTTGATAAAATTAACACTAAAATATGGGTTTTATAATATGTGATATAATTTGAAAAATGTGATATAATTTGAAAAATGGTAATTTTTACAAAAGCGCTTTGGTCATGATTTTGATAAAATTAACACTAAAATATGGGTTTTATAATATGTGATATAGTTTGAAAAATGTGATATAATTTGAAAAATGGTAATTTTTACAAAAGCGCTTTGGTCATGATTTTGATAAAATTAACACTAAAATATGGGTTTTATAATATGTGATATAATTTGAAAAATGTGATATAATTTGAAAAATGGTAATTTTTACAAAAGCGCTTTGGTCATGATTTTGATAAAATTAACACTAAAATATGGGTTTTATAATATGTGATATAATTTGAAAAATGTGATATAATTTGAAAAATGGTAATTTTTACCAAAGCGCTTTGGTCATGATTTTGATAAAATTAACACTAAAATATGGGTTTTATAATATGTGATATAATTTGAAAAATGTGATATAATTTGAAAAATGGTAATTTTTACAAAAGCGCTTTGGTCATGATTTTGATAAAATTAACACTAAAATATGGGTTTTATAATATGTGATATAATTTGAAAAATGTGATATAATTTGAAAAATGGTAATTTTTACCAAATCGCTTTGGTCATGATTTTGATAAAATTAACACTAAAATATGGGTTTTATAATATGTGATATAATTTGAAAAATGTGATATAATTTGAAAAATGGTAATTTTTACCAAAGCGCTTTGGTCATGATTTTGATAAAATTAACACTAAAATATGGGTTTTATAATATGTGATATAATTTGAAAAATGTGATATAATTTGAAAAATGGTAATTTTTACCAAAGCGCTTTGGTCATGATTTTGATAAAATTAACACTAAAATATGGGTTTTATAATATGTGATATAATTTGAAAAATGTGATATAATTTGAAAAATGTGATATAATTTGAAAAATGGTAATTTTTACCAAAGCGCTTTGGTCATGATTTTGATAAAATTAACACTAAAATATGGGTTTTATAATATGTGATATAATTTGAAAAATGTGATATAATTTGAAAAATGGTAATTTTTACCAAAGCGCTTTGGTCATGATTTTGATAAAATTGGTAATTTTATTATGACAGCGTAGAGCATGGCGCTAAAGCCATTTATTTAGCTTAAATTTACTTTTCAGTTTCGTAATTTTTATTAAATAACGTAAATAAATAGCAAATTAATGGTTTAAATATAGTATATTTTGGTTTTATTAACCAGAATTATGGTATTTTTATCATAAGAATAATTACTATACAGTATGGTAATTTTCCAGATTTTTTTTTTCTTTGTGCATGGTATACATATTGCATACAAAAGCATCCAAATTCTAAAATGTCCCCTTTCTCAAAAAATAAAAATACCTCACTTGTGGCTCTTAAGTTTTTAAATTTTGTGCAGAATTTAGGAGTCAATTTTCACAAATTTCTCTGAAAAGCAAATCCTGCTTATATATATTGTGAAATACAAAACTCATAATAACGTCAAATAGCTAACACGGGCTTAAAACCACTGTAAATATAAATGTAAGATTTTTATATAAAATTGCTCAGGAACAGGAATTGCTCTTTCACTAATGTTCAAATATTTTTAATAGAATTTAAATTTTTATAAACAACAGCCAAAAACATTTTTTTTAAACATTTACGTGACTTTATGTTATAATTTGTACAAGATACTGGAGTCAATTTAATATATATTTACAGAAAATCTGAGTGAAAAGCAAATCAAGCATACATCTTTTTAAATTCACAATTTGTAATAACGTCAAATAATTAAAACATATTTAAAACTCTGTAAATATAAATGTAAGGTTTCTATATAAAATAATTCACTATTTCTTAAGCATCTTATATGGAACTAGGAGGCTTCGCCCCCTGCTCGCTGGCGCTCACCAACCCCCGGAACTGCTTTCGCAGTTCATTTCGGATTGCTTCGCAATCCAATGCTCGCTTTGCTCGCTCATTGGATACGTTCTTAACGTCTAGCTTTTGTTTACTTTTTTGAATACTGAAGTTCCGAAAGCTTTTCACTGTAGAAAATTCTAAACCTGTACATTTCAATATTAATTTGAAATTGCAATTGTTAATTTGGGCATTTGGCGAAACACCACTTACAGAATTGAAGGATTTGATACGTCAAGCGCTCAGGTATCATAATTTTGATTTATGTTGCTAAGTTAACTTTAGATAAATTCTATGGCTGGCAACAGCATTTTTATTTTTAAAGTTGTTTATTTTTATTCTTGTCGCAGCTGAATTGAACAACCTGATAATGCTCACTCTGGTTATTGTTTCCGTTTTCAAAAGCGCTATATGTTGAGCCACCTCAGCTAGATTTGGCATGTGACATTTTTAGATGCAATCATTGGTCGATTTTCTAACGTTGCCATTCGGGAAGTTGTAATGAGGCTTTTTTTTGGTGCCGTGTAAAAGAAATATATATATAGATAGATTTGTCTTATATATCTGACTTTGTTACGTGACTTGTTCATATTTTAACATCAATCTAGCAGAAAATATGAATGAAAAACAAATCAAGCATACGTATTTTGAAATGTACAATTTATAATAACGTCAAATAATTATCACGGATATAACACACTGAAAATATAAATGTAAGATTTTTATAAAAAAATATTTTACTAATTTTTAAATGTCTTTTATCGAATTTAAATTTTAGCAAACGATAACAAAAACATTTTTGTAACATTTACGTGACTTGTATGTCAATATTTTTTGAAAGCAAATATATGTATAAACAAAGAACTTACAAATTTCTTATTTTAGTTTGAAATTCATACAGCTGATACATAGTTTAAAAGCCAGAAACAAAATAGCTGTTCTTAAACTTGTCAAAAGTCGAAACCCGTCGCCTAAAGGTGGGAAACTTTGGAGAAAAGAACGTAAACAAATCCTGAATAATGTATTAGCAAATCGAGAAGTTTGATTTACCAGCTTTATACTTATGTTTCTGAAATTTCTGTTTTAGGTAGCTTTGCTTGGCTAAAAAACTAAAAACAAAATGGGAAAAAAGGAGTTGTAGATCTAAAAATACTTCAAATTTTAGAACCATTTTTCTCAGATAGAATTTGTAAGATTTCCAAAATGGTATTCGCAAAAATGACTCTTTTTAATACCGTATTTCGAACAACTGCGTTTGTTTTCTGTAATACAATAAGTTTAGACCTTGCTTAAAATTCAAAAGACTGTTAAAAGTATCAGCATAAACACATACAGTATGGGAATAAAAAGTTTCCTTTATATTTCAGAAACATTTGCAATTCCTCCAAAACATAAATAAAAGCAAAAAAAAATATTTCCGTTATGAAATTTTGGAAATAAAATATTGTATTTGTATGTAAAAAAATTTTATGGTGCTTTTTTTAAGAACAAAACCCTGGTTCCGATGACTTTTTTTCTATAATCGAAAAAAAAAATTATTTGTATTAAATATTAAATCTTTGCCACTGTTTCTCATGTGGTTTTGGGGAAAGCAATAGTCAGTAGAGTTTTTGAGACAGGGGTTCGAATACTGATATCTTTTGTAATGAATTTGAATGATTTTTGATCTTAACGAAGAGAAATTACAAGCTAAGAAACAATTTAAATAGTTCTAAGCCCCACCTTAAATATGCTAATTAACTGATGAAGACGATATTTATGTTACCTAATCCAGATATAGAAACGGATTTTTATAAATGAACATACCCGTAGGTGAGCTTTTTTTTTCTGGACATAATTCAAAATGCGTGTAAATGAAAATATTCATAGCTCAAAATGCGTGTTCAAGAAAATATTCATAGCTCAAAATGCGTGTTCAAGAAAATATTCATAGCTCAAAATGCGTGTTCATTAAAATATGTAGCTCAAAATGCATGTTCAAGAAAAGGGGCATAGCTCAAATTGCGTGTTTAACAAGAAGAAAATGGTCAAAGTTTCAAGTGTGTATTAAAGAAAATGGGCAAAGCTTAAAACACGTATTTAAAAAATAGATAAAGCTCAAAATGCGTATTTAGATAATAAACGTAGCATAAAACCCATGTTTAAGAAAGGAGACATAGCTCAAGATGTGTATTTAAGAAAATGGGCATAGCTCAAAATGTGTATTTAAGAAAATGGGCAGAGCTCAAAATACGTATTTTTTAAAAAAAGATATAGCTCAAAATGCGTTTTTAGATATTAAACACAGCATATAAGTTGCGCATATAAGAAAAATTGCACAATGCGCATATAAGAAAAATGACAGGAGCTTTTTTAATGTTCAACCCTAATTTTAATAACCATCCTTGTGAAACGAGTTGTTCACTTTTAAAGTATTTTTAAAAAAGGCTAAGCTAAAAATGTAATAAGTGATTTATGCAAATGGTTAATATAACATTAATTATATATTTGGATTTATTAGACAATTCCTTGAAAAAGAACAATATTCATATGGGAAGTTTGAAAATAAGAACGGAATCAAATGTTATGTCCATTTTCTTAAGTAGCTATATAAATTTTTTTTAAATAGCCATATTTTTTAAAATTACGTATTTTGAGTCCTTTCACATCTTAAATAAATTCAATCACTTAGTTTGTCTTATGTATTACTATTTGAATTGACTGATTCAATTCTTGAAATGTGTTGTGCATATTGTAAGCAGATGTCAGTATTGTAAGTAGATTGGTAATTGAGGAAATTCTTTTTTACATTGTCTTTGTACCACAACACAGGGATAATGCAGAGATATAATCAAACAAAGAAAATATCTTGCTTTATTATTATAGTAAAATTAACAAAAATGGCCATGCTTATAACTTGAAAAGCATATTATATTAAAAAAATAAAATATTAAGCGGCATTTTTTTAGAAGGACGAAAAAAGTTTCTTTTTATGCATCCATTGTATGTAACAATTTTTGTAATTATCATCGGATATCCACATCTCCCAATCCTAACACTAAAAAGTTGAAATAAATCAATAGTTGCTTATTGAAAAAAAAATCCAAAATTGGTGAGTTATTAATAGATAATATAGCCAAAAATAAAGCCAATCCCACGTTATTAATACTAAATTTTAAATAATCAGACTGCAGCTTATAATTACCAAAAAGATAGCCTTGGTTGTTAAAGGGATAGAGTGCCCAATGAGGTGAACCGGATTCGAATCTCAGCGATGGTTGGTCGATTCGAATTCCGCACCCGGCTCACACCAATCACGGTACTAACGTATAATATCCTGAGTGGTAGACGGATCATGGATTAGAGTGACCTTGCCATCAGGCTAATCGGGGGAGGATTTCGTGGTTCTCCCAACCATGTAACGCAAATGAGGGCCATCAAAAAGTCCTCTACGAAAGCATATTTCTCCTAATACTTAATGTAGGAGTTCTGGATAGTGTCTTCTGGATTGAAATCAAAATTACAAGGCTGGAGAGTTGAACATTAGTAGTCGTAAACCCTAAATTGGATCGGATGCTCAAAGGTGGTAATAAAAATCATTAAAAAGACTGTTGGAATTTAATTTAACCTTGTAACTGAAACATTAACGCATTTTCAACTGTCAAGCCCTTTATGGCTGCAATTTCCGAACTCGGCTCACACACATCCTATACAGTCTTCAAGTGCCAGAACTCTCAAAACTCATTTTCCAAACTTATGGAAATATTTAGCACTGGTATTGACAAGAAAACAACAACAACAATTGGAACATATTTGTAATTAGCGAAATCAAATAGTTAAATAAAGTAAAGTTTAAAATAGATTTTGATATTTGATAAGTCGCGATATACTGAATTAATGAGTTATACCTTTGTATTGAATTAAAAAGTTAATGATTACTGTGATTGATAAGAAAAAATAAAATGTTTATATTTTCTGTTTATGAAATATGATAAAAATTAAACAATTGATTTAATTTAATTATAATAGGGTTAATGATTAAAAGAAATTACATTTACGTAATTAAAATTTTTCAAAAAGCTTAGAAATATGTAATGCCTATAATGGTATCACAATCAGTACTTTATAGGTATTTAGTATACCATTATTTATCATTGGTAGTATATAGAATTCACCGGTAATATATATTCATTAAAATAATATTCTTACATTGCATGAATGTTTAATACGCTAACTATAAAAATAATTGACAGGGAACTGCGAAGATTTTAAGTTATAGTTAAAATTAATATAACATAAAGTAAAATTGTTTTTTTTGTAATTATTACACATTATTAAACAATGAATTCTGTCAGAAAGATGAAGATTTTATCAGAGCGATTTCGATAAAGCAATATTGTAAACACATATGCATTCCTAAAATAATCTAATTTTATAATTTTTCTATCATTACGAAGTAAGAAGAATATCCCAAAGTTTATATGCTTAAAGACATTTTTTCACGCAGAATGTTTCCCCTTTACTATTATAAAAATTGGCTTTTGAAATGGTTTCCACCAATTTTTCACGAAACGCATTTAATGTCAAGAATAAATCACCCTCCAATAAGAGTTTTCCATGTTTTCCATAGAATGCCGGAAGAAAAGACGCATTGTAAATTACATTACATTCATTGGTTTTCAGGTAACTTGATTTATGCTAAGATATAACAGCAAGTAATAAAGTAAAGTTTTATTTTATTTTATTTTTGAAAATGGGATACGTAGTCATATTCCGGAAACTGTATAATGCGATTGTGGGTTTTGCTGCTTCAGGTAAAAGAAAATACTATTTATCTTCTTGATTGGTTTGGATAAAATGGAGTCAATGTACAAGATCTCTACTATCAAAATAGAAAAAAAAAATTAAAATCTAGCTAAAAGTCATCGAATTATGTAAAATATTTTCATACTATGAACTTTGAGTACAATATTTCTCTATATAATACTTATTCCCGCTTATCTTAATAGCGCAAAGTAACCAAAATGCAAAAGGTCAGAATTTTTTTCCTGTAAGGAATGTCTGAACTACATTTAAAATAAAAATGAAATAACTAATAACATGAAAAAAACATATAATAACGTATAAAAAATTCTGGTAAAATTACCAAACTGTACGATTATAACATTTTTGGTAAAAAAAACCCCATAATTCTGGTATTCAAATATACGGTAGTTAAACCATTCATTTGTTAATTTCCCCGTTTAAATTGTAATGGTTTACCAGAAATTCTGATTTTCAAAATCATAGCTTTTATTACTGTTATAAAATAATATTATATATATTTGGTTAAAAAAACTAAAATAAAATATTTTTTTAAACGTTGTTTTCAATGAATTTTTTTTCTTCATCAAAATGAATTGCTCTTAAGACTTAATCTTGTAACTCATAAGTTTGAAGTCATTCATTTGTTAATTTCCCTTTTTAAATTGTAATGGTTTACCAGAAATTCTGATTTTCAAAATCATACCTCTTATTACCGTTATAAAATAATATAATTTGGTTAAAAAAACTATTTTTAAACGTTGTTTTCAATGAATTTATCCCCATCATAATGAATTGCTCTTAAGACTTTATCTTGTAAGTCATAAGTTTGCAGTCATTCATTTGTTAATTTCCCCGTTTAAATTGTAATGATTTACCAGAAATTCTGATTTTCAAAATCATAGCTCTTATTTCCGTTATAAAATAATATAATATATATTTGGTTAAAAAAACTAAAATAAAATATTATTTTTAAACGTTGTTTTCAATGAATTTTCCCCCCATCAAAATGAATCGCTCTTAAGACTTAATCTTGTAAGTCATAAGTTTGCAGTCAGAATAAGAGCTGTCAAAATGGTAAAGAGTTTTGTTCTAGGTGCGAGCATACAGATTGAATTAAAATACTGAATTACTAAGTATAACTATATTAAGTATTAGAATACTAAATCATTATTATGTTTTAATACCTATTGGAGTTAGAAACTGTGAAATTTCGAAAGAAATTGCGAAAGCTATTTCGGAGATTGGTAAGTGATAGCGAAAAGATGTTGGTAGACCTTTAGTAAAATATGAATTGATTTAATAAATGAACATAGTTTTTTCACGTGGATTGTCATTGTAGACAAGCAATGTTGACTTTCTCATGTGATTAGTCAATATTTTTAACAAAAAAAAAAAAAAAGATCGCAGAAACACCATCAGTCGAAACTTATATAAGAAACTAAAAGTAATTGATTTATTTAAAATAATTTCCTGAAATGAACTCTGTGCATATAATAGAATGAGACATACTTTATGAAATGAATATTTTTCCTTATGAATATGAATGCAGTTTATAGATATTAATCGCTATTTAAAATTATTAATGAATATTTAAATAAACAATTTCTAATAAAACATACAGCTGCTTTATTAAAAATAATAGGCCATTTTTTTAATTTACAAAGGCTTAACATTGTGATAATTATATTATTATGATTTGAAGATTTAAAAAAAAATAAATAGGATTGAAATAATTTAATTTACTACATCAAATGTGAAAAAGTAGAGTATTTAAAGTATTTCCATAATTAAAAGATAATTAAGTCAGGAAATATTTTTTTACTGTCACACGGAGTTTTTCGATTCTGTTGAAATATCGATATGATGTTCTTATCATATGGGAATTTACATAAAAATAAAACGGAAAAAATACTTACTTTAAATGATGATTAAATATATTGGGAATTGCTGTCAGAACATTAAATACTATTACATTATTCAAATAGATCCAATTATTTCCTTTCTTTTAAATTTAATAATCAACAAGGATTATATATAATTTGAAACGCACAAGTTCCCAAATGACTTAAAATATATTTATTGTTCTAATTTAGATAAAACAATGTAGCACAAAAGATAAAAAGTTAAAATGTGATTTTTTTTAAAATGTTAATTGTGATTATTTTATTGTCAAACTGTCCCATTGGAGTTTTTTCATTAGGAAAAATAAAATTTTCAAGACATACACTGTTAGAATTTTCATTCTAAAATTACGATAAAATATTGTGGTTCATTTACGTTTAGTTAAATGAACCGTGACACGTGGCATTGGGGTGTCAACACTGGTCTTCAAACTCCGTTGAGCCAGTCATGAGATTGACAGATTAGCAATTTTGGCTATTGTATGTACCCAAATGCAACAAGTAAAGTGATTTTATAAGGTGGGCCTAGTTGGAGTGGATAAAATTCTGGTTGTTTAACTTTGTTTGGTGGAAACAGTAATCGAACAATTTTTCTTACAGGTAAAAGTTTAAATGCTATTTTTAGCTCAGGGGATAGAGCGTTCCCCTTCCAATGAGACGAATCGGGTTCGAATCCCAGTCGATACGAATTCCGCATCCGGCTTGCATTGACCACAGTGCTGACGTGAAATATCCTCAGTGGTAGACGGATCATAGGTTAGAGTCCCCTTGCCGTCAGGTTCACCGTGGGAGGTTCTCGTAGTCTTCCTCTCAATTTAACGCAAATGCGGGTTAGCTCTATCAAAAAGTCCTCCACGAAGGCAAATTTCTCCCAATATTCGATCCAGGAGTTCCCTTGTCTTCTGGATTGGGTTTAAGATTACAAGACTACGGAGTTGAGCATTAGTGGTCGTAAACCCATAAAATTGGCTCGGCTGTTCAACAACGGTTATAAAATAAAATAAAATACTATCTTTACTACGGTTATTTGACTGTATTGGTATAATAAGGTAATAAGGTAAAATAACTGTTAAATAAATTGTTATTTAACCATTCTTTTTCTGAGAAATTTCTTACAATGTATTTAAATTATTTAAATAAATAAATTATCTTCTTATTTAAATAAATAAATTAATAAAAATAAAACAAAATACAAATTTCCTCATTTTATCACAAAAGATTTCTTAAAACTAAACTATAGATTGTTAAATATGTATAAAGGTAAAAATATCTTGCTTAGTTATCTTGCTTGCTTATAAAGCTAATAAAAAAGATACTTTAGTTTGCGATTATATTGTGTTAAGAGTTGCTTTTAGCCAAATAATACTTGTAGTCAACTTTTAGACGAACTCATTTCATCGATTCCCATTTACCAAATGGACTACTATTAGGTTACACTTATCCTTAAAAGCCAGGTTAAATAACCGTAATTATAGATAATGATTATTAGAATTGGTTTCTAATAATTCAAGGAGGAAATCTAGATCTAATAATAAATATTTGTTGTTGAAGTTGACGTTAAAAAAGCGCAAATCAATATGAAATCCAATAAAAGTCATGAATCGACGAAAAAGCACAATATTCTTTTGATTAAATATTCTTTTACAGATGTTAAATGGAAAATAGGAATATTAAGTAGTTATGTTTTCAGTACTTACCTTGATTTAATTTAGATAAGTATTTTTATTGAGTAAAGTATATAATATTAAGATTATAATTGTAATATTTATTTAACCTCCGATTTAGCTATAGAAGATATTTAAAGAACAATAAACGAATTTTTAAAAGTAATAAAATGATATAGAAATCCTCGTTTCATGCAAAATAACTTGGCAAATGCTAATAAACAACATTTTTATATTTCATATAAGTAAAATAATACAATATCATGTAAATAAATTGTGCCGGGATAGCCTGGTCGGTAGGGCGCTGGGTCCATGTCCGAGAGTTCGTGGGTTCGAACTCTCGGACATGGACCCAGCCGGCCGAAGACTCCCCGTGTAGTAAAGTGACTGTTGCACGCTAAATCTGTCGAGTCTCAAAAGTCCTCCATGTTCCCATAACAAATCAATACCTCTGGGGGTACTGGATTGGAGATCGATCGTTCTCTGATTCAGGTCAAAATTACGATCTGTGGATAAATGAATGGATGTATGAATGTGTCCACCCTCTAAATGGGTGTGACGTATGATGTGGCAGAAGTCGAATTCTTGGCCATAGATGGCGCCACTGAAAAAAACAAGAACAATCGCACCCCCTCTGCCTAAACAGGCATACGTAAACAACAAAACTGAAATTAAAGATGAATTACATAATAGCCCAATCCTGAAGAACTCCTGGAATCAAGTATTGGGAGAAATAGGCTTTCGTAGAGTTTTTTGTTGTTGATGGAACTGACCCCCATATGCGTTACACTGAGAGGAAAACAACGAAAATCACTCATGGTTAGTCCAACAGCAAAGGGATTCTACTCTATGATCCGTCTATCACTGAGAACATTTTAAGCTAGCACTGAGGTCCTTGCGAGTCGGGAGTAAATGTATCAACCAGCCACTGTTAGGATTCCAGCCTGGGTCACCTCATCGGAAGGCGAATGCTCTATCCCTGAGCAACCGTGACTCAAGTGAAATCAAGGACTGAATTAAATTTATCATAAACTCTTATTTCGTGAATGAAAATGAAAATTGGTTAACTTGCGTTAGGAAACGTCTTTCGCTTTCCCCCGACAAACAAACTGGTTTTCGATGATTTACTTTGTGAAATGTAGAGATTAATTTCTTTAAAACTTAAAATTCAAATTAAAAATAATGAAAGAGAATAAATGTTTTTTTCTAAATTGGAATCAGAATTTTCAGCAATTATTTTTGCTTGCTTAATTAAAATACAAGTTAAAAAAAGTTATTAACTGTGTAAAAGGATAATTAAACTTTTTTTTCTGTATTCGTCTTAATCTTTTAAGAAAATTTAAGTTATGGGTTATTTTGGTTCGTGTTTCCAGGACAAATATTTATTTTTGAGCATTTAAATCAGATATAAGTCACTTATAGCGTAACAGCTTTATAGCGTAACTGATCTAAAGAAATTAGATATTTTATTCAGCATGTCTTGCAAGTTTTAGATTATTCTTTTAATATTTAAACCCGAATAATATTATTTAAACAACCTTAGAAAAATGTAAACTTTAATTTGTTTTCCACTATCTCATTAAAAATTCCGTCTAAAATTAAGGAATATAATTCTTTTGTAAGTTATATTTGTGTCCTAATTGATTTATAGAAGCTATTTCATTGGGAAAAAAACATTAATTTTCAGTTCATATTTTTATGTTTTCTTAAACTAAGGCATAAATTCTTTTTATTACTAAGTAAACATTTTAAGGCTTCGTTAATCTTCCTTTTTGGAAAATAATTTTGTACTCAAGTTCTGAAATAGATGGCGCTGCGCTTAAATGTCAGGAAACAGTTTCAGCTTCAAAAAAAAAAAAAAAAAAAAAAAAAAAAGAAGGATTTTAATTTATGAGGGAAGTTAGAATACTAATTTGTCCTGTAGCGGCGCATAATACAGATATTTTAAATTTCAGAAGAAAATTCAAAATACAATTTATAGTTTTTTCTTTTATGATAGAATAAAATTTCTACTCAGTTTTTGTCGTAATACTATGATATCACAAGTTCTAAAAATTTTAAACAAGTATAATTTTTTTTCCGTACTGAATATAAACATAGAACATAAAACATAGTTTGAATTTATTAATTTATTTGGTTTAAACTATCTCTATTGTATTGAAGTTTTCAATATTGGAAGACAAATAAGAATCAATATAAGAAGAAACTCCATAAACGAAGATATTAAAAACTATTGTTCCTTTCGATCAAAAGAGGATGCCTTTGAAGCAATATAGATAAATGATTATATATATTTTTCTTATTCGATCGGTCTGTTTGTTCGGATAAATATGATGAATGATCATAAAATGAAAAATTGATTTGTGAGATATTTGAAGACTTTAAAAGATTGAAAAAAAGTAAAGTTTATGTTTCTTACATTGATTTTGTGATTGAGTTTAGTGAAACATGTTTATTATAATAAAATGAACAGTTTGTGCGTCTCTCTCTTATAACTTCAGATCTGGTTTGTTTTAACGTCCTCAAATTTGGATAGTTGCTGCTAGCACAGATCACACATTTCTTACCAATTTGACATTTAAAAATAATTTTGTCACTATCATTCGGCAGGGCCTTTCAAAAAATGGCGTTTTTTCATTCGTTAAACATACATCGTTTTAATTTAAACTATAGACGATTCTATTTTTTAAAAATACTTTAAAGATAGTGACGGTGATGTTTTCCAGCTTATATCTCTTATTTTATAAAAAAAGATTTTATTGCACGTGCTTTAATATTTCGTCATTTTTTAACCGCTATGTCTGAAAAATTCTATAAGTAAACATGGGGAAGGGGCACTTCCCTATCTTAGTTACTTGAAACCACGTGTTTATTTTGTTCATAGCTATTCTTTTAAAGCGTGGTTCTATAAAACTAAATAATACTAAATGGACGATAATAATAAAAAAAAAAAATATGTATTGATGGTCATAATTAGTGAAAAAATAATACTAATTCTTTTAGGAAAAACGGAAAAAAATTGCCAATCGCAAACTGGCGCCAATGATGCTTAATCAATTTAGGTGATAGGTGAATTTTAAAATAAAAAAACTTTGGACTGAAATGTAAAAATAATGGAGTAAAGGTTTTTAAATTATGTATGCTGTTAACAGGTTAGTACTAACTAGCATTTTAACTTTTAGATATATGATCAGTTTTCTATTTTTAGATTCATCTTTCTTTCTTTCTTAATTCTTACTATGCTGAATAAACAGTGATTAAATTTTAATATATTAGTTTCAGCATTTAATGCCCGTAAAACATAATATTTCTATGACTTATTGCTTTTGGGAATCCGTAAAAAAATTGCCCTATTATTATTGACGCCAATGTTTAATTAATTTTAGTAGTATGCATTAATTGGAATAAAAAATAAGTTATGCCGTAAAAAGTAAGGGTAATAAAATAAAGGTATTTTCCATTATAAGGAAAATAATTTATATAAACGAATACCTTTCCATATATAAGGTATTTTGATTTATAA
This sequence comes from Parasteatoda lunata, assembly GCA_949128135.1. Taxonomy (NCBI): domain Eukaryota; kingdom Metazoa; phylum Arthropoda; class Arachnida; order Araneae; family Theridiidae; genus Parasteatoda; species Parasteatoda lunata. The sequence continues at coordinate 62,711,199 of OX421977.1, forward strand.
TCTACGCACTATTAATGACGCCAATGATCATTAAATAATGTTAGTAGTATGTAATGTTAGTATATGTAATAACAAAATAAGCTAAAAGCAAAGTTAGTGGCAAAAAAATTGTCTTTCGATTTTGGGAAAAGTAAAAAAAACCGTCATATTAATAAAATATCTCAATGCCATATTAATCTCTATATAAATTACCATGGAAATGATTAATAAAACGAACATGCGAAATACAACAGATAATAGCTCCCCAGTGTTGGCTTCTTTTCTTGACCACACGCTACCTTTACCGATTCGCATATTTATGTATGTAAAGGCCTTAATTGTTTTTTTTTATTCGTATTTTCCCAAGTTGAAGTTCTACCAAAGATGACCACGCCCATTTAGGTGGGAAACTAGCTTCCCATCAACACTTAAAAGTTGGTGGGAATCATATTACACATGGCTTTATGAGTGACTAAGGTTATATAAATACAGGAAGGCACAATTTTCTGTTAAATTTTTAGAGTAAATGAAAACAAAAAAAAAAACAAAAAAAAAAAAAAACAATTACAAGGAAGCAGTAAATTCTGTAATTGCCATAAAAAGTCTCTATCATAAAATGTTGTTTTTGATGGTTATGTATTTTATTCAGAAACTTATATTTAGGTGACTTAATTTAGTAATTTTAATTTTAAAAATATATTTGCATTAACATATAGGAATTTTTTTTAAAAAAAGCAACAGCATTTATGAAACCGTTCATGTCATTCTCAGGCTCTTTATAAGGTTAAAACCATTTAAAAACGTAGGATAAAAGAAGGAAAAAAAAAACGTTAAATATAAAATAGACTGGAAATTACAACTTTTTTTAATTAGCTAGGACGAAAGTGGAGAATTTTTATTCCTGTTTAGACTACCAGTAAGATAACAGACTAATTATATTTACCTTAAATGTTTATGTAGTCCACACTTTTTGAAGACCTAGGAAAGTCATTAAACTTTTCTTGACGGTAATATTAATGGTACCTTTAAAAACATTTTTCGGTCGCTAGAGTGTTTAGTGTAAAAGTAATTATCTTCCTAAATATATTATTTATAAAATTAGCAGTAGATATGGTTTGTCTAGTATTTTTCTAAACTCTATAATTCATAATAAAATGCTTTTTAATTTAAATAAATTTAAATAGATTTTAAATATAATTATAAATTATAATATTTAAAATCTATTAGATGTACTTAAATTTGATAGAATTTATTAGATTTTGAATGCAATTAAAAATTATAATTTTTAAAAACTATTAAATTTAATTAAATTTAAAAAATTTCAAATATTATTAAAATAAATCTGTTATTTATTTAGCTAGTTTTTTCATAAAATCCATTTTTAAATTATGGATTAACATCATTCAACTCCTACTATTTGTTCACTTTCCCTGTATAGATTTATGTATCTTATTGAAATTTTCAATCATTGATAAAATACTTTTAAATATCCACTCAAGTTCAAATATATTTTTTAAAACTTCTAGTGGATGACACTTGATTTTAATAAAATTTTTTTTTTAAATATTAATTCATTAGTTAAATTTAATTAACTAATTTTAGTTTTATATGAGAGAAAAAATTTCTCTTATATAAGATATTCAGCAGGATTTATATTTTGCCACTTAATATTGTGATTCTGTCATATGTATATACATATTTATATTAATTGTAATTATTTAATAAAGAAACTAAAATAAAATTTTTCTTTCTTAACCTAAGTAGGATTTGACATAAATTTTTTTTATATTACTTGTTTGCGCTTTTACATATTATTTTAAAAGAACTCAGAAGACAAGAGATTTTTTAATTTAACTATATGAAGAAACTTGTTTCTGCAATTTTTTTAGGGCAAAACGACAACTGCTAGCGTTATTTTAAAGAGAAACCATGAAAAATGGGCCTGTTTAATCCAAATCCAATCATGTTTGCTTTATTTTATGCATTTTATGATCGACTGTGGCCAACTAGCTTAAATTATCGGTAGTTGCAAAATCGTTTGTGTCAATACTGTGACCAACAGAAATAAATCGCATCTGTCAGCGACCGGATTGAAAAAGCGGCTGTTTCTATAGGTCTAAAATTAAACTTCCAGAAATCTTTCACAGTAGCAGATGCACTTGAAAGGTTGACCAGCTGGCCCCTGAGTTAGTTTACAAGTGATATAAGAAGAAAGAGTGTTGTGAAGAGAAATAAATGTGCTTCAAAATCTATACCTTTTATTAGTACAGTTTATGTGATCTTTATTAGCCAATCACAGTTGCTCATTGTGAAGATCTTTTACAACGGAGGTATTTTATGGTTCGTCTGACTTCTTTTCGCTGGGTGTTTAATTTAACGCCCAAGTTTGCTAATTTTGCTGAAGTTTACGGAGAAGGGGCTTTTGTTCTTAAAGAAGGAATCTGTTTGCATTAATTAACAGCCAGAGTGGCTAATGGGATAGAGCGTTCACCTTCCAATGAGGTGACCCGGTTTCGAATCTCAGCGATTGCTGGTCAATACGCCTCTTATATAAACCAAAATACCTCTAGATATAGTCAGTAGTGACGAATTAGGACACTAAATGCTTAGTTCCTTTTTTTGTAGATTACATTAGGGTAGTAGTACATTAGTAGTGGCTAAGAAAATTGGCATTTTCAATTTATGAAAAATAGTATTTTACAGTATTTTGTTTCACTATTTTGCTTAGCGTCAAAAAATCTATCATAATCAGCTATTTCTAAATTTTTATTATCTCAAGCTTGTGTTATGAAATTCATATATGATTTCATAACACAATTTAAATTTAATCATAATTAAAAAAAAATCATCAAACTTTAGACTGTTTTCCTTGCCTAATTTTTTTCTCAGCGTTTTTCTTAACCAATCTGGTTTTTTACACGATCCAATGATGATGGTTTCTCTTTTATTGAAAAAGTTGTGTATTTAGCACTCTACGTGATGATTAAATGTCATAATGCGAACATTATGAAGCTTATGATATGAACATAATATGAACATTATGAAGCTTATCATCTGAACATAATACGAGCATTATAAAGCTTATGATATGAACATAATATGAACATTATGAAGCTTATGATATGAACATAATATGAACATTATGAAGCTTATGATATGAACATAATATGAACATTATGAAGTTTATGATATGAACATAATATGAGCATTATGAAGCTTATGATATGAACATAATAGGAACATTATGAAGCTTATGATATGAACATAATATGAACATTATGAAGCTTATGATATGAACATAATATGAACATTACGAAACTTATGATATGAACATAATATGAACATTACGAAGCTTATGATATGAACATAATATGAACATTACGAAGCTTATGACATGAACATATTATGAACATTATGAAGCTTATGATATGAACATAATATGAACATTATGAAGCTTATGATATGAACATAATATGAACATTATGAAGTTTATGATATGAGCATAATATGAACATTATGAAGCTTATGATATGAACATAATATAAACTTAAATGATCATAATTAACATAAGTGATAATAATATGAACATATGAACATAAATGAAGCTTATCGGAACCCATAATAATGTATCAAGGGAAAGTAATGTTCGTAATTTTATACAGACCATCATCTGTATAAAATAGAGGTATAAATTCATTTTTAAGTATTAGAACATGAATTCTATTGCCTAGAACACGAACATACAATATGAATTTAAAAATAGGTAAATTAAAGAGAATATGAATTCCCAAGTACATAACCAAGAAACCTTCACTAATAGAAACTTTTATTAATAGAAACCAGTGCTTAGATTTTTATTCAAACCCTTATTTGTATAAAATTTAAGTATACATTTATCTCGATACTTTAGAACATTGATTTCACACATAAATATGAATTTCAAATTTGATGAATTTGACGGATTATAAAGTCTAAAACACAAATTACAGGCTTTGGTCACGGTCTTTTTAAAATATTTTTCGATCTAAACTTTTATCCTTGAAATTTGGTAGTTTTAGAGTTATCAAAAATAATTTCTAACTCAACTAGTTTATGAAATTTTCCGGCAAGCAACGAACTTTTTCCTAATCCATTTTAAATTCGTATTCATTTTATCTTTACAAAAGTATGCTAGCTATAACGATGTAAATTTTCGATACGTGATTTTAAAATGAACCAAATTGACATAAATTTACCTAATATAAATTTGCATCGAAAAAGTTATGATGGAGTTGAAGTCATATTTTCTTGGCTTAATATCCCGGCTTAGATTAAAAGAAACAAGAAAATAGATGAACTACAAATTTTTGGAAAGTGATCAGCTAATCACATTCCTTTCATCTTCGAAAGTAAAAGGAAAGTAAATTTTCATATTTTCATTTTTCTTGAAGCTCGGATGAATCTGATGATAAAAGATTCGGAAATATTTGAAATTGAATTTCAAAAAGTTATTTTCTATGAAATATTAATCTATAGCTTTCAAAGTGAGAAAACGAGATATTTTATAAACTAAATATCTCGTTTTTATAGAGATTTATATAGATTTCTGATTAAATTATATATTATATATTTATATAGATTACTGATTAAAGATTTATAATGTTTTATTTTACATTTAAAAAAGAGAAAATACACAAACTCTAAACATTAACAGGCATACATTTGAACATTTAATGTCTGTGATTATGAGTTGAAAGATGCAATTAGAATCAAAATCTGAAAAAATAGATAAACAATTAAATAAGTGTAACTTTTGGATTTAGTTTATGTATTTTTTATCTATTAACTATTTCGTAGTTTTAAAATTTCAATGCATAAACATTGATCATACATTCAAAATTTTTGGAAAAAATCTCACTTTAAAAAAGTCAAAACATTTCGAAGTAAATATAACAGTAAAATTTTATCTCCACTGGATATTTAAATTTTTACAAAAAATAGTATAATATAAGTAATCTAGATTAATAGATTATGGGTGGGAATATGTTTTTTCTCATCCGCTATAGCATCATGATCAGTTTTCTACGTTTTATCTGATTTTGAAATCGACCTCAATGTTCTGGGGCTCAAATCATGGCAACTAATGCCTGTGCTTCACTCACATATTTTCTGTTTCCTTCTCTACAATATCTAACAAAGTAGGACATTTCAAATTTTATCCTGCACTGTATCAAAATTTCGGGTATCTAAACATCAAAAATGTTGGAACATGAAGCTTATAGATATACCAGCCACTTTGTTTAATAACTAGTGTTACGTTTTGAAATAAGAATTAGATAAATTTTGTATTATGGAGAATTAGGTAAAAGCGTTTTCTTTTGTCTTCAATGACTTTTAACTTGTACAAGAGAACTCTAGTTTATTTTTAGAAATATGTAGAAAAATTTTGCATTTCTTTTAAGAATTTGGTTTAATAAAATATAGGAGTGGAAGAAATAGGGTATATTTCTTGCCGTACTCAACGACTAGTATGTATAGCACTTTTTATAGTCATCAACTTTCAAAAAACGGAATCATTAGTATATGATAACATTAAAATTTTAGTTATCAGATTCACGCTTTCCGGATTTCGTAATCAAAACTTACCAGTTACACGTTGAAATTTATTAAAAATGTCAAGTCAAAATGGTTTTAGTCAATGATTTGCTTCCAACTTTGTCAATTGCGTTAACTTATTTAACAGTTCATGGTCTGACTGACACCTGCACTCTATCACTATAATCACTTTAAGTAATGTAAAAGAGATATATAAGAAGTATAAAGATATGAATACGTAATGAAGAGATCTAGCCTAGTATGTCACATGGTCTGATTGACACCTGCACTCTATCACTATAATCACTTAAGTAATGTAAAAGAAATATATAAGAAGTATAAAGATATGAATACGTAATGAAGAGATCTAGCCTAGTATGTCACATGGTCTGATTGACACCTGCACTCTATCACTATAATCACTTAAGTAATGTAAAAGAGATATATAAGAAGTATAAAGATATGCATACGTAATGAAGAGATCTAGCCTAGTATGTCACATGGTCTGACTGACACCTGCACTCTATCACTATAATCACTTAAGTAATGTAAAAGAGATATATAAGAAGTATAAAGATATGAATACGTAATGAAGAGATCTAGCCTAGTATGTCACATGGTCTGATTGACGCCTGCCCTCTATCACTATAATCACTTAAGTAATGTAAAAGAAATATATAAGAAGTATAAAGATATGAATACGTAATGAAGAGATCTAGCCTAGTATGTCACATGGTCTGATTGACACCTACACTCTATCACTATAATCACTTAAGTAATGTAAAAGAGATATATAAGAAGTATAAAGATATGCATACGTAATGAAGAGATCTAGCCTAGTATGTCACATTGTCTGACTGACACCTGCACTCTATCACTATAATCACTTAAGTAATGTAAAAGAGATATATAAGAAGTATAAAGATATGAATACGTAATGAAGAGATCTAGCCTAGTATGTCACATGGTCTGACTGACACCTGCACTCTATCACTATAATCACTTAAGTAATGTACAAGAGATATATAAGAAGTCTAAAGATATGAATACGTAATGAAGAGATCTAGCCTAGTATGTCACATGGTCTGACTGACACCTGCACTCTATCACTATAATCACTAAAGTAATGTAAAAGAGATATATAAGAAGTATAAAGATATGAATACGTAATGAAGAGATCTAGCCTAGTATGTCACAACGTTGAAGTTTGAAGGTGTATTTGGATGGTTGAGTGTGGTGAGTTTCGTAATTATAAATGAATAAAAATAATTACTTCTCTCTTTTTTCCTTTGTCTTTACCTAAATAGTTAATTTAGGGTTAAAGTCTCTATCAATAAAACTACAAAAAGTTTGGGGATGCATAAATAAAATTTACAGAATTTTAAAGATTTAAAGAAAAAAGTTTAATTACATTTTAAAATAACTTGAAAAGTGTTTTAACTTAAACGTTTGAAACAGTTTTTTTTTGCCAGATTATACATGTAATATTTCAGGAAATAGTTTAATTACAATTCAATTAAAAAAATTAAAATGTTTTAATTATGCATTTCTGCAATTTATGCAATTAAGTTCTGAACATAAAATTAATGCAACAAATCAAAATTTATTGTTTTCATAGTGATGCCAATATTTTAAGTGGCAAACGCCGTCGATTAACAATACGAACCGCAATAATCATTTCGTTGTGCTTCTTTTAAGAAATTAGTTTAATTAGAAACAATGGAGTCAATGGTAATTACTATTGATTTTCAATAGCTAAGCCCCTGTAACACGATTCCCTTTCATTGCAGTTTCTTTTAAGCTCAGATCTTTATTTTTTTATTTTATTAAAGAGGTGAATGTGGTTAGTCCTTCCATAGTTTAGCAAAATACAGCTTTCTCGATTTACTTAAGGAGCATTAAATTTGAAAAAATCTTACTAAAACATAAATTTGTATTAAAATTTAAGTATTAAACTTTTAGTTAGCTCAATTTATCAAATCAATTGTTTGCTTTTTTGAATAATAGGGTAGGGGTAATCACTCTTCTATTAAAAGACTGATTTAGAATGTTAAATGTTAAAGAATGAATAAAAATGTAGAATAATTTTCAAGAGGGGATTCATTGTTTTAACTGAAATTTCTTTTGGAAAAAAATATATTGAGAAGTAATTTTTCAATGGATTTTACTGTAAAAAATACCTGAGTGCTGGTACATTTTTAAGTCATTTTTTACATTGTAGCTGTATGAGTTAAAAAATTATCTTTGATAATATTTTAGAAAGAACAGAAGTTAATGAATATTTTAGGAAAGATTTACTTGGCAAATTCATTTTAATATTTTTTTTTCAAAATCATAAACAAAAATAACAATAATTTTGTTGACATTTATATGACATTTTTTTTATCATTTATAATTATTTGTTTTGTAATTTTAATTATTTTTATAAAAAGTTTTCTTTGAAACAAGCTAAACATCGAAAAAATTTTAATGCCGCTTTTTAACAAATACTGATATGACTATGATTAAATAGAATTTCTATTAGCTTAACTAAAAAAGATCTATAGCTGTTTGAGAATATTAAAAGTTTTAAAGTTTTTAATTAAAATAGGCAGTTTTAAATAAAAAAATATTTTTAATTTTAAAAAGATTGTTAACAATTATTTAAAAATAAACTAAAAAAGCAACTGCTTTTGGTGTTTATTTATGGTAGGATAAACTATCTGATTATGCAAAACACATTTAATTCTCATTTTTATTCATAATTAGGGTTGCAACCAATTGAGACTGAGACGAGATTGCATTGTGTTGATGGCACTTCGCTGTTACACTGAAATGTTGAAGTTCTATCTTTAGCGATTGCCCAAAGCAACAATTTCTAGAAGGGAGAAGACCCTCGCATGGGTTATCAAAAACGTATTTCTTTCACATTTAACCCCAACTGTGCAGTTTAGTAGTCGGAACGTAGTGATGTCTCTTATATCATCCCCACTGCGCAGTTTATGTTCATTATGTCGGATTACTAAATCTTTTCTCTTCTAAGAGGTGTTGCTTTAAATCCGCCCAGCAGATGGTTGCCAACTTGTTTACAAAGTAAAAGTGAACATTGAGTCATGCTGACCACACTGGAATACTGCTGCTGTTGCTCATGAAATTGCCTGTGGTTATCTTCATTTCCTTCATGGATAACTAAGCGCTGCGGTTATTCTTTCTCTTTTTTAAAGTTGAATTTAATAAAAAAATTGTTTGGAAACTGAGTTTGATTTGAATTACTCAAAAGAATTAAAGAAGATGTATATAAAAAAACAAACAAACAAAGAACTTGAAAGGACTTGGTTTGAAAAAAAGGTCTAACAAAGTAATATCGAAATCAATAATATCATACATACTGTATGAAATCAAAATTTTTAATTTTTGAATTAAGTTAAGGAACTGATCTATTAAGCGTAAACGAGAACATCAATCGTAACATTCTTGAGAAACATGTCTTCATATTATATTTTGTGCGTATACTTAGAAATACGCCAAACATTTTAATAAAATGAAATCTCTTTAAATTTATATAATAATTATTGCACGTAAATTGATAATTAAACGCAAATAAATGACAAGCAAATTCTAAATTCTGTTATAACGATAAATAATGCATGGATTCTTTAATTTTAATATTTTTGCTCTTATGTATAAATATATATATATATATATATATATACAACTCCAATTCAAAATATTAGAATAACAAGAACAAAAATAGCATAATTCATTTAAATGAAATCTGCATGAATAGTTAATACTTAGTGGCATCTCCCTTAGCTTTAATAACGTCACGCAAACGATTTTGCATACGATGCACTACTTTTTTGCAGTCATCTTTGCTGATAGTTGCCCAAACGGATTTCACGCTTTCTATGAGTTCATTTTTGTCCTTTGGAGCTAAATCCTGAAGGCGTTTCTTCATTAAACCCCATATATTCTCGATGGGGTTCAAATCGGGTGAATTGGCCGGCCAAGGAAGTAATTTTACTTTATTGTTAGTAAGCCAAGTAGTGGTGGCGTTTGACGTGTGGCAAGATGCAGAGTCTTGTTGGAAGATAAAGTCATCCTCAAATAGATCTTCCGATGACGGAATCATAAAATGTTCAAGTACCTCCTTGTATACTTCAGAATTTACCCTTCCTTTCAAAATGCACAGCTTTCCTAAGCCCTCAGCACCCATACACCCCCAAAACATTACAGAAGTGCTAAACTTCACTGAGCGTTTCAAGCAATCTGTGGTAAAAGCTTCTTGCTTGCAACGCCAAACACGGACACCCTGATGACCGTGGGAAACGCAAAACATCGATTCATCGCTAAAAAGTACGTTATTCCAGTCCTGAATACCCCATTGCAATCTGTCTTTGCACCACCTCACTCTGACTCGTTTTTGCTTGCGAGTAAGTAGCGGCTTTTTCTTGGGCACACGTGATTGAAAATCAAGTTCATGGAGTCGTCGTAGTGAGGTAGATGTTGACGCATCCACTCCTTGTTCTCTCCACTTTCTACTTATGAATCTCAAGCTCTTGAAGCGATTTTTAGTGACGACACGTTTCAGCATTCTGTCTTGTCTCAGTGTGGTTATTCGTTTACGACCACTATTTGAGCGATTATTTTTAAAACTTTGATTTGTAGAATAATCTTTTAAAATTTTACTTACAGTTCCTTGAGAGCAATTCACTTTTTTGGCAATCATTTGTTGACTAATTCCCTCATTGCGTAGAATCACAATCGCTATCTTGGTAGTGTCCGGTATGTCTTTCGTTCGACCCATTTTAACTCCCAACTATCTAAATCTGATTTTCAAACGAGCCTTTATACGCGTACTAGCTCTACAGTGGCGCAAATTTTATGATTAACGTTGACCAATCACACAATTTTACAGATATTCTAATATTTTGAATCGCCTCTGGAAATATTTTAATATTTTGAAAAATTTCAATATTTTTTTATAAAATCTCTAATACTTCTTTAGGCGCGTGTGAACAATAATATCATACGTCAACTAATTGTGGACGGTTAATAATTTTTTCGTTCGCCACCGTTGTTTATTTTTAAAGATATCACGCAGTTTATAAGGTAATACAATGCCTTTTTTGGTTATTCTAATATTTTGAATTGGAGTTGTATATATATATATATATATATATATATATATATATATATATATATATATATATATATATATATATATATATATATATATATATATATATATATATATATATATATATATATATATAATATATATATATATATATATATATATATATATATATATATAATATATATATATATATATATATATATATATATATATGTATGTTATATATATATATAAGCTTTTAATATAATTTGTGATTATACATATATACACATATAATCAAATTATATAATAGTTTATTAATAAATGTTTTATAGATGCTCTAATAATACATATTTTTTTTAAATTTAAGTTATCATTCTTATAATTTTTTTTTAGAGTGAGCAGTTTTAATAACATTGAAAACATTTATATAACGGGAGTTATGAAATTGGATTTCAGTGGAAAAAAAGAATCAAAGATTTAATTGCTTATGTAAAAAATTTAAAAGCTCATATAAATACACAGAAATGGCTGATGAAATTATTAGATCATTTGAGATTAGCTTAAGTAGGAACATAATTCACGAGCTGTGGAATAGTATATGTCTCACAAATGCGCAAGATTGCGCTTCAATGAATTCGCGTGATCACATGAATGCGCTTTGTTTGAATTCAAGTAATTTAATCAAGTAATTTAATCAAGTAATTCACGCACTTCCATATTAAATGCAATAGTTCACTATAATTTAATAAACTACTTGTAACTAAAGTCAAAGCTTTAGAGAACTCTTCAAGAGAGAAACAGAGATTTTATAATGCGTTAATGAAATTTCGCTAAAATTATAAATGTGGTTGCAACGTTTTAAAAAGATTAAATATTAAAATGAGACAAGTAGGTTAAATGTTTTTAAGAAACAAAAACGACTGTATTGAAGTTTTGAAGTTTCAGAATAAATGATTACACTGGGGAACAAATTATTTTTTGTTGCATGAGATTTTTTAACAGTTCTTATATGCTTTCGTATCATTGATTTCAAATCTGCAATCAGTTTCTTTCACCAAACTAAAGTTTTTGTTAAATATTTTTTTAAAAATGATATTTTTAGTCTTTTTTTTGTCAAAATGTATTAGGTTAAAAACGTTATATATAACAGGGTAGCATAAATGTTTCGACAAACTTTTAGATCGCATTATCAGAATTAAAATTACATAGGAATCCATTCTCGGAAATATGGTCGTACGCCGATAGGAGCGGTTCTGTATTATAAACTTATATTTCGCGTGATTCTGAACAAGTCGTAATAGGGAAGCGTACCAAGCCTCTTACGCTGACATTTCTGGGCATGAGTTCCAGGACAATTTTAATTTTGATGATGTGTTCTAACTATACTAAAAAGTTGACGCACATTTTACGTAACCTTCTGCTAAATATAACGTTTTAAAAATTTGTACATTTTGACAAAAATTAGGCTAAATATGAAATATTTAAAAAATTTCTATAGCCTTGGAAGCAAATTAACTTCAGAATTGTAATCCCCACTCTCTAATTAGACATTAGACAAGATCAAATGTTTGTATAAATGTAACAAGAAATTCATTCTCCAGTGTTATTTTTAAAAATATTTTTAAATAGGAAAACAAGAAATTATAGAAAATTATATCTTACGACAACTGTCTCATCGAAATGTGTCAGATAATATGGCTACTCAATTCTGAGCCGGTTAATCCAGGTTCTCACTTTGGCGATATAAAGTTGATCTATACATTATATCCAGTCTAAAAAGGTTTCAGTGATGAAACCGTAGCAGCGATAAGCGGATCGTAATTACTTTATAGGAAATTTCTTTGTCCGTTTTATTAACACGGCCAGTTCCCTTCTTTAAGAAAAAAAGTCTAATATCTGCAACTGTAAAAACTAGTATAGTTGACTGTTAGTTTGCACGGTTAATATATGACTTGTAATATATGAAGGGGGTGTAAATTTCTTTAATGTTGATTACAACATTAGGCTATGGACAAAAAGGTCCTTGGTTCAATTTCAGTAGGTCCTAAATTTCTAGATCATACTCTCTTTCAGTAATGACCGTTTACAACGAAAACGCATCTATTTTACCTCACAACAGATGGCATTACTAGATTATTTCTTCTTGTTCCATGGCTCACCTTGATTCCACAAATAAATTTTTCAAGTTTCTAGAAAACGGCAAGGTCTGGATTGTAGATTTAAATTTACAGTCAATGGCCATATATTTTTAGTGAAAATTTTATGGTCAGAACTGTATTATGCCCATGTTTCACTTTACGGATATAAATTAATTTTTATGGTCAATGATCTGAACACTTTTTGACGGTCATTTACAGTAACATAGCAGTGAATTTTTTTTAAAGGAGCCTACTTTTCATCGAACTAACAGTGGAAGGTTTCCCCATTCATCATCACTTTATTATACACAACTTTGATTCAAGTACAATAGTTAAAACCTCAAAACCAACACATTTATATTTAGCGTTCAGCACTGTAAATAAAATAAAACTAGGAGGCTTCGCCCACTGCTCGCTGGCGCTCGCCAACCCCCGGAACTGCTTTCGCAGTTCATTTCGGATTGCTTCGCAATACAATGCTCGCTTTGCTCGCTCATTGGATACGTTCTTAACGTCTAGCTTTTGTATACTTTTTTGAATACTGAAGTTCCGAAAACTTTTCACTGTAGAAAATTCTAAACCTGTACATTTCAATATTAATTTGAAATTGCAATTGTTAATTTGGGCATTTGGCGATACAACACTTATAGAATTGAAGTATTTGTTACGTCAAGCGCTCAGGTATCATAATTTCGATCTAGTTGCGCTTCTATGTCATTTTGATTTATGTTGCTAAGTTAACTTTCAAAAAATTCTATGGCTGGCAACAAAATTTTTATTTTTAAAGTTGTTTATTTTTATTCTTGTCGCAGCTGAATTGAACAACCTGATAATGCTCACTCTGGTTATTGTTTCCGTTTTTAAAAGCGCTATATGTTGAGCCACCTCAGCTAGATTTGGCATGTGACATTTTTAGATGCAGTCATTGGTCGATTTTCTAACGTTGCCATTCGGGGAGTTGTAATGAGGCTTTTTTTTTGTCGCCGCATAAGAGAAATATATATATATATATAGATTTGGATGTTACAAGTGCAACCTAAGAAATTATAAGATAACAGTGGGAAACTTTTCCCTATTACGCGTAAAGAGAACGCCTATTGCACTAAGTTTATCAAGCTGTGAAAACTTTTTAAAGAAATAAATAGCATGAAGTGCACAAGGAGACTTATTAAAAACTCATCTTTATATTAACAGTTTCAAAATATACTAGCAGTTTTAACCAAGCGATGCTTGAGCAAAGGAGAAGCTTCATTAAGTGATCAATGTGTACAGAATTAAATTATCGTAAATATGTTACTATTTAGTTATCACGACAATGCAGTATCGTATATTACATTTAAGAAATGAACACCCTTCCTAATTAAAAATTAGCATATCGTATTATTTTTTTCTTTACTTTTTCAATACTGATTCGTGGGAATCCATATTTAATACAAAATAATTGTAGTTTATGAAAATTATTACTAATGGCGTTAATATTTTAATTTTCATTTTGACGAATTAATATTACGGTATAACAACTTCTTTTTTTTATTTAACCGCACTACGAATTATTTTTCCTGAATTGGTACTCAGTTTTCAAATTTTTTGATTCCACAATTCATAAGAGTCAATTGATATTAACCATGCTGTTGATGCCAATTAAGGTTTACAGTGCGTCTGGATCTATCGGAACACAAAATAACTGGGTAATTTTTACCAATTTGGCAAAATTAACAATTAAATATGGTTTTATAATACGTGATAAAATTTGGTAATTTTATCAGGATATCTTAGAACAGGACATTTCGGTTAAATGTATTTTTCAGTTTTGTATTTTTTATTAAATGGTGGTAATAAGTACCATAATTTTGAAGGCGAGAATTTTTGGTAAACCGTTACCATATGAATGAAAAATTACCAAAAGAATGGTTTAATTGCTGTATATATTTTTTATTAACCAGAATTATGGTTTTTCCTCCAGATATGTCATTATCATACAGTGCGGTAATTTCCCCTGAATTTTTTTCTCCGCGTGCAAGGGCATTTTGATATTTGTCCATTTTCTTAAACAAGTATTTTGAGCTTTGCACATTTTCGTACACATGCACCTTGTGGTGTGTCCATTTTTATAAATACATAGTTTCAGCCATGTTCAGATTTAAAAACTCACCGACTATATGGATGGGATAAACTTTAAGATGGGATAAACTTTATCCCATCTTAAAAAAGATGGGATAAACATTAAATTAAGAAACAATTTAAGCAGAAACACTTTATGACTTTCAATTCATCAGCCTCAATATTTTCACTTTCACTCTATTTGGTAAATAAAGTAAAATTCTAAACCAAAATAAAAACGCGAGTGTTCTTCTTTTAATTTGCATTATGTGAATGCCTAATTATTATAATTTGTTTCGTTATAAAATCTGTTAACTTCTCACTTTTTTTTTACTTATTTTAATTAAATTGAAGTTGAAATTAATATAAACTAGTATTATTTCAATCATTTATTTAGATTAAAGAGTTTTGCTCCTTTCGATTCAAAATATTTTAAGTGGAGTCCAAATATGCATAACATTTCATCTCTCTGTTTGAGATTAAATTCCTTTCAATCTGCTCAAATTGAAGTGACTACATTGAAAATTTAATTCTCCATGGATCAACTGATTTAGAGGACTTTATTATGATCGGATTTCTATTTCAACAAGATTAAATATGCTTTATGATTTCATAATCTCCGATTTCAAAGTATTTTAGAATTTGATTTAAATCTTAATTAAAACAAGAGGACTTTCATTATAAATTCTCGGTTAGCGGTGAATTTGAAAATAAATTGATGAAAAATAACGTAATAGTTTATTTTTATTGAAGGGTAACTTTAGTACAATGCAAATTCTATTTTTCACGTTTTTTGAGAAAGATCATTTTTGTTATAAAAGCCATTTAATATGTAAAGTGCCACAATTTGACAAGAGACAGTTTTTCCATTGAACATGAACTGAAAAAAAAGTATCGTAAAAACTACCAGAATATGGTAAAATTTACTGTGTTTCTGTCTGTATGGAAACCTCAAAAAGCTCGCTTTGGTAATTCGTTAAAATTAGCCATAAGATGTGGTTTTTTAATATCTCTTAATATTGGTAATTTGTGTCATGATACCTCGGAGCATGGAATAAAAAATATTTCTTCGGATAAATTTACTTTTCAGTTTTGTCTCTTTTTATTATATCAGTAGTAATTTGCATTGCTTTATATGGTACACTGGTGTGTGCGACTGGGCATTATCATGAAGAAAAATTAAGACCGAGAAAAATATCACAAGTCTTTTTAACTTGATGTATAAAAATTTACATATGGTCTTGTAACTTTACTATGCCACATGGAGAAAAAAAATTTGGTAAAATTACAACACTGTATGGTAATGACATTTCTGTTAAAAAAACATGATTCTGATTAATAAAAACAAAATGCACGATATCTAAACCATTCATTTGGTAATTTTTCCGTTCCTATGATAATGATTTACCAGACATTTTTTTCTCCGAAATTAGTTCTTAAGACTCAATAAGATTACAATAGGTCATCGCTGCCAGTTGAACGATGATTGTTTATAAAAACCGAAGCTTTCACAATACTTTAATTTTCAGTTTAAAAACATGTTTTCTTTTAAATCAAGTTTTTTTGACATTTAATACTTTTGCAACTCTATTCTATTTAAACTGATCCCCCCCCCCCCGGTTGCATTTTAAACTGGATTGATTTCTTTATCATACTTTTTCATATTATTCGTTCGTAGTTTTGAAGTTTCCATAAATATTCCTAATCTTCTTATTTATCCTTTTGTTTAATTTCAAGTTACTTTTTCTAATTTAAAAAAATTGAATTGGGAAATTGAATGAAGAATTTGAATTATCTGTTTATAAAAACAAACAATTTACTATGAAATATCTTTTGTAAATTATATCTATTCAAAATAGGAATTCTTTTAAAATTAACAAACACTAGTAGTGTTACTCATGTGCTTTATATAGCTAAGTTGTAACTCATTTAATTTTCTACCATGAATAATGAAGTAATAATTGCATTTTCGTAGTTTAAACTAATTTCAAATAAGTTATCCGGAACTAATTATTTAAACTTACGGTAATTCAACTTAACACAGTAAATTTGTTCACAAATATCCGTTACAATTTAAATTTGACATGAACTTAAGAGATTAAATTTTAAAGCAATCTTTTTAAAAAATGTAGCATTCTGTATTTTCTACAGCATAAGAATATACGTCATTAGAATATTCTTTTAATATTATTAAAATTTTTATAAATTAACTCCTAAACTATATCTTATTAATAAAATTTATAATATATCTATATAATGTCTCTCATTTTGTTATTTCTTGAGAATTCAAAATTGATAACAAAATGCAAAAGATTTTAAAAGGATATCTAATTTAAAAATCTTAACCAACGTCGACGTTGCTTTGGATGCTTCAGGATCAAATTACGGTAAAAAGTTTAAAGAGTCAGCGTGTCGATGCTTTTTACCGTAAAATCCACTTCTTTCAGATCATGTTACAGCAGCAAAAAATCCTGCTATACCGTAATTTTTACAGTAATAATTTCCGTAAAATCACTGAATCACTCTAATTAAATAAATATTACAGTAAAAAGTACGGTAAAAATCGATTTTACGGTAAAATGAATTTTACAGATTATGAGCCAGAAAGACGGTAAATTACAATATTTTGGTAATTTTGACCGTACATTTTTTTTCTCAAAATAGAGTATGATGAGAGGAAATGTTATGGTTTAAATTTAATACTTGAATATTAGTTGCTAATTAAATGTGTTAACTAGTAAATATGAGTGTGTAAAAGTTGGGAACAACAAAGATCTATTTGTTTGATACCTATATCAGGTTCACCATAAATTCTAAACTATATCATTTAAACATAATCTTGTATTTTTGTATTTGAAAAAAAATCCATGATTGTTTTCTATATATTTTTTTAAAATATTCAATGTGTTTTAAAACAAAAAAATATTACTTTTATAATTTTTTTTTTCAAACTGAAAAATTAAAATGATGAAAAGTCATAAGCAATTTGCTGTTGTCCATCATGATAAAAAAATTAAATTTTTAAGAAACTATTACTTTCTGCATAATGTTACATTTCTTTTTGTGATGTAAAAGCTAAGAAAATAAGTCTAAACATTTTAGATATTTAGATATAAAGGTCATCGTTTCAAAGACTGCTTACTTCAAAAAAAAATATAGAATTTAGAGAGGTCTGCTATTCCATTGAAAGTTTTACTTTTAGTTGCAAATGTTAGACGTAAGCAGAAAATTCCACAAAAGAAATTTTATATTTGGTATATTTCTTCTCTAATGTTAAGAATTCTAAAAAAGGGAAAGAATTTGACAAAAAAGTTTTTATAAATTGCTTTCTTAAGATAAAAATGTAATATATTACTTTTAATAAGGCTAAAAAGTATAATAAAAAATACTAAGTAAATCGAAAAACTAACCTTACAAGCATTTAAAAATAAATCAGTATTTTTAAAAATATTTTATTTTAGAATTTCTAGAAATATATCTAGTTTCTATTTTATACGAAATGAAGTTTAGTACGAATACTAAATAAAGTTTAAATTGCTTTCACGAAAGCATTATTATTTGTTTTTTAGAATAAAATAAAACGTTAAAATTCAGTATAAGGGACTTTAGTTGAAGAATGTATGATAGCATGGAATTTAGATAAACGATCTTTTTTAGTAAGTGCACTGCATCGCTATATTTTTATTGGTTCTCACGTTTTGATACTAAAGATATACGAAATACAACAGTTTTTGCTTTGAAAAAGCTAATCAAATTTTATTGCTTCAACATCAAGAAGCAATATTTAAAAATGTAACTATATGAAATGTAGTTAAAGGACCACCGTATAATTTGGTTTTATTAACCAGATTTCTGATATTTTCTTACCTGAAATGTCATTACCATGCAGTACGGTAATTTTAGCAGAATTTTTTTCCTCGAGAAACACTTTTAACTAATTTTTTACTTTTAAGAATTCTTAATATTTTTTAATAATACACCACTGTATGGACAAAATCCATTTTATGATTGGACTTAGATTTTTTACAATTGCAAAATAACAAAAGAAAAATGAGAGACTAACCAAATTTTATGTGGAAAGATGTTTGCGAGAAAAAATTTATAGACATAAAATTTTTTAAATCCATTGTCAGTTTTTACAAAACTTTCAATAACTATAAGCTTTCGAGATAGATTGAAATACCTTTGTTATATAGTATTCATTTCACGTATCTTTGTTATATAGTATTATTTCTTTGTTATGTATGTCCTTTGTATGTAGTATCTATTATCAAATAAAATGTAAAACCCATACGATCAAACAATGTAAAAAGGTGATGAAACGTAAAATAATAAAACCATTAAAAAAGATTTCAAGACAAATTTTACAAAATATTAATGGTGTTTCTATTCTGATATTTAAATACATTATATCTGAAGAAACTTTTCACGATTAGTTAAAGGACATATCATTACGCATGTAATTCTGTTGCAAAATTTGTTTTCAAAACAAAACAAGATTAATTGTTTATTATAGTTTTAAGAAAAGGAAATGACACACAATGATATTTATAAATATACTTTAAAGCTGCCGGAAAAAACGGATTTATTTTGAACCTTTTTCATAGAAATTTCAAGTTCTAAAATTTGTTACTTTTATTTCCTTGGATTAGGTGGGAACAACCTAGGTAAATAGTTAGTTTAAAGTTAGGCGAGTGATGAAAAAGATACTTGACAGCTAGTGGGGAAAATGAGCAGAAAGCAGCTGTCATTAAAATTCTAAAGCGAATTAGGCCATGCGGGTTATACGCAGCAAGTTAAAGAACTACCGCAACGATAGCGAGTGCAATTACAGTACCAGAAGACCAAGCTATGGTGTACAAAATAATGCAATGTATATATCAAATTACATAAAAAGTACAGGTATCCTCAGCGCAGCATCCGTGAAATCAATTTTGTGGTAAAATATATTTTTACGGTAAAATAATATCAAATACTTTTTACTGTAATATTTATTTAATTACAGTGATTCAGTGATTTTACAAAGATTCAGAGATTCAGTGAGTTTTTAAATATTACTGTAAAATTTACGGCATATTCATAAAATTTTACCGTAACAAGTTCTGGTATCCTGCGAGCCAGTACTTTATTATCGTAATTTGATCCAGAAATTTTTTGAGAGTATTCAACGGCAGAAAGCCCCGAGTCAAGCACGATTTCACCAAAGTCATGCAAATATAAGCATATCGTATTTCCTACTATTTACATATTGAGTTATTATTTATTTTAATCCTTTTTTTAATAAAATAAATCATTAATATCATCGGTAATTTTTTATTCAAGGGCCTTGGAATATGAAAAATCAATTGTTTTTTGGATATTGACATATGCATTGAATTTGGAAACTACTGCTTGGTAGCTAAAATGTTTTGTACATATCTGAAACACTTTCTGGCAGCATACACCTAAAAAATCCTTGGATTGCAAGAGAGATGCTGAAATCAGTAATTTCATCCGGTATCTACATTAAAACTTCATTCTAATTCGAGCTACATAATTATCTAATAAAAAGATGGGATTGCAAAAAATTGAAAATATGTGTATTTGTTAATAAAATTAAAAGTAACTATAAAATGTTCATACGAACAGTTAGCAGTTTCGTAATCTGCATAAAAATCTAAATATAACCAGAAATATAAAAAAATAACCTAATCTAAAGGTAGGATTAAAAATTGGAAATTAAGTGTTTCAATATAGATATGGAAAGACTTAAATGTTACACTTAAGTTATATTATTTTGAAGTTATTTAATATTATAATATCATTTTAAAACTTAGAAATGAATGTTTTTTATTGATACAATTAAAAAATAAGAATTTTTTTTGATAAAAAAAGGAAGCTTTAGACCTGTTTCGAGAGACTTAAGCTTTTTTGAACTTGACAAAAAAAATTTTTTTTTGTAGGGAAATCTGTGATTACACTATGGTTTATTCTTATTGATCTAAAACTTTGAATTCTGAACAAATTTTATATCGTGATATACACGAGTAGAAATAAATTTATTTGTACTATTCAAAAATAAATATATGTACAACAGATCGAATACTGTCCTAGATTCTTATGGTGATAGGACAAAATAATTAAAGCCGATCAAGTTCTTCGGATATGGAATGAAGCAAGTGGCTTCATTGATTTGATATAAAAATTGGCTTTTTTAACAAGTAGGGTATGACGTTAATATTAAAATAAAAATTATCACGGAAATCTATGCAAAACTATAATCTGTATTTACTACATAAACTTTCCTGCACTCTTTATATTAAAAGTTTAACCCAGGAATCACATAACTCAAAACTTTAATTTCATAGAATTTATTCTAGAGTAAGATTCTAATGTTTATAGAACGTGTAGATTAGTTCAATAATATCAGAAATTAAGTTTGGTATATTTGCATAGTTAAAATTTGGATAAATATTCTTAACTATCACGTAATACATTTACGTTCCTCATTAATTGTCATATTAATCTTATTATCATCGTCTTAATTATCACGTAATGCAATCTCGTTATACATTTACGTAATGCATCACGTAATACCTTCACGTACTACATTACGTATTAAACATTTAAGGTTCACGTTCATCTAACAGAATTCCAAAAACTATGTAAAAACTTTTAATATGTCTTAATTAAGAGTAAACGATTTGAGGATGGGAATATAGAGTTAAAATTCTGGAAAATATTCTTAATCATCAAGTAATGCATTGGCATTCCAACGTTACTTATTAATAAAGATTCAAATTCATCTAATAGAATTTAATTCTTAATCATCAAGTAATGCATTGGCATTCCAACGTTACTTATTAATAAAGATTCAAATTCATCTAATAGAATTTAATTCATAATCATCAAGTAATGCATTGGCATTCCAACGTTACTTATTAATAAATATTCAAAATCATCTAATAGAATTTAATTCATAATCATCAAGTAATGCATTGGCATTCCAACGTTACTTATTAACAAAGATTAAAATTCATCTAATAGAATTTTAATATCCATGAAATCCATGAATTTAACTTTTAGTGTCTCTTAATTTTCATTTATTTAATCTGTTCACAAACCAGCAGAAACTACTTAAGCATCGGTGTAAAAATGGTGTTAAAGTAGTTAAAGTGTAATAAAGTTAAATTTGCTTAAGTGCTTTTGACAGAATGTCAGAGGCCGGGATAGCCTGGTGGGTAGGGCGCTGGGCTCATGCCCGAGAGTTCGTGGGTTCGAACCCCGCCGGCTGAAGACTCCCCGTGTAGTAAAGTGACTGATGCACGTTAAATTTGTCGAGTCACAAAAGTCCTCCATAACAAATCAACATCTCTGGGGGTACTGGATTGGAGATCGATCGTTCTCTGATTCAGGTCAAAATTACGATCTGTGGATGAATGAATAGATGAATGAATGGGTCCACCCTATAAACGGGTGGGACGTATGGTTTATTAATAAATGTTGAAATAATTATTTTTTGGGTAATTTTCCTGAAAATGTAAATATTTTACTGAGGAAAGCTGTCAAAAGTATTAGACCTCTGAATGCTAAATTTACATTTTTTAATATACTTTAAAAATTCCGAATTAAATTACATCAAAATTTTTTGGATCGAAAATCCTTATATACCGTAATTTTTACAGTAATATTTACTTTAAAGTCTGTTTATCGGAAGATAATTCTTCGTAAAAATTATTTTTTAATTATTCATGAATATTTCTTATTACATGGATTAAAAAGAATGGAAAAATCTTGGAATTGTAAGATGCATAAATATTTACTTAATTTTATGCAATTTTAAATGTCAAACCAAAATCTTAATGGAATCAATCAAAAAATTTTTTAATATTAAAAATTTAAAAATACGAGTTTTGTTTATAATTTAATTACTCCGAAATTGATTGATTTCGTTCAAGTTTAAATTTTTTCATTTAGAAAAATATGTTTGAAAATGATGTAAACACTCATACGCGTTACAATTAAGGGTTTCTTAAATCATCATCAAATTAAATAAAATAATAAATATTTTTAAAAATTATATTTTGCACAATATTATGATTAGAAAAAAGAGCTTTATAATTGAATATAAAATGTTTTTAATTGATATAAAAAGTCCAGGAGGTTTAACTAAACAGGAGGAGAATGAAAGTAGCATTAATGGATGCAAAATTTTAATTGCTTTTGAAACCATATTTTCCAAATTGTAGGTATCCCCCCATACTTTGAGGCTCTGGAATCTGAATCCGCAGAAAACAGTGCGCTTAGCTAGATAAAGTCTGTTTTTGTTACTGATTATATAATTTAAATTATTTTCTTTGAAAATTGATTTGCAAATTTAGTGTCAATTTCTCGAATCATAAAATTGTATCTTTGTACGTTACTTTATTTACCCGCCTGCCTGAAGCTTTGACGCTATTCCCATTCGACGTAGTGAAAGTTTTTTCTGCAATTACTGCGTTGAGAGCAATTTATCCTTTATGTCAATTGCAATGGTTTAAATTTAATGAAAACTCATCTAATGAATGGGTGCAGGAGAAAAAACTCTTGTAAAATAGCGTATTTGTATGATATTAACATTTATGGTTAGAAATATAATAATTCCGATAATTAAATCAGAAATGGGGATTTTAAACTAATTTGGTTATTATTTCGTTCGTTATGATGATGGTTTAATTGAAATTTTAGTTTTCAAAGTTATAGTTCTTATCACCCCACATTTAGTAATAATACGAAATTGAAATAAAAATTTGACCGGAAAAAGTGTTCCTATGCCAAAGTATCATGATAAAATTATCAAATTTTACCACAGTTATTACCAAAAGCATGGTAATAAAATCTTTATCGTTATTCCTACCAAAATTAATTTCCAAAGCGCTTTGGTAAAAACTACCGTTCCTTCTGGTGCTTCTATAGAGCCCGAAACACGGTAAATTTTACCATATTCTGGTAGTTTTTAACCACACATTTCTCTCAGTGTATATAGATTGGAACTTTAGGTCTTATATGTTCAAGTTTCTAGATTATAATAATAAAAAAAAATAAGGCTTAGTGTGAAAAGGAAGTGAGATCAAATATTTTTTTATCCCTTTGAACTGTCAATAGTATTCCATTTCAATTTTCTAGCTATTTTTTTCAATTTCAGTGGAGCACATGTTGTAAATAATATTCATGATTTCATTTATAAGTGAATTGATGCACAAGTAAAATGTTTCACACTATCGATCCATATAATGCATTTTTGATAATGCTTTTCTGTTCTTTACTTATCTGTGGTATTTGAACTTGATTTGCATGTGTTAATCCAGATTATTCTATTTTCTTAGTTACCCAATCCATTAAGTATCAACGATAACTTCGTTATGTGAGTATAATTGCCTAAAGTAAACTATTTCTTTAAGGTGAACCGGGTACGAATCACAGCTATGGCTTTTTGATACGTATTCCGCACCCATCTCGCACCAAATAAATTAGTAAAATGTTTCACATTATTAATTCATATAATGCATTTTTGATAATGCTTTTCTGTTTTTTACTTATCTGTGGTATTAGAACTTGATTTGCATGTGTTAATCCAGATTAGTCTATTTTCTTAGTCACCCAAACCATTAAGTACCAACCATAATATCGTTATGTGAGTATAATTGTCTAAAGCAAACTATTTCTTTAAGGTGAACCGGGTTCGAATCACAGCAATGGCTTTTCGATACGAATTCCGCACCCATCTCACACCAACCACAGTGCTGACGTAAAATGTTCTCAGTGGTAAGCGGATCATGGGTTAGAGTCCCTTTGCCGCCCAGCTAACCATGGGAGGTTTTCGTCCATTTCCTCTTCATGTAACGCAAATGCGGATTAGTTCCATCAAAAAGTCCTCCACGAAGGCAAATTTCGCCCAATACTTGATCCAGCAGTTCCCTTTTCTTCCAGATTGAATTAAAAATTACAATGATACGAAGTTGAGCATTAGTAGGCGTAAACCCAAAAAATTGGATTGGCGGTTGAATGACGGTTATAAAATAAAAAAATAATACATTTAAACAGAGCGTGATACATAAGACAGATTACATATAACAGATTACATATAGCAGTGGGGTAGAGTGACAACCGATATACAAAAAGTTACTGAAAAAAGAAACTGAATAACATGATTCATTTTCAAATTCTATCATAACCATTGTATATTATTGATTAAAAATGTACACTTTATATCGCTTGGGAACATAAATTAGCAATTTTTATATTCGTCTTTTCAAGAACTTTTAAATAAAACTTCAACCAAGCTTTGAAACCTTATATTTCGCAACAAGCCGTATAACAAATCACATAACAAACTGAAAGCTATAATAAGGCGAATATCAGCGATTCCCAATTCACAGAAAAGGGCTTTGTCTATACCAGATTCCGATCTCTATAATCCTTTCAGCATTAGCTATTGCAAACAATAGTTACTGGTTATTGCAACATCAATTCCATTTATAGAAGGTTATACAGAAACATATAGTTAATGATACAGAAATATTAATATCGAAATTATATATAAATAATTTTGGTGTTTTGTCAGTGTTTTGTTGGTTGTTTGGTCACACAGGTTCAAACATAATTCAATTTAGTGATAATCTTCTTAAAGTTTTCTTTATACGTATAATAAAATAAAGAAATTGCATTTGCGCCTGTATACCGGATTTCGAGTAAAATGTAAGCTCTAAATAAGTACAATTGTAAACAAATTACGAAGCCATGTTTTCAAATTTTCTCATTGGCTTAGCGGAAGCCAATGCTTTAAAATAAGATATAGACGATTCAGTTTTGTTAAATATTTTAAAGATATCATCAGTGATATTTGGTAACTTATAGCACAAATAATTAAATAAGAGCCGACCGGCCTGTGTAGGGGGCAGGGAACTGTCCTTGCATCAGAAAGGTACTGGGTTCGAATCCCGGGCAAGGCACGGATGTTTCTTCCTCTCTCTCTGTGTTCTATGTCCTTTCTCCTTTGTGCGTGTGAATGTGACCCGCCCTATAAACGGGTTTGTGGTTGTGTGAATGGTGTGGCAGAAGTCGAATTCTTGGCTATAGATGGCGCCACTGAAAAACAAGAACAATCGCACCCCTTTTGCCTAAACAGGCATACTACAAAAAAAATAAAATAAAATAAAAAATATTAAAAAAAAAAAAAAAAAAAAATAGAATAGAAATATTAAAAATAAAAAAAAACATTGAAATTATTTTAGTTATATTATATGTGTAGATATTTGTCCTATAGATTTGTGTAAGAATTTGTAATGTTGCTCAGTACTGATTTATGGATGCGTTTTTTCAGCCCGTACAAAGAACGAGTATACAGCTAGTCTGTTATAAATAAATAACTGAACTTGCAAATAATTAGAATTTATAAGAAATGACGAGTAAATTGAATTGCAATTAAAGTAAAAAAACTTTGGGTTTTTGGAATTTTTTATTTACTTATAATTCCGTATGAATACATTCTAAACATTGTAGAATTTTTTTTGTTGAAAATCATGGTACTGGCTAAATAATAATCAGTTTCTTTATGTGATATATAAATGCAACTAAATGTGTCACTAGATTTTCCTTACGTGAAAAATATTCTTTAGATGAATAGAATTTCTGACACCGGATTTTAACGCTAGGTAATGATTAGTTTCATAAATCAAGTTAATGATTATGTCTTTCAGAACTGTGCAATAAGTGAAGAAGAAATTTGAGTCCTTTTAGAGGAGCTGAGAAAATTTACTTATATTCATAGTTTCAAGAAACACTATGCATTCAAAAACTATAAAACGTAAGCATATTGTTTATTGATATTAAAAAAATAAATAATATTATACTTTTTAGAGATGAGTTTTATAATTAAAATTTTTCTGAATATAAAAAAGGTTTCTTTTACATTGAATAACTCAATTTTTATAAACATCGAGGCACAGAGAAGGGTTTACTAGTATAAGTTATTATCCTCCAAATAAATCTTCATTTGCTTCAAAATTAAACTGGAAAAAAAATCTACACGTATCAAATGCTCAAACAACACTGTAAGAAAAACCAGATCAAATTTATACTTTATATGTATGTCATGAAACGGTAGTATAATATGTAAGAGTATTCATAATTTTCTCTTATTATATATAGACTGAAAAAAAAGATCAGGATCAAATTACAATAAAAAGTACCGGCAGTAAGGGTGCCAGTACTTTTTACCGTAAAATCTATTTTTACCGGAACATGCTGCGAAAACAAAAAAAATCCAATTAACAGTAATAACTCTGATTAAATAAATATTACTGTGAAAGTTATGGTAAAATATTTTATGGTTACAATAGATTTTACTGTAAAATGAATTTTATGGTAAAATGGATTTTATAATTGAATGATCTAAAGTGCCGGTGCTTTATATCGTAATTCAATCCGTAATTTCTTACAGTGAAGGCTCTCATTTTTAAGACAATATTACGTGAATGATGAAAAGAGGATAGGTTAAAAATATACGAAAATCTCAGCTGCCTAATGAAAAAAATAGCGACACAAAATAAGAAAAACTTATGGTAGCTGAACAAAGCAAATAACATCAGAATATGTTTCGATGCTGAATGTAAGAATTAGAAAGTTAATTTTTAAATTATTAGGTCACCAATTATGAAATTAGACAAGCGTTGGTTTATGACTTAAAGATTTAAAGAAGTATTTCATTCATTAAATTATGCAACCATATTTTCTCTATAATTTTGGCAAGGGAGTGGTAAATTGTTTTTCAAAGTGGAGCTAAACTCTGGAGAACGAGTCAATGAATTCTAAGAAATTGTGGAATCGATTAGTTTTCCTATTAGAAAGTTGTTCAAGTTTAGAAAGAAGATGTAGTCGGGGTAGGTTAAGAATGATGAAGTTCCTATTCTATAGTTTTGCTCTAGTCATTTGTGCAGCGTGTGATTTGGATATGATATGCAAATACAATGGAGAGGAAAAAGATATTTTTTCTCAAGTGCATGTATGACACAAGTATGAAAAACTGCGACAGCGTCTACAAAAAGTATTGAACGAAATTAAATCAATAGAATGAAACTTAAAAAAAAAAAAGACTAGCGCGCTGATAAAAAAAGTGTAGTCAACAACAAACAACTGGAATATGGTAAAATTTACCATGTTGCTGGCTCTATGGGGACACCGAAAAGCTCGGTAATTTTTACCAAAGCACTTTAGTGATGTATAATTTACTACAGAATATGGTTTCAGAATAAGTTATAAAACTTTTTAAATTGTGATGAAATGTACTTATTTCATTACAGTACCTCGGGGCATGAAATAAGATTTCATAAACCCATTTATTTGGTTAAATTTACTTCTAAGTTTTCTATTTGTTACTAAATGCATGATAATAAGAACTATAATTTTGAATAACAGAATTTTAAGTAAACCAATATCATATGAAAGGAAAATTACCAAATTTATGGCTTAAATACAGTTTATTTTGGTTTTATTAGCCAGGATTATGATTTTTTTAAAGAAACGTTATTACTGTACAATACGGTAATTTTACCAGAATTGTTTTTCCGTGTGTCTAATTCTCAGAATGGAATATTTATTATCTAAATATCCATTCAAGTTTAGTTTTAAAAGCTTAAATATTTTCTTACCAAATGGATATTACATTAAAATACCATCTTGTATAACTTTAACACCAACTTATGCACAAAACATGAGAAAAGGTTTTTGAATATAACTTTATTTGCAATAAAACTGTCACTCGGACATCGATTGGTAAATACAACTTTGGTTTGAGAACATTTTTTTGAATAAAACACTTTTTGGATAAAACATTTTTGGAAAAGTTTGCTCTATTCGTCTTCTCTAGCATATGTTGTGAATGTGATGTTTAAGCTAAGGGGGTTTTAGGAAGTTAAGACGTATGGACATAAATGTCAATATTTCAAAGTTTGTTATAGGTTTGAAAATAAATGTTTGAATTTCAGTTTGATAAAAGAGAGGAATATTACCATTTGAAAAGTTGAGCTAGAAGCTTAAAAAAATCCTTCTTGTTAAAGTTTGTTTTGCCTTATTTCTGATTCATATGCGCAAATTTTGAATCTTAAAAGCACATCTAAACGCATTTAAATGCTTAGCATCATACGAGACATGCGGGTCTAAATTCTTGGAGGGAACACATTAAGAGGAGAAATATTTTAGACCAAAGAAAAGAATAATATTTTAGATTCTTGATCGCTAAGCTAGACTTTTAAAATATATATTTAGAATAAAAAGGTATACTTGATATGTGAAATATGCAGAGCTTTTGTAAATATATATATATATATATATATATATATATATATAAGGACAATTGTGGTAAGATTACCGCACCATATGTAATTAAATTTCTGCTTAAATAAAACTCCCATAATTTCTATTAATAGAGCCAAAATATACGGTATTTGAACCATTCATTTGGTAATGGTTTACTAGGAATTATATTTCTTCAAATTATAGCTCTAATTACCAGACATTTAGTAAGATATGCAAAAACTAAAAAGTATGTTTAAGTAAATAAATAGTTTTGATGCCACGCTCTAAGATATCATGATTAAATTACCAAACTTTACTTCATACACCATATTTTATCACATTTTATGAAACCATATTTTATTGTTAATTTTATTAAAATGATTATCAAAGTGCTTCGGTAAAAATTACTGAGCTTTTTGATGTTCTCGTAGAGCTAGAAAGGCTGCGAATTTTATCATATTCTCGTGGTTTTAACTATATTTTTGTTCACAGTGCAGTGAGAGATGGTTAACTTATTTACTACAACAAAAATGATATTTATATTTAAAATTATTTTTATATGCTAAATAAACTTCTATAATCAATTCTGAATTCCAAAAATATTTTAATTCAGTATTACTAGAAATTAATGATCCGTCAAAAGGCTAAGAAATTCTGATAATCTTCAATGATAATAACGAATTGTCTTTTATAAAAAAAATGCATTAAGTATGATAAATAATATATTATAATTTTATTACATGAAATTATATTTAAAAATGAAAAAAAAAGTAAAGGTTCAAAGCATGAGCTAAAAAATAATTAATGAGATGATTTTAGAAACAAAATTAAAGTAAAACAATTAAAAAAAGGCTTCTTTGAAAATAGATTTGTTTCAAACAAAATAGCTGTTTGATATTTTATGAGTTGCACAAATTATTTAACTTTTCCTTTTCACCCACTTAATTTTCTTATTCTTTTAGGAACATTTATTTTTGTCTTTTGCTTGCTGGTCATTATGTTGCGATTAAGGCTTAGGGAAATGAAACTTTCATTTCGGTCATAAAAATAATTTTTAAACATTGTGTTTCGTCTTTTATATTTTCATTTTCATAACTATATTTTTAAGAATAATCCTTCAGGCAAAATATTTCAAATTTTCTTTTATAAGAATTCTTATGGGGATAAAGACGAACTTACAAGAAAATTTTATTTTTTTAAAAACTTACTTGGAATAATATCTTTTAAGGAGGAGTAATAAGACTTAAGGGAAAAGTAATTGGTTTTACAATAAAAATTACTTTATATCAGAAAATTTTTTTTATGATAAAATTTTTAATTAAATATTTCTTAGTTAAATAGTAAAATTTAATGTTGGTATTTATGCAACTTCCTGTTGATTTGAGAGAAATTATTTTTGGGATATTTTTATAAGTTATGTAATATATTTTTAATTAATAAAAAATAGTGTTAATAGATATTATTTTTCATTATGAAGTTTATATGCTCACATGGAAATGTTTGCAAATAGCTATAGAAGGTGGTAATTCAAAGATTCATTTAGGGTCATTTTAAAATATTCTTAAAATAGTACAAGTATTTTTTTTTGTACAATAACTGTTGATAACTAGGGATGTTATTTAAACACTTCATATTGAATTACAATAACTCTGCAAAAGAATATAACGCTGAAAAAAAGGTAATTTTAGTTATTTACTGAGAATGTTTTTAACATTAAATTAATAACATTAAACTAATAACCATAACCATATAATATAGTATAATCATACACTTTTAGAAATTTCTCGGAAAAATGGTTAAATAACAATTTATTGAATGGTTATTTTACCATATTTAATCAAAACAGTCAGATAACCATAAATAAAATGAAAAAAAAAAAAAAAAATCAAGCTGTTAAGTTTGAGAAAAACTGTTTATTAACTGCTTTCACCTAATACTGTTAAACAACCAAAATTTTATCGCACTAACTAGAACCACCTAATGAAGCTACTTAGTTCTCAGCTACTAGATACTTAGTTGCTACATTTTAGTCAATCTCGTGACAGACAGAACTGGAGTTCGAGTCCTAGTGTTGACACCACAATATTTCCACTATTCCTTTCAACACATGAAGAATTTCCAGCGTCCGGTCATTGTCTTCAATGACCATTACCTTACAAAAAGCCAAGATCCTATGTCAATAAAAAAAATTTTTTTTTACGTGTTTAAAAAATGTTAGTTGTAAATTGTTAAAAAACCATAAAGGGAAAAAGTATTCTTTATCGTAAACTTTATGGTTAATCGGATGGACAGACAGCAGCCAGTTATTTTACCATAATTTTAGAATGAAAATTTTAACAGTGTATATAGTATATCCATATAGTATATTAAAACCATATAGCATTATAACCATTATAATTGTCAGTTTCATTTGAGAATTTGCTCAGATCATTTTTAGGTTAAAAAAAATCCATAACTATGTGTCAAAAATTTTCTAACCTGAAAATTATAACCATATACTTATAACCATATTTTTGAATCAAAGAACATCCTTGTATTGGTTGAAATATATTTCATATGAATATTCAATGTGTTCTGTTAATCACCACACTTCAGGTGTATTTTATACAGCCCATGTCATAAAAACTGAACCAAAAAATATTTACTTTAAAGATAAAAAATTCATATTTAAATAAAGAAAGTAAAAATGCCGTTGAAAGCTGTCTAATACATAGTCAGGAGGGAGGGATGAAAAACATCAAAATCTTATTTAAATTAAAATTTAAACGTAGAATGAAAAAAAATTATTCTGTATAGAATGCTGTCAAATGAACAGTAAGGATAACAAGAGGTAAAACAACAAAATCAGTCAGATTGCCTTATAAAACTGGGGGGTATTTTTATTAATTTAATAATTGCCTTTTAACCTCTCTCGTTTTCTTTCGAAAATTAAAATAAGTTTTGCTACATTAGCGCCATATTTCTCAGAACTAATTCATTAAATTTAGTTTTTCCTCGCTTCAGTGTTAATTAAAGATGCCTGAAACCTATAAAGGAGAGTCATAAAAGAATATCCTGTATCTGATTGGTTTTTAAGTTATAAAATTCATGAATATATAAGTTGTTTAGTGCGGCAGAAATTAATTATTTGAATTAATTCAATTAAAATTTATAAAAGGCAATAATACTGTGAGTTAAAAATATTAATTAGCTTCTAGTAAATAAAGATGAAGTATTACGGTAATAAATATGGTTTATATTATGGAGTATTTATTTTGAATAGATTTTTAAAACTCCTAAACTACATATTAAAAGAGTTTATTAAGCATCTGAGTTGCAAGAGTAGTTTTTTGTTTTAAATGTTAATACCGTTTTTGTTCATGAAGTATTTTTTCATTAAAATGACTTTTATAAAAGAAATTTCTTTACCAGTTATTTTTAATATCAGTTTTCTGTATGCTATAGTAAAAATATTTAGGATTATGTATAAAATATTTTTCTAAAATTCTTTTTTAAGGCTCTTTAATAAATATGCTTCACTTTAACAAATATGCTTCAAGGCTAATCTCATCTTAGACTCTCTAAAAATAGTAAAAAAGCATTGTTGCTAGTAATGAAATTTTGGAAAAAAAAGGTTATTGCTAGAAATGTTGGTTTTTGCTAAATTCCTTTTCAAAACTTTTAATAATAATTTTTCTAAGTGAGCTTGATCTTATTTCTTTGTCACGGGGAAAATATGAACAGCAATATTGTTTATAGTATTTAATTCAGTACAACATTCTTAAGTTACTAAAATGATTTATTAAGAAAAAAATTATAGATAAAAAAATTCTAAAAAGTCAAAAAAAAGTATGACGAAAACGAAAATATGACTTAACGGAAATATGAATTTATGTAAACTTTATCCTATTTTTTGTGACGGGGGGAATAAGAACAGCTAAATTGTTTATAATATTTGTTTCAGCACAACATTCTTAAGTTACTAAAATGATTTATTAAGAAGAGAAATATGTTTAACAGAATTTCAAAAGGCCATAACGAAAATATGTTGAAAACGAAAATATGAACAGCAGTATTTTTTATAACATTTGTCTCAGTACAAAGTTACTAAAATGATTTGTTTAGAAGAGAAATATAGATAAAGTAATTTTTAAAAGTCGTAACAAAAATACCCGAAATATTTGGAAGGTATCCTATTTTGTTTTACTTGTAAAAATATAATACATCCTACACAGCTGTCACAAACAAATACATAATTGAATGAGAAAGTGAAATACAAAGTTCCACTAAAGTTTTTCTTTTTCAAAAAAGTTCTTGTTATGAAAGCAAAGTAATAGCACAGACCAGACTAAAGTAATGTTTTATTTTGTAACCATCAGGTTACACCACTTAAAGATAAATTCACAAACTTACATTAAACCCCTGTCACCCTTCTTAGTTTGCAATAGTAAGTTATTGTAAGTTATTGCTTGACTACGCTATTCATTTAATCATTTTGAACTGTCTTTGATTTAAATGATTCCTTATAACTACATTCAGAAGCAGAGTTTTAGCATTGAGAATGGAACATCTGTTGTACCGAGAATTATTATAAATTATCCAGGAAATGCATTAGCTATTTTGAATTATCTTTATTATATTGTATATAATTGACCTTGAAAAATGTAATACTACTCTTTAAAGAGTATTAGTGCGCTAAAATGATGTAATTTTAACAATAAAAGTTTATTCATAGGTGTATTGACCTCGCTGAATGTAAATTTTATTATGTTATTTAATGAGTTGTATGGGGTTTGTGTTAATTTAGAGTTAGAAATTTTACTAAACTTCAATGTATGGCAGAGTGAAATATAAATTTTTTTGCCATTTACAGTGAGAGTAAAACGGACAAAATACAAAAGAGATGCACACTGTAAAACATTACGCTATAAAGTATCGGTACTTCTGGGCGCATCATCCGTAAAATCAATTTTTCCATAAAATCCATTTTCACCGTGGAATGTTAAACCGTAATTTTTATAGTCATATTTATTTAATTAGAGTGATTTAATGGATTCGCAGTAATTATTACTGTAAAAAGTACAGTATATAAGATTTTCGCTCCGTAACATGCTTCGGTAAAAAATGATTTTACGGTAAAAAGTATCGACATATGAGTGTCGCTACTATTTACCGTAATTTAATCAAAAATTTTTTACAGTTAGAGACTGTGTCTAAATTATAAGTAGTAAGTTTATACCTGCATAGGTCTGTAAAGTATAGGTTAGCTTACGCTCAATATTACGTGTATATACACAGCGAAAAATATGGTGAAAGCTACCTGCGTATGATAAAATTTACCATGTATCTAGCTCTATGGGAACACCAAAAAGCTAATTTTTTACCTAAGCGCTTTGGTAATGATTTTGGTAAAATTAACAATAAATTATGGTTTTATAATAAGTGATAAAAGTTCGTAAATGTGGTAAAATTTGGTAATTTTTTCATGATACTATAAAGCACGATTAAAAACCATTTAATCGTTTAAATACCATTTGTTCTAAATGTGTGGTATTAAGAATTATAATTTTGAAGTCCAGAATTTCCGGTAAACCGTTACTATATAAATTGAAAAATTACCAAATGAATGGTTTAATTAAATAACATATATATTTTCATTTTTATTACCAGAATTATGCTTTTTTTTTTTTTTACCAGAAATGCCATTACTTTACAGGACGCAAATTTAGAATTTTTTTCACGTGTTGTGGGCAAGGCTAAAGTGTACTTGCAAAAGTATTTAGCTATAGTTTTATATCTTTAAATTAAATACAAAGGAAAGCAAACAAATTTTAAAATAAGAAGAAAATTTTAAGTTGTATGAAAACAAAATATAAAATTTTATTTCAAAATCTGTATATAATAATTTATAAATATTTCCGATCTCTAGATAAGATGATTAAACTGAATATCATATGTCTTAGAAAATAATTATTGAAAAAAATTTTTTTTTCATAAAAAAATTTTATTTTAAAAACTGTATATAATAATTTATAAATATTTCCGATCTCTAGATAAGATGATTAAACTGAATATCATATGTCATAGAAAATAATTATTGAAAAAAATTTTTTTTTCATAAACATTTTTTTTTTAAAAACTGTATATAATAATTTATAAATATTTCCGATCTCTAGATAAGATGATTAAACTGAATATCATATGTCTTAGAAAATAATTATTGAAAAAAAATTCTTTTTCATGAAAAAATTTTATTTTAAGAACTGTATATAATAATTTATAAATATTTCCGATCTCTAGATAAGATGATTAAACTGAATATCATATGTCTTAGAAAATAATTATTGAAGAAAAAATTTTTTTCATAAAAAAATTTTATTTTAAAAACTGTATATAATAATTTATAAATATTTCCGATCTCTAGATAAGATGATTAAACTGAATATCATATGTCATAGAAAATAATTATTGAAAAAAAATTTTTTTTCATAAAAAAATTTTATTCTAAAAACTGTATATAATAATTTATATATATTTCCGATCTCTAGATAAGATGATTAAACTGAATATCATGTCTTAGAAAATAATTATTGAAAAAAAATTTTTTTTCATAAATTTTTTTTTTTTAAAAACTGTATATAATAATTTATAAATATTTCCGATCTCTAGATAAGATGATTAAACTGAATATCATATGTCTTAGAAAATAATTATTGAAAAAAAATTTTTTTTCATAAAAAAATTTTATTTTAAAAACTGTATATAATAATTTATAAATATTTCCGATCTCTAGATAAGATGATTAAACTGAATATCATATGTCATAGAAAATAATTATTGAAAAAAAAATTTTTTTTCATAAAATTTTTTTTTTTTAAAAACTGTATAAAATAATTTATAAATATTTCCGATCTCTAGATAAGATGATTAAACTGAATATCATATGTCTTAGAAAATAATTATTGAAAAAAAATTTTTTTTCATAAAAAAATTTTATTTTAAAAACTGTATATAATAATTTATAAATATTTCCGATCTCTAGATAAGATGATTAAACTGAATATGATATGTCATAGAAAATAATTATTGAAAAAAAAAGTTTTTTTCATAAAAAAATTTTATTTTAAAAACTGTATATAATAATTTATAAATATTTCCGATCTCTAGATAAGATGATTAAACTGAATATCATATGTCATAGAAAATAATTATTGAAAAAAAAATTTTTTTTCATAAAATTTTTTTTTTTTAAAAACTGTATAAAATAATTTATAAATATTTCCGATCTCTAGATAAGATGATTAAACTGAATATCATATGTCTTAGAAAATAATTATTGAAAAAAAATTTTTTTTCATAAAAAAATTTTATTTTAAAAACTGTATATAATAATTTATAAATATTTCCGATCTCTAGATAAGATGATTAAACTGAATATGATATGTCATAGAAAATAATTATTGAAAAAAAAAGTTTTTTTCATAAAAAAATTTTATTTTAAAAACTGTATATAATAATTTATAAATATTTCCGATCTCTAGATAAAATGATTAAACTGAATATCATATGTCTTAGAAAATAATTATTGAAAAAAATTTTTTTTTCATGAAAAAAAATTTTTTTTTAAAAAATTCCTACAAAAATAAAGACACTTTTATATGTCTTTATACACCTTACAGTTTTTTAATATTGCTTACATTTATATATTTACATTTGTTATCATATACACCAGAGTTTCTGTTAAAATAAGTTTGTTCTAGTTTCTTTAACTATGCGTAGTGATATAAAAATTTCAATAAGTGGACCTGACATACTTTCACGGTAGTAACACTTCAGATTTCTGCGTCAAACTTTTTTTTGGATTAGGGAGAATAGTTACAGTAACTTTTATTTTTTTATTTCCCGAAAATGTTTGGATTTTCTTTTATTTCGTGGAGTTTCATTTGCTACTTAAAGAAAGTAAGATATGATAAAAAAAGTTATCGAGATCTTTGTCAAAACTTTCTTTGACTTAAGATAGATAATTTCTTTTTTTTTTATCTGTTTATGGTTTTGAAAACTAATGAACCGTGAGAAAAAGTTTGATATAGAAATTCGGATATTCAGTACAAAATCATAAAAACAATACTTGTTTTTCTAATGAGAGAAAAAAGAGAAGCTTGATACGCATAAAAAGATTTCTCTTCTTTTACTTAAAAAACTTTCATAAATTAAAGTGAAATGAAATTTGATGAATGCGCTTGAATAAATGGTTTAATTGTGTTAAATAATGCCATCTATCAAAATTTTTTTTACTGAGTGAGAATATACTTTTAATCTAACTTATTTTACTATAGTTTCAATAAATAACTTTTGTGTCTATTTGTGGGAGAGGAGAATTCTTTCAAATGATACCGAGTAGTTAGAGAACTAAAATTTCCACTAAAGCTCAGTGACTTTCATCGAAGCAAGTTTGAGTCATATCTTGCCCAATTAAAATCCGAATGTATAGTCATTTTAAAAGAAATAAATGCTGATAAATTATTTCTATTACACATGCTAAAAATATTTTTCTTTTTATCATATTTATGCTAGGCATTAAAAGATTCAGTGAATAGTCGGAAAAGGATAAATTTAATTCAAATGTGATTTAAATGACATTTAAATAAGAAGAATGAATGATGATAGTATGATTAAAATATATTCACTTAAATGACGCTAATTATGAATTAAAAATGATTGAAATTCACACAAATTCAAGTTAAAAGGATCGAATCAAGTAATACATATAATCAATCAAAAACGATTGAAAATTATTCAAGTTTGAGTAAAAACGATCCACTCAAGTGATACTGAAAATCACTCAAACACGATTGAAAATCACTCAAGTTTGAGTGAAAACGATCTACTCAAGTAATATTGAAAATCACTCAAACACGATTGAAAATCACTCAAGTTTGAGCGAAATTTTTTCACTCAAACTTGAGTAATTTACATATCACTCTTTTATTTGAACGATTTTCATTCAAGTTGAGAAGGCTCCTTTTTTCTAGATGAAAGAAAGAAATAGTACTCAAGTTGAGTGATTTTCACTCGTTCATTTTAAGTGAGTATTATACGGTAAAAATGAATTTCACGATAAAATAGATTTTACGGATGATGCATCCGTCGTGTCGGTACTTAATACCGTAATTTGTAGTACCGTAAATTTTACAGCAGACCCATCCAGAGGTTAACGAAACCTCTTCCACACCTTAAACATCATTCGATTTATAAATAGGAAATGAAACTGTCACTTAGTATTCTCTTCGTTTCCGAAAAATATAATTTAACCCTGATTCCATTTTGCTGCTTAATTATATTTCTCCAATTCAGCACTGTAAGTAAGTACTTTGTGTACCCAATAAATATTTCGGTGGATATCTTGAGTATAATCGTCGTAAACAAGTAATCTTTTTCCGTGGAAAATATACTTAATTAATTTTCCCGAAATAGCATCAAAGAATGAGACACAACTGAGATTATAATATATTCTAGAAATTCCAATAATTATTCAAGACATTATCTGCCCTTCGTCCTTAGTTTCTCCTTTTAATAAATCAATTAGTATCGTATTTATTTGTTCAGTGAATATAGATATTTGTAAGAGAATATACTTGATCATTTTGTCAATATTTACTTCTCCAAGAAACCAATAATTGAAAGGCGTGTCGAAACATGCATCATCTTAATTATTCTGAACAGACAAGAATGCACTCATAAATGTATTGAATTTATGAAATAATAAATTTTCAGGTTGCTATGCAACGTTTAAATTAAAAATATTTGTCGCTGGAGTTACTGGAATAGTTAGTGAAAATTCTTTATGAGAAATATTCGTTTTTTAAATAGTTGATGGTTTGTTAATGAACAGCGTGCAAAAAAGAAAAAAAGAAAAAAAAAAGAAACGGACCACCCATAATAACTTTTGAACTAATAATAGGTCAATTAAAAAAACTCTGTATAGGTCTTACATTTAAAATTATTTTTCTCAATAAATAATCAATGGAGTTTGCTCAAATTTTGTAATTTTATATATAAAATTACATTCTTTAAAATGATGTAAAAATTATATATCTTACAATTCAAAATTTTTCAAGTATTATTAAGTAGAATAATACAAAATATTAAAAAATTATTAAAAGTTATTTTTTTTTTTGCGTGGAATTATCCTTCAATAAACGAATTTTATTGTATGCAAATTGTTTTAATGCGGTTAAAAATTTTATAGAAATATGGCAAAATATACAAAAAGTAAAATTAACATTAAGGAGGATCAAACTTTAGACCTCTCTCCTGTCAAAACTATTAGAACCATATTTTCCAGATTGTAACTATCTATATTTTGGGTGTCAGAAATCTATATCCGTTGAAAAAAATGGATGTTTATTCAGAGAAAGTACGTTTTTTAGTTTGATTTTGTATCTTAAAATATCGTTTGCATTAATTAATTATAGTATTTAAGGTCACCCTCTCGAACCATTTGGCTTGTGTCCTAGTAAGGATACGATCAATAAGTCAAAAGTTATTCAAGTTGGCCCATTCTTTATTACGTATTGAATTTATTATTTATTACGAATTGAATTTATTACGTATACCAGAAAAACAATTTTAAATTGGAGAATAATATCTTTACACCTTCTCTATGTGACTTAAGTCTCTAATAATTCCTAATACTACTCTGCGATTGCAAAGAGCACCTTTTTATGAGATTTACTTACATGCAGTAGGAATTTATTTTTCAAAATAACATTAAAGTAAAAATGAATAAATCTTGTTTGTTATTAATCTTGAAATATCGACTATAACAAAAACTCTTAAAAAGTTTTTGAGTTAAAAGATGAATGAAAAGCTGGAGAGTTTTATCTGATGGTTAAAATTAAACTACTTCAGAAATTGAGATTTATATTCTGAATATTTTGAACGTAGTTAATACGATATGAATTTTCCTGAAATTCGAAATAATTTTATTACTTCTCACAAAGAATTCATTTTACTGTAGTTCTTTTTTTGTTTGTTTATCTACAACTTGATTTTCACTTTAACTGTTTATTTTTCGGAGCATTGCAGTTAATGCATTAAAAAAGGGACTAATGATTCAGGTAAATCCTTTTCTTGAAATAATAATTTTTAATTTTCGCATGTTTAATAATCTACAATGTATTTCCCTGTTATTTCTAATCACTTTGGAATTATAAAAACATTTAACTATTAGTAAAATAGCTACTAAAATGAAGCTAAAAGCTACTTTCAAGAATTATTTCCAAAAGTAAAAGGAATTTACGTTAATATATAAATAAAAGCTTGTCTAAACAGTTGTTGTAGTATTGAAAATTTAAATTATGAGATTTGTAATAAACCCACAACTATACACATGACCATTACAAAATACAAATCATTGAAACTCTCTAATTAAAATATATTACAAACTTTCGAGTTTTAACAATAAATAGTTTACGAGAAATAGGATGCGATGAAAAGCATTCTTTGTTTTATCGTATAATGTTCATTGATTTTCATTTTACAGTATTGATTTAAATCTGCGTTTAAGAAAATTAACTGATGCATTATTTAGAATAATTTATCTAGAATTCTGTTGTAAACGATTAATATTTACCCTTATTTATTCTTATATTAGTTTAAAATTATTAATAATGAATGTCAACATTGAAATAAATTTAAGAACAATATAAATAGATTTATAAAATATTTCAATCAAATCGTAATTTATTTTAAGTTCTAAAACAAAACCTTCCTTGTTTTCCTTAACAATGAACAAGTTTGAAGAAAAAACAGTAGATAATCAAAAATTAAACAACAAAACGATTTAAAAGAGTTTCAAATATATAATTGAAATA
Source organism: Parasteatoda lunata (assembly GCA_949128135.1). Classification (NCBI taxonomy): domain Eukaryota; kingdom Metazoa; phylum Arthropoda; class Arachnida; order Araneae; family Theridiidae; genus Parasteatoda; species Parasteatoda lunata. Next base: position 62,752,259 of record OX421977.1, read on the forward strand.
AATAAAACAAAAACGATAAATGCCTTACAAAAATAATACAGCAATAACAGATAAATATATATAAGGACTAGTATTGAAAATTTATAAAGAGTTATTCTTATGTTAGGGCATGTAAAAAAGCAACGTTTTTTTAATGGACTGCAAAACGGCTCTAAACGCCACGCTACGGCGAAAAGCTTGAGAACTAGTTAATTTTTAAATAATTATTGATGCGTTTATCGTTTTCTTTTTTCTTTTATTATTTTTAATTGAATTTATGAGGCTGTTTAGAACCGTTTGGCTATTTGTTTTATTTTAATTCTACGAAATACTGAGATGTTAATTTGTTTTAAATATGAAGTGTGCTTATAAAGACATAAGTGCATTTGTAAAGTAAAAAACGATTTAATTAATTTATCACCATTTTTCTTGTTTTTAAAGAGTTTATTTCAATGGCGAATGAGATAAATATTTATTTGGAGATAGGCAACATTACACCGGTTAAACTAAATAATAAATTCCGAAAAGCGTTTTTAATGTAGATTTTATAGTAGAATTTATTATGTGACAAAATGAAATTAATATGAATAAATAAAAATGTTACAAAAATATTCCTTAGGTATAATAGAACTAACTGTAAGCTAAGATAAAAGATTTGGAATTAATTGCAAAAGTTTATGTTTAAATATAAAAACATGGTATAAAAAATTATCGAATCACTAAAATAATTTCACGCAATCCCATCTTTATTCAATAGTTTTAATGGAATAAAGCAAGTAAAACTCAAATTTAAAACTAATCACAGGCAGAGAAATATATCATTCCTTCATGCTATAAGCGAAATTGTTGTTCATGTTATAATCATACAGAAAAAAAAAAATACGACAGAGACACTAAATTATAATCTTGAAGTGTCAACTATTAAAAACCAACTGTATCAATGAACTGTTTAAGTGTTTTTAGAGGGCACTGTGGCTCATTTGGAACGAAGAAACTTTAAGAAAAGCGTTGTGATAATATCAAATTGGATTGCTTTAAGTATTATAATTCATGAAAGTAGTTATGCTTATTTTGCCCGTTTTTTTGTCGCTCATATATAGTAGTTTAGCTTCAGTATATTAATTAAGCATTTTTAGATCATCATGCGTCACCTTTTTGCATTTTCTGGTATTTGAGTTGAATCTGTATTATTGTGATATTAACTTGTAGAAATTCTGGAAACCTATAAGTCCCTATCCAAAAAAATAAATAAATAAATAAATAAATAAAAACATACTTTGTGCTTTTTTACTAGATTGACCTAAATTTTTCAATTATTGCTAATAAAATTTTATAACGCGTGACGTTGAAAAAAAAAGGCATTCACTTTCCTTTGAATCACGCTCCTTTCGAATATATGGCGGAGATTAGTAAATTTGTGAAGAGTTTCTGGATTGCTCCTGTCCCAAAGTTGATGAAAAATGCTAACCGTGATTGAAGGACAGTGGCTTAAATTCCATTTAATGCCAGTTTAACCATGATATTATTTTTTATAGTAGTGTTGCTCATAATCCTCAACAATTTTGACCAAGAAGTTCTCTTCTTTTTTGTTTAACATTAAGAGTCACTCATCTGGATGGAACAGCTGTTCTACATCGCGTACAAATAAATTCTTACTATAGGCCAAATATTTTCATACTTTAAAAATACGATCCGATACAATTGCATACAAAATTGTTTACAGAGTTAGGTTGAGTTGAATGAGAAGTTTAATCGCAGAGGGGCCAAATAAGGTATGCGAAACTTTTTGAAGAAAGTACTAAAAGTAATTGCTTGATTAAAATCTTTATTCGCCCGAAAAATATATAAACCGAAAATAGCAGTCTATATTTTTTGAGCTCTCAAAAACAGGCGCCCATTTTCAATACTTGCCGGAATACGAAGAAACAAAAGTGATTTGAAATTTAAACGTTAAGCTGCTAATGAAAAATTGAAAAATTAAGAAAAAAATTAAAAAAAAAACTTTAGTAGCCGAGACAGAAAAAAAAGATATAAAACAGAACAAAAAAAAAACCACAGTGATCAAGGGAAATCTAGGTAAAATGCAATTCACGCGCTATGGAGTTGTAGTGAGGAAATATTGTCGTCAACAAGGGAATAAGCATTCATATAAATAAGGCAAGATTTCAGGGCAATCAAGATGAGCTGATGTGACAGGGGTGGAAAGAATTCTGGCTCATATATTATTGAAGTTTTTTATCAAATAATATCTTACTGCTTCAGTGTTTTGGGATAAATTATTTAATACAAAAAAAAACCAACATTGTGTTGAGATATTACTTTTTGTATTTCATTCTGATTTAATCATATTAAATATTTATAATTTACCTCTTATATCTATAATAACATAGATTATTAAGTAAAATATTTAATTTAAATACATTCGTATGCTAAACTGAAAAAAAAGAATTAAAATCTTTTCTTAGTTTTAAAAATTCTGGGTACTTTACAAACGATAGAATAAAATACCTGTACTTTAATATGCATTATTTTTATAGACTTTTAAATCCCGTAATATTTTTAAGTTTCGGAGGTATTAAAAACTTTTTAAACTCTTTAGAATGAATTATTTTGTGTTTTCAACCGGAACAAATACACTTATTTATTCATCGTTTCTTGTACAAACAATGTACAACAATTTGAAATTTCCATTTACTTTGTTTGTAATGAAACACTGAATTTTAGTTATGTTCTCAGAGAGCGAAAATCTAGTAATGGCAGTGTTAAACACATTCTGTTTAACAGCGTTCTGTTTGTTATTTATGCTATCAAAACATAACAATGTTTTTCTTTATAAACACGTTATAATTTGTTTTAAGTGGTACTTAGCACAGAAGCAGTTAATTTAGTACTCTTTTCATGCCAGGCAAATTTAATTTATCAGGGAAAAGTAAAATGTAAATATTTATGATTGGAGAAGCGAAATTTTACTTTATTCTTAGCTGAAATTTGAAGCAGCTTAGAAACGTTCTATAGGAACTCAAAGATAGAGCATTATTTGGTAAAAGATGAATTCAAAAGTTTAACTGCTTTATTACAATGAGTTGATGTTGAATTCTGTCAAAATCGTCAAATGTGCTTATTTCTTAATAAACTAAAGGTTAAATATTTTAATTTAAGTCTTTAATTTTAATTATCGAAAATAATTATTTTTAATTTTCATTTCCATTTAGATAGAAACCAATTTTTTAAAATAAAAAAAAAATGGTTAAAAAAGGCTTTAGTGCAAAAATAAACAGATAAGTAAAACTTCTTTAGAAGTGCTGAACTTACTGAGTTTTAAAAATAGATTAATACCAAAATATCTATTAGTATACAGATGTGTTAGAATCTAAGACACATAGGAATGCGGAATCGGATGTATGATTCTCCAATTTTACTCAAATTTTATAAAAATTCTGAAGTAGACGAACTTATAAACAAGGCAGGATGCGTCATAAGAATTAAGAATTGCATAGTAACTCTTGATCAGAAATGTCATTGTACCCCATAAGGGCACTTTCTTTGTGGTCTGTACGAACTTGAATCATATTTTCATTTGCATAAATTACCTTATTTTCATGAAAATTGTAGAAGTATGCATTAAATTGTCCAGAAATATCTGTTCATCCTAGTTTATCGATTTAACAAATACTTTTTCAATATTACTAAATTAGTCACCAAATTATTAAATAACGATAAAGCAGCCATGTGGTTTTTTTGAAGCGAAATTTTTTGGCGAAATTTATATATATATATATCATATAAAATAAATACAAAAAGGACAAAAAGAAAAAAAAAACACGAAGAAAATTAAGACAAATAATAAGTTTTATTTACTGCGCATAAGCTGCAAGTAAATAGAACTCATATAAAAAGTTCAAAATGTAGAGAAAACATGTAAAAAATTACCGAACAATGAAAAAAAGGAAGAAAAATAAAAATAATAATAAATAAAAATATAAGGAATCGGAAGGAAAAATCCGAGGAAAAGGAAAAAAAATTAATAAAAATCCGGAAAATAAAAGATATAATCTTTTCATCAGCTCATACGATTATATCCGTAAAAAGGAGTGCTTTCTAATACTGTATCAATATAGCCAAAGCAAAATATATCAGTACAATAGAGTGAGGAGCACTAAAAAAAAATGTAAAAAAAATTTACAACAAATAAAATAGAACACATTAAGTAAAAATATCACGTAAAAACAGAAAAAAAAAAAACAAAAAATAAAAAAAGTAAAACATGAAACGAAAACTATAACGTGAGAAGCGAATTCAAATGAACTTACATGAACGGGAAATTTTTCAGGAATGATTGAAAATATTTTCGTAACAAGATCGCCAGATTGTAAAATATGAAACCAAAAGCGCAAATGGAGGTAAAAGCTTAAAAAAGTAGGGTCTTATATTAAAGTGGGTTCGTACTGCGGTACTGAAGTGCGTTTGATTTGTTAGTTACCAAGAATGGGCCCGAAAATGGATGGGCGCTAGGTAATATTATACTGGATTATTTAAAGAAGCTGACAATTAATAAATTAATAATCTAAAAAATTAAAATTTATTTAAGAAAAAAAATAGAAAGAGGAAGAAACATAAATTGCCTGTTTTGCACATAATTCTAGCCACGGATTTGACCAAAATGGATTTGCTAAAAATTATATAAACTAACAAAGAAATTGAAGGGAAATTCAAGAATTGAAGAAAATTGAATCTACATTCACTTGAAATATGAACAAAGAGAAAGGAATTCTTTCAAAATTTCCTTACTGCATGGTAATGACATTTCTGGTAGAAAAACATAATGTTTCCGGTTAATTAAACGAAAATATACGATATTTAAGCCATTCCTTTGGCAATTTTTCCGTTTGTAATGGTTTACTATAAATTTTTGTTTCAAAATTATAGTTTTTATTACCACACATTTTGAAAAAAAAATACAAAACTGATAAGGAAATCTAATCATTTCTGAGTAAACGAGAAAAGAAATTTAATCAGATGATACTTAAAGGTACGAAATCAGACACGAAAATGTACTTTTTCTGAATAAGCATACTTTTCTATCGACGGATTTGGATTTCTCAATTTGGGAAATAACACATACATTTATATTCTTTAAATTCATATAAAAACTTGTATGAGTTACAATTCAAACATTTTAACACCAACACAAAGTGAAGTTATAAAAAATAATAAATTATTATTAAAAATAATTTTTTGCATTATAGATTTCTTTGAATAAACAAATTTTATAATTGAATTAAAAACAAAATTTTTTCGATTGGCTTGAAAAATTCTTGAAATATGGCGAAATACGCAAAAAGTAAAATTAACAGTAAGGGTTCCAAACTTTGGACCGTTCTTTATTTTCGTAATTTAAAATATCGTTTGCATTAATTAGTTAGCTTATTTGAGCACAACTCTCAACTCACATTATTTCAAAAATTATTTAGGTTAATTCATTTTTATTTATTTATTTATTTTTTGCGCACTGTGCACCCACATTTCATAGTGAGAAGTGCATCCGAAAACGGATACTGAGATAATTGGTTTAATTTCTCCTGGCAGTCAATGAAAATCTCATACCAGGGACAGCGGGACCGGCGAGAAGAAGGGACTTTAGCCCCTTCACATTTTATAAATAAAGGGACACAGACCCTTCTAGCATTCTCGCTTTTCACTCGATATTTGTGTAATTAAATTTACAATTAGTTGAATTCTTGATATATATGCAAACTTATATTACTTCCAGGGAGGGGTGGAGAGGAGATCTCCCCCCCCCCTTTTGAGATACTTCCGCAGTCACTGTCTCATACACTCCTACATATTGGGGACAGCAGACAACAAAAACGCAACTATCTTACTTCTTGACACGTGGTAGCTCCTCATTGTGGCCCGTTCTACAGTTCGTTTTGGTGCGAGAAAAAAATTGCGCGAATCTTCAACAACGTCTGCCAACGATTGTCTCTTCGTCCACTGGTACGGATATGTAGATCCCTGACAGCCAACAAACATCCCCCAACTTTAAAGCAATTAAAATTTTAAACGTTTTAAGCTGCTAATTTTTACCCGTTAATGACGCGCATTTATATTAGTTGGCATGCAAAATAATTTGATGTCACTTAAAGGTCTAACAATTAATTATAATTGCTATGTATCAGTTTAATGCATATAATTATTCTGAGTAACATATAAGTGTTTATTATAGATTTTTTCTGAAATTACTTACGCGAATTTAACAGATAAATTCCAGAAATATTTTTCTTTCAAGACTTTTACCGATATTTTAGGGAGAAAATATCTATTATTATCTTTCTGCAATATCAAATTATCCAATAAAAAACTCCTTTCAGCATTATTACTTTATTAGGTTCAGATATTTCTGAAATTTGATATACATCATTTACAGAATTTTCGTTTCATTGGATGTATGGAATTTCTTTCAGTGAGTTCAAAGCTATAAGTCAGACTTGAAGGTTTTATATGGATTTATTGACATGAGTCCAATTTAGAAAATAACATTTACTGTTTACTGACAACTGTTTACTGAAACTTATTTTCCTTCAGATATCACAGTCTTTTCTTTCTAAAGTACGATGTATCGTTTACAGTAACTGTTTCTGGAATTTAGGATTTCCTTTATTTTGTTAAGGCTTCTTATTCCCATTTTTTATCAGTAAAAAAAAGATGAAGCGTAAGATTTTTTATTAGTATATTTTCTAGGTAAGTTAAAAAAATTAAAACCAATTTATAAAATTTAATTGAAGACTTATTTGCAAAATAATCTAATTTGAGTGAAATCACAACCATCAATCAGAAAATTCAATACACAATATTTGATTTAATATTTGTTTAAATTTTCTATAGCCGGTTTTAGTCATATAAAGTAAAATAGAGTTAACGAACAACAAATTAAAAGAGTTGCAGAGAATAACTTCAACTACGAAGTCCAACGAACGTATTTAAATTTAATTTTTTTGAAAAATCCTTATTAGACCCAACATACAAATATGTAAATGAATAGGTTTTTAGTAAGTGATAATTATAGTAAATGAACATGGTTTCAGTAAATGGATATAGTTATAGTAATTCAATATGGAAAAAGAATATATCTGAGTTCTGTTAGTTATATTTAATTTAAGATCCTGTTCGCTCTTTCCTGTCCGTTAATTTAAGTTAAACCACAGTAAGTGAAGTAAACTTCATCAAACTACAGGCCATAAAATAATATTTTCTTAAAATAAAATTTTTGTTAAGCAATTATAAATAAAGTACAGTTAAAAAATTTTTAGTTTCAATTTCCTTAATAAATAAATTAGACTTAGCCAACGATTATATATAATAAACAAAGTCCAGATAGTTGTATTTATTATTATTTTTTTTTAGAAATTTAATCGAGTTGTTAGAAGTATGTTCAGTTAGTGAAAAACTTCACCGTATTTTTCTTTTTTATTCAATATTTTAATAGGGTTAAATCATAGTAAGTCAAGTTCAGCTAATTATGTTTGAAAGCCTTTTTTTCACAAAATTTTATTTAGGTTAAACCGTAATTAAATAAATGTAATTATTTGAAATAATTTTTTTTCTTAAAATTTTGCGAGGATTAAACTTATAGTAGGGGAAGAAAAGTTTAATCAATCTTATTAATTTCAAAATCTTGTATTCAACATTGTATTACAATGAAAAAAACTCCAAAAATAACGATAAAAACTGTAGTCATTTAAAATTAGTATATTTGTATGCAGTACCTTGAGTGCCGCATCTTTAAAATTCATTTTACAGTAAAATTCATTTATTCAGTTAAATCTATTCTTAACTGAAAATTTTACATGGTTAGTTTTACAATAATGTTTACTTTATGTATTTCTTGTGTATTCGTATTGTATACTTAATGTATTTTTTGTTCAATAAAACCAAATGGTAAAAATGAGTTTTACTGTAAAAGGAACTGACAACACTCATTCTGAGTGTCGGTACTTTTTTTTTTTTTAATTTTTTCTATTTCTTTCTTTTTTTATAAATACCACGGTATTATATTTAGTAAAGAAGTTTATTTTTCATTGCTGATGTCAAATGTTGAAAAAATAATTAGAGAAAGAAACTTGAATTGTTATTTTTCAACTCATTTGGTCAATTATCGTTAATTAATTAGGATAGTTAATATTAAAAAAAAAGCTCTAATAATCAAATAGAAATAATAAAAGCGTTGCTGTTAAAACAACAATATCGGCAATTTAAGACATAATAAGAAATAACTAAATATTTTTCTCTAAAAAAAAAGGAAGGATTCGAGAGTTTTATTTCAAGAAAAGTTTAACAATTTAAGGAAAATGTTCAACAATAAATGTAAAAATCTTTTCACCTTTTCAGGAGTGGAAGGATGAAATATTTTCTTCTCATTTTTTGACAATAATACAAACCACTAAGTTCGTAATAATTTTTATCTTCTAGACCAGTGGTCTCCAACCGCCAGTCCAAGGATCGGTACCGGTTCTTGGTTTGAATGGAACCGTGCTGCTTAAGGACCATTAAATTATTTTCATTTCATTTACTGTGATGTATTTCTCTTAGACTTTATTTTTATTGTAAGACTTTTCCAGAAGAAGAGTTTAACCGAGTGTCCGGGAGACGTCATCTAAAGGCTCTCCAGTACCGTACCGTAATTGTAGTTTATTTTGATGGAATGTTTAAATGCAATTAAATTGAAATTGCTAAATAAAAACAATCTAAAATATAAACAATCAAAGCGCTTTTCCCTTCAGTTGGCCGTGGTAAAATTGTAAAACCTTAACCTGTCAGAGGCGATAAAAGATTGAGGAGCACTGTCTTAGACTGCATAGGCTTTACAAATCCTTTTAAATTTTAAGAAATATAAAGATAAATTGCTCCATTTCGGACATACATCAACAATCACAATTTTTAAAGACATTTTCGATTAAAAATTTGATTTAATTTTTTCTACTACGCGAATGGTTAATGAACGTGGTATCAATAGTTTAGAAGTAATTATTGCAATTGCAAATTAAGTAGAAATAAAATGGTTTTCCAAAATGGTTATTTGTGCGATTGCGGTAGCGTCAGAAATACAGAAACGATAGCAGCGCCAACATTTAAGATTATTACTGAAGGTTTGAGGAGTACACAGCAGTCAGCCTATAACTGATTAACTAGTTCACATGCGAGTATTTAAAGTCAATGCATAGTCAAGCTGAAGAGGATTCGTCTTGACCATAACAACGAGAAGTAGTACGGCTTTTAGAGGTAGAGGTTTTACTTAAGACAGATGAAGTACTGCACAGTGCACAAATGTTACGAGTGCTAACTCTTCGATTTTCTTCATTCCATCATCTGCACTGAATTAATGAGAGATCATGATTTTTGCTTGTCCTGGGTCTTAGCAGTTTTGTCATTTACAATCGACTTTTACGAAAACTTAAACATCATTTGTTGATAGGTGTTAGTCCTAAACTACGATCATCATAAAGAGCAAATATTTGACATAAATACCGATACCACGCCTATCTTCTGCCTCAAAGACTCGTTATTCCATGTTTTTCTGTTCTGAACGCGCCCATCTGGCACTGCTTTACATGCGAGCTGGCTAATTTACATAGTATTTAGCACACTTCTTTAACCTTAATGTTGTAATCCTGTATGGTGGACCTGCTATCGTTATTATACCTCTGAAACTGTCACGTAATTTCACTTGTGAGTTGAACAACACTTATAATTGGGATAAATTGGGACTTCTTTTTCACACATGGAATAAATTGGGACTTCTTTTTCCACTTTCCTTTTTATATTTATTTGTGTAGATGGATTAAAAATTATAAACACAAATAAGTATTTGAGCGTCATTACTTCTTAGAGGTTAATAAATGGACTATATTCTGTGTTTGTAAAAAACTTCCGCTTCAAACGAAAAACAAAGAAGATTGTGAAACAGTCATGGTGATTGGGTAAAACCTACTTTTAGGTAACGTACAAATTCTAATACAAATACCATTATTTTCGTGAAAGATAACTTTTTTATCCATTGTAAAAAAATAAGTAAATATGCAACAGTAATAGTGTTGAATAGGTGTTATCATTTTTGAATTTGATTAATAAATTTGTAAGCGTATTCGAATGAAGCTGTTTTTTATCGAATTATTTATATCTTTCTCGCAATCATTCAATTCTCTTTAATGGTAAGCTCGCAAGAGGTCGGGTGCCTGTAAAGTTAATTTTAAATAATCCAATGTTTAATTGCTTGATTAACTTTATTACTTGTAAAAAATTTATATGGTTAGTCATAGAGAAAAATAAAGAAGTAATTTGGAAATTTTGAAGAAATAGCATTATGAGTTATGCCAATAAGAGTTTACTAATAATTTATGACGCATTGTCCTATCTTACTGACAAGTTGACAATGATGCAATAAATCAGAGAAAATACAAGATTTTGCAATCAGAAAAGGGAACTGATCATAGAAGAATAATGAATCATGGTAAGATGACACCTGCGCAATCAGTTACGCTCAGACTATTTGTTTACTATATATTTTCTCCTTTGATAAGTTATCTGATGGAAAAGTCCTCAAAAGAAGATTATTTATCTTTAGTAGGAAGAGGCATCACACCAAATGAAACAGATGTATTCTAATATCGGAATAAATTAATTTAATGATAATGATAAACAATTATGTTTACAACATTAATATTAGTACTGTTTATTTTGAAGAATATAAAACACAGAACATTTTTTTACACAGAATATAAAAAGAAATTACACGAATTATGATTGCCCACTTATAAAAATTGTGTTTTTTTAAATTCTGGAATAAATTTATAATATTTAATTTATTATGAGAAAAAGTTTTGTTTTCGAAATAAACAGTTATACTGCTTATTTGAAATATTCATTTTTTTTTTAACGAAACATGTCCTTTTAATTCTGTAATAAATTAATATACTACAATTGCTAATGCCAAAAAATTTTGTTTACGACATTAATGCTAATGTTTATTTCTAAAATTGAGCTACTTTTTATACAGAGTGTAAAAAAGTAAAGATACATTCTATAATGAAAGATGCATTCTTCTATTATTGAAATAAATTAATAAAATTCAATTTATAATGACAAGTAGTTTTACTTTAAAAATTAATCTTGATGTTGCGTATTTGAATCATTAAGTTGTTCTTTGTTACTGAGTGTAAAAAGTAAAGATATGATTTATAATATGATACTAATGGAATATGAAAATTATGAAAAAAATCTGGATAATATTACAGTAAAATGCACCGGCATCTATATACAATACTGTATTAAAATACTGTATATACCTAAAACCTGATATAAAATAATTTTTACCTCATTATTTATGGTAAGATTATTGAAGCGCTGCAGTTAAATAATCGTTACTGTAAAAGATACGGTATCAGATTTATGGTAAAATGGAATTTGCGGTAAAATTAATTTTATGGATGATGCCCGCAAGGTACCGGTACTTTTCCATTCAGAATTTTTTAGAATTTTTTTCAATTTCCTGAATAAATCATAATAATTATAATTGGTAATGTTGGGCATTTTTTTAGAACATTAATGTTGTTCCTGTTTATTTGAAAAATTAATAATTTCTTATACAAAATGTAAAAAGTAATGATACAATATAGGATAACACATTAATCAAAGATGTGTACTTCTAATTTTGTAATAAAATAATAAACTTAAATTTATAAAGACAAGCAATTTTGTTTTCGATATTAATATTGATGTTGTGTGCTTGAAACATTAATTTATTTTCGCTACAGAGTGTAAAAAGTAAAGCTATGAGTTATCGTCTCGCACCATAATAAAACACGGTTTACTAAGTTTGGAATAAATTAGTATAATGCAAATAGCAAGGAAAGAATATTGATTATTTAATCCATATTGCTTATTTCACTCTTAACAAACGAAATTAACAACAAGAAATAGCTTAACTTCAATTCAAATACTTATCGCAGCTTAATTAACCGAAATTTAAATATATCTGAATCTAAATGTAGCAACAAAAGCATGACTAATAAATGTTTATAAGAAGTTTTTTTTTAAATTTTAAAAGTATTTCTCAAAACTTTTGTGACTCAAGTGAAAATAAATTCAAAATGATGAAACGTTTATTGTTGGAAAATGAAAGTAGTAATTTAAAAACAAAGAGCCACAGAAATTTACACCAACGATAATATACTACTTTAAAGAAAGTGTCAATATTTATTTTTATAGTATAAATGATAATAAAATTATCTTGTAACTGTAAAGATTTAATAACTATTAATGTTTATAAACTTCAGATCTTTTAGTTACAATATAAAGATCGTTATTAGAAGAGTACTATTATATATTATTATAAAACGGTATTATTATCAATAATGAAACTCGAAATATTATCAATATATTATTATCATCAATAATGAAATATTATTATCAATAGTATAATATTCAATATTATTATACAATTATTATCAATAATGAAACGTGAAAAACCATGTTTTAAAACAGAATTTTGCAGTTTTTCTTAACTGCGTTTCTAAATTTAATGTAATTTTGAAAAGTAAGCAAAAAGTAACAAGATAGATATTTGAAAAAAAATTGCATGCGGATTTAATCTTATATTGGACAGTAAAATAAAATATTAATAATGGATCAATTTTGTCACTTTATATTCGATATTTATTATTTTATTTTTCAGACTCTTAAGCGTCAGTAAACTTTAAAGACTTACTTATGCAATTTTGAAGCAATTTTTATAGCAATCTGGTGGCTGAGATGAAAAAGTTTTGAAGTTTGAAACCAATTTTAGGGGAGAGAGAAGATGGATGACAAAAAACGGAAAGAAAACTTAGTGGAAATATTATCCACAGCAGTCCTAAATGTTATCCACATCAGTCTATCTTTAAAGTTTGAGAAGTGTTTCGCTGACTACAATATAGCTTCGTCTTGCTTGGAAGCTCAGCAATATTTTGATCAACAAAGTTGTTTTTAAATATTGACATTTATCGGTCATAAAAAATATAGTTATTTTTAAAATATATTTAGCAAGCAACTTTTCTAATAATGTAAATTTAAACAATTACATCATAGACGTAAACTGTTTAATATATATATAGTTTTATGATTTAATAAAATTATATATTATTACTTATTCATTGTTTAAAACAGAAAAATAATTCACCAAAATATGTATATTTTAATGCTCAACTTTTTATGCTAAGAAAATTATGAAAGTTGTTAAATGCGAATGCATTTTTAATTGTATGCTAATAATTTTAAATTATACTTTTACCATTCGTCAAATTTTACCACTAAGCTTAAGAAAAACTTTAAAATGTTGATTCCATCATGCAACAGCTCTTGTATTATGAGCTATATTTTTCTCAGAAAAAAGTAATCCAGATCAATGATTATTATGTTGCCAACTCAAAGCTAACTTTTATTAGATCTGTGGGGAGGGTAGCTATAGACAATGTCAACCTTCATCTATGAAAAGGTACCCCATCATAGAATCGAGTTAACATGTCTTATAGTAGTGAATTGTAATTTTGTAGTGGTAGATACGTGACAGTACTCCCCCTCCAGAATTATATCTGTGATAAAATTGGATGAACGGATACCACCAGTTGATTCATTGCTGTTTTGTGAGAAGCTGTTGTTGCCATTAGCAGTTGAGTGTATGCAGGCTGACGTTGTATGTGATCGAGACTGAGTGCGATGAGGATAATGATGCAGTCACAAGTAGCAAGTCAACTGTTCAATGTGGACCATCCAAAGAAATAGGTTTTACTGTTGATGTAGGCGTATTCATATCGAAGGGGGCGTTTCTGCCAAGGTGGGCATATTCACTTCACGTCCGAAGGTCAGCAATGTGGAGAGCGAATTGTTATCGTCGATGTCAACCTTCATCTATGAAAAAATACCCCATCATAGAATCGAATTAACATGTCTTATATACTAGGGAATTAAAATTGTAATTTTGTAGTGGTAGATACGCTACAGATCTTTCAGAGCAAGCCGCGGTGGCTCAGGGAAAAGAGCACTCTCCTCCCAATTAGGTGTCCCAGTTTGAATTCCAGCGATAGCTGGTCGATTCGATATCTGCTCCCGGCTCAAACCAACCACAGTGCTGATATGAAATATTCTAAGTGTTCCTGAAATACCTGGATCATTCTGATCCTGACGTTAAATATCCGGATCAAGGGTTTGATTGCATTTGCAATCGGGCTGGGCATGGACGTTCTTTGTGGTTTTCCTTTCCATGAAAAGCAAATGCAGATTAGTTCTATCAAAAATCTTCCAGGTAACCTAGTTTGACCCAGTGCTTGTTAAAGGAGTTTCCTTGTCTTCAGGATTGGGTTCAAAATTACAAGACTACGAAGTTGTTAGTAGTAAAATCAAAATTGGATCGGTAGTTTAGAATCCGTTATAAAATCAAATATTTCAGGGCGTGAATGGGACAGGTATGTTAAGACAAATTTCGGTGTTTTGAATCTAGATGCTACGGTGAAAACCGGTTTTTAATTATAATAGTATTTTAGTGTATGCAAGCTTAACATTCCTAGAAAAAAATTGCTACTTTTGCTGGAGGTTGTAAAAAACGAAACATAACAAGTAAATAACATAAGATAAAAAAATATATGATCATTTGTCTAGGACTGCCTCAGTATTTTTGGTGTGACCCATCCTGTAACTTTTAGTTTTGTCTTTTTAAGCAAAGTTTCTTCACTTACATTTTCTTAATTTTCCGCATCTATTACAAGATTTCCGATGCAGTTGTTATATTTTTTATTTTTCAAATATTAACTCTGATTTTTCAGGTAATTAGTCATTCAAGTATGATTTACATTACAGATCATAGTGTTTCTCAGTGGTTCTTCATTCTTTTTGCGTAAAATTTAATTTATTGCATTGGGCGATAAGTCTGATAATTTACTTTGATTGTATGATGCCTTACTCAAAATAATTGTTTTGATAAATTACTTCCATAAGCTCAAATAAATTAAATAAATATTATGCATGGTTAATAACTTCGAAGAAAATCGTATAAAAATTTAAAAAAAAAAAAAAAAAAAAAAAAAAATAGAGCGTGGAGTACCTCTGCGCGGACGAAGTGAAACTTCGTAATGTTGAAATGAAAATAGGAAGGAGTAGAAATCGATTTTTAGTGAAATCATATTGTGTCTTTAAGACAAACTTTATGAACATTGCTTACAACCACCTATCTACATAACTTTATTTTAAAATGTAGCGCAGAATTACATTACAATAAAAATAATAAAAAAATAATAAAAAACAATTATCTTAGTTTTAAACTCTTGAATTAAAAGCGTAATAATAGCGGTACAGGAAAATAACATTCAATTAGGGATGCAAAAATATTTATAGAAAAACAATACTTTTATGACTTTTATTAATTTTATGCTAGTGAGAACCAAAACAATATGGAAATGAATGAGGGAAAACTGGATTCTACCACGTGATTTTCCGGCCAATAAAAATGTAGCGTTAAACGTTTAACGCAACCTTGTTGGAAGTCGCAGTTTAGTCGCAGTAGAAGTTTCACTTCAAAAAAGAAAAAAAAAACTTAGTTGGTACTTAATTGTCTTACTTTAAGTCTATACTCGATTTTAGTTAAACAAAATTGTAAACTAATGTAAAATATTTCACCAATGTAAAATATTTCAGTACACAATTACATAATTCGAAAAAATGCACACTGAATTAGTATTTTAAAAATATTGAGTTCAATTTTTAAAATCGTATTAAAATATTGAGCTATTTTTCTAAAAGTATAAATTGAAACTGATAGTGTGTCTGAATAACATCTCTAGTTTTAAATGGATTTGATAAAATATACAACAATATAGACTTTTAAGAATATCAAAAAAAATTCAAGTTTATCATTTGGTTATTACGATTTCTTAAACAAATAAAAATCCGATGAGCAATAAAAATATACATTATGTTGAAAATCTAATCTGAATTTAAAAATTAGAGAAGTTATTATATCTTCCAAAAGCGAAAACTCTATTTTGAGAAAATAACATTTAAAATGGAGAAAGTTTGTTTAATATTTACTAGTCTCAGTACTAAAAGTGTTGTCTTCCTTTATGTGATTTATACTTTTAAGAAGAAATTCTGAAATACTCTTACTGCGAAACAAATTTTGTAAAAATCATCCCTACACTTATGTTCACGTTAAAGTTACTCTTAAAAATAGTTCAAAATTATTTTAATAGCATTAAAAATTATTAAACTTATTATGGAGATAAAAGTATTGTGAGACATAACTGTTGTCGAGTAAAGCTAACACATTTAAAAGAATAGAATTTGATTTAAAATTGTCTAGGTATGCAAACTATAAAATACAATTTTTAAAATTTCAATTTAAGACCAAAAATGTTATTTTTTCTTTTTAAATGAGATTAATTAAAGCACAGAAACAGAAAATGTTTTTCAAATTTATGGTAAATCTAATGTTGTTCTGACAAGAAACGAATGAACTTCGAAATATTTTGAAAATACTGTGGCATTAAGCAAGTAATGTGAAACCATAAGATGTTCTAATGAATAGAACATAGTTTTAAATAGTTTTAAAACTTCTAGAATCTTTTCAAATGTTCTATTTACTTTATTCGTGTGCATTTCATACTTTTGACTTGTAATTTAATAAGTTTCTTGAAATTTAATTTTTGTTAGAATGTGGTTGTTTCTCTAATCGTTTAATAATTTTTCTCTAAAATATGCAAGATCTTTCGCTTCGGCTACAATTATACATAATTTTAGTATTTTTCTCAAAAAGGAAGTAAAAGCGAGTGTTCAGATTGTTCAAAAATGAGGGTTCAATTGGGAGGTAAATTCAGTAGTTTGCTAACCCAGACGGAAAAACATATTGTTAAAATCTTTTGAACTATCAATGTTGAAATCTACTGCTTTGTAACTTTGAACCAAACCCAGAGAACAAAGAAACTCCTGGATCGAGCATTGTGACAAACTAGCATTCGTGAAGACTTTTTTTTGATGAAACTAACCCTCATTTATGTACATAGAATGGAAAACCAAGAAACAATTCCTACTGTTAGTCCAACGGCAAGGGGATTCTAATCTATGATTCTTCAACCATTGAACATATTTCACGTCTGAACTGTGCTCGGTGTAAAAATCAGAATTTATATCAAAAGTCACCTATAGGATTCGAACCTGGGTTCCCTCATTGGGTGGCAAACGCACTATCTCCTTACCAACGCAGTTCCAGTTGTCCAGCAAGATAGGGTATTAATAACAAAACTAGTCTGATAACCTCATGAAACTTTGAAATATTTCTAATAATTGTTTTCCAACGCCTCTTTTAATATTTTTTAATTCCGTTTTCCTCACTAATAATTTACAGAGTTTTTTAGAATTTTTAAAAAATTTCATTTCAAGAATAATTTTTGCCATGAAAACATGTTACACATGTTTTTTTTTATTAAAATTTTTACAAGGATTCTTAAAAATATATATATGAAGGACAGTTATTGTGAAAAGACTTATGTATTTAGAAATATGAGCAACACTTTTATGAATTAAAGATAAAATAATTTCCAAAAGCTGCATGCAGTAAATTTAAAAGAAAAATTAAAATATAGAGATTCTACAGATAGCGAAAGGTAAATAAAAACTGCTAGAATATGTTAAATTTTTTGAGACAACAAAACAGAAAGAACCTTACTCTCACAAGTTAGATTTGAAAAAGCCGTAAAAATTAGAACGCCAAATTTCTTTGTTGTGCTTTAAAAAGAAGGAAAACTGTAAGTCTCCCAACTCAGTTTGATGGATTGACTTTCCTTAAAAACCAAAAGTAAGCTACAAAAATATTTTTGAATGTAGAGAGTTTCATTTCAGGAAATAAGTCTTCCTTTCACTTGAAAATCCAGGAAAAAAAATCGCAACGAACTTTATTTTCCATTCCTGAATACTAAGTTTTCTGTGAAGTTTTATCTTCTGCTATTCATTTCTCTAAAAATTGAAGCCTTTCTGATAAACTTTGGCATTTTAGAAGTTGATTTTATTACATTTGAAGTTTTTTTTTTTTGCTTGTAAATGTTGATGACGGATCATGTTTTATTAAACATTCATGTATTGAAAAGAGATCTAAAGTTTTGTGGCCTGATTGAACCATTTTAACAATATAGAAATGATTTGCAGAGATTTATCAAATCAATATCTTATTTAATACCAACTGCGGTGTAATACCAATACAAAATTGGTGTTAAAAAACTCAAAAATTGTGGTATTAAATTTCCCCCTCCACATTAATACCGAATCAAACGTTCTTATACACCTCAAAGCGTGTAGATAAATCTTAACACCAATAATTGATAACGCTTACATCAATTGGCAGATCGTTGGTGAAGAAGGTTGCTTTGGCAAATAATGATTTCATATTTAAGCTATTGAACTAGATTCTTACGTAAAATGAGATGGCAGTGTATGTTTTAAATGTATAAAAAGTGCTTTTAGCTCATTTTTTGAAGACTAAAGCTGAATAATTGTACAATATCAAGATAGCGACAATATGGCGGTTTGATGAAGTGTACTGGTGAAAATTGAGTTCCTCTTATCGGATTTAATTTACTAATTGGTCATATCTTATTTAATACCAAGTAAGTTTCAATATTCTTTACTGTTGATTAAAAATATTGATTGTGGTTGATTATTTGCCAAGTAATTTGAATCTTCTAATCGGATTGATTTGATAAAACACTCATATAAACTGTTATAAAATGCATGTAAGTTTTTAGCAGTACGAGGAAGATATTTATGCTTCCATTCAATTCTCATTTGTTCGAATTCATATCAATATTCGGTCTGTGCTTTGTGTATGTTTGATTAAATTAATTTTATTAGAAGAAATGTTGTATATATGCAATTAAATATATGATTCCTGCTTAAGATTGTTTCGTAAAAGTAACTTAAATGATTCTTATACGTAACATATCTTATTGTAATTATAAATTTTAGTGTTACTGATTAACAAACATGGTGGTGAATATTTCGAATCAAGTAGTGTAAAAGAACATTTTAGGTGTTTCACAACACCTGGAACTATCTTTGGTTTTCGTGTAGTGAATCACTTAGTTAACACCAATTAGGTGAAAAGTAGTAGCCACCAGTTTTGATGTTCAGTTACAAGAAAATGTTTCACAGTTTAATTTTACTCATGCATCTGGAATTTTTAACTTCTGTTTCTCAGTATACAAGGGTTATAGTTTTTATTTGTTGCTATAAAAATTATTTCTGCAATAAAAAAGAAACACTTAGTACATTATTATTGCTTGCATCTATTTTTTTACTGGCAGGTTTGATAAAATTGGGCACTAGCATACATTCAGAAAATAACTGTTTTATCCTCCAAAATATAGCTTGTTTACAATAATAAATAAAATTTGCAGGCCTTTACTCAGTATCACTGGAACCGTTTTTTCACAGCACGGCCTATTATCATTGTGTTATAACTCTCGGGGAGAACCGATTTTTCACGTTATTGATTTGTCAAAACTTAGTGAACATCAAAATGCTACAAATGGCGATCTAATAATTTTTTTCTGAAAAATAGACATAAACCGTTCCTCTCCTTTGATTTTCATTTATTTTGGTTATCATGAATTAAGGAAAAATTACAAAAGTTACAAAAAAAAAAAAATAATAAAAGCAAAAAAAAAAAAAAAAAAAAAAAAAAAAAAAAAAAAAACGATAACTCTCCATAAAAAAAATCAAAAACAAAAAAAAATAAAATCGGTTAATCCCATCTCAATGAAATTTGAATATGTTGTCAAATAGAAGTATCTAAGTAAAACTGCAATATATGAATTAGTGGCACTTCAATGGAATGACGTCATCCGCAATGAACGTACACATTTTATGTTTTGAATTTGCGATATTCAAGCTCATATTCTCTCTTAGTGTAGGCACCGGAAGATTTCTGGTTGGTAGGGCATTGGGCCCATGTCCAAGAGTTCGTGGGTTCGATCTCCGCCGGCCGAAGACAAAGTAAATGGTGACTGATGCACGTTAAATCTGTCGAGTCGCAAAGCCTTCCATGTTCCCATAACAAATCAATACCTCTGGGGGTACTGATCCAGGAGTTTCCTTGTCTTCTAATATTGGTTCAAAATTACAAGGCTATTAAGTAGTAAATTACAAGGCAATTAAGCAGTACTTCCCATCCAAGTTGTAAATTGGCGAGCAACAATACTTATATGAGATAGCACACTTATCTTGATTGAAAAATTTATCTGTTCTATTAATCATCTGGATTTTTCAGTTTAAAAGAAACATTCAATTTGTCTAAAAGTTGACAGCACATTAAAATCAATCATGGTATCAAAATCAATCGTGAGTCGTAAACCCATAAAATTGGGTCGGCTGTTCGACGACGGTTATAAAATAAAAAAAGGAAACATTTTGAGCCGAGATGGCTCAGAGGATAGAGCGCTTGCCTTCCAATAAGGCGAACCGGGTTTGAATCTCAGTCGATACGAATTCCGCATTTGGCTTGCACTGACCACAGTGCTAGCGTGAAATATCCTCAGTGGTAGACGGATTATGGATTAGAGTCCCCTTGCCGTCAGGCTAACCATTGGAGGTTCTTGTGGTCTTCCTCTCCCTGTAACACAAATTAGCTCCATCAAAAAGTCCTTCACGATAAGCAAATTTCTCCCAATACTCGATCCAGGAGTTCCCTTGTCTTCTGGATTGGATTCAAAATTACAAGGCTACGGAGTTGAACATTAGTAGTCGTAAACCCATAAAATTGGGTCGGCTGTTCAACGACGTGTATAAAAAAGAAGCATTCAATTTGTCTAAAAGTTGATAGCACATCAAAATCAATCGTGGTATTGTCCTATAAAAATTAAAAACGTATTTTTAACATCTTACCAAAACTTTTAGTATTTTTGATTGGTACCTAACTACAAAACAAGCATTACATTCTAAAATAGTCTTATCTTGAGTGATGTTCTTTCAATTCGATACCTTCAAGCGACGTCATTGTGGCTATCGTTCCTGAATGGCTAATGAAACGTGGCATTTTTCTATATTAGAGAGTGTTATTTTCATTTTAGAGTAAGCATAGCCTGTAAAGTATGATCTCTGAGATAAGCGATCTCGTAATCGATGGTGCGATAATTTCGGAAATATTAAATTCTTGCAAATAAAGGAAATATTTAATTAATGCTTAGCTAGACGAAATAAAAGAGATATTAATTTTCTTTTATTAACGAAAAGAATCCGACAATAAAAAAAGCCTAAGATCTGCAACGTTAACACGCCATCTTGTTTATAAAAAGCCAGTACGTGTTAAGAATGTAAGTCAGGTGGTAGTGTAACAGCGTTCTTCTTTTCGAGTTAGTGTCCCATTGATTTCGATAGAGAGTAGAATCAAACAAACTTTTTCATTAACAAGCCTAGCTATATCATCTGTCAAAGTAAGTAATAACAATAATACCTAAATATTAATTTGGCTGCTAAATAATGCAAATACGTTTTCTGTTGGGGAAAAAAATTAAATCCTTCTTCACTTTCCAAATAACGCAATTAATTCCCCATATTTTAATATTCACATATGGATACAAATCAGAAATACTGTATACAATTTATCTATTTCAGTTCAATCATTAAAAAATATTCAGAACTAAGACAAAAAAAAAGTGCATAAAACTTTTCTCTTGTCATCAGTGGAATTTCTTATTCTTGACTGTCAGTTCGCAATGAAGCAGCAAAAGCTGGTATGGAAGCATTCTGGGCTGTCTCTTCAGGCATTTGCGTTCCTCTTCTCCAACATCATTTTATTTGCTTGTCGAGCAAAAAAAGATATATTCTCGTATATTGTGATGAATTTTCTTGTTTTTTTACTCTCACTTTTATATTATTGCTTTGAAATGTGCTGTCTGGATTTTCTCAAAAGAAAATAAAATGGTGACTGACATGTTCTGACAAAATGACGTATATTATAAGACGTAATTTTTCCTTTCTTCAAGCAACTGCTTACTCGATTTCTTTCGCACCAAAGCCTTAAATTCTATAGAACAACTTTCATTTTTGATCTAATGTAGTTTTCTGTTTTTTTCGAAACTAATGATACATGGTTAAAATATCTATATTCCTTTATACTTTGCTTTGGAGTTTTGTTCTTACATTCTGATGGCGCTTTTCTTTTGATTCCTCAAAGTTTTGCAAAAATAAATAAATAAATAAATAAATAAATAAATAAATAAATACATAAATAAATAAATACATAAAAAGTGAGATAAAATATTTAAAAAATAATTGCACCTAGTATGTGAAAGAAAGGATTACATTGGGAAGCAAATTTGTTAACATTATCACAATACCTTAGAGCAAGGCATAAGAACCCATTTTTCAATAAATTTAGCCTTCAGTATATATATATATATATATATATATATATATATATATATATATATATATATATATATATATATATATGTTCACACACATTTGGTCTTGGGTTACATTAAAACATCCGTTATAGAATTGAGTGAAATAATAATTAAATGTTGATGGCTTATAGTCATTGCTGTAAATATAAAAAATTAATTTTTAAACTTATACATTTTTCGTTATAAGAACATGCTGATTAAAACACATTAAATTTTAATAAATTAATAATAGTCTGAGATGAGCTGATATAGTTTCATAGACATATAGTTTGCTCATGTACCATAAGGTTTGGAGAAATATCTTTGTCGTTAGTTGTATTTATCCAATCCCAAACATCCAAAAATATATTCTAAGTTTCTTTTGCTAGCTTTACATATTTTACTAGTGTTCATTGGGAAAAACGCCTTTTTTGTTAGTGTTCAATAGGAAAAACGCCTATTTTGCTTAGTTTTGTTTAGGTTTGTTGTTTGTTTCATATTTCTCATGCCATGTTTTTATTCTGAAGTTGGCAATTGGTTTTATGTCATGTCATCAGTCATGGAAGATAGGTATGTCAACTAGTTTGAATACCAAGAAACATTTTTAGTTATGAATTTTGTCATAAGGTTATTTTTGTAGATGTTCTGAATGTTTTCATGGATATATTTTTAAAAAGATTTTGGAGGAAAAATATTGCTGGCTTTTGTTTTACAACGAAATCTCCAGCAATGAAATTTAGTTTCCCACTTACGGAAGATATCCATTGAAATGTAATTTGTTTATCTTTATTTTATTACTTTAATAATGAATGAAAATTGATTTGAAGAAATTTTTCAAACAATTTAATTTTAATTAAGTTTTAAAATTTGTACGAAGTACGTTGAATAGTTTAAAACAATATTTTATATAAATTGAATTATAAACATGTTCTAAAAATTATTGATCATCTATAAATAATTATATTCACGAACTATGCTTATTGAAACTATCGTTAAAATTAAAGTAAAAAGGTTTTTTTTTTTATTCTTGGAATTGAAAATGAATTGAGAATTCCTTTTTCTCTTTGAATATAAAAAGAAAATAAATTCTAAGTGCTTAAATGAAAAAAATAGAACTATTGTCATTAAATTTAATGTTTTTACTTTAAACTTGTCTTCTATTGGGATTACAAAGATTTACAGACATTTATGTTGCATTTGTTCTTTTAAATGAAACATAGCATTGAAAAAAATGCCGTCATTTCCGTTTAAGTTAGTGAGTGGTGATATTGCTTTTGGAAACAGTTAAGACTCGATAAATCTGGCTTTAGACGTCGAAATTCTTTTGCTTTCAAAGCATTAATATAGTCCTATTGATCAAAAAGTGCAAAAATAAGAAAAGGCATCGTTTGTAAGATTTTAAAGAGTAATCTTTAAACGTTAAAAATGTGAAAGAAAAAGTTAATAAAAACTAATATCGACTGCAGGAATTGAGATTTAGAATTTCTAGCGCATTAAATATTAGTCTTAAAAACCAATTCATTTTTTTCGATTCATTTCGATCTGATATTGAAAGGTTGTTGCTAACGAGGGTGAACATATTATTGGTTAAAAATAAAATTTGGATAACAAATATCAAATGCACCGAAACGACATTACTTTTTGGTCCCCCTAATATAAGAGTTCGAAAACTGGGTGCCGTAGATTGGAACGTAGGGTGCTATAAGTTTTCCACGAATTTAAACTGAATAATAATTTTTAAAAAAAAGTGATGTGTTGCAATTGAAAAAAAGTAATGATTTACTGGAAATTCTAATTTTTATAGATATAGTTCTTATCACGCACATATATTGTAAAATAATACAAAACTGTAAAGTAAAATCGAATCAATGTTATTTTTATGCCCCGCTTTAAAGTATTATGATAAAATTGCCAAATTTTATCACACATTTTAAAACCATATTTTCATGTTTATTTTACCAAAATCATTGCCATAGTGCTTCGGTAAAAATTTTCGAGCTCGTTGGTGTTTACATAGAGCTAGATACACGATAAATTTTACCAGATTCTGGTAGTTTTGATCATATTTTTCTCAGTGTTTTATTTAGTAATTTATAATTATAGTAAATCATGATACACATAAGAATCAATGCAGTTATTTTTATGATACAATTTAAAGTAAGATTCATCAATTTCGGATGCACACATATAGTAATTCTTAAAAAAAAATATTTTATTAATCAAGCATATACGTGACATATGTATAATATTGTGACGAATTTGAGCTAGACTTAACAAAACTGAAGTGGATAAAAATTACACACTATAAAATCATTTAACACAGTTTAGAGAGATTTATAAATTAAAATATCATTATCATCATTACACAACTAGAAACACACAGGCATATTTTAACAGTAAACTTTTATTTTAGTAGACCAAGTATAGTAGATTAAAAAAAAACTAAAAAAAAAAACTAGGTAAAATTTTCTGAATTGTAAACAATTTAATGACGATATCTAAAGCGTGCCAACATTGGTGCTTTCGGAAGTAAAAATAATTCAAGAATGGTGTGAATGCGCCTAAGATTGTGAAGTACCCTTTGAATTAAACATGAAAGCTCGATTTGTTGTTAACTTTAAAAAAAGAGTCCCTTCTAACGAAGGAACAATTTTTTAGGTTGTTAAGCATCAAATTCAGAGAGATATTACACCAAAGTTACCAGTAGATATTACACCAAAGTTACGCACCAATATCTAGAGTAAGATTCTCAAAGTTTTGGCAAAAAATTCTATATAATGCTAGAAAATGTACGAACTCAACCTTTCCTTATTTCTATTTGTTTTCTAGTAAATAATCTCTTTCTATTTATTATTATTTTTTTTAAATCTTAAGATGTGTTGGATTACTTTATCTGTATGATTTGATATTTCAGAATGAAGCTACGTGTAACAACTTGATTTAAAAACTAAAATACCTATAGTAGGTGTAAATAGATAACCTGCAATATGTCTGTAAAAATAATTGAATTTATGGCAGTAAAAACCAGGAAGAGGAAAAATAAACATTAAAAAAATTACGATTATCTTAATTATCATTTATAAAGTGTTTTTTATTTGTTAACTCAGGGTAAAGAATGAAATATTCAAATAGGTGTGAATAAGAGTATTGTCTAAAACCCCCTCGGGAAATCATCCACCGTTTTACTTTAACTGCAAAATAAATACGAACTGTAACGAACTGAATGATTGAACTATATTGCACTAAATTAATTAAGAGAGTTAATCTCCCTGAAGAATATATGTGGAAACTAATTAAACTTTTATCTCCTAGGCTCACTTCAATTTTTTTATTCTGTAAGGTAAGAAGTAAGTAAGGTAGATAAGTATAATTGACTTTTTTCTAAGTAACCGATTAGAACTCAGAAGTACCTATAAGCACCAAACGTAAGAATTTACAAGGCTTATCAAGAAAAAAAAAATACCGTTTCTAATTTATCAAATTAATTGAAGTTTTTAGAAAATAAAAAGAAACATGAATTAATATTAAAACAAAAATAAAACAAATTAATTATTAACTATAATTATAATAATTAATTATAATTAATTTTTAATTAATTATAAAACAAATGAATTAATTAGTATTTTTAGTTGTAAACTGATTATTTATATAATTATATTTAAAAATTCACAATTTTTACTGATATTTTTGAAAAAAAGAAAAAAAAAAAAACTGTCTAATACTCTATTTACAAGAACGAAAAGAGAAATAAAAATCAATTAAAATGAAGAGAATTAATTTCATATAGAAAATTTTCACCGTTCTTCTGAGGTGAAAGTGTGTCGACAGGTGCAATTGACTCTACACTGTTGAAATAAAACACAACTTGTACGCACAAATTCAGTAGCATTACATTTTGTCCTGATGACGAATATGCAGATCGTATTTTTATTTTAATGAAATCTTGAAATGATTTGCTGAAAAAATTCTTTACATGTCTTTTTGATAAACGTATAACTTTTCTAATAAAATTTTTTAGGTTTAAGACAACGATTTAAAATCTAATTCAAACGATTTAAAATCTTTGAATATATATTTGAGAGACAAAATTTAAAGAAAAAAAATTATCTACTAAAATTATCATATCAACTAAAGTTTTACTTGAGTAATTAAATATTTGTGTAAAAATTTATGTAATAATTATTTAACATTAAATATCTTAATTAGGCATTATTTATAACTTTATATGTACACTGAGAAAAAAAAGTATGGTAAAAACGATGAGAATATGGAAAAATTTACCGTGTTTTTTTGTTTTATGGGAACACCAAAAAGCACAGTAATTCTTACCGAAGGGCTTTGGTAATGATTTTGGTAAAATTAAGAATAAAATATGGTTTTATAACTTGCGATGAAATTTCGTAAATGTGGTAAAATTTAGTAATTTTATCACGATAGCTTAAAGCATTTATTTTTAAGTTTTGTATTCATTACTAATAGTGTGGCAAGGAGAACTATATTTTGACAACCAGAATTGCCAACAAACCGTTTCCATATGAACGGAAAAATTACCAAATGACTGAAGATTCTGTATATTTTAATTTTTATTACCAGATATATAGTTTTTTTAAAACCAGAAACGCCATTACCAACCAATACGGTAATTTTATAAAAATAATTTTCTCCGTGAAAATTAAAAAAAAAGAAAGAAAAAAAGCGTGCAAGTATCCTAAATGTAAAAGTATTGAAATCTGTAAGGAGAAAGAAACACAAGTTTCTATTGCACTAAAGAAGCATCATCTTGAGAAACAGAATATATTTTTCCTTTAGAGTTTTTTTATTGACAGTTTAATGCTCAGAGAAAATTTCAACTTTATTGTAAGAGAAGAAATAAAAAATAATAAAAGCAACGCATTTTCTTCAAAACATGACCAAATTTTAATTCCTTCCAACGGAAAATATACGACGCTCTGCTGTGTCATTACCTCTTGGTGATTTATATAAGTCATAGGAGAAGAGGCTACAGAATACAAATTAGACTTTGATATATTTATCGTATTATTTATAGGTAAAACAAATGCACGCAACTTTTGATAAAATAGGGGACAGACTCACAAAGTTGAAGACAAACTTAGCGACAGCCACTGCAGCACCAGAAGACCAATGCGGCACCAGAAGACCAAGCGATGGCTAACTCAACGGCACAAGTCCCCGACTCACACACAAGTTTGGCAGAACCGATAGAAAAAAGAGGCCTGCGAGGCATCTGTAAATAAAATATCTGTAAGTAATTGAATAATTGATTCAAGAATTTAATCGACTTAAAAATCTTTAAAATTTAAAACTTAGAATATAATCATTACATTAACAAAAAAATAAGTAAACAAAAATCTAACATGAGAAACGGGGAGAAGTTAAGATTATGATTGTGAGACTACATTATAAATTAATGAGTACCTCATAAATTAATAGTTTACTTTTATTGCTACTAGAGGGCACCACTGTAACAGTCACGATGTCACCGTTTGTGGCTAAGATATAAGAAACTTAGAGAAATGAGCTGCTATGGCGTCACAGTAGAACGCTTTTGAGTAAAGTTTTGTTTGTTTGAGGTTCAATATAAGTGAGAAAAATAAGTTTTTTATTCATGGTTTAATCCCTTTTGTGGTACTTATAACAAAAGCCTTCTTTCAGTTGAAAAATAAATGAATGATAGATATCGTAAATTCTTTTCAACGAGTCAAGAAAAACGCTTTTGAAAAAGGAAAAAAAGTGTTAACTTCTTTGAATATTTAAAAAGGGGAAAGATGTTTCTGGCCGCATTTTTGTGGGGTTTCGTAAATGCAATTTCAAAGACGTGATATGTGCTTTTCTTCAGAAAAGAACAAAGAGAAAACTTTTTAAGTATGTTAAAAAATATAAAATAAATAGTTTGCTCATTAAATGCTACTACTTGGTAAAATAAAAACAAATAAATAACAGAATGAAATGTATTGCACGCAATAGTATAAATATAGATGCAATTTTCTTACATTAGGTGCAAAGAATGAAGTCAAGAACTTTCTTTAAATACTACAGCTGGAACGCTCATTTTCTTTATGGACTATGAGAATAATGATTAAACATAAAATATTTCAGTAGTGATATTGAACGTGTGACTAAAGGAAAAAAAAATGTTTACGAAAATTTATCCAATAAGACTGTAGCAGATCGAGCCATCGTAACAATTTTGTGAGGCCATTCCTCAATTTAGATATAGATCTGAAAAGGAGGGAAATTTTCTCTAGATTCCTGTACCCATGGTACTTCTCAGCGACTGACCATAGAACTTTTGATTTCACAGATTTTAAGATATATTCTTTTTAATCTTTTAAGTATACTTTTATCACGAAAGCTATTTAAAATATAAGTTATGTCAATTAATTAATTTAATTTATATGCCTTTGGGGCATTTCTTTTAGTATGCTTTTAACGTGAAAATTATTTAAAACATAAGTTAAGTCTGAAATTTAATTTAGTTTGTTTTTTCAAGTTAACACTCTTATTTTCAAAGGGAAAATTATTTAAATTTAAGTTATATCGGCAATATATTTTTATGTTCATATTTTAGTAGATTCCTTTTGTATAATTTCAATGTAAACGTTATTTAAGATATGAGGTATAACAGTAATTTAATATAATTTACATAGTTTAGTGCATTTCTTTTAGTATATTTTCAATGTCAAAGTTATTCAAGACACAAATTATAAGTGAACGTAGGAAAAAATTAAATTTTTTTTTGAATATCTTGGTTCATGATAGTAAATTTTTTTCTCTCAGTATTTGTATTAAACTCCATTTACATTTGAATTAAATATAATATAGACTTGAATTAAATGCAATTTATAATGTACACATTATTTGTATTCAGCTTTATATTACAAATTTATACAATTATATTTACACTCGTACATCAAAATAGCACTATTATATTTGCATTTAGTGATTACATTTAAATACTCATAATCCTTATCCATCAGCTTGTCATGCTTAAAACATTCTAATAACCGATCTTATTGCCTATTTTTAAAACTATAGCTATATCAGATAACTATAGAGAGGATGTAAAACATATATTATAATTTAAGGAAAGGTATCTGAATATCGCCTTTGGCGAAATTCAGTTTGAAAGGGTTCAGGTGTCGTAACTACTCGTTACACATGTGTTATAAATAGCACCACTTATTCAAATTGGCTCTTACAAATTACGGATTTTCGAGAATATATTATAGTCGAAACTGTAGTTAAAACTTCAGCGACATTAATCACTGTTTTAATTACTATGGTATACATAAAAACATATGTTTTTTTTTGTATATTGTTTGTATTAACATAAAAATAGATTTAAGTGTTAAGTTAAAAGTATTAAAGATCATTACACAATAAAAAGTAATACGAAGAAAAGAATAAAAAAATAAAGGGTAAAGGAGTAAAAGATAAAGAGTTCCGTTAAGGGGTATCTTGTACTTAAGGATTTTCCATTTATTCATATTTACTAATTTTTTGAAAAACGTTTACGAATGCAAAATAAAATTTATTTAAAAAGTATCTGAACTTTCATAATTTTCGCTAAATACAAAATATAAATCGCATGCTAAAAGGAAAGTAGTGTGAAGTTCCAAACTACACTGTAAAAAATTACGAATCGAATTACGGTAAAGTTCTTTAGGTGCATCATCCGTAAAATATTATACCGTAATTTTAACAAAAATATTTATTTAATTAGAGTGATTCACTGCTTTTACGGTAATTATTACTGTAAAAATTACGGTATATCAGTTTTTTTGTTCCATAACTTGCTTTGGTAAAAAATTACAGTAAAATGTACTGGCATCCTTAATGCCGGTACTTTTTATAGTCATTTAATCTGGATTTTTTTACAGTGTATGTATAATAGGAGAAAATTATGAATACGCTTATACATTATACTACCGTTTCATGTTATACATGTAAAGTATAAAAATTATAACAAAGCATTTTATGGATAGAATTTTTACCACTCAGCTTTAGCTTATTTTTCATTTTTGTGCCAGACTAGCTTGAACATAAATTATGGAAAAAGTGGTTGCATTAATCTTTGGATAAATTTTTATCGAAAAGACAGAGAACCATAATTATTTTAGAGTATGTGGCGTAACTACCACTACGAATTATAAACATCAATTCACTGGTATATAAAGCATGCTAACTTGAATCCATTTAGAGGTACCTTTTGATAGATGACGGTTGGCATGGTCGATAACTCCGCCCCCCAAATTGGTGACCTTTGGACGTGATTTGAACACGCAGTAACACCCACTTCGATCTGGTAACGCCTACTTCGTTGGATGGTCCACATTAAACAGTTGCCTACTTGTGGCAGCGACTTACTCACCTCCTCGCGCTGTTGCTACTCATCACTCGTCTCGATTAAACACAACGTCTGGCTGCAAACTCTCGACTGCTACTGGCAACACAGGAGCGACTACTACTGTGAAGTTAATTCACCTCTCACATTCAGCACTCAAAATTCCGGTGACCGCTTTCCCGGTCTGTCACAAGTACAGCAACTAGTGGTATCTGTTCATCGAATTCTATCCCTGATAGAATTCTGGTGGGGGAGTATTGCGGCGTAACTACCACTACGAATTATAAACATCAATTCACTGGTATATAAAGCATGCTAACTTGAATCCATCTTGAGGTACCTTTTGATAGATGACAGTTGGCATGGTCGATAACTTCGCCCCCCACAAGTAGTTCAAGTTTAGTTTTTATTTAAATCAAATATATATTTTGGAAATGATTGATTTTGATTAAATATAAGAAAAGGAATGATGCGTGCCTTGATCAGTCGTTTGACTGCATTTCTTTGGGAGATTCGCAAAGACTTAGAATTCATGCAAAATAATAAGAACAAGGAAGCCTAAAAGTTGCTAAGTAATATTTCTGTTTTTTTTTTTTTTTTTTTTTTGGATAAATTTCTCAAATTTAACTATACATAAAGATTTATGATAAATGCATTTCATGACAAAAGATTTTTTGTTGTACAAAATTTGAAAGCTAATTTAATGCAATTTTTGTCACAATAACCTGTTTAAAAATTACTAGCCTAGAGCATTCTTTTATAATTAACAGTGCCTTTTGGTCTCATAAGAATCGAAAATTGTTTATATATTCGAAACAAAAACAAAATTTTATTAGCAATTTCGAGTTAGCTAAAACTTACTTACTCCCTGCATTGAAATTTTTTTGCATATAAAATTTAAGCTCTACAAATTTCGAATACTGTCTTTGTTGGAGGAAATAAAGTTACATGGGAAATACTTTCTACGAATCCAATATGAAGTCAAGATTTAACCAAATACTCTTACCAAAGTTATATTGAAATGTACTTTTAAAAGAAAAGAAAAACCAGTCATTTGTATAAAAATGAGGCAAGTACTAGATGTGTTTTATTATGAGCGGTTCTGATTTTATGCCTAAAAGCAATTTATGCAGAAAGAAAGAAAATGTGCGTTATTGAACTGCAATAGTTTGATTTCACTATGATATAATCTTTTTTATAGTCAACATCAAGAGTCTAGTCTAAGAGAATAAAGAAGTCATACCTCCCTTGGGAGTAATAAAATCACGGAAATTGATGCAGTTGTTCTTAATTATTTTTGAAAACGAAAGAATTGATATTATTCTTAATAAAAAGAAGGTGTAAATAAAATGTCTCCTATTGTTTAAAATGCTACTTTAAATGTTGAAGGAAATTGGTAATAAATTCATCCCAGCTATTGAAAACACAACAAAATGCTTTATATTATGTAGACCCATTGGTCAGAAAAACTACGATATTTGTAATTAACTACAACTGTAACTGTTGTTTTGCAAACATTAACAGTAAGAAATTTTCATGTTTCAGAAAATCAAAAATGTTGGCAACTACTTTACACTAAAGGTGTTCTACTAAATGCTTCATTACATCAAGAAGCAAGGATAGTTCCTGGCGAAGGAAAGCACAAAGAATTGTTCTTTTACACAACTTGGTGAAATGTAGTCTTCACATTTTTTGTCATTCAGTAGCAATAAAATTTATAATTATATAGAGATAATAGTCAGTAAAGAATTTTTAGAATCCATTATAAAGTAAGAACCATTAACTTTGGATGTGAATTTTCAATATTTCTTAAAATAAAATTAGTTTGTCAATCTAACATACACACAACACAGAGAGAATATTTACATGAATTTGAACAAACCTAACAACCGTAACAAGCCTGAAGTGAATGGAAGTTAAATATTAAGAAATTTTTTTATACAATCGACCGATTTATGTAAATCTTCTTATGAAAACATATATATCTTTATTAAACAATTAAAATCATTCATGCCTTTTATAACAGTTTAAAAGACCAGTTTGTCGTGTCAATCCAACAAGAAGCTTGAAATTATTTGGCAAATAATCGTCAGCAATCAATATTCGCGTACAATCAGTAAATAAGATGATCGAAACTTACTTGGTACTAAATTGGCTGTGATCAAATGTGTCAATTCAATCTGACAAGAAGATTGAAACTGTTTGAAAAACAATCACCTAACATGTTTAAACTTGCACTCCCGTATGTTCTGGGTTCGACAGCTAAGCCTAATTAAACTTCAGTATCCGCCATCACAGATCAAAAATTAAAAAAAGTTTATAATTTCATAAATAATGTTGATAATTAAGAAAACATACTCATTGTGTGTAGCTGTATAATTTATTATTCATATCCACTTTCTTGTAAATTTCTTTAATCAAACTTTAACTTTTTATGCCTTTTTTTGGCGGTAATTAAATAATTCAAGAGGAAAATATTAAATATTTGTGATGAAGTACACCGAGGGTTACAGAAGAAGGGTTACGAGGGTTACAGAAGTTCTTTTTCATTGAAATAACATTCATGCATTCTTTTAATTTTGTTCAGGAGTGCTTTTTACATTTGAGGATATGGTTATGTAGTGAGCTAAGGGGATGCCTGCAAGTGACGTAGTTTGGGTATTGATGCTATTGGATATGTTCACGGAGCTCAGGTGTAAACGATATTTTCCCTAGACCAGTTTGTGATATTATAAAATTTCCTATTTGCTTCGATTGTAACCAGAAACCAGAATTTCCTATTTGCTTCGAAGGATTTGTTTGGAACAATTCATTGTATATGAACCCTGCTACTTTATTAAACTGAAGTTAAAAGATGTTGCCAGGAATCATTGCAAACTAGTATTTTTTTTATCTCACTACTCAAGTGTTTATTTTCAAATGGCGCATTGCCCTACAAACTACAAAGAAAAGTAGTTTCGTTACTTGAAGCGCGTTATTTTTTACCATAGCGTGCACTTAATTGCTTCTGTCATTACAATTTGTGAAGTAATAAATGCGTTTATCATGTTAAATGTTGATAGATTAAGTTAAATTCGTCACGGTGAAAAGCATTCTGGTTAAATTTCCAAACTGTATGGTAATGACATTTGTGGTAAAGGAAACCATAATTATGGGAATAAAAACCAAAAACCTAAATTAATAAGATAAAATTAAATAAAATTAAAATTAAAATCATTCCTTTTGAAATTTTTCCGTTAATGTGGTAAATGTTTACCAGAAATTTTGGCTTCCAAAATTATAGTTATATTACTACACATTTAGTAAAAAATACACCACTGAAATGTAAATCTAACCAAATAAATAATTTGTATGCCATGCTCTAATTTATCGTGATAAAATTATCAAGTTTTTCCACATTTACCAAATTTTATTGCATATTGTAAAAGTATATTTTCTTATTAATTATACGAAAATTATTGCCAAAGTACCTCCGTATAAATTACTTAGTTTTTTGATGTTCCCATGGAATCAGAAACATGGTACATTTACAATATTCTGGTAGTTAGAACTATACTTTTTCACAATCCACACTCTTTGCGTCAAATAACAGTTTTCGAGAATAAATAAATCACAAAACTATAACTCGATTAACACTCTTGAAAAAAATTGATATAAATATTTGACTTGTTAATATATATCTGCGTAAGTTATTTAGGCTATATTCTATTTTTCGAGTAAAAATTTCTCCCACAGCCCCTGATCACCTTTACACTTATGAGTCCTAGAAAGAATCCCGACTAAATTAAATTCTTCATTGTTTTGAAGACTATTTTAAACTATTTTATTTTCTACATTTAAAGCAAGCTAAGAATTTTTCTTTTACAAGCTGTCTGAACTTTTGGACAAGTTTTTGATGATAATATAAATATATTTTTTTTGCAGTCATTTATTTTTGGGTAAGTGAATTACTTTCATTTGTCATTTTTACCATATACTCATGTTTTCGCATTTAAATTTAACACTTTAAGTTTTTTTTGAGAAAAAAAGTTCTTTGTGCCGAGTGTTTTTTAATAAACGTCTTTAAGGCATGTTTTTAGTTTTCCTGTCAAAAAAAAGTCTGTAATGCATATAATTAAAAGCCACAAATTTACATTCAAGCGGGAAAATAAACAAAAGCTCAATCTGAATCTAATTAACCACTACTGAAAAAAATCTAGTTTTAAAACACCAAAACCTGTTTATTTATCTAAGGAAACAAAGTGGTTATTTGAATTACTTCATGAGTTAGGTCTAGCAATCAAACTAGTTTTCATCATTTCCATCCCGATTTTCTTAATACTGATTAGACAATTTGAATATAATTTGTTTACGTTTAAATATTAGTTTGTTACTCCTATTATGCATGTTTTACACTTAATTTCAAAAAAGATTCAAAAATATATATTAAATGTAATAATTACAGGAAACTCTGCTTAAAAACTTCTTTTCTCTTACTGTGTCTATCCAAAAATAATGCCATTAAAATTTCTTTTACTATCAAAATTATTGATTACCATCAAAATTATCCTACCCTTACAGTCTCTATATAAAATTAAAATTAATTTGGTCCCTCAAAATCACCACAACAGGTGATTTTGAGGTTTACTTGGGATTGTTTTGAGATGTTAAGATTTATTCGAGTTTTATTTGCAGTTGACTTAAACAATCTTGAAAAATCCTCCTCTCAAGGTTTATAATCAAGGTATGAAGTTGTTTTTATTCATATTTGAAGTAGATAGAAATCTACCTTAGAGCAACCAGCTTAGAAAGGTTGTTTTGAGGTGTACACGTTCTTTTTTATGCACTTCAAGCAAATAAATATAGTTGAAGTGTGAATAATTTCCCCAGATTTCAACTAAACGTATTGCTGAACTTTATATGAGGTGTATATTGAATTTCAAATTGAGGTTTATTGAGGAGGTTAATTTTTTAGGCAAAACATAACCTCATTTTCAACCTCATACGTCTGTCAACTTCAAGATAACCTCAAAAAGTTCTTTTTTGTAAGGGGGGCTAGATATTTAAATCAAACTGACGCTGTAAACAATAGTATATTGTTAGGTACAAAATATTTCTTAAACACTGAACGCGAACCTTATTGCATCAATCTGGCCTTATTAACATATGTAAGTCTAATAGTAACCTTCGAATATTTTAAAGATATTAAAATGTATGTAGAATGGTATAACCCACAAAACTGGTCTTCACTGAACGAGTTCGCAAGTTCAAGACATAGTCGTTAGTTTAAAGTGAAGAGAGAAGAGAAATGAGAAGAAAAAACCTTTTTTGCACCCCCAAAAGAAATTATTTTTGTTAATATAATACAATTATCAAGTTGATGTTATTAGATAGCTTATTATGATTGATATCTTTTGAACGCTTTCTTAAATAAAAACTACCCTTTTTATTAACGATTCTGCTAAAGTGTTGAAACTCGGTTAAAGCTTTTAATTTGAGAGTAGTTTGAGCCACGGGAATTATAGGAGCCATTAAACCTTTGCAGCATTAACTAAATGTCTAAAGAAAAGTTTTTAAGATTTACTGGAGTCAAATAAATTTACAAGCAAAAATAAAAATAAGTGGAGAGTTAAAAACATTATAAGATTTCACTTTTTACATAGTTTTAATAGTTATTTGAGTTAAATAGCTAGTAATAAAATCTTTATAAAAACAAAAACGGGCTTTACTCAATTCGAATTAAGTTTTAAAGTCAAAAACTGTTTTCTTCCCAATAAAAAGACCAAAAGATTTTTATGAGGTGTTTTATCCTTTATCTCATAAAACACGTAAGTTAAAATTAAAAAAAATTATATTTTCGTAGTTTTAAGTTTCTTCTTTTTTATTACTTGAGAAACCTGAGAATTAAAAAAAAAGTATTTTTTATTTATTATAATAGTTTTATGGGAAAATTCCTTGAACTTGAGTTTAATTTTTATTACCTTTGTTTTTACATCAAGATTGTTAGAAAGCTGACTTATTTTGCTAGAAATATGTTTTTTCCTTTTTTGAGAAGCAACTGAATTGTTTGCTCTATATCTTACATTTAAGCAACTATCATCATGTTTTTTAAAATATTTTAGTGAATTAAATTTAATTTTATCTTGCAATTTCTGTTTTGTATGTTTCAGTTGCATTTTTTTAAAATTCACGACAGGTTATTTTTGTCTTTAGGTACGTCTAAATCTATTTTTTAACTTCTTCGTATGATCATAGCGAGTACTTTAATACAAAAATATATGAAAGATTTTTTTCACATTCAATGAATATCCCAATCACATGATTCAGAAAATTTTTTATACTGAGTAATTTAATGCAATATACCGAGAGAAATCATAAAAACCATGTTTTAATTTATTAAAATTTTTTATACAAAAATAATTTGACGAAATTTAATGGATTAATTTAATTAATTTAATGGAATATACTGAGAGAAATCATAAAAACCATGTTTTAATTTATTAAAATTTTTTATACAAAAATAATTTGACGAAATTTAATGGATTAATTTAATTAATTTAATGGAATATACTGAGAGAAATCATAAAAACCATGTTTTAATTTATTAAAATTTTTTATACAAAAATAATTTGACGAAATATGCTGAGAGAAGTTCTAAAGAGCATAATTTAATAACAAATTGAGCATCAGAAGACAAATAAACCACAAATCTGGTAAGAAATAAATCCAAAAGGTTTAGCACAGGTATATCAAACTAAGAACATAAGAACTAAATAATATAATAAGGTACTACGAAGTAAAATTTTGAAAACCAGCACAATCGTAAGATCATTTTATATCGTGATATAATGAAACATGTCTTTCAAACTTAAAAGAGGTTTTTAGCCGTTTTTAATTTTTACAAATAAAACCACTTATCCATGCAAATAAATAAATATAAATCGCACTAACCATATAAAAGATGACTAAAATAGTCACCATCATTTGACATATCTGAAGTTAATATCTTAAAATCAACATTAATTAAATGCCTGAAGCTATATATAATTGAAAAGTTATATTAACATTCATATAACTCCTATAAATAATTTAAATAAACCGCCATTTTTAACAAACCAAATACATCTAAACATATCATATTTATTCTACTTCGTAGGAAGTATAGACTAAATATAGTGGTAAAATAAATGGCAGTTTTGAAGCGTAATTTGGTAATTTTATTGAGATACTTTAGAGCATGGTAAAAAACCATTTATTCGCTTAAATGTACTCTTCAATTTTGTATTTGTTACTAAATGTATGGTAATAAGAAGTGAAATTTTGATAATCAGAATTTCCATTAAACCGTAACCATAGCGAATAGTAAATTTATCAAAGGAATAGTTTTAATGCTGTATATTTTGGTTTAATTGCCAGAATTATGTTTTCTTTTTTACCAGAAATATTTTTACTAAAAACCAATTTTTGTACGGTAATTTCGCTGGAATTTTTTTCGTCGTTTAAGAATCAATGTTATTGGAGCAGTTAATTAGTGCATATTTTATCAGTGCATAATAAAAAACAAAATATAATTATTAAAAATTATTTTTATTGGGAATCATCTATAGATAAACGTATTTGATAATTGTAGAATGCAATGTTTTGATTTGCTTGAAAAGCTTCCGATATAAGGAGAAATAAAGAGAGTTAGAGGAAATAACGTAATGACCAGAAATGGCCATTACGAATGGAAAATATGGAAATTGCGTACAGGTACACCCTAGCGTTAATTTTTCGAAAGACGTTAAATTAACGCTAAGTTGTCCAAACCATCGACTTCTTACCTAAATAAACTATTAGGACCATATTTAGTAGATTGCGGTCACCCCTCTCATACCTTGATTTATAAGAATCCAAATCCGTCCAAAAAAGGTATGTTTATGTATATTAGTGGAAATAAATCTTTTGCGGAAATGCATTTTTTTTCAATTAATAGTTAGCGCAAATTAATTAGCAAGCTTTATATTTACCCACTGAGCCATTGAGATTTGTTTGTAGTCTGTAGAAATCAGATCATCAGAGCAAAAGTTTTTAACGGTGCTACTCTTTTCTGTTACTGTGCATGAATTGATTAAAGCTCGTTTCAGATAAAAATTTATTTTATTTTTTTATTATCATTTACCTTCACCATATCATTATCCAAAAGAAATTGGAAATTCCAATGAAGATTAAAAAAATTGCTTTTGTCAAAAAAATAATTTTCTATAAAATATATATATATATGTAATTTTTGAAATGTTTAACTTAACTAATTACATATATAACTAATTTATATATGTAATTTTTAAAATGTTTAACTTAATAAGAATTTATGAGAATTATGAGATTAATTATGTTTATGAGAATTACTATGGTTTTTCTCATAAGCAAATATTTTTTTAAATTTAAAACAAATTAAATAAGAAAAAATAAAAAAGAGTAACATTGAACAGAACCTTTGTATCGCAATTAAATGAAATTAGGAATTAGGTAAAAATTGCAAAACACCATTTGAATATTTCTTGCTTGACGTAGGAGGAGGAGAACCAGCATTTTCATACGTATGTCAGAAGTTATTTTCAATTGCCTATTATCGATTCTGCCAATTGTATTTTCTGTTACTGTTCATGATTTGATTATGAATTTCAAAATTTAAAATTCTTTTCGAATTCATTCTTTACTTGTATTCTTCAATATATCTTTTTCATTATCTTTATTATCATTATCTAATCTTACAATCTCATGACCGACCGAACTTGAGCTCGAGTCCCAGTCTTGACACCAGAATATTTCCCCCCATTTCCTTCAACAAATGAAGAATTTCCTATGTCTTGCACTCCGTACATTTCAGTGTTTATTATCAGAATTATGATTTTTTGTACCAGAAATTTCAATGATATTCAGCTTAGTAATTCTACCAGAATTTTTTTCTTTGTGTATATGCTTTAAAAACATAAAGAAGTGAAAGAAAAAAACACTTTTTTATTAGTGGGGACCTTTTCAAAATATAATTCGAATTTTAAGTAGTAGATTTTTATGTAATTTAAACACATATTATGTTCAGTTTCACTTTTATATATGACTTAAAGATCAGTTCATTTCAAAGTTAGGGTATTATAGATAAAATAGTAAGAAATTATATTATAAAAATTTTCTGAACTAATATTTATAATCATTTTTTTAAAAATATGTATTGTAAAACCAAGAAAGCGCTCCTGAGCATGTATAAAATGTGGCTTAGAGTTATAATGCACCATTTCTTTCATTTGTTTATCGCTCAATGTTATTTCTTTTTACATTTAGGACGACTTAAACAGAATCTCAAATGTGATTGAACAAAAGGTAATTCTGTTGTTCATAGAAAAGAAAAATCCAAGAAAGAAAAGAGTGAAACTGAAAAAAAAAATCGCACTATTTCAACAATTTAATTAATTAATTTTTCAAAGGTAAAGTTGGAAGACATATTCCAAATAAAAGTTAAAATGTAAAAGCTCTCTTTATCTAATTTTTTTCAAAAAAAAAAAATATATTTAAACATTTAAAAAAAACAGTTAATGCTGTTATTCCCTATTTTTCAGCTAAATGTTTGAGAAGTCTTATCTTAGGCTATAAGGCCAAACTATTTTTGTGCTTTACATACTTCAAAGAGGGAATATTTTACGTAACAAAAAACTTTAAAAAAAATCTTAATGATGTTTAAATTAGACCGGGTTATCTTTACTTTTTTACCATTAAATTTGCTTTGCTAATAATTCCAAGTTTCCATCTGCATGACATTTACTTGAGATGTTTTGGGAAAAAAATTAGATATATTTTCTTTAAATTCATCATTTTTTTTTCTAATAACGTAATTAATACTCGAAACGATAATAATACTTCAAAGATTTCTGCTTTTATTTCAAAATACATAACTACAATAATTAAAAATTTTTTTTGTGAGACTTAAAAGTTTTTTTGAAAATATTAGAAAAACTATTCTCAATAACAGATTAACGCTTTGCACAATGTTTTCCTTAATGTGTGCATACATTTTTAAAATTCATGCAAAAAAATAATATAAAGAAGTTCACGCTTTAAAAGTCGTTAAATAATATTTTAACAACGAAAAAAATTAAGCAAATTACAACTGAGGAAAGCGGGAAGTGAATTATCAGACTTTAAATACTTCATTTTATTTTAAAACTGGCTTTGAGCAGTCCACCCTATTTCGGGCAATACATCAATAAAAGTTAAGTACTATTTATATTATTAAAAAATTATGTTTAAAATTTTTTTTTTTCGAGTGAATTTTTATTCCTTTACTCAATAAAAACTCAATAACGTTAGGTACTGTTGAATACTTTTGTTTGGTATAAATCCTGCGAATTAAAAATGAAAATAAATTTTGCTTACATAAATTTTATATTATATATTTGTTCTGATGTTTTAAATGGAATTAAGCTAAGAGATGGTATATAAGTTTGTTTTCAACTAGAAAATTAAAAAAAAGCTAGTGTAAAAATTATTCTTATAATTCTATTACTTTTTTGAAGCACTTCTTTGATTTACAAACAATAAATTTACGTTTTGATAAATGAATTGTATAAGTGCATGCAACAATACTTCGATTTTCTTAAAAACTTAACAATGCAAGGTGAAATACGCAAAAAGTAAAATTTACATTTAATGGCTTAAGCTTTTAGACGATCTTCTTAGTCATCTATTGGGATTAAATTTTTCAAACTGGGGCTACCTTTCCTACTTTGACAGCCAAAAATCCGAATCTGGCGTAAAAAAGAATGTTCAATCGGAGAAAGTACACTTTTGTGCCACACTAGCACTAATTACCATATGTGAGGTCACACTTTTGAATTATTATGATTGGCACATACTTCGTGAAAATTTAATATTTTTTTCATATATTTTTATATTTTGAGCTACTATGACGTAACAGCAGCGCATTTACTGAAGTTTCTTTTCGCCTTAATTTTGGCAGAATCTTAATTTAGATAACAGTTTTGGGTTTCTGTTATATTATTATTACTGGAGACTATTTATTTCATTTCAATTTAAGCCAGTTAAATGTATTATTTTATCATGAATAAAAAAAGAAAAAATTCAAATTGGTAAATTATCGAAAAAAGAAATAATACGCACCCGAAATAATACTAATCTATATTTATCCATCGAATTGAGTTGTTGATTTAAGTTTACCAATGTGTTGAATGTTCACCAAGAAAAAAATTTAAGAGAAAGACAAAGAAAAGGACTATAAAATATTTAAATTAAAATTGTAATCTGTTTAGGTACTAACTCAAGGTGTACTTTTGTAGGACGGGGGGTAACCTTAAAAAAATCCAAGTATTTTAACACTGGGAGAAATAGTACGGTCAAAACTATCAGAATATAGTAACATTTAATTTGTGTTTCTGGCTTCATGGGAACACTAAAAATTTGGGTAATTTTTATGGGAACGCTTTGATAATTGTTTTATTTGTAATTTGAAGAGTGTAAAGTAGCTTGATAATAAGATAACAATTTTCTCGAAATTCAAAATATTTATTGAATTAAAATTAACTTTCTCAAAAGTTCTTTTGCAGTTTTTAAAGAAAGCTTTTTGAAAATTATAAGAATATTTAGAACATTGTAAAATGAATGTGTGATACAGCAGAGGAAGTTAAATCATGCATTTACAAAAGATTTTTAATTGTGATTTTTTTTTTGTATTCAAACTTATTCATGTTTACTTAATCCAGAATAAATTTTCATCTTTTGATTTTCTATGAAAGTGAATAGTTTGCATTTAAATCTTTATGAATATATGCTTTAAAGTAAATAATATTGAGATATTTCGAAACAATGTTCAGATTTAAACATTTTTATAGTGAATCCGTAAAAGCCAGGATTGAAACATTAATTTCTTTTACTTAAGAAAATATTTGTTTTGAATATATCCACCCTGATTGTCAATAGTAAATGCACATTTAATGGCAAAACACACATTCAAATTAATTTTTTCCGGAAATTAGATCAAGTTCATTTAACAAAATACACATTGATATTATATTCCTTTGAAGTATTCTTTAGAAGTTTTAATTAATTTTTTTTAATCTTAAACTTATCGAAATAAAATTGTTTGAATTAATTCTCTTTATTCTTTTAGGCTAACTATTTTAGAATGCGTTTGGTTAATTATTTTTGTTGAAATTTCCAAGTAAACCATCTATGGCATGTTTGCCTATTTTAATTAAAAGTTTTAAAAGAAGATATATTTTTATTGTATTTAATACTTTTATTTTAGTTGATTAAACGAAGGTTACTTTTATTTTAGAAAAAAAATGAAAAAAATTAATTAAGAAAATAAAATTAAGAAAATATTAATAGTTAATAATAGATTTATAGTTAATAATGAGTAATAGATTGTTCTAAATTAATAATTAACTCTAATTAATAGTTTGTATTTTTTTACCATAAAAACCATAGAAATTGTTTATTTTTTCGTACTTCTCTATCTAAAATGGTAGGGAATAAGATTAATAAAAAAGAAATGAAGTTAGAAATTCAAATTGAAGATAGGGAGATATAACACTCACCACCAAAGAAGAAATCCAGGTTTGAATTTCGGTCTTATTTAGCAAAGATCACAGAAGAAACGTAAAATATCCTTATGTATTGGCAGGAAGTTTTCGTATTTTTCCTCTCACTACATAGCAATATCTAGGCAACTCCTTGAAAAA
Organism: Parasteatoda lunata; assembly: GCA_949128135.1. NCBI lineage: Eukaryota > Metazoa > Arthropoda > Arachnida > Araneae > Theridiidae > Parasteatoda > Parasteatoda lunata. Next base: position 62,795,773 of record OX421977.1, read on the forward strand.
GTTATCCAAGAAGACGAGTTTTTTCTAATGTTCAATCCAGAGTCGTGATGGCTCAGGAGTTAGAACGTTCGCCTTAGAATTAGGTGAACAGGGTTCGAAACCCAGCAATGGCTGGCCGATACGAATTCCACATCCAGCTTGTACCAACCACAGTGCTGATGTAAAATATCCTCAGTGGCAGAGAGATCATAGGTTAGAGTCCCCTTGTCACCAGGTTAACCGCGGGAGGTTTTCGTGGTTTTCCTCTCCATGTAAAGCAAATGCGGGTTAGTTCCAACAAAAAGTCCTCCTCGAAGAGAAATTTCCCCCAATGCTCGATCCAGAAGTTCCCTTGTCTTCTGGATTGAGTTAACACTTACAAGGCTACGGAGTTGAACATTAGTAGTCGTAAATCATAAATTGAATCGGCTGTTCAATGACGGTTAATAAATAAAAAAATGTTCAATCCAGGTCTTCCTTTGTTTTACATGTTGGGTTTAAATTTACCAGAAAATTTATAGCAGCAAACCCAAAATGAGTCAATTGGTGCAACGTTGTGAAGTTGCGTTCTCATTCATTACCTTAATTTTTTTTTGCTTAATTTTTTTTCTTGTTTTAAATATCACGTCCAAAAAATAAACCAAAATGAAATAACCAAACTTCTTCAATAAAACAAATAATTTATTTCTTATCAAATTGGAAATTGTTTAATTTCTTTGATCTCTATAGACAAAAGTAGAATCCATTCTTTTTCTGTTTGGTATAAACTAATTTTCTAAATTAGTTTTAGGCAACTTTCCAAGAGATCCAATTATTATTTTTCCTAGACTACTGAAATTGTCAATTAAAAGATGCAGAACTCAAAACTTTGAATAACTTTTTATAAGTTCTCATTATAAGAGATTGAATTGAATTAGTGGACAATATTCGTTATAGAACAGAATTGTAATGTACAAGATTTATTATACAAGGTGAATAAGATTTAAATGCAAAATGTTACTTTATATTTGTTTTTTAAAACCAAAGACATGAAAGATAAAAGTTTTTTTCTTTTATAAAAATATGATAGAGCCCAAAAATGTATCGTTTATTATTTTTATATATGCTCCTCTTCAAATTATGTGCATACTTAGATTTTTTTAAATTTTTATTCTACTATAGCTTACTGAATTAAATTTTTAATTTCTTTTCCAGTTTTAAAAAATACAAATATTTTTTTTTCTATTTAGTGCTTAAAATTTCCAAAAAGTAATTGCTAATATCTATTGATTTTTTAAAACTCCTATTTAATTTATCATTTAAGATTTTACGAATTTTAAAAATATTGATTGATTCTGGACATAAAAAATAAATTTAATATTAATAGAATAGTTTTAAATATTCTTATTAAAATTTTAAAAAAAATATTGATATTATGCATTTCTTATCTCTAATCCATTGTATCTAAGAAATTTTTAAACCTTTTTACTTCGCGTTTCTACATAATGTAAGCAAGGCTTTACCCTGTCCCTCCCCAAATTTGGGGCATCCAGGTATTTTTTGGGGACTGCCATTGCTGTAATCCTCGAATCAGTCGGTGGAGCCGGCGTTGCATGGACGCGCGAGGATCCATGGTCCCGAGTCACGCACGACGTAGGGCACCACTTCTTGTAAATGAGCAAAGGAGGCAAGGTCGAGAGTCTGAACCGACAGGGGGCGGCGTCAAACCGCCTGCAGACGAACTGGGTAGACAGCAGCGGGCGTCCACCATACCGCAGTCCGTCGAGATGTCCCAAGACTGGAATGCTCCAAACCAATACTTTATTCAACATTAGAATACAAATAAAAATTTACAAAAGCAATTGACCATTTCAATTGCAAAGAATAATAACGGTAATAAGAATTACAAAAGTTACAGGGTTACAAAAGCACTGGCTGTGCCCGAACGGGCTCACAATTCCGAAACTCCTTGGAAAGTTTAATATCTGGTGTTTCGCTGGATCTTTTCTCTGACCCATTGCAGAGATGGACATGTTTGATTCCATGCGCTATGATTTATACAAAGTCCTAAAATGTATTTATGGTTTGCTTCTTTGCAATTTATGCAGCAACATTTGTTACTGCAGGCATCTTTCTTGTGTCCTTCTCCGCAATTGACGCAAGTCTCTCGATGTTCGCACACTTTTGCGACGTGGCCAAGCCTGTTGTATTTATAGCAACGCAAGGGACGGGTGTATTCTTTCACTCTCACAGATGTCCAATTTAGACTCAGCCTGCCACGTCTTATGATTCTCTTGAATGTGCTTGGTTTTGTCTCAATGACCCAGTGCGTTTTACTTTGACTCCTGATTGAAAACAACACTTTGGGTGTTGACTCTTCAAATTCTTTATTTGACTCTTTTAGAATTTTCCAGTCTTCTTTGCAGTTCGTCTCTTCTACGTCATATAAGGTGACTCTTGGATTTTTCTTTTTCACTTCCACGCAATGAAACTCCTCCGTCAGGCCTTTTTCTTCTAATTCTTCCATTAGTTTTCTTACTTCACTTTTCTTTTCCATTTTGCGTAATACTCCGCTGTCTTTTATTTTCTTCAGCTTTTTGAGGCCCAACTTTAGATCAGCGGGATTTATCTTTTCCTTCACGACCCTTTCAATGTCGGTGTCAATATTTTCGCTCGCTGGTCTTAAAGTGATGCAGTGTTCAGCAATTGGTCTGCGTGGTCCAGCGCCTTTGCTCCTTAATGCGTCTGCAAAGGTTTGAGCTTGCTGCTTAATTTGAGTTTTTTTCCCCTTTAAGGCTTCATTCAATGCTCTTTCAGTTTCGTGCTGGAGACCCTTCGTATAAGACAATACTTCATTTTGCTTAGTAACAATGTCGTTAAATTCAAATGCCATTGTTATAAGTTTTTGCGCCATAACCAGATTCAAGACTTTACCATTGCCTTTAGTTATAAATTTCAAAAGTTTCTCTCTCAAGAAGATTCCGGACGTAGCCCATTCCTTAAGTGACTCTTCAAAAGAGTCATTAAATGACTCAGGAGGGTCTTCCTCTTTCGACTCACTTTCCGTCTCGGACATGATTGGAAAGATGTCAAGTTAACACAGCAGTTCTTAAAAAAATAGAAATTTCTTTCACCTCTCTCCTATGCTCACTTCTAGATCACTCAAATTTGTGCTCGAATTCTAAAGAGCAACTTCGGTCTACCGCCCCCTCCGTCTGCGCTAGTCGTCCGAAGACGTTTCACCCTCGAACCGCGATGAGGTGCTGAGCGGGCTAAATTTGAAAATAGAATTTGATGTTGATTGGTAGACCGTTTAAAAGTTTGGCACGAGGAATAGACCCTGGGCCTTGTTCATCGTGGGTATTTGTTTCACAAAGTACCTTTAAATGCTTCTTACCAAACTCTAAGGGGCTCGAGGGTCTACGTAATGTAAAGAACACATTTTAATTTTAAAAATTCACAATTGTAAATTTAAGAAATATGTTATAAATAATATGAATATGTTTATAAAATGATTCGTAAAAATTTTATAATAATATAAACAAAATAAGGAAATCTTTAAGATTATACACGTTATGCAAAGAAAAACCTTATATTCTTATTAATTATTATATCCGTAACTTGATAAATAAAAATGAATGTTTTCATGCATTTATTTAGTCAAACTATTATTGTTTGTGTTTATTAATTGATGTGTATGTATGTATTTATTAATTGATAATAGTAAATAGTTGCTTAAAAATATGTTTAATAGTTGAATAACCAAATTGTTAATTAAAAATCAAAATCCTTACAACAAAATTTTGTCCCTTTATTGATATTTTGAATACCATGCTTTATTCACTCAAAATAGATTGATGTACGGTTTACTGGCAATAATCTTGTCTTTGTCACATTAACTACTGTTTTCATTGATATATTTTCCTCCAAGTTATAATACCAGTTAAGATAATGCGTAAATCAATAAAACAAAATAGATTAAATTTTTTAATATTGTTGAGAGGGACATAACCCTAAACTAGAGGCAAGCATAATTGAAAATATGTTTTAAAGCAGATAAGTAAATGATTGATGCTCGCAAATCTCAATTTTTTATCTTCCAATACATCGTGGAAAGGTTAGTCAAATTTTGGAGGGCATTGTTTCTGTTAAAGTGGTTTATAATTTTTTGTTAGTTCACTATACTTTCACACTCCGATTTAAAACATTTACTGTTGAAAATTTGTTTAAATAAATGCATCAGAAAACGTAAATTATATTTTAATACAAACGTAATACACTGTTAGAATTTTCATTATAAAATTATGGTAAAATAACTGGCAGTAGCCTGTCCATTCCATTCATCGTAAAGTTTACAATAAAGAACATCTTTTACTTTTATGGGTTTGAAACCGTTTACAACTAGTATGGTTATGAAATCATGAATACAAAATTATGCGTTTTTTTAACCATTTAGATTTAGCTCGGTTTAAGAAGCGTTGAAAAGAATTTCAAGGAGCTAGGTATTTCGTTAACCAATGGTCTATTTAAGAGTGCAGGACATTGGAAACTTTTAATCTGTTATAGTGAATGGATTATATATTGTGGTGTCAACGCCGGGACTCGAACCCGCTTTCTGTCGGTCATAAGACTGACAGATTAGCCCTCTCGGCTGTAATATGTACGCAGTTTCAAGGAGCTATTTAAGATGGGCTTTGCTGGTGTGATAAAACCCTGGTTGTTTAACCCTATCAGGTGAAAGCAGTTAATAAATGGTTTCGCTCACAGTTAACAGTTTGACTGTCATCTCATTTATGGTTATTTGACTGTTTTGTTTGAAAATAGTAAAATAACAATAAAATAAACGTTATTTAATCATTTTTTCAGAGAAAATTACAACAGTGTATACAGTGCGTAATATAAAGGAAACATCTTTATATTTTATCTTTATAAAGGAAACATCTTTATAATTTTTGATTTAATGATTAGATCATCCCATACTGAGATAAAATCTTATAAATTTAATAAAATTATATGAAAAATACATTAGAAATTGATGAATAACGGATAAAATATAATGTAAACAAAAATTGATGTTAAAAAATTTAATATAAATTTACGGGATAAACATAAATAATCTTTTTTTCTAATGGAAATTATATTTTAGGTTATGAAATCAAACCGAAAAATGTAACTATTTTGGTTTAAAGCACCCTTTTTCTAATGCATTTAGATACTTGATCTTCAAATTAAGGGGGAGGAGGTAGCCACAATCTGAAAAATATGGAATCAATATAGCACTTGTTATTGTGGATGCCTCAATATTAATTTCAACTAATGTGTATTTTCCCATGTTTGTGGATCTATTTAGAAAAGTCTAAAAAAAATCAACACTTCAAAACTCATTATGTATTACATAATTTCATTGCAAAACCAAAATATTGATTTAAAAAAGTAGGAAAATAATTAATAATATAAAATTCATTCAAATTTTCTCTTTAATCAAGCAATTTAAAAAAAAAACAATAACAATAGTGTTTATTAATTTTTCAAAAGCGGTTTTTAATATTGGATTTTTGTTGACAATGAAACAGAAGACATATTTGAAGCTTCGTTAGCCTCTAGATTTAGAGTTGATGACATAGCTTGAAATGTTTTCTTAACAAACATTTATATGGATCCGAAATTTTTTTAACCTATACGATATATTTCAGGAAAATTTGTCATTTCACAAAAAGTTCCAAAAATAAATGTTTTGTTTACTCCTTGAAGCAACAAAAGATTCGTTTTCAACTATCATTAATTATACCTTGCATTTACGTTTGTAAAATTTTATTTCGCATAACAATAAAACATTCGAGAAATGTTCAAAATATTCAGGGCCCCATTTTTTATTACTATATTGAATTTCTATTGCAATTTCAATATAGACTCACCGAGACACAACGGACATTGCGGCATCCACTTGTGACCCGGGTGGCCTAGGTTGGAACCCCTGTTATAGGTGGAGGAGAACTTGCTTTCGCTTGCACAATATCTCCTGGCATAAAATATCTCCAATAGAAACAGATTAAGAGATCGCTATGAATCAGTCCTAGTCTAGAGGAAAGTTTTTTTGTAGCTTAAGTAAATGTAAGCAATAAAGTTTTAAGGTAAGTAAGTTGTTGTTAATTGCAAAGATATGTACTGATGTACTATATGTACAATTCAGACTAGCTCTTGCTTGTCATCTTAGTTGATTATAAATTTTACACTGATAATTTATTTAATATACTCAATAAAAATATTGATGGTGTACCGTAATCCCTTAGTATATATATATATATATATATATATATATATATATATATATATATATATATATATATATATATATATATATATATATATATATATATATATATATATATATATATATATATATATATATATATATATATATATATATATATATATATATATATATATATATATAAATATATATATATATATTATTTTTGCTTTATTCACGGTGTTTTTTTATTTAGTATAAAGTATAAAGTATATTAGTATAAAGTATTTTAAGTTCCTTTGTTGGATTAAGAGTAGTAATTACATGACGTAAAGCATAGTAAAATGTATCGAACTTGTCTATATATTAAACTTAAAATATTGACGTAATATAAAACAATAATTTTAAATCTAATAAGAATTGTATAGCAATGGAAATAAATGTTTTTTATCTACTATATCTGGAAATGTTATTATGATTTAATGATTAAAATCCAAGGATAAAGAAAGAAAGTTTTCAAAGAAATCCTTCAATATCAAAGCTAAAACTAAATCAAGGTATTCTGAAAGAATATATTTTGAATAGAAAATTTTTATCATCATTAATTTTTTCCCTTGTTACTTAATATTAAAAAGCCTTACTAAGAGATTATAATTAATAAAATTGCGTTTGAGATGAAAGCTATCGATATTCGATATTTTATTCAGAAAGATAAGAAATCATGGAAGCGTGAATAAATTAACTTAATTATATAACTGAATAAAAACTTTGTAAGATATTTTTCCTTAATGTAAATTTTTTCTTGTGGTTTTTCAATAAAAGGAAGCTATGCTTTTTGGGTGAATTTGTAGGCAAGATTTTCTTTAGACGTTTGCTTTTCTTTTGATATAAATGATATCATAAAAATGAAAAATTAGTTAGCTTTTTGTTTTATTCAACCTTAGTTTTAATTAATAATCCAATTATACTAGTTTTCTCTGCTTGTTATAGTGAAAAAAAATTAAATTTGCAAAAAAAAAACTTGTAGTCGGTTAGCTTTTTATGCTCGACAGAACTTAGAACTTAAAAAGCGTACTCAAAATGGATTCAGCTCACAATGCATATTCTAGAAAATGACTATGGTTCAAAATTCATATTCTGGAAAATGCAAATAATTCACAATGCGTTTTTTTTTAATAGTCAGAATTTTAAATCCATATTCTGGAAAATGGATATGGCTCAAAATGTGCTCATAAAGAAATGGATAGAATTCAAAATGCACAGTCATTAAATTGGAAATTATTTAAAATGCGTGTTTAGGAAAATGGAAACAGCTTAAAATGTATAATCAGGAAAATGAACTTGGTTCAAAATGAGTCTTTAAGAAAACTGGCATTGAATTTATATTTTGTTTTTTATACTTCTTTTACGAGAATTTTTCTTTATGAAAGAAAAAAAATAAAGCATCCAAATAAATTTGCAATGTAATTTCATCCATTTTGAGAAATGAAGTCAATTGCTGTTTTTACAAGCTTCTCAGGGGTCTATTAATTTATAATTGTCAAATAGTAATAGTAAATTTCAATCGTAGGAATTTTGATTTTTAAAAACTACTTTTTAGTTTAGAGTTATGAATGCGCAGACATTAGCTAAAATGTTACAATCTAAAGTAATAATTTTATTTATAAAACATATCTAACCTCCTAAACCTCGAAGTTTACAACTTTGCCTCATTATATTTATGCTTAGTGTTTAAAAAGCCAAGGAAAAGTAAACATGGTCTGGTTGTTAAATTTAGATTTAACATAGAAAAATCACACTTTTTCTTGGATCCTTTCTCTTAAATATGTAATTTGAGCTGTATCTATTTTATTGAAGATGCATTTTTAGCTATGTCTATTTTCTTAAATGCGCATTTTGTGCTTTGTTCTTTAAAAAAACGTCGTTGTTTTAACCCATCGTAGGGTTATTTTTTCTGCAAATTTATGTTAAAATATTCTTGAGAAGGAGATTATCTTATAAGAAGAAATTCATTTTCCTTATTACCTATTTTTTATTTTTATTTGGAAGGTGAGTAGGCTTCTCCAAATTTTTCTTCTGCAAAGAATTGGGCATGAACTTGAACTGATGTGCTTACAAGAACTGAATTTATAAATTCTATATTTAGAATTGCAAATAAACTTGATGAAATGTGATGAAAAGAATAAAGCATAAGAGAAAATGGGCCCTCTGATTTGGTTTTTCTTTTTGACCCTACATTAACCTTTGTTGCTACTTACATTTAAACAAGCAAAGTAATTTTATTTTTTTTTTCTAAAGTGATCAGCAGATGGCAGCACAAATAACAAGGGTAATGCCTCCCAGTCGACATTTAAAATTCAGGTTGGTGAGAGGTATACTTCCCACTGTTTTACTCTGGATTTATTGATATTTATCACAACCTTATAATAAGAAATCAGAATCCATGAAATCCCGTGATCTTGGTAGTCACACTGTTTGAATTTTCATTCTAAAATTATAATAAAATAACAGCATTCTGTCCAAGCAATTACCATTAAGTTTACGATTAGGTAAATTTCTTAATCATTACGGTTTTTTAAGAGAAATTACGACTTGTATATTAAAAAAAAAAAAAAAAAAACCTTGAAGACAAAACCATACGGTTTCATAACAGTTTACAAATAACGTGGTTTAAAAACTGTAAAAAAGAAATTGAACTAGACATTGGAACTAGGCTATGATAGGCTTTATGTTAGGTAATGAGCACTGGTGTTAGGTTGAGGTTTAGTTGTGTTTTGTCAAATGAACTATGGAATGTGGCTTAATTAGTCCTCTTGGTGACGCCATCTATCGTAAGAGAGGAGAAAAAATTATATTGTTTCGTTAATTTCATGCAAAATTTATCGTAATATGTGTAATGTTTTCGAACATATAAATATTTGTGCAATAATTCAAGCTAACTTTGTGCTTAGATTTCATGGATTTATTTAATTTATTATTACTTAATTTAAATGTTTTATTCTTTTGTAGCCGAAACTTCCTTAAATGATGCATTTGCTTTAATTGAAAATCATTTTGCAATTTCAAGCCTAAAAGCTAAAGTTCAATAATATATTGTTCAAATAACTTACTCGATTTTTTTTCATTGTATTTTTCCGCATCATTAACTGGCTTATTTTAGTTCGAAAAAATGCTTTCTCAGCACTCAATGCCGTTACTCAAGCCATCATTGCATCGTCAATCATCTTAGTTCCACTTATGTCTTTGGAACAAAAAAAGTGCTTTGTATCAAGTTCACGAAATTTTCCGGTTAAGTGGAAAATAAATACAGGCCCAATATGGTGAATATTTAATGGCAAAGTTATTATTTTTCTGTTCTATATGAATTGCATTCAGAAGTGGTAGTTTGTTACACACATTCTTATAGCTCATTTTCCTATACATTATTGCATGTAGCTTATTTGGGTTGTGAGGAAATGATTTTTCTGCATAAAATAGTTTGAAAAAAAATTTAACTTTTAACCTATTTTTTTGAACTATTGAGAAATTTTCATTCATTAAATTTTGTGTATTTTTTGTTGTATCTCTTTTTTTGTTTTGTTGATAGAATGATTTAAAAACTTGACTATTATCCATATCCTACTGAAGAGCTGATTATTATTTTAAATAGTAAGTCAAATAAAATTGTTCTATTTCTAATTGAAGCATTAATTAATGAAGGGAGTTGTGATGGAAACGATAAGTCAATGGCAATTTATATAGTGAAGAAGGAATGGTCAGTGGTGCCAAATTATTTGTTGATGATGGAATATGAGGGTGGAATTATATTGAGATGAACTATTCAGGTGTGGGTGGAAATTCGTATAGTATAGTGGCCCAAATGAAGATGGTGATGAAAACAGAAGATGATGAAAATGACAGTTGAAATCATAATTAATAATACTTTTATTCAGAAGTATTTGTAGAGCTCGAGATACAAAAGTTACATATTTTTATCCAGAAGATTTTCAGTTAAATAAATTTTGCATAAATAATAAAAAGGACAGGCCATGGGAGACAATTCCCCCATGACCAGCCAAAACAAAAGCCATTTTAAAAAAGTACGTGTAATCTGTTCTCAACGGACACTGGAGAAGCATGGGTAGAGATCCAAAATTGGCGAATTATCAAAATATAACAAAGCCAACCCCGCATATCGATATTGGGTTAAAATAATACCTTGGCGATCATGAGTCGCCAACAAATTTATGGGAATTAATACAACCATGCAACTGAAACATTTTTGTGGTTAGAAATTTAAATTAAAAAGTTATAAATAGATATTTGTTTTTGATTAGTGAATAAGTCTGTGAATAAGTCTTCATAGAAATGAAATAAAATGTATCCGTTACATTGATATATGCAAAAAAGGAATAAATATTTTATGTTCGTTTTTGAAGATTAAGTCTTTGATTTGTTTAAAATATATAATTCTATTAATAAAAGAAAGCTTAAGTAATGAAAGATATTTTAAGGATAGGAAATAAATATGTAATGCCAATTGTGGCATCACAGGAGTAATTTTTCTTTTGTTTCCTGCTGCATGAGCTTTTTTAACAGATCTTAGATACATTCATATCGCTGATTTCCAATCTTCAGTCGGATTCTCTTTCAAAACTACAGTTTTTTGCCCCCCTTGCCACGTACGCCGACATTTCTCAGGCAGGTTTCCTATCAAACTTTAATCCTGATGATGAGCTCTAACTCCACTAGATGTTGGTCACAATATTTTCTTGATCCCCGTTACATTTAATATTTTGTCAAAAAATGGATTAAAAAGGTCATTTAAAAAATATCTATAGTTTTAACAGCAATACTAATTTCAGATTTGAAATCTCAACTCTCGAAATAGCCGAAATCAATTGTTTGTATAAATACAACCAAAAATTTGTTTTCCAGTGTTAATAGAATATTTTTAATATACTAAAACAGTACTTAAAACACGAACTAATAAAGTAATATATTAGTTAAGCAATAAAATATTTTTTAAAAATATTCTTTAACCTCTTCATGGTCATGGAGTGTAAAAGAAGCGCTACTTTAGGCCCGCGTACTCCGAGAGTATACTTATTAAAGAGTGAGTATACCTACTAATGCGAGATATCTCGTAATGAGGTCACGTTCGTATGATCTTAGGACAGTTAGTCACAAAGTTCATTTTTTACATGATACCGTAGGCCGTGAAGGGTGATTCATGCGATCTTGTTCCTGAGAAAGTTAAAATTTTACTTAGTACTCGATTACATTTTTAAAGTTGAAAATATAAATCAAGCGACGTAACACCTAACATGCAGAATTATGATTTTTGGATATATGTATAAGGTGTTCGTTAATCACCATCCTTTATATATATTGTAAGAACTTGTGACAAAAATACAGTCGAAAGTTTTCTCACATCAGGGAACGTAAATTAAGAATGATAGATTTATTGAGGGATACGAGATTAAGCATATCAAAATCAGCTTGATTGGCAAATGAAGCTTGATGCATTTTTATTCAAAATATTTCATATCTTTTCTTTTTTGTCCGGCAAATTATAAGGTTTTGATAATTTTTATAGCGCTTACCTCGATCATCCTTCGTTGAATTTCGAATATGCTTTACTTTTTTCTTTGCTTAAACATCGATTTACGATTCCTAGTGTAGATATACTGGAAAAAAATATTCTAAGAAAAAAAAAATTCTAAAAACGTATATTGATGGTGGTAATTGCGTAACAGTATCTCGGCTTTATAAATTTTATTTTTCTTGAAGAAGTTGAATAATTCATGATCATTTTGTTACGATTTATGAAAGAGATATATTTTAAGTTGTCTTTTGATATTTTTTTTTATATAACGTATACATATAAAAGCTGTAAATTTTTATTTTTTTTAAAATTCGAAATTTTACTTCTACATCAAAATGTTACGAAAATAATTTATTATTTTTTGAAAAATTAAACACCTAACATTCCCAACTGAGATCATAACAGAGCGCATCATGCGCGTTAAAGTTTTGGACTTTTTACCGAGTCAAATGTCAAAAATAAAAGTGTACTATAATGTCAAAAGTAAAAGTCTTAAAATGGCATTAAACAGTTCATCTTTAAAATATAACTACATTCCCGCCACATCATGATTCTAAATTTAATCAAAAGATTTGAATGTTAATGTTCAAGCTAAGCTAAAAATGGAATTTACCATATTTTTATAAAATATATTTGTGTAACCTGTGGCTAAATAAAATTATTGGTAATGCATAAAAATAAACTGAATTTCGTTTGAAAGTTAAAAATTTCATTTTATACGGATACACTATTCTAATTCACTATTCTAAGAATGACAAGCTTTATTTGTTGAACTGAATATAATAAAAATTTTATTATAACACAAAATTGTGTATATAAATAAATTTGTTTCACACTTAAAACAAAAACATGAAGGAAAAAAAATATTTTTTTAAATGAAATTGATTTAATTCTTACTTTAGAAACTTTTTAAATTGAAGATATAGATTTTTTAAGTGTATATAAGACTTTACGGCACGTTGGAAAAGTTATCTTTATTTCTAATTTATCGATGAATTTCTTATTCAAAAATAATTATATGTCGTAGATAATTATTACTCAGCAGGAGCGCTTGAAAGCAGCAGAATATTATTTTACTTTTTATGAATTTTGAATGAGAAGAGTAGTTACAAATTTAATTAGATTACAAAAGTTTTCTCCCCCTAATTAATTCAGAAAACTCTAAAAGCATCTTATAATGTCAAAATTAATGCTTATGCTGATGTTACTTTACTTACCTGTTCATTGGTAAACCATCAATGATCAATCAGTTAGATAGCATCCAATAGGAATATGTTTCTATTGCGATGAGAATACGTATTGTCCAATAGGAATCATGCAAGCATCTAGTTGCCATTCACAACCACAAAAAATTAACAATTGATTGATTTATTAAACTGAAGGATGTAGTTCAGCTTCTGGATTGGCCATCTCTATTGAAGAGTATGAAAGTAATTATTACAAATGGATAAAAGGAGGTTTCAATTTGAAACTTTATGTTTAAAAAAATTACTATATCACTCGAAGCACATTATCAGATATAAAAACAGATCTCTGGTACATTATAAGATTTTTGGCAACAACGTAATTTTATGCATATTTTTTTGGTAGACTTAGCTGTCTCATTAGCATTGAAATAAATAAAAATATAAGATTGATTTATTTAGATGAGAGCTAAATTAGCAGATACATATTCAGTTTTATCATACTGAAAAGTAATGAATCTAAAAATAGAATCTATATTTGTAATTCAACTTTTTTAAAGTCAATTATTGTTCGTACATTGAATTGGATTTAAAATTGTTTCAAAATTAATTTGAATGCTACTAAGTCATTGACATCTGAGGGTCATTTACATCCCAGAAATATTCTGGTAAAATTATAACACTGTACGTAGTGACATTTCTGATTAAAAAAATAATAATAAAACGACAGAAATATTCGGTATATAAACCATTCATTTAGTAATTTTTCCGTTCATATAGTAACAGTTTATCACCAATTCTGGTTTTTAAAATTATAATTCTCATTATCAGATATTCAGTAAAAAATAAAAAACTGAAAAACGAATTTTAACCATATAAATGATTTTTATTATTCTCTTAAGATATCATGATAATATCACAAAATTTTATCACGTTCACTTAATTTTATCACAGTTTATAAAACCATATTTGTTTTGTAATTTTACCAAAATTAATACCAAAGAGCTTCGATTAAAATTACCGAGGTTTTTGGCGGTCCCATTGAGCCAGAAACGCAATAAAGTTTACAATATTCTGGTAGTTATAAACATACTTTTTTCTCAGTCTAGATATCTTAAGTAGCGTTTAATGTTATACACATAAATAATCTTACATAAATACTATTCAAATATAAATTAAGAATGGAATGAAAAATTTTAAACAGAAAATAAAAACTTAATTAATTAATTTTTAATTCTATGTATATTTCTTAATTTTAAAAGAAAATACATAAAATCATCAATTTTATATTTTAATATACATTTATCAATCAAATACAGTTTTAAAAATTTTAAATGCATTTAATAAAAATGTTAACATTTGATGTCGTTTGTTGTTTAAAATGTAATTTTTTTAAAATAGGTAGAGGAAAAGTTGTTTTATATTTAAAAAAAAAATGTTTCCTTGTATTTCAAATAATAATTTTTAATTATTAAGATAGATCGTATGTAATGAACCCCTTAGTGGTATGAAATAATTGAATTCTAGTTTGAAACAATGTCAAAAATTTAATTAATAAGAGATTCTGGAAAAGAATTTAGAAAATACTTTAAACCATTAATGAATAAATTTCTCTCCGCAAATCTCCATGGGGAGAGAAAGTATTTTCCACAATGAAATTTTTCCATGTCATAATTGGGAAGCCTAGATTATAAAATAAAAAAAATTACTGATTTATGGTAATTCATTTTTTCCCTTTCAATTATTAATTTAAAATTTACTTTAATACAATGAAATCTTAAAAATATTTCGATATCGTTACATATAATAATGAATACATTTAATTTTGTATTTGGGAATTCACATGTTTTGTAACTCACTTCGGGGTTTGTCGCTTTTGCTACAAGCCTAAACATAAACTACGTCATATTTAATATAAAAAATATGGTATTAAGATACCAAAAAGCAAAAATGTTGTTTTGATTAAATTGTATTATATAAAAATTAAAACCATAGTTACATGACCAGGACTTTAGAAAAATGGATAATTTAAAATTATTTCGGAAATATTAGACTTTAAATTTATAAAACTCATAATGATGAATTTTGGGACTAGGATATTATTTAATATTAAAATTATAAAATATTAATTATAAATTTTAAAACAATTATAATAAATTTTAAAACAATTATAACAAATTTCAAAATACCAAATTGTAAATTATTAAATAGTATACAATGCAGATGTCTTAAAATTTATATTTTAAAACATCATTAACAACTAAAAAAACCTCGTCGAGGTTGAATATTATGATTGACATAGCATAATACTATATATCACTAAAGTATCAACTGGTCATAAATAAAAATTAATATGAAATGTTTAAATAATGTGCGATATTAAATTCTGTAAATTTTAATTAAGAAAGAAACTGAAACTAAAGTAAGTATGCACGGTGAAAGTATGTAAGTATGAAAACATTTCCGCTAAAATATTGGTACTGTATAGCAACGACTCTCTGCTAAAAAAGAAGCCACAATTATGGTAATGAAAACCAAAATACATGCCATTTGAACCATTTATTTGGTAATTTTTATGTTCATATAGTAATGGTATATCGGAAATTCTGGTTTTCAAAATTATCCTAATATCACGTTCTATTAGTTTCTATTACCCCACATTTAGTAAAAAATACAAAACAGAAAAGTAAATTTAACAGAATAAACGGCTTTTATGCTATGCTCTAAGGTATCATGATAAAATTACCAATTTTTACCACGTTTACCAAATTTTTTCGCATATTATAAAACCATATTTTTATTGTTAATTTTACCAAAATCATTACCAAAGCACTTTGGCAAAAATTACCAAGATTTTTGGCGTTCCAGTAACGCCAGAAACACGATAAATTTTACCATATTTTGATATTTTTAATCAAAATATTTTTTAATATGAGACCGAGATTTTTTTCAGGGACCTAGATATTACCAAGATATTACTAAATCTAGATATTTATATACTTTGCTTGGATATTGCCAAAATCATTACCAAAGCAAATCGGTTAAAACTTCCGAACTTTTTGGCTTTCCCATAATAATAAATTAATAAATAAATGAATAATAATAATAATAATAAAAAATAATAATAAATCTATAAATTAATAATAAATTTATATAATAAAAAATTAGGCTCTTTTGCATTTTTATAACTTAGGATTATTTTTCTTCTTTTTTCATTTATTACTCTACTGATATACAGTCTCTACTCAATTCTTTATAGTAAAAAAAAAAATAAATAAAAAAAAAATAAAAATAAATTAAAGTCACAAGCTCAGATACAATAATCCTGAATAACAAATAATAATTAAACTCTTGAAGATTGTCAGTTTTTATTTAAACATTCATCATCATCTGGACTTGACTGGTGTTGCAACAAAATTTCAGTCGCACGATTAAAATTTACTACGGTTTCATGTATTCATTTAATTTTAAACTTTGTTTAGAATTTATAAGACTAAAAAAAGCATTTCCAAAATTCGAAGAGACATCCAATTTTACAACTGAGCAAAATATATATTGCAATATAATTAATTAAGTATATTTAAACACGTAGCTATGCAACTTTTTAATTATCTTTTTCTATTATTTTCTCTTACGAGATTATCCACTGAATGATATTTCTCCTAAAATTCTTGTTTTCCGTCTGTAAGTGCTCTAGCGTTTTCTAACTTGAGTTTTAAAAACAGAATAAATCGAATTTGTTTTTAAAAATGAATTTTTTCACTATACTATGTATAGAATAACTATTTTTCATCATGCTTATTTAACTAATATCAAAATGGGAATAAACATGATTTCCCATTTCATTACGTTAGCATAAAAGAAATAAAAAACATCTTAGATATAATACAATGCACTAAAACACGCAAAGAGGAAATTTATTATGCAAAACATATCTCAACCATAAGCGGACACAAAAAAGTGTCTGGACAATTTTCTCATTTTAAAATTATTTTATCTTTTTTCATATTCCATAAATGTATATTTTTCCTAAACAAATGAGTTTTGCGTTCTTATTGAGATTTTTTGTTAATGTTTGAATAATTAAATGTCATTGGTATTATATATGTTATTTTCTGAAGTTTATTTTATTCAACATTCCAACGAAAAATTCATAGCGTAGGAAGTTTCGATAAACAAACTGTAATAATGAATTTTCCTGGAACATTTTTTCCGTTCCTTATCGGTGTGCAAACATTTGATACTTTTTTCAAAAGTTGTTTTTTTTTTTTAATTTTTATTAATATCTATAGTAAATATTAAAATTTCTATCACAGAGCTGTGTTTTTTACCACACAAATCTCAAATAATTTTCTTATTTTTTTCAACATATAATAAAAATTTCCTTATTTTATTTTTGGAAAGTAATTTCCATAGCTTGTTTTTTTAAAATAGTCTCTTTATCTAGCATAAAATTAAAACAAGATAATAAAATTATTAAAATGGTTTTTTTAAAACAATTTTTTCTCGTTTACATACAGGATTCTTTTGTGCGTTCCTTTGATGTGTTCCACAAGGCGTGGTTTCAAAATTGTAAATGGGAAATTTCACTAGACATTGGAGTTAGGTTAAGCTTCATGTTAGGTAATGACCACTGGTGTTAGGTTGAGGTTTAGTTGTGTTTTGTCAAATTAACTATGGGATGTGGCTTAATTAGTCATTTAAAGACACCATCTATCATAAAAGAGAGAAAATAATAGTCTTTTTTTGTGTTGTTAAGTAACTCTAATTGAGCGGGGGCAACAATTGGGAAATGCAGGACACTGGAATGGCTTAATGTGTTGAAGAAACGGAATAGTATTGTGGCGTCAACCATAGGACTCGAACCTTCATTTAGCCGTTTAGGAGATTGATAGATTAAATTTCCGTGAAAAGGAATCTTGCTTTTCTTGTGTAAGCCATGTGTGCATCACAAGTTGAAACTGTTTTCTCGATTATTTCCTATGCATTTAGTTGTAAATTTCATTTCGTTTTATTTTACTTAATATTGAGTAATAGATAATTAAGCGTAGTTTACATTTCTTGAATAAAAGAGGAAGATAATTTTTTTTTACAATCAATGTTTTTAAAGTTTCATCCATGTCATAATTATTTTGTATAAAATTATCATTTTAACTTCATAATCACGTATAAATTAGAAAACGCAACTTCACACTCAATTTGTTGAATTTTAAGCTTTCTTTCTCACAATCGTCTTGTACAAAATAAGAAATCAACTTTATTACCAAATCAGGTTAATGCCAATCTAAATTTAAATATTTTTACATCTAAACAAGCAGATAAAAAGCTGTAGAGCAAAGAATAGTCATAGGAATAGTCAATCAAAAACCTTATTAGAAAGTTTCAGACAGAAAAAATTAAAAAAAAAGTATTTTGTTTTGATCACACCTTAACAAACATGAGGTTCATTACTTTCGCAATAAATATCCATTACCACCTAAAAAGGCCCGCATTTATTTTATTTTAGATGTGACAATAATATAAATTAATTTATTTTCTTCTTTTCAATCTACTGGAAAAACGTAGATATTTAAACTTATTCCGTTATCAGGCAAACGTATAGGTATTATTAGATTTAGAAACATCATTGGCTTCAAAATTTATCAGATGGAAATTAAAGTCGACATGTTTCAAGCCTTCAATTATAAGCTCCTTTTCTCTAAATTTGCCTGACGTGAATGAGAAGAAACAAAATTGATTTGAAATAAAACTTAAAGTTACCAACAAAAGATGGAAAATAAGTGTGAGAAACGAAACTAGTAGCTGAAAGTAAAACAGAAATAAAGATGAAAAAACAGAACAAAAAAACCGTTAGTTGTCACAGTGATTTTTCTTGCTCTGTTTTGTAATCTTTATTTTTGGTTCATTCTGAGCTATTGCGGTTTTTCTAGTTTCTAGCTTTATTTTCCATTTTTCGTTGACAGCTTAACTTTCTAAATTTCAAATCGCTTTAGTTTCCTTTCATTCACGCCTGGCAAGTCTTGAGAATGGATGCTTGTTTTTGAGTGCTTGAAACTTGTGGACTTTTATTTCCATCTGCATATTTCTGATGCAAATAAAGTTTTTTTAATCTACTTACCACTTCAGTTTCTTGAGATTATTCATTTAACTATATATATGCTTTTTATTTATGAAACACTTAATTATTATGCTAGATTTAAAAGCATTTTGCCTGAATCTAATATTACTCTATGTATCCTGCAGGGTTGTATTCTAGAACAATTCATGTCCTGAAAATGCCAAGATATGAATAATGCATATGGAAATCAGAATTAGTTTCCGGCAATATGAGTCCTATTGGTTCAAATACTGTACTATGTAGAACCCTAGTTAAATTCATTGTCGTTACTAGTTTATGTAATGATCTGATCAGACATGCGTTACATCGTCGCCTTAGTACAAGAGAAATTATATATAGGTGATAAAAGTGAATATCCGACACTACAACGCGCGAGAGAATGTAATTTTACATCTTATTAAAATTAAACAAATGGATATTTTTTTAAATCTCATAAGAATCGCCTTTATAATAAATTACACATATCTTCAAAAACAATATCGTCAAATAATTATTTGACGATATTTATTACAGAAACGGTAAATTTTTACTAACGTAAAGATACTTAAATATAACTTAAAATTACTAAGTATATGTCTGAATTAAGATATCTTTACTATTTAATGTAAGAGTGACATAAACAGAATAAATAGTATTTTAGATAGCAAAACAAATTAAATTGCTTTGAAAGTTCTCGTAAATTCACTTCAAATAATCTTATTTCTCGCAAAATTGATGGAGCAGTTCCATCAGAACTTAACCTATTTAAATCCATTTTCATAGTAAAATTGAAAAAGAGAGTGTTATGGCATATTTGCTTGACTTATTCAATTTGCTAAAGTGGTTGAATTTCAGTAGTGGTTTCATATCTAATACGTTTTATGATGCAGCAAATTTGATTGAAGGGTTTCTTGCATGCAAATGCTTTTCTTTAAAAATGGTTATTTAATGAGTAAGCCAGTTTTCCAAATGTAGTTTCAGTTCAAAATTATTGCATTTGATGTAAAACAATTTTTTCTGTCTTATGATAAAAGTTGATGAACAAATTTTATGAGTTAATGAATGGTAAGCAAAGAATGATACCAGAAGTTTCGAAGATTTATTAACTATAAAATGCTGATTTCATGAATTTTGATTTTTAAAAAATTAGATTGATGAAAATTTGATTTGATTTCATAAAAATGACATTTTTGAAAGCACTTTTTTCTTCTCTAATTAAGGAAACTATATGTTCATTTTATTTCCAGAGATAATTGATTCCTTAACAATTGTCACTTTTAAACCATTTAATTCAATGTATTTTTGAAATATTCAAATCGTATTTGTCTTTAACTTAAATTTTATTATGTACTTTTAACATTTATGTTCCTTTTTTGCAAATATTTGGCATGTTAAAGTTAAATGCACTAATAAAGTTAATTACTAATTATTTCTTATGCTTACAATAATTTCTTATGTTTTTGTTTTTCCAGAATTTATTGAGAATAGTGTAACTGCTTCGGGCTTTGCTTAGAATATCTTCATCAGCTCCTCCTTTGTGGCTCCTTCTTCCAAGATGCGTAAACCTGCTTATCTCCTCCAGTTTGCTATTTTCTAAAAATGTGCCATTTAATTGTATAAGATTAATTTTAAAAATTTTAGTTTTATGTTGACTGATATTAAGCCATATTTTTCCCTTCTACGTTTAGAATGTTTACGTTTGTTTGCATGTCTTGAAGGATGCTGACCGATAAACATTGGTCATCTGCACTGGGGCACTGGGCCCATGTCCAAGTAGTCGTGGGCTCGATCCCCACCGACCGAAGACTCTAAGGTCAAAAAGTCCTCCATGTTCCCATAACAAATCATATCTATAGGGATATTGATTTAGGAATTTTCTTGTCTTCTGGATTGAATTTAAAATTACTAGGCTACGGAGCTGAACATTAGTAGTCGTAAACCCAAAATTGGGTCGGCTGTTCAACGTCGGTTATATTATAAAATAAAAAAACAGTCATCTGCAAAATAGTTTACATTTGATAAACTCTTAATATTCCAAAATATTTATGTCATTATTTATAAACAGAAATTTCTTGATTAAAAGCTTGTCTTTGATTGCAATTATAACTAAGGTTATTAAACTTCAATGAATGTTCAATTATAAAAAAAAAAAATACAGATATATCTCATATCGGCGAAATAAAGTATTTTTTACGATATAAATTAATGAGATTGGAGACGATATTAATGATAGACACTTTTTTTAAAAATTATTTTTCACAATTGGGCATCGGAAAAAGTAATATTTTATTTTTTGAAGCTTGACATGGTGTTTTTTTTATCTTCTTTAAAATTTATTGATAAAAAGACTGTGGGGTATTTTCTTTAATTATAGTAGAAAATAATATATTATCTTAAAGATTTTTTTTAAAAAATTAACAACAAACAAATATATATAAACAAACTATTGCTTATTTTCGGAAAAGAATTTTCTATCATTTTTATTGGAGCTGTGATCATGAATAGCGGTTGTAAAACGATTAATGATGTCTCAATTTTTTCCTCACCTGAATTAAATAGAAAAAATATACTAGAAATTTCATTCCAATTATAATAGAAAAAATTCTAAATGATGGATTTATTTTGCAAAACATTTTAAACAGCTAAAGGGAATCATATAAGATGTGAAATTATTTCTTAAAGCATAATTGTTGAAATATGAAACTTGTGATAAAACTGAATATAAATCTCATTATTCAAATAAAAAAACCGGAAAGCTTTTTCCTTCGTGATACACTGTTAGAAATAACTCGCAAAAAATGGTTAAATGAAAATTTATTTAATTGTTAATTTACCATAGTCAAACAAAACAGTCAAGTAACTATAAATAAGACGATAATCAAACTGTTAACAGGGATTAAAAACCACTTTTTAACTGCTTTTACCTAATACGGTTAAACAACCAGATTTTTATCACAATTAGGTCCACCTAATGAAGTTACTTAGTTCCCAGAAACTGGTTACATATAACAACCAAGAGCGACTTTTTCATTTTTATAACCAATAGAACGGAAGTTCGAGTCCCAGCGTTGACACAAGATTTCCTCCATTCCCTTCAACACATGAAGAGTTTCAAGTTCCTGCACTCTTTATTGCCCATTACCTATCGAAAAGCTTTCCTGTGTGCAGTTAAATTTATATTTTACGGTTTTTAAACCATGCTAGTTGTAAATGGTTAAAAACTGTAAAGTTTTGTCTTATAATCATACAAGTTGTAAACCGTTTCGAAACCGTAAAGGTAAAAAAAAATTGTTCTTTACAGTAAACTTTGCAGTTAATTGAAAGGAGAGACTGCTGCCGATTATTTTACCGTAATTTTAGAATGAAAATTCTAAGTAGGTAGATGTATTGATTATTGTAGAATATGTTCGTAAAAATATGTTCATTGCATATTAATCTTAAAAGTTAGAAAACATTTTAATCAAAAAAAAAAAAAATCAAAAAAGGGACTGATATGTTATATAAGCCAAAATACGGTCATTTGGAAACGTTTTAGAAAGTGGCAGTATTAAAATATTTAAAATATTAATATTTTTTTTAAATTGAAAGCTTAAAAACATAATTGTTTACAAATATGTATTATTTAATTATGTTTGAATTATTGCTAAGCGTGTAAAATAATTTAACATACAATTTTTAAAATGAAGATTAATATACGTTGAAATATAAGGATTTTTACCATTAAAAAATCTTTTCTTAACGAATGTTCACGTTTGTACCTTTGGTTATAACATTTTTATAATTGAAATGTAACGAATTAAAAAAATTTTACGGCAATTCTATTGATAATTTACAGTAATTTTTCATAGACGTACCTTCAAACGGGTTGACTAAGTTCCATACGGGGTGACTTGGTGCCATCCTAGATTTTCAAACTCAAGTGGCAGATGGCGCCAGAGGAATGAACCGATCGAAAAAGAAAAACTACCACTAGGTAGCGGAATAGTAGGACTATTTCAACTGGGATACTACACCAATCAAATTATAACCTAAGTTGTAACCTACCATTGTTTGTGTCGACGTGGATTTGTGGTATTGTGATCTGGAAAAGAAGTGTGGTCTGGTAATCATATTTCGGAAGCAGCCAGAAAAAAAGTAAGTTCAGTTTTTTGTTACCAAACTATCAAAGAAGTTCTACACGCTTTGACGTTTCAAAATGATTTTTTGTTTACCAGTTATAACCCTTAATTCAATTTTCGATGAAGTGTGGGGTGACAAGGTGCCATCATGTTTTGCAGTGTTTTGGTCATTTTTATGATTCTAGAGTGTTTATTGTTTAAGTGGAGAGACAGCCATTGATGTCCTAGATGTTGACCACCCATCTACAACAGTCTCTGGTCAACCGTTGACAAGCAGTGAGTCAGTCAATGACGCAAAAAACACTGGCACTGTGCAAGGTGACTTTGCTGCAGTAAAATATAAAGGAAAAATGTACCCGGGTCAAATGATTTCTGATTTCGACAGTAGCAACGAGGCATGTGTGAAATGCATGGAGAAAAGTGGACAATTCTGGAAGTGGCTTGACACCCCGGATGTTTTGTGGCACAAAAAGAAATAAATCCTGAAGAAGATTTGTCCTCCCCAACCTCTACCAAATACCGACAAATATCTGGTTATTCTAAATTCAGATTAACTGAAGAGAGAATTTCTATATCAAATTTGTAGTTTGTGTTTCGTTTAATAAATTGAGTCAATTTGAAAAACATTTTGAAGAGTTTTTTTAATAAATAGCATTTTCCCATATGTATGGTATTTTTTATTTTAAAATTTGAAGGTATACTCATAAAACAAATTAACTT
Source organism: Parasteatoda lunata (assembly GCA_949128135.1). NCBI lineage: Eukaryota > Metazoa > Arthropoda > Arachnida > Araneae > Theridiidae > Parasteatoda > Parasteatoda lunata. Next base: position 62,819,687 of record OX421977.1, read on the forward strand.
ATAATAGCTAAAATGACAAGGAGATGAATTCTGAAGGGTTAGTAGTTGCCAGATATCGTTTCTAATAGATTTAAAAGGAGGAAACACGCGTGGCAGTTAGTCTCCCCCATGTGCGGGGTGAGAAAGTGCCACTTAGAAAAAATTATATCTCCCCTTCGTGATATCTTAGAATCATATTTAATATGTGAATTGACAGCTAAGATGCGTAATTATGTTGCATTAAATAATCAACCCGATGGGTAAAAAATTAGAGGAAATATGACACGAAAACGTCAAAAAGTGGCACTTAGTCACCCCGTTTGACGGTAATAAGAACATCTTATATATATATCAAAACTGACAATGTAAAATCTGTTTAGTTTTTATTTCATGTTAAATTAGGAAATAACATATGTTTATAAAAATGCTTGCCGATTCTATAAAATTATTTTCGAATGTTTCGCTTCTAAGAATGGAGAAGGGAGCGCGATAATGTTCCCAAGGGGAACTTTAGGAAATTTCGGATAGTTCTAATTTTTATTTAACGTGGAAAATCTAAAATATCTTTTATTTTTTATATGTTTGATTTAAAAAATACTTTGTCAGTAGTTAGTAGAAAAATTACTACAAATATTTTCCCTATAGGAATTCGCAGTCTTTAGTAAATTTAACATTAATTTGCATTTAAATGTTTTCAATATATATATATATATATATATATATATATATATATATATATATATATATATATATATATATATAATAAACGAACGTGAAGTATATCTCATCCAACAGATATACTCTTTATTGATTAATTTTCTGATTTTTTCATTAGATACACTGAGTTAATAAATACTGCGAATTTTTGTTGTATTTATGCAAATACTCGATCTTACTGAATTCGTGAGTGGGCATTTCAAATCTGAAATTTAATTTGCTTCTAAATATACAGATTTTTTTTTAAAAATGATATTTTTAGTCTATTTTTTGTTGAAATGTACGAGCTCAAAAACGTTGTACATAATAGAACTTACGCAAATACTGCGATAAACTTTGTAGGGGAGTTTGGGCATATCATTAGGATTCAAATTTTATAGGAACACACCACCGGGAATGTCATCGTACGCGGCAATTTCCTATTATGATTCGTTCAGAAGCACACGAAGAAATAATCCATAATAAGGAAGCTCCCCAAGCGGCGTATTGATAAATTTTAGGGCATGGATTCTATGCAATTTTAATCCTGATAATTTGCCCTAAATTTCCGAGAAGTTTATCGCAACATTTATGTGCTCTCCCGTTATATCTAACGTTTTTGAAAGATTTTGTTATAACTTTTCAAAGCTACAGCTATAATGTTTTTTTTAAAACAAAATAAGACTAAAAATGTCATTTTGAAAAAAAATATATTTATAGTTTGGAGAGAGATTGATTGCAGAGAAACTGATTAAAGATTTGAAATCAGTGATATGAAAGTATCTAAGGTCAGTTAAAAAACTCATGCAACCAAAGACAAAAACAATAATAAATAAATAAATAAATAAAAATAAAGTAAAATAAAATAAAATGAATTTCGTTTGAGGTAGAAAATTTTAACGTTCATTTACTGCCGTTATAGATTTAGATGTAAATTCTTTGTTCCTATGCAATGAAGTATATTTTAAAGAATGTTAATAAATAAGTTCTTGTAGAATAAAATGAATATATGGAATAGAATATTTTACATTTATGTATCGTAAATGTTTGTCGATTCGTTTTATTCCCCATGATACTTTTGACAATTTGTTTTTTTAAAAAAATACAAGATTTCGGTGAAAACGAACTGTTAACAATCTTAACTGTGTAACGATAAAATGCTTTCTAGATAAAATAGCAGCTAATTGCAACTGTTTTACTTTTCCGTTTTGATACTTTTGGGCGTATTCATTAAATCCAACGAAATAAATGTAAGCGAAATCACCAAACTCCGTTTAAATGGAATTATTTCTGCTAAATGGCGTAGAGTTAAAGTATCTTTCAGTGGCTAGTGCTAAATGGTCATTTTCTTTTAACTATTCCCAGTGAGACAAAGGATCAAATGCGAGTTGTATGTTCCGTTGTCGAAAACAAGCGTGTTCTTGACATGTTTTATGTCCCACTAAATTTGGTCTGGAATCGAAATAAAGATTAATTTTATGCTTTTTCAAAGGCAATTGGCCCACTTTAAGGGAAATAGTTTAACACTGTTCAAAGGAAGCTTATACTAGAGCATTAAATTAATTGGCTTTACTATCGTAGTTTGATATTTTAAGTTTAAAACTTTACTTTAAAACCATTTTAATTTCTGCATCATTTTTTTACTGTTTACTTTGATTGCTTTATAATTTTCCAGCGTTTCTTACACAGTAAAACAATTTCGTATATATTCTGTAAAAAATTGAAGCTCAAATACCACGAAACGTTTTGACGAAACCGTTTACCGGTATATTCTCCAAGGAAAGATTTCGTCAAAGTGACGAATCGTTCACTTTAAGGGAACGAATTTCGTCAAAATGAAAGAAAAATTTTGTCATTGCATTTTTTTTCCGAAAAAAACCCCTTGATGTGCTTAATGTATTTAAAATTTCTAATAATCACTTTATCGTGGGAGCCTTATTATTGGATCGATCTTGTAAGAAGGATAGACAGAATGGATGGATGAACTACACCTATCCTCGAAGCGAGATTCGAGTCCGGGATCTTCCTGGTACAAAACCGATTCCTTGACCACCATACTGACCAATCGGCTTTATTCCTCACTTTATTTTCGATATTCTAGTCTCCATTCTAGTTAACAATGCACACAATACACTATGATGAGGTTTCGAGTTGGAGGAACATTTCCATCATACATTTGAGAGTTCGTGTTTCGTCACAAATCACCTGATTTCGTGACGAAATGATTCTCAAAATCAACGGAATATATCTCAAGGATTGCTGAATCATCAAAAGTGAGAGTTTTATTTCTGAAAGTGCAGTTGCCACCAATTTTGGTGTTGAAACAAACAAAAATTTTTTTTGAGTAGTTACATTATAGTTTAGTTTATTTATTCGTTTTTCTTTGTTTACTTACTGGTAACACATATTTCCATGCGCATTTGAATCAATTGATGATTTCATTGCAAAAACATTTCATTTAAAAAAGCAAGCACATTTTCAGTAGCGCATTTGTACTAATTATTTCAAACAATTGTATTTTGTCAGTTTAATATAAACTTCTGGACGATAACTACAATTTTGTACTTAAAAATGTATTTAGTTTACCTCATCCACAAAAATGGTGGCAACTGTGCATCAAAATTTTTTATAGTATGGGAAAGAGATTTCTCTTTAGATAGCAAGTTTAAAAACAAGACTCAGATGTTATATTTTCATAAGCTAATGTTATATTTGAAAAAAGTATCTTTATGATATATTTTAAGAAGGAAATATTTTTCATTTAAAAACACTTGCGTGGTGTATAAAATCAACTATGTCTTATGAACCGTAATTTTTAATATGAGTAATATTTTCTCCTTATGAAATTCTTAAAAGGTTCATATTTCTTAACTAAATACCCCACAAAAGAAGGTTGTTTTGTTCAGTTAACATTGTTTTTTGAAACTCTTACGCCAAGAAAAATGATGGCAGCAGTTTACGTGCCTTACGCTTGTGGCAAAGCTATAATTTGAAAGTATATGTACCATCGTGTCATGAAGATAACTGTGTATTTTGTTGTTCCCATAGAGAAACATGGCAAATTTTACCATAATCTTGTAGTTTTGACCATGCCATTTTTCTCAGCGCATAATCTATAGAATTCAGACCAGACTTAGTTCATATAATCGCATTTGCGTCGACATTATAAAGTTTGCACCGCAGATGAAGATGACACTCAATTCGACTCATATATACATTCACTGCTCATTAGGAAAGATTTCTTTTAAACCGAAATAGTTTTGCCTAACTTATGAGGAAATTCCATTTGATGGAATCCACTAAGTCATACGTGGAAATTATGTATGACTGATACAAACACAGTGCTGTTTGAATATATATTTGCAAACATTCATTATCAACACAAACATTTTCAACGGCTGAATTAAAATAACTATTTATAAATAATGAAGAAGTGAATTCTTGGTGAGCAGAAGTTAATAAATGGTAATTGTTAGTCGTGAAATAAATTAATTTGAGGCGTTGATAATTCATTTCTTGCATTTTTTTTTTCATTTTTGCTTAAAAACTGGACAAATTAGAGTAAAAAAGTCAAAAAAGAACACCATAAGAATGCTTACATTACATTTTCGTGAGCAACTGGAACTTCGTAGAAAACTGAAATACGATTAATAATATTTGTGATTTTAAAAGGACGAAGAGGGAAAACGTTTTCTTGAAAATTGTGATTAATGTTTGGAGACTGGTACGTAACATTATATAAATGACTGTAAATTCCCAAAAATTTTAAATTAAAAAAATATTTTCTAAAGTCATAAAACATTTTAACATTGCAAAAGTTTAAGGCATTGTTTTTTTCCAAGTCTAAATCGACTGTATAAACTTGGATTAAATAGTCTTTAAAATTTTTTACTTAATAATTGAGCTTTACCATGACATCAAAATTTTCAAATATATATATATATATATATATATATTTTAACAAACTTTAAAATTATATACATAGCACAATATAATTAAACTAACTTAAATTTTTTTATTTACAATGATACGCAAGAGAATTCTAAAAGCAATGTAAGCGCTAAACTCTTTTCTAAATAGATATAAATGAATTTAACTCATTTTGTATTATTTTACTTACATTGTGTCCCTTACTCATTTTTTTGGTTTTTCGAATTCTTAAGTCAAAAAGCGGAAGCTTTATCATAATTACGCAATTGACAATGATTTCAAAATGTTTTTAAATTATTAATTCATTTAACAAATTTTGATTTTTTTGAACTTTTTTAAATCTGTTTATGATATAAAAACTACAAATTGTATAAATGATATAATGATATAAATTATCTTTATGGATCATTATAAGGAATGCACGCAAATCAAAGCTTTTTGTTCTACATTATTGAATTATTACTTTAACTAACTTATGTTCAAGGTCATTAATATCGTTAATTATCACAGCCTTATTTATAACAATGTGAACTAAGTTTTAATCAGACCTGTTTAAATGAAGCAAATGGTTTGTTACCCTTAATTATATCAGCTTTATCGCTAAGAATATAAAGTAAGTAATAATCTGAGTTTTTTAAACAAGGCAATTATTTAGTTATCGTTAATCATCACAGATTTATCTATCGCAATGTAAAGTAAGTATTAATTAAAGTTGTTTTACTAAAGTAAATATTTTGTTACCGGTAATTATCAAAACTTAAGCTATAACAATGTGAAGACTATTGCATTAAATGTTGAACTAAAATTAAAAGTTCAGGAGGATAAATTAATAAAATTATTTATCCTCCTTATCACCTCTTCACAGCAGCTTTACCTTTAAGAATATAAAGTAAGTAATAATCTGAGTTTTTTAAACAAGGCAATTATTTAGTTATCGTTAATCATCACAGATTTATCTATCGCAATGTAAAGTAAGTATTAATTAAAGTTGTTTTACTAAAGTAAATATTTTGTTACCGGTAATTATCAAAACTTAAGCTATAACAATGTGAAGACTATTGCATTAAATGTTGAACTAAAATTAAAAGTTCAGGAGGATAAATTAATAAAATTATTTATCCTCCTTATCACCTCTTCACAGCAGCTTTACCTTTAAGAATATAAAGTAAGTAATAATCTGAGTTTTTTAAACAAGGCAAATATTTTGTTACCGTTAATCATCACAGCTTTATCTATAACAATGTAAGGTAAAAATTAATTAAAGTTGTTCAACTGAAATAAATAATTTGCTGCCGGTAATTATCAAAACTTAAGCTATAACAATGTGAAGACTATTGCATTAAATGTTGAACTAAAATTAAAAGTTAAGGAGGATAAATTAATAAAATTATTTATCCTCCTTATTACCTCTTTACAGCAGCTTTACCTTTAAGAATATAAAGTAAGTAATAATCTGAGTTTTTTAAACAAAGCAAATATTTTGTTACCGTTAATCATCACAGTTTTATCTATCGCAATGTAAAGTAAGTATTAATTAAAGTTGTTCAACTCAAGTAAATATTTTGCTGCCGGTAATTATCAAAACTTTAGCTATAACAATGTGAAGTAAGTACTACATGAAATTTTGAAAAAAAAAATTTAAAAGTCAAGGAGGATAAAGTAATAAAATTATAGTAGTTTTTTCTCTCTCCATCTTTATCTGTGTCTGTGCGTTCGTTACAAATACATTTTTTAATCAACTAAGTGCTTTTGAACATTTTAAAAATCTTTTTGTTTGCCAAGTTGGCAAAAATTTCGAAATTGTCATTATTTAAACTTTTTTAAAAACAAGTTTGAAAACATTTTAAAATATTTGCCAACATATAAAAACATCAGTTAGTAGCTTTGAAGTATAAAACTGGAAATCCTATTTTTATTCTGCTTTTAATTTGGTTATAATTTATTGTATTTATAATTATCTGAGAATCCAGGAGTCTTATTATTTAACAAATCCATTTGTTATGTTTTTGAGTAATTAATGTTTTCAACTAAGATAGGAAGACTATGATTGATATCATAGATTTTTTTCATATAGTAATAAAATAAAAAATGCAAATAGCAAGACAACTATAAAAAAAACACACCCCATTGTTTATAACAGAAGTCAGAGATACTGTTTTAAGTTATAAAATGCATAAATATGTTGGCATTATCTGATAGATCTATGGTTAGCCAATTGGAACAATGCCAAAATTCCGCAGCAAGGGAGAGCAAGGAATTTAAAATCTGACACTTTATTCAGATGCAGAAAACTAATCTATCAAATATTTTTTAACTGGATGTTTATATTTTTACCAAATATAAATGAATAGAGTTCTTTGAAGTTGAGCCAATAATTTAAAAACATAATAATTTTGTCAAAAATTAAAATAAATGTGACAAATATTTTATTCAAAGCAGAAAAAAATTCATTTATTACTTTCCGGTTACCATTCCCAAACGCTGTAAATGAAAATTAAATTTATACAATTAAAGAAAAATGTTTAAAAATGAAAAAAAAAAGAAATCAAAATTCTTTTTCTAAAATTTAAATACTTTTTTCCAAAATTTACACACGTTTTTTTAATAAAAAAACTTGTTTGAAAAACTTCTGAATATTTGTTAATCAGGTATTATTTGAACTATTTTGTTATAATGTTAGATTTATGGATTTGAAATTACATAACTTAAAAGAATGCAGAAAGTAAATTTTCAATTAAAAATTTGTTTAATGATGAGAAATAAATGATGAGAAATAGATTACAAATAATTTTTTTCCGTAGAATTAACTTTTAGGTGGTTTGCTTTAAAAGTAATGGCCAAGCAATTTTGATTTATAATTATTCTAGTTTCCGAAATAAGGTAGAAGTAAAAACTATATTTACAAACTACATTTAAAAACTACATTAAAATCGCAATTGCTATCCTTATTAACCATCTACTTCTTTAACTTTATAGTTGAGAGTAGTACAGAGAGCTAACCTATAAGTATTATTACCTATAAGTACTATTTAAAAATTAGTTTTTATTTATTTTAGTTTATAATTAGCCATCATATCTTATTCTTTGCCTAAAAACGTTAGGCATTCTGTAGAATTACGAGGCTTCATACAATATCTTTATATACCATCAAGCTATCGATCAATTCTTCCTTTTGGTTCTAGGATTATCTTTTACTTTATATTTTTCCTCGCGTATTTCTTAAGCCATATTGCCCCATATAAAGTTTTTCATTAATGTGCCGAAAATTAAGTAATCTTTATGTGACCTTTTGGTACAAATTTCGCAGTTCCTTCTTCAGTTTTATATACTTTCTTTTAAACAATAACTTCATTTCAATTCTTTTTATGAGAAGTTTTTTATTCTATAGAATGCCTAGGTTTTACTTATAATGCCTTGGTAAAATTTACTCTAAGTTCTCATATTTCACACTCTGCCTAAAAACACCAGGAACTCTGTAGAATTTGGTGATTGTATACATTTCCAGTAACATATATATTCAATTTATTTTAATGCACTGATTTTTTTCTTCTTAATTTTTTCGCCTAAGCCAACCGGTGTGCAGTGGTCAGGGAGCTGGCCTTACATCAGTTAGTTCAGGATTCGAATCCAGGACAAGGCATGCACGTTCTTTCATTCTCTGTACTGTCTGCCCTTACTGTAGGAGCAACGGTGGCCTATTAATACCTGATTGACAAGTGTTAATCAGGTGGGCATTGGTAAAAATTTTTTTCCCCTCTTAATTATTGTTTGTTTATAGTGCTTCAAGCTATTAAAAATACTGTATTTAATTTTGAGGCTTGTATATCCACTGCAACTTTCACTGTAAAAAGCTTAGACGTATAGTTGCCACCATTTTTGGTGTTGAAGAAAAATAGTATTTTTTTACAGTGCATGTTTAAAGTATATTTTATTTACTTTTTAACTGCTTTAGTTTTATTTATTTCTTTTTTCTTTGTTGGTTTCATTAATGAAAGCGCATATTTTCATGCGCATTAGAATCAATTTATGACTTCATTGCAGAAACATTTCGTTCAAATGACAGGCATATTTTTGGAATTATATTCGCTAAAATTCTTTAAAACTGTTATTTTTTTCAATTTCACGTAATTCTTGGAGCCCTAACTACAGTTCTGTACTCAAAAATGTATTTAGTTTACTTCAACACATAATAGTGGCAACTAAACACGGTGTAGCAAAATATCTTGCTTTGATATCCATTAACAACTTTGACCTCAACTACAACTAAATAACTAGCTTCTTTCAAACTATAAACCATACAATTTTAGACATTTCTTAACTAGTTTCATTATAAAAATATTTATCACTAACTAGTGGTTGGAAGCTCGAGATTTTTTTTATTGTGATTTCAACAATAAAATCGTTAAAAGAAAGAAAATAAAAAAAATCATTTTATTTCTTTTTCGCTTTGGTGATGAACGACTTCCTGCAAAATAGGAAAAAAACTTTGCTAAAAAAGAGAGTACAAAGAGAAGTGCGATAATTTTGTTGATTTTAACACTTTTAAAAGAACTCGAAAAAATCCAATTACGTGATTGCATTCCTTTTCGCCTTCTTAGAGTCTAGTAAAATTAAACTAAAGCTTTCACCAAATAATTTTCTTTTTAAATAGCTTTAATCTCGTTTAGTAGCGATTTATAAACTTATAAAACTATATGGCATTCGTATGTTTTTAAGTTCAGAAAATTTAACATGGAAATATTTTATCATGAATTAAAATAAATATAAATTTTTCACTGATTAAAATCGACCCAAAACTAATTTACACAACATAGGTGTTACACTGTGGAATAAGCTATGTTTATTAATCATTTTTCATGTAATTTTATGCATTTTATGCATTTTTCATGAACTAATGCTTCCAGAAAATGGCAGAAAAACGAGTAAAATATCTGTAGTGTAACACGAGACACAATAGAATAACAGGGCGGAATGAAGTTTCTTGTTTTGTGGTGTCAAGGAAGCGTTGCTTTCAAGCGATCACGAGCAGAGCTTACTGCTCAACTACCGAAGAAATGTTTTTTTTTTTTTATTATTTATTTTTTTTTTTTAAATGGCGGGCCCTTGGAACTATTGGCCATTGGCCACAGGAAGTGCCAGAACTGATAACTCTCTTTTCGTTACCCAGTGGGCACCTGTGGAGAAGCCACGGTGGTGGAGCAGCGTCGCCCACGTCGCACTACCACAACCCGTTTATAGGGTGGGTCACATTCACACATTCACACACAAAGGAGAAAGGACATAGAACACAGATAGAGAGAAAGAAGCATCCATGTCTTGCCCGGGATTCGAACCCAGAATATTTCTGATGCAAGGACTGTTCCCTGTCCCCTACATAGGCTGGTCGGCCCGAATAAATGTTATAGTTAGGATTTTGAGGGTGTTGCACCGAGAAAAAAACGATGATCGAAACTTCCGGAATATGGTGAAATTTATCGGGTTTCTGGTTCCACGAGAACACCAAAAAACACCATTATTATTACCGAAGTGCTTTGATAAAAATTTTGGTAAAATTAACAATAAGATATAGTTTTATTATATGTGTTTAAATGCTTCGGCAAGATTTCAAAAGAGAGCCTGTGAATTCCATTTTTGACTCATGAATTCCATTTTTGACACATGAATTCCAACTTGGGAACACGAATTCAATTTTTGACACATGAATTTCATTTTTTGGCATGAAATACATCTATATTTTTATGACTGTGAGACTTGCATACCCTAGCAACCTTGGCCCCAGCATACTCAAAATTGGCTCAATAGTGATCCTGTAAAAATATGCACCAAGGGACCAAGATTAGGATGTCTAGATTTTTTAATATTAGTCCTATATAGGAGCAATATTAGCCTTTATGGGACCAATATAGGGCCTATATTGACTGAATAATGAATATAAAATATCGAGTGAATCTAACAATTCTATATAGGGCCGATATTGGTTGTAAAGGGGCTGTAAAATATAGGGTAAATCGGACAATTCTATATAGGGCCGATATTGGTTGTAAAGGGGCTGTAAAATATCGGGTAAATCGGACAATTCTATATAGGGCCGATATTGGTTGTAAAGGGGCTGTAAAATATCGGGTAAATCGGACAATTCTATATAGGGCTAATATCAAAAAAAATAATTGCCCTTTGAACCCTTATTCAGTCAAAGTCCTTGAATATTGGTCCAAGGCTGGCCCAATTTATTTTTCTGCTAGGGTTTAGTAGTCAACTGAATAGACAGTGAAATAAAAATAAGAAAAGTCCTGCAATTAAATATATAGTTATTATAATATAACTAGTAAAGAATATGTATGATTATCGAATAGGATTGTAGATTTAATAGAGTCATAAAATCTTTTGCATGCATGCTCAGCAAACATCAGTTTACAGTATATCAATTGAGTGTATCAATAAGGAATTATTAACTCACTTATGTAATAGAATGGTTATATTTTCTAAAATAGAAGAGCATTGTGCGAACACTTAGAAAACATAGCTAATCTTCATAAAAATATATAGCATTTGTAAATAAAACTTCATGTAATCTTGTAACTCTGAATTGAATATATGTTTTTTGAAATTGAATAATGTTTTTCGAAAATAATACTTTTATTGCTTTTTCAAAAATAAACAAGAGGAATATTGTTGCATTATTCTTTGAATGAAAATTTCTTCATTAAATTTTACATAGGATAAAAACCATATATTTCCGTATCTTCTGATATTGAAAATGAAACGGAGGAAATCATTATTTAGTGTCTTGTTGAACAATCTGATATGTTTTCACAAAACGAAATGCGCGAATTATTTTTAAAATGTTTCCAAATAGCTTTTCCGAGAAGTAAATAGAAAAATAGGAATAAAATAATGTAATGACAGTTGAGAAGTGTGTATTTAAATTTCAGTAAAAGAATATAAGATCGGGAAAATATACATAATGAAAAGAAATAAAATACAATGTTAGTATGAATGCAAGTATAAATTTGAAAATGTTACAGATGAAATGAATTCATTTATAAAATTGTTGATATACTCTGAAATATAATTTAAAAGTTACAAAAGAACTTTTGTATGGAAAGAAAATGTTACAACGAGAGGAAAAATATTCGAGTCCTTACAAATATGTAATTCAATTCAGGCACTGTGTGTTTCATTATTTTTTACTCAATTTAATTGAATAGCTTGTTCCCAAATATAATCAAAGAAATCAAAAGAAAACAAAACCGAAAGATTTGCTGTATTCTGCTTCGGAAACTTCTTTTTATTCATTAGGCCTCAAAACTTAGTTAGAAATCTCTTTAACAGATGGTACTGCTCATTGCTGAAATTATAGACAGTGTTCAATACTACATATTTCAGTTGATCCTATTTCAACTGAAATATGTGCACTATTTATGTTTGTTCCCAGGCCGTATCGTTTTATTGCTGTGCATTGTAATTGATCTTTATAATATTGTTTTATAGTTTTGTTTAGTTAGTAGTGCTATCTTTTCATTAAAACTTTCTATCTAATATTAAGACTATCAAAAGAAAATCTGATATGTTTTCACAAAACGAAATGCGCGAATTAGTTTTAAAGTGTTTCCAAATAGCTTTTGCGAGAAGTAAATAGAAAAATAGGAATAAAATAATGTAATGACAGAGTTGACATTGATAAATTTCGTTTGCTAAGCAGAAGAAAGCAAACTGTAATACACAGTTTGCAAAGTACATTAACATTTCGATCCACATTCAGTACGTTTATGTCTGCTTCAGTTTTTCGTAAAATAAGTTTTCAAATTGTCAGTCATTATTGAGCACCCTGCATTTCGATATAATGAGTATCGATATAATGAGTTCGATATAATGATTTCGATATAATGAGTTCGATATCATGATATAATGAGTATATTATATAATGAGTATCGATTATACACGCACATTTTTATTAAACTAACATATTATTGGCTAAGTTTTTGGTGTTTTCAGTTTTTTTTTATCCATTTTTAACGAAATATACTAACAAAAAGCATTTCTGGCTTTATTTGCACTTTTATTACCCTATAGCCGGCATTTTTTCATAATTAATTATGTTCTACAAAATATAAATCACACACTGTCGTCATGCGAATGAATTTGTGTTAACATTTTGCATTTAATTATAAATTTGTTTACGCCGACCGGCCTGTGTAGGGAGCAGGGAACTGTCCTTCATCAGAAAGGTTCTGGATTCGAATCCCGGGCAAGGCATGGATGTTTCTTTCTCTGTGTGTTCTATGTCCTTTCTCCTTTGTGTGTGAATGTGACCAGCTCTATAAACGGGTTGTGGTAGCGTGACGTGGGCGACGCTGCTCCACCGCCGTGGCTTCGCCACAGGTGCCCAATGGGTAACGAAAAGAGAGTTAGCAGTTCTGGCACTTTCTGTGGACAATGTACAGTAGTTCCAAGTGCCCGCCATTAAAAAAAATGTTCACACACAATTCTAAATAAATTTCTTTCTTCATTGATTTCAAATATTGAATAAAAACGTTGTTTTCTTAAGATGCTACAAGACATTTAACTGAAATGAAATGAGATAAAAGTTACAGTCTCAGAAATAAAACTTTTTACGATTCAGCAATCACCAAGCTATATTTCGTTTATTTTGAGAATCATTTTGTCATGAAAACGCGTGATTTGTGACGAAACGTGAACTTTTAAGTATATGACGAAAATGCTTCCTTTTTTCGAAACCTCATCGTAGTGCACGATGGGAGATTTATAACTAGAATGTCAAAACTAGCATGAAGATTCGATGATCACAAATAAATCAATGCAAAAGCCGACCTTACTGTATAGTGGTCAAAAAGTTGGCATCATAACAGGTTGATCTCGGGTTCGAATCCTGCTCCGGGAATGGATGTAATTTATCTCTCTGTTCTATCTGTCCCCCTTCTGCTGTTAGGACGGTTTGACACATGCTTATGATACCCACGCTAAATTGATTATTAGAAAAGTTAAATGCGCTAGAAACTACGAGGTATTAAATTTGTTTTTGGAGAAAGAATAGAATGAAGAAATATTTCTTTAATTTTGACGAAATTCGTTTCCCCGATAAATTCATCAATTTGATAAAATATTTCCTCGGAGCGTATGCCAGGAAATAGTTTTGTAAAAACGAAAACAATTTCGTGATATTTTAGTATCCATTTCTTACAGTATATTTAGTTATTACTTACATTTCAATAAGTATGAGTGACTTATGTAAAGTTAGGTAATAATCGAAATCGTAGCACAATAAATAAATTAAATTAATTAATTTTTCGTTAAAAATTAATTAATTTAAAATTCACTTTTGTTTCTAAATGTGCTGTATTAAAATATTTGGTATTGTTGCTAGCAATTTTTATCAAATCAGTAATTTTTATGTTTAAAATTTTTAATAAAAGCTATGGTAAATGCAGAAAACATTTAAATCTTAGTTTAAACAAACAGTTAATAAAAACATTTTGTAATTTGGACGAAAAAATGTGACATAAATTTAGAATAAATTGAATTGTTAAGCAAAATCATCATTTTTACAGAGAATATTTCATTACATTTCGTTTCTTACAATTAAATTATTTGTTTTTAAACGAAATTTATTTGTACTTGATTGAGTAATTCTTATAAAAGTAGTCTAAATGCAGCTAAATATGATCAGTATTTTCGTAGGAGAAAAGAATTGCCTTAAAAGTAAAACTCTTCAAATGTATAAATTTTTTGCGTCAAGTCGAGCAGTAAATTGTTTGATTTAAATAATTTTGATTAAAACTGTTTATATTTCTGTATAAAACAGGGATGGAATAAATAAAGATTTATTTTCGAAAAATAAAAACTGTATAAAGCTGCATAAAAATTATACAGTCATCATTTTCAAGATGTCAGCAGAATGTATACCCAAAACGTTAAAAGGGAGAAAAAATATGTATCCTTTGGAAATTGTATTGTACTTATAAAAAGTACCATTTGTTTTAAAACCACTTACTTATATTATGAAAACTTTTAGCTATTGGATTAGTAGTATAATCTATTTATAAAATTTTAAACATTTTTGTCCGGTGACTTGTCACAATATCATCTTGAAAAATGTCATAAATTTTAGAACTTACAAGAAAGTTTTCAGATGTAATCACATTGACTGATCATAATCTGACTCATAATCCATCCGACTGAAAGTAGTCAAACATTTTCATTTGTTGATCTATATATTTATGGTAGGACAAATTCTGTAAAATGAGAAAACAGAACAAAACAGCTTCATCTCCGGCTCGAAAAGTGCTCTACAGACAATTAGGCTTTATTGCATCGTGAGGTGTGCGAAGAAACCCTAACATCGCCGTTAGCAACTAAAATCGTTACTCACCTGGCCGAGTGACTTGCTTCCAGTCAACTACGTTCCAATTAATATTTTCACATGCACAGGATGGACGCTGCATTTGATGGTGAATGATCTGAAAGATTTTGTTGGCCAACCCCAGCGGTTCCCAAATGGTGTTCCGCGGAACCCTAGGGTTCCACGAAAGGGATACATGGGTTCCGAGAATTTGAAATATTTTATTAACTATATCAAAACCTTCAATGAAATTTATATCCAATTAATAATCCGTTATTTATTTAATATTCATGTTATTTCTATGAAAATATTCAAGTGAAATGCTTGTAAAGGGAGAAATTTTTAAAGAACGTTTTCTCTTATAACAGTATAATAAATGAATTATGTAAAGGATATTCATTGACGAAAAGTTGAATTAGTATTTTAAATCGAATAAAAAGACCCAAATTCAACAAAGAAGAAGTATGTTCCGCTGATTATAGTTCTCAATGTTTAATCTCTTCCTTTTTCGTTTTATTTTAATAGAAACCATATTTCTGCAAATTTATTTTTAGTTTATGCATGCATTTAAATTAAATTAAGGACTCAAATAGCTGCCGCTCCAAACCAGTGAACTGAACTCTCTGACATATTAGCAAATTTATAGGCTAATACTTAAAAAACGATATAATGAAAAAACTTCATTAAGTAAATATTTTCAAAATAATAAATAAAACATAGATCATTAGATATTTTCTAAATAATTAATAGTTTTTCGTTAATTAATATGTTTACATTTTTTGAAGAAATTTATTCACCAAGTCTCGGGGTTCCGCGAAGAGAAGCTCGAACATTTAGGGTTTGACAGTCGAAAATAAATTGAAAACCGCTGGGCTAGCCAATCGAAGTCACTGATATACAACTGTGGTACTTCTATTTGTAAAATTTTTTTTTCAAGTTGTGTTGTCTACACGCACTTACAACTCTTCGTACACGTTGTTGAGCTGGACCAGTAAACAAATTAATTCAACCATTAAGTTAGCAAGGTGGAAAAATGACTATGTTAAAAGTTAAATGCCAATAAGTAAACATTTTCAAAATAATAGAAGCAATGGATCAAGGAATGTTAAATTCCGGAATAATTTTTAAAACGTAATAAATTTTTTCCTTTATAATATACTATGCATAATTTAGCTATTTCTTAGAAGTCTTGTTTTCAAATTATGCAAAAAATAAACATGATTATTCAAATTAGTATAAAAACCAATGCTATTGTGACATTCATTGCTTTTTTTTTATAACCGTTGTTGATCAGCAGACCCAATTTTAGGATTATGACAACTAATGTTCAACTCCGTAGCCTTGTAATTTTCAACCCAATCTAGAAGACAAGAGATTTTCTGGATTAAGCATTGGGAGTATTAAGTACTGATGAAACTTACCCGCATTTGCGTTATATGGAGAGGAAAACCACCCACAGTTAACCTGAGGGCTACCGGGGGGGGGGGGGTAATTCGAGCAGCCATCTCTGCGATTCGAGCCCGGTTCACCTCATTGGAAGGCGAACACTCTATCCCTTGTACCACTGATCACTTTCGTTAGAAATAATTTAGATCTACAGACATGGCTGTGCCCACTTCTACGCCACGCGGCAACTATCCCTTCTGATCTAACAATTATGAGTTGATCTCTCAGAAAGATCACTTTCAGAATAGACTGGGGTTCACCTTGCGAGAGGCAGACAGTACATTTAAAAATTTTTTTGACTCAAATTACAGTAAAAAGTACTGCATCGTGAGTTTTGCTTCCATAAAATCTATTTCTTCCGTAGTTTTCATAGTAGTATTTATTTAGTAACGATGATTCAGTGATTTTATAGTAAATATTACTGTATATAAGAACTACGGTAAATCCCATTTTATTCCTTACAGTTTTACGGTAAAATGAATTTCATGGTTAAAAGTACTGGAATACTTCTTTTTCTTCCTATGAGCTGCACAATCAGTCTTTTATTTTATTATTTATTTATTTATTTTTTAATAACGGCAGGCACTGAACTTCCGTTCTTCGCCATAGAAGATACCGGAAGTGTTGCTCATTTATCGTTACCCAGCGGGCACCAGTGAACCAAAGTCATGGCGGCGACCAACGTTACCCTCGCCGCACTGCCACAAACCCGTTCATAGGTTGGGCCACATTCACTCATTCACACATCAGAAGACAACACAGAGAGAAACATCCATGCCCCGAGCGGGATTCGAACCGGCAGCCATTGGCTTCGCAGTCAGACACGCTAACCACTCAGCCACTTTGAATAAAAAAGTAATAATGCCTTTATGTTTATGACTTCTCTTAGTAATTGCATCCTATTGTACTAAACATACCTCAAACATACCTACATCAATACTTGGCATGATAAGCATCCTTACTCAAGTACATGACATCATCATAATATATTCAATAAGTTTTCTTTTAAAGAAACCCTCAGCCTATTTTACACCACATATAATTATAAATTTCATGATTATAAATTTAATAATTCTACTTACCATCACATACTTTGCTAAACAAGCTTTTTTTTAATTTCCCATGAGCTGCACAATCAGTCTTCCCGATGAGCAGACCTAGTGCGTTCTCCAGAAGTTGTATCCACTCTTTCAGGACCACCACAATGGGTGAGATACCGTTGGCCATGTCAATTTGGACGTCTAGTTTCTGCCACACTAGATGGCAGAGCCGAGACTCTATTTGATGCTAAAGTGCATTAGGATTTTAATTTTGCCGGAAATGCCAGGAGCCAATAAGGCACTCCAGGGATCTTTTACATGCCGGCGTGGATTTTCTGCATCCCGAAAATCCGGCGTCTGGGCTGGGGATTGAACCCGCAGACTTGGGCTCAGAAGGCCGAAGACAAACCACCCAGCCACCGTACTGGAATACTAAATGCCTTAAATTTTTAGTGGATCTTTTACAGTATACGTGATCGATGGTTTTATGGACTCTTCTCATCGACAACAAATCCGACTCATTATTCATATTGTGTGACGTGACTTGCCGGACTACGTTTCCACTCCTTCATTTGTAACCTTCTTAGATAATAGTTAAAGTTAAGCAAATACAAAACATATTTTTAAATCACCAAGTATGTTCTTGTTTCATTTCCTTTGAAAATAGATTTTTTAAAAAAAGAACACAATTTGCTGTATTCCATTATAAAATAGGTTGATGCAAAAATATGCTTTAGGCAAATGAAATTGGTAGAACTTAATCTACTGAGAAAGTCATATCAGAGTCAGTAGCATTTTGTAGTTTTGAAGATATATATTTGTCAAAAGACAATCTTCAAATCTGAGCGTTCTATTTTCTTAAAACCAATTTGATTTCAGTCCCAGACAATTCTCAAATTTATTCATCATAAACAGGAAAGAAGTGAAGATTATTTCTCTTCCTACTGCTTTCTCAACGGGGTTTAAAACAGCTTTGCGATAAATATTTATGAATTGACAAATTGTGTTGAGTTTTTAAAGGAATAACTCACATGCACAAAAAAGTTACCTGACTGAAAGTACAATAATTTGAGTTGAACAAAATTATGAAAATATATGAAGAAAATAACTTAAAATATTTTCATAAAAGTACAATTTTTTTAAGTTGAATAAAAGTAATATGTACCAACCTGGTAAATTTTATTTTGGCTATATTTAGATTGAAATTTAAAACTGAAATATGATCCTTAATAATAACTTCCGGACATAGTGTAAGAGCACATAATAGTGTAAAATAAGAAACGGATGAAATTTCATAAAATACACTTATAAATAATACAAAATATGCTTAAAATATTTCTGTTACATTGATAATAGATTTGAATAATAAATTTCTAATTATAAAAGCTATAAGATGCTTAAATATGAGTTTATTTTATTATGAAATACAATGAGAGAAAAGTATTGTCAAAACTACCAGAATATGGCTAAATTTACAGTGTGTTTGGCTCTTAGGAAACACCAAAAACTCAATGATTTTTATCAAAACGCTTTGGTGAATATTCTGGTTCAATTAACCCTAAAATATAAAGTAAAACTCTGTGATAAAGTTCAGAAAATGTGGCAAAATTTGGTAATTTTTGTGATGATTTCTTAGAGCATGGTATAAAAAGCATCTGTGCGGTTACATTTACTTTAAGTTTTATATTTTTTATTGAATGTTTGGTAATAATAACAATAATTTTGAAAACCTTAATTCTGGTTAACTGTTACAGAAGACAAGGAAAAATTACCTTATGAACTCTTAAATACCACATTTTATTTTAAATATAAATGTCATTACTCTACAGAAAGGTAATTTCATCAATTTTTTCCCCCCAAATGGGATAAAATTTCAAAGGATGTCACACATTTTTGAAATTTTTTTTTACTTATTTTAAAAAGGGGAATAATCTAATGAGTTCAATTCTAAATTTAAAAATATTATCACCACCTTCTGCGAATCACTGATAGTTAAAGGTATCGAAATTGGAGATTGTTTTATTCAGTCGTTTTTAAGACGGAGGACAATCACATCAGAAGTGGTTATGTAAATTTTATATATACCATAGATTAGTTTATTAATACAATATATTTTGGTTTTATCAAATAATTATGTTTCTTTTTCCGCCAGAAATTTCATTACAATTTACCAGAATTTTTTTCTCCGTATAGGGTACATATTAGTAAAAACTACTTGAAATTTTTTATTCAATTTGTTAGCTAAATTAGGGTTATGTCTGACGCATATTTAAAATATCTAAACTGTTTCTTAGTGAAAACATTTTGCAATATTTCAAATTTCTTTTAAAAAGTAAAATTCTTCCAAAAAGTTGTTTGACTCAGCTTCTTTTGGTTAGACTTATATTTCGTTAATACGCATAATCTTATTTTTTGTGGTATCTTTCCACAAAGAAAAGATTAAAAAAGGAAACATTCGAAGATAAGTCACAAATAATAATCGTGCTGGATACACTTATTTTAAAGAAGCATGAAGGAACGCAAACGCTTTTAAAGTACGGAAGATAATAATGAAATTTTATATCATATCATAAACCAGAGATGAAAAAAAGAACTTTTTCAGTATCTAGAATAAATAATTTGCGTGCCGTAAAGTGAAGCATATTTCAAATTCTTCCATTAATTTTTCTTTTTACAGGATTAAGCAAACTTGATGTATCCTAATGATTAGAGCCCGGATTTTGATGCCCTAAAAAATCTCAACTAATGCCCTTAAAAAGTGTAAAAAATGCTCTTAAAAAGTGCAAAAAAAGCCCTTAAAAAGTGCAAAAAATGCCCTTAAAAATGCTCTAAAAATGCGAAAATTGCGCTACAAATGCCTTATGACATGACTTAAATAAAGTAAATGTTTTACTCTTAAAAATTATTATGAGATATTTTAAAAAATATAAAGCAATGCAATACTTGTTCTACGTTCATTAAAGTTTGAAAAATATGTTTTATATCCTAAAATAACAAAAAAAAGGAAAATGTATTGACTCCAAAACATTTTCATTTTGTATAGAAGCTTTAATGAATATAACAACTTCCATCTCATAATATTACTAAATATCAGAATTACATTGGATTATTAATTGATTTTTGATATTTTGAAGTGTAAACGAGCATCTCTTGTCAGAAAGTAAATTTTTATACCTGGAAAAGCTTCTCACAACGTCTACTGATGTTATTGGTGCGTACCTGAAAAAGACGGTCTCACTTACTGACAATTTTTCAATTTGAAAAGATGTTGCTTCACCTGTTTATATCCTAGAGATTTTCTTCATTGTTTGGAAGCCAGTGCTCTTCTCCAAAACTTTGTTCAATTTAGCTGCTACACTTTGTGCTATCTTTCCCCTTGCTTTTTGCAACACTTGACTCTCTACTTCAATATAATTTATTGCATCGCAAAGTTCCAATTCTTGTTTCTCCAAGCTTGCAATTGTCGAGGATACAATAGCAAAGTTAGACTTGATAAATGATAAGTTTACTTTGATTTTATCAGAGGCCAACACGGTTTGCGCTATCTTAATTGATGCAGCATCTTCTGAATCAAGACAAATTATAAGAAAAAATCTTCCATTTCATGTAATAAAAATGCCCCAAAAATAATTGGAAAAAATTAACAAAAAACTTTAAAAATGCTTAAAAATGCAAAATACTCCCCAAAATTTGAAAAAAAATGCCCTATAAATCTAAAAGAATGCTCTAAAGGACAAAAAATGTCCAAAAATGCAAATGCCATCAAAATCCGAGCCTTACTAGTGATATTTTTACCTCCTCTTTTAATTTTATTCTGCCAAGCATAATTTATAGTAAAATTTAGGTTTGTTAATTAAGTAATAATATCAATAGGACGAAATTGATATTCATATTGATATTATGACTTATTTAACAAACATATTATAATTAATTGATGCGTCCAGTTTACTCTGCAATTTTAATTCTATATTTCACCCACTTCGTCTACGCTAAACCACAATAGAGCTACTGAAATAGAAACAAATTAACGACTGAATATTATTAATAAGTGAAATTAATGTTTTTTTCTTCAGATTTCTAATTACTCTTTAGGTTATGGTTAGATTAGGTTCTCAAACATTTCATATATGATTCAGAGATTCTGCAGTCTCTCTCTAGTACATTCATAATTTTTCCTTCTTACAGGTTTACACGAACGTGATCTTTCCTATACATATTTCTTCCTCTTTTTTTAGTTTTATTCCGTAAAGCATAATTTAGAATAGATTTTAATTTTGTTTATTAAGAAATGATACCACTATAATGCAATATAGGTACTTTCAGTGTAGTCTGGTGTTTTAATCCTGCATTTCAGCGATATAACTCTTACAAACTGTGACTGAAATTATAGAATAAAAGCAAATTAACGACTGGATAGTGTTAATATGTAACACTCTTTTTTCCTTAAATTTTTCAATTCACTTTAGGGTATCGTTAGGTTTGGTTCTCAAACATTTTACAATATGACGCAGAGATTCTGAATATCTCTGTATGAAAGGAAATTTTTGGAAATTTCATGCATTTTATTTATTTTTTGTTATGTTTGCTTTATTTCTATAAAATTGCCTTAGTTTACAAATAAAATAAAATTATACAAATAAAATAAAATTATTTAGATAAAATATTATAATTAATAGCTAAAATTCTTTTTTTTTTTTATCTCAGATTAAGTACTCTTTTAATTATGGTTATATTGAATTTACAAACATTTTACAACATGATGGGACGTAGAGATTCTGAATACCTCTGGATAAAAAGAAAATGTTTTGAAATTTTGTTCATTTTTTGGTTGTTGTTAAGTTCGTTTTATTTTTCTAAAATTGCACTCCAAAGTTAATGTCCTTTAATGTTAATTTTACAATTAGTGTATTTCGCTTTATCTCAAGAACATTTTAACATTTTAAGCAAACGAAAATTTTTTATACACGATTATAAAATACGTTTATCCAAAGATGATTCCATGCAAAAAACAGCTTTAAAGAAGTATTTATTATTTTTAATTATTTTATTTCGTAATGGTAAAAAAAAAATTTGAACTGTAAGGTAAACAACTTTTTGCATAAATTTAAATAATATAATTGTACAGGGCAAAATACAAAATTTGGGCGAAATCGAATAAAAAGTTCCTCAGAAATTGAATTTCAAAAAAGACAAATATTTAAAATTGAATTTCTCAGGAACTATTTGACCGATTTCGTTAAAACTTTGTATTTTGCAATGCAAAACTATATTTTTTTAAAATAATGCAAAAAATTGGATACCTTACAATTCAAAATTTTTTAGACCATTATTAAATAAAATAATAAAAAAATAATACATATTTACTTAAAGTTATTTTTTGCATGGAATTATCTTTGTACAAAGTATTTTACAATTGTGTGCAAAAAAATTTCAATTTGCTTAAGAAGTTCTTGAGATATAGCGAAATACACAAAAAGTAAAATTAACATTAAGGGGTCCAAACTTTGGACCACTCCCCAGATCAAACTTTAGGGACCATATTTCCAAGATTGCGGTTTCCCCCTATATTTTGAGGGTCCGAAATCCAAATCCGTCGAAAATAAAGGTTGTTTATTCAGAGATAGTATGTTTTTGTGTCTGATTTTGCAATTTAAAATATTGTCTACACTTATCAATTAGCATATTTTTTTTCAACTTTTCGAGCAATTAAGATTGAGTCCCAGAATATGAAGATTTGATCATTAGATCAAAAGTTATTCAGAGTGGTCCTTTCTTTTGCACACTGTACATATGTGCAAGGAATAAACTGGCTTTTTTAGATAGGCATAGTTGATGCGATAAAACTCTGGTTGTTTAACCATATTAAGTGAAAGAAGTTAATAAACGGTTTTTTTCACTTTTAACTGCTTGAATATTATCTTATTTATGGTTATTTGAATTTTTCTATTGAACATGGCAAATATGTTAAAACAAATAAATAAATTGTTATTTTACCATTTATCTCGAATATTTTCTAACAGTGTAGCTCCTAACATATCACCCCTCATTTACCTAAAAACTATCTAAGATCAATTTGAAAAATCATTACCTGAATGCAGTAAATCATTAAACATCATTTCAGAAAAAACTACTCCCTAATTATAGAAAATCATTAAACATGATTTAAACATTGCATTAAATCTAATGTTCTCCACTACATAAAAATTATTAAAACGTTATTTTAATTCATTTTCCCCAATTATAAAAAATTACATTAAATATAATTTAAACATATTTACTGCTGATAAAAAATAGTATTTATTTTTTAACATATCCTAAAAAATAATATGGTTAAAACTTTTTGAATATGTATAATTTTCTGTGCTTCTGGCTCTATGGGAACGCCAAGAAAATCGATAATTTTTATCCAAGTGCTTTAGTAAAATATAGTTTTATTATATATGAAAGAATTTGATAAATGTGGTAAAATTGATAGATGTGGTAAAATAAATAAATGTGGTAAAATTGATAGATGTGGTAAAATAAATAAATGTGGTAAAATTGATAGATATAGTAAAATTGATAGGTGTGGTAAAATTGATAGATGTGGTAAAATTGATAAATGTGGTAAAATTGATAGATGTGGTACAATTGATAAATGTGGTAAAATTGATAAATATGGTAAAATTTGATTTAATGATACGTTACATTAGAACATGGCATTTTTTAAAATTTTTTTATTTTTATTAAACGACTTAAAACTCCTTATGCACCACAAAGTATAGCATGAGGTTTACAGTTGTAAGTAGAAAACAAAAGAAGAAAAATTTACAAATTTAAATAAAAAACAAAATTCCGCAAGGCAGCAAGACTTTAAATACTTTTGACCAGTTCTGATAGGACAGGAGGCCAACAAATCGAAAGACGCCTCAAATCAGTCTTTAATTTCATTCGGCCATTCGCATACAGATTGCAATGAAAAAGAATATGTTCAGCATCTTCATCAGCAACGCCGCAAGCACAAATTCCACTGGTCTCCAGATGGAAACGAAATAAATATCTCTTAAAATTTCCTTGGTTTGTTAAAATTTGGGTTAATTTAAAATCAGTTGCAAAGAATTTACATTACAAACGGTGAAAAATGGATGGAAAGAACCTCTTCGTCCAAAGCAGAACATGACATTAAAACCATTTATTCTGATAAGCTCATTTTTCAGTTTTGTATTTCTTGCGTAATTTTTGCTTAATTTTTTGCTAATTTTGGAAGTTAAATTTCCTGGTAAACCGTCACCATATAAATTGAAAAGTTACCAAATAAATAGTCAAATACTATATAATTTAGTCAACTACTGTACTTTAGTTATTAAAATTATAGTTTTCTTTAGGAGAAATATCATTACCATACAGTGCGGTTATTTACCTAAATTTGTTTTTCTGTTTATCATTATATAAGTAATTAAAAATTCTCGAAAATCGTATAAGTATATCATACTTTATTCGCAATCCATGTTAAACAATCATTAAAAAATCACATTAAATAATCTCATCAAACACATTAAACAATCAAAAATATTGAACAGCATTAAAGAATGGATGTGAAGTCACAAGAAATGTAAATTTTTAAATTGCATAGTATAATTTAAGGCAGTAACAAATAATTTTTCTTAAATGATTTTGTTCCAGTATTGTTTTTTGTAGATAAATAAAAAAAGCAATTTATATTTCATCCTAAAAATTCATATGAGTAAACAAACATTCATTTCTACCTTTAAAGATGCTCTCTTAAAAAAATAATCATTATAGCTTGACAAAATACTGTTTGAAACATTATAGTTTTTAGTTAGAAACTCTTTGGACATCAAATTTTAAGCAAGCTGGTGATGACTTCTGTACGTCTGAAAGTCAAAAGTCTTCTACTGAAGAAGAAAGCTGTAAAATTTTATATCCGTTAAGAAAATTACAGTCATTTTAGGAAGAAGCTATTTCTTATATCTGAGAGATCCGGAAATGTTTCAGGCATTAAGCAGTTTTTAGATATAAGTTTTGCCAAACAGAATGCTTAGTCGTTAAATTTTTTTCAAAATCGTAAAAATATTCTGTTTTGAAATAAATTTACCAAAAAACCATAAAATGACAAACAATGTCATAGATATATTTTATGAATTAAATATATGAAACCAACTACACGTACAAATTAAGTGTATTTTTAAAAGTGAAAAGAAACTTTTTAGCTGCATTAAATATTCTTAGTTATTTAACAATTAATATTGATGTAAATTTAAAAAAAAAAACAGTTTTCTTTTTTATTTAGCTTTCTTTTTATTTTTTATTTACATTTAAGAGAAAATATATAATCAATATATATATATATATATATATATATATATATATATATAATTTTTTTTTCTTTTTTTTTTTTTGAAATAAAACTTAGTAATCTATAAATTGGTAATGATCAACATTGCAAAATCATGCACTAAATTAAAACGAGATATGATGACACTATCATTCAACATAAGTCAATTGCTCGAGAGCATCTCCTGATAGTCTAAAAATACTATATTAAACAATTTTTTTCGGTATTTATCCCATTCGGTAGCCTATTTAAAAACCTATTTCCCCAGTACTCAAAGTAGTACTCAAAGTACGTGATATGTATATCAGTATGTATAGCACATACTAAAACAACACTAATTAACTTGATATTAATACTTCCTAATACCAAAAAAGTTTTCCTCTATTTTTCGGATTATTATTTTTAAATTGTAAATAAGAAGAAGCTCATCTACAACCTTTAAGATGTGTGCGCTTGCTTAAAATGTGAAGTGTTAAATCAGAAATGATAAGCACACTTACATGTTTGACGAAACTAATGACATAAGTCAGTTAATAAAAATTAGCAAGGCTCAGCGGTGACAAATTAAGTCTACATATGAATGAAACCCAGAGATAGATAATCAAACTTTATTTTTCTCCCCGTTAGCAGAGATTGCCGTGCTGATGCAAATTATACTTTGGTAGATTGGTAGAACATATCAGAGCTCAGCTATTAGATCGGGCAAAACCAGGAGAGGTTTTCGTAGCTCTTTCCTCTATACTGCGCAAATGCTGATTAGTTTCACTTAAGAGAATCCTTCTTGAAGGGGAATGTAACTTTGTTCTTTAAACAGAGGTTTCCTCGTTTTCTGGATTCAAAGTTTTTTATTTCTTTTTTATTTCCTATGAGCTGCACAATCAGTCTTCCCGATGAGCAGACCTAGTGCGTTCTCCAGAAGTGGTATCCACTCTTTCAGGACCACCACAATAGGTGAGATACCGTTGGCCATGTTAATTTGGACGTCTAGTTTCTGACACACTAGATGGCAGCACCGAGACTCTATTTGGATGCTTAAGTGCACTAGGAATTTAATTTTGCCGGAAATGCCAAGAGCCAATAAGGCACTCCAGGGATCTTTTACATGCCGCATAATCATACGACATGGCCGCTGAGGATTTTCTGCATCCCGAAAATCCGGTGTCTGGGCCGGGGATTGAACCCGCAGACTTCGGCTCAGAAGGCCGACGACAAACCAACTACGCCACCCAGCCACCATCAAAGTTAAGAAGTTGAAAAAAAAATGCATATTTACTTAGTTGACTAGTGCTCAATGGCGGAAATTCGTGAAGTGGTAAAATAAGTTATGAAAAATCACGTAACTAATCAAGAAGGCATAGTTCACTACCATAGAAAAAAAAACCAAAACTGTTTTATAAATATTTTTATAATTTAAAATATGTCAGTTTTGAATCAAACTGTATTATTTTTCATGAAAAATTGAAAATAATTTGTATATCAACAACTACACCTAGATATTTTTTGTATTAAAACTAATAAAAATACCTGTATTTAATTACCAAACTATCTTTAGGGAAAACGAAATGGCATATTATTTTGATCACAAGAATATTTAGAAGAGAACTTTTTTAAAATCAAAAATTACCAGATTCTCGCCAATTAAAGAGATCCATACCGGCGAAACATCTACTCAGCGAAAATGAGCTCAGGCTGCTTCGAAATCGTTTTAGATCGGTTTTCGATCTAACTAGGCTAGATAAAATTTGATACCAGTTTGTGGCAAATTAAGGTTGCTAAAATTTTATTCTATGAATATAAGCCAAAATCTATGTGTATTTATTGAACCGTTTCAAACAAAAGTATATCCGATGAAAAAGGTGTAAAATCGTCCGTGGAAACAATTAAATGCTACGCACATAAATTATTAAAATCTTCCTTAATAAAAGATTTAAAATCGGATTAATAGACTCTCACCCCCCCCCCCACCAAATTATCACAAACATACTAAAATCGTAAAGATTAAACAAAAAAAAAAAAAAAAAAAAAAATTCAAAAAATTAGAGGAACGAATAAATTTAAGCTCTCATTTATTCAAGTGCACTAAAGTGTCACTTAGCCAGTTCTTTTACTACGCTCTTATATAAGTTACTGTGAATGACTGAAATAGGTGGTTATTGATTTCCGCCGGTCAATGTTGATAATCACATATAGTTGCTTTAGTAAATGTCCAAAATATATACTAGGTCTAGTTAAGTACCACTGTAAAGTATACATTTATCTTGTATGCCGTATATCAATGTTTTTTTTAGGGTCAGTGCCACTGCCCGGTATACATTTGCCCGGTAAGTCCTACATCAATGTTTTCTTAAAGTATCATTGCCCAGTATGCACTTAAGTTTTACTCCGAACACTGATGTTTCTCCTAATCTATCCTCATCAGATATTAAAATATCGAATAAATATTATAATATGAACAAATAAATTAATATCAAATCGGATATAACAAATATTTCGGACGTTCACCGAAGTGACTTCATGGCCCAGCTGGGGCTGATGTTTGTATAAACGGGGCAGACGACCCATATTTTTCAATTTTCATATTTTATATAAATATATATATGAAGGATGAGGAAAAGAAAGAACTGCCTCTCATTCCTTCTTCTGCCGCCGTCATTCCAGCGTCACAACTTTCCCCGCTCCCCCACCATTCCTTTTTAATCGAAAAAAAAAACAGTTTTTTGGTTGTTGCTGAATGAATTGACTTCATAGCCCAGCCGGGGCTGATGTTTGTGCAAACGGCGCAGACGGCCCATATTTTTCAATTTTCATATTTTTTCATATTTAATCATATATGTAAATTCATTTTATTATTGAATATTTCCATCTTCGAAAAAACTGTTCATTTCTCGAAACCCCCCATATATATATATATATATATATATATATATATATATATATATATATATATATATATATATATATATATATATATATATATATATATATATATATATATATATATATATATATATATATATATATATATATATATATATATATATATATATATATATATATATATATATATATTATTGGATGAATGGATGAAAGCAAAACTCCTTGATTCATACGCCCTTTTATCCGTAACAACTAAATATCCATATCATTCAAATTTATATAGAGTTTCTATAACAGATTTCCTACCAGTATCTCTTTCTTTCCTACCATATGCGAAATAGAAGCCACTTTAAAGGAAAGTGGAAAAAAAGGGAGAGTGAGAAATTTTGAATCGGAAATAGGAGAAATAGCTCGCTGCCGAAGAAGGAAATTACTATTCGTTCCAATCTCCATAGAATCATGTTCCACTTCAGCTTTTTTAAGGATTTCAAGAGAATGTGGTGGGGCAATGCATGAAAAAATTTAAATCTCTGTAACTTCCAAAAAATACTACTAAATTTCCTACTTGAGCCTATAAAGAAAATAAACTGAATTTACTGATCAATTGAGGATAAAGTCTATGTTATAAAATTTCTATAACAAATATTTTCTCCAAACGTGAGAAAGGCAAATGTTGCGAAAGTTTTTTTTTTCTTTTCGTACGAAAAATAGGGGAATCTATTTTTCATATTGAAATTTAGAAAATATTTATTTTTGGTAAGAGAATTACAATAAATTTATTAATGTTAGTTCAGTGTAAGAAATGTAGCTTTTAAGAATGCCTCTAGCTGCCATTCATGTGTTAAGTTATTTTCGTCTAATTCCTAACTGCAATAGAAAGTACATTAAACATTTAATCTATGTTGTTTCTTTTGAAGTTATTTATTTTTTATTTGAAAATAATCATATGAGTTTAAACGTAACAATCAAAGAAGCAAATAATTTCAATATTATTATTTTTTGCATTCTAAAAGGCCAATTATATGCATAATCTCGGACCTTATTAGAAAATAAAGCTCCCTTCCCCTTATACTCTTTAAGAAATTCTGGATGAAAATGTGTAAAGTACTAAAAAGTAGTGGCCCCTTTTTACAGTTAAGTATGACATTCCCGTGGAAAAAATGATCTTTTGTGAAAATTATTTAGGTGGAAATAAAAGTTTTTTTTTTTAAAACTATGCTTTAAAATTGCGATTTGGGTTAATTTAGAAACTCGAAATTTGTTCCCTTCTCAATGCTCAAGAAGAAAGGAGGTAAATAGAGAAATAAACTTAAAACTTGTGATCTAGACAAGTAATGTATTGCTTCCTATGTATTTATTTATGCTGATGTGAACTGACAGCAAAACAAAATTTTTAACACTAATAGTTCAAAAGTTATTAAAATTTTAATGAATAAAAGGCACAATTTATTATTTATACGTATTTACTGCTTCTCATACTACTATATAAATATTTGAAGTATTCGATCCTATGAATTGTTTAAGCCAAACTGAAAGTAGCAAAATCCAAAGTAATATAACTATCATGGATGCTCCAGTGGTCTTTATAATAACGTATTTTTGTTGTTTGAGTGCAATAAACAATGAAATGCAACATCTAATACTTGCTTTGAAACTATATTTCAAACCTAATTTAGTAAACTTATTTAGAGTTAGATAATTACGTACCTGCTACATTATTTGTGACCTTTCTATATCTAAGATTTGCGGCTATGTAAAGTATCTGCATTTTGTTTGCAATCAAATATTCTTTCACGATTCTTGCTTTATATTTTGTTCCATGTCCACATGTTGTTTTACGAATTTTATTTCTGAATGTATAGGAAAAAACAAAGAACTAAAGAAAACCTAATTTAATTCTTAGCTATAACTTCATGGAGAAAAAAAAATTCGGTAAAATTACTGTACTGTATCGTAACGACATTTTGGTAAAATGAGCCATAATTCTGGAAATAAAACCATAATTTACGGTATTTAATACATTCATTTGATAATTTTTTAATTCATACAGTAACGATTGATTGGAAAAATCTCGTTTTCAAAATTATAGTTCATATTACCTCATATTACCCCAGAGCCCAAAGTCAAGAAAACTGAGATGAGCACAGTAGGCCTTGGCCCTCTATGGGCTGTCGCGCCGCTGAGTTTAGTTATTAACTCACATTTAGGAAATAATAAAAAACTGAAAAGTAAACTAACTAAATAACAAGTTTTTCATGCCCTACTCTAAAGTATTATGATAAAATTACCAAATTTTACCACATTTATCAAATGTTTACATATTTTATAAATCATTATTTTACTGTTAATTTTACCAAAATCTGTAAAGTGCTCCGGTAAAAACTAACGAGCTTTTTGATGTTCTCATAGAGCTAAAAAAATGGTGAATTTCCTATATTATGGTAGTTTCGACCGTATATTTTTTCTCCAAGTAGTTTCGGAAATTAAAATTAAGGATTAAGGATATTATTTGTTGAATAGAAAAACATTTTGCTAAGAATATTTCATGTCACAAAAAATATGCAAAAGAGATTATTTTACTTACTTTTGTAAAAACATATTCAGATGAAAGCTTTATAATTATTTTTTTGTGAAAGCTAAACATTTATGTAATAAATTAAAAGCTACAAAAGATGACTAAAATGCAAGAATCTGTTAAATACTTAAAAGATAAAGCAGAAAAAAAAATGCTAATGATTTCTTAATCTAAGATATTTCAGCGAAATTTTTTTTCCAAAAGTTTTTTTCTTCAAAGATCTACATACAAGTGAAATTAAATCATTTGCCAGTATAAGATGACACATCTATCTCGGTCATATCTTTTCTTTTCCAATGTTCTTTTATTTAAAAGTCATTTCCAGAAAAGAAAATCTCATCATAATCGATTATCGATATTTTGTACAAAAAGGATGCATATAAAGAATCTTTGCAACCATGAACAAAATGGAAATAGAAATGTTCTTCAGATATTCTTCATAACTTCAGGTTACCAGCAGTAGTATTTTTTAAGGTAGGCATTAAAGAATTTTTTTCAACATACTAACTAATGGATAATGTGATTAAAAAAACCTTTAAAATACCCAGTTTTAGATGTTTTATATACATCTCGGGAAAAAAAGGAAATTGGAATTCTATGAGAAAGCAATTAATTAGTAAGCGGATACGAAATAAATATTGGAACACGATTTATTTCCTTTCTAAGAATTAAATACTTATTTAATGGTTTAATGTTAACTAAAGCAAGCTAAAATATAAAAAAATAAAATTAATATGATGTAAATTCTTAGATGCATTGAGAGAAATTTATAATTATTTTGTTAATATTTTTTATTGCTGATCTTCTTCTTTTTCAGCTCTACAGTACTTGATTGGCTTTAGCTTTCTGTATTCTGCTTTTGGAGTTCTGCGCGTATCTAAATGTTTCATTTTTTTAATGCTGTTTAGTGTTGTGTTTCATGCTGAAAATTTAAAAATTTTATTAATACTCAATGAAATGAAAACTTTATTTTTTTTACCAATCTAGTTGCAATTTTAAAAAAAATGTAATTTAGTATCAAGAAATAATTATAATTCTATACATTAAAAATAAAATGTAACATTAAATTTGTGCTTAAAATTAAAATTATTGCAGGGAGAAAAAATATCTGGTTAAATTACCTAATATTACCCTCTATGGTAATTTCATTTCTATTAATTAAACCATAATCATAGTAAAAAAACCTAAATCTGGTAGTAAAACTAAAATAAACAATATTTATTTTAATTTTTTTGATTTTTTAGTTTATTTTGTAATTTTTTTCCCAAGACAAAGATTTACCGGAAATTCCGGTTTTAAAAATTATGGTTTTTATTACCGGTAAAACATACAAAACTGTAAAGTAAATTTTCCCGAATATATGGTTTCTATGTGATGCTCTAAGGTATTATGATAAAAGAACCAGATTTTGTTACCAAAAAGCAGGGTAATTAAACCTAATTTTACTGTTAATTCTACCAAAAGTTATTAATTTTACCAAAAGCACTTCGGCAAAAATTACCTTGCATTTTTATGTACCCACAGGGCCAGGAACAAGGTAAAATTTTACATGTTCCGGTAATTTTCACCTTATTTTTTTTTCACTGTAATAAGTAACTGAGATTAAATGTTGATAATAATATCATAAATTTGTATACCTGACGTTTATTGATAATAAAAAGTAGATTTTTAATAAAAATCATAAATGCCAACGCAGAACAGAATATTTCAACAACACAAAAGAAATATTTATTTTAATATACAAAACAATGCATGTGCTATTGTAATCAAAATTGTGTACAAAACAATAGAAACTCATAGAAAAAGTTTTATATCGTACTGAATCAACGTATTTAAAAAGAGAACTATAACCCAAACCCACACTCTCTGAGCATATATCGCTGGTTCAAAACTAAAACGACACATCTCCAATTGAGTTAACATTGCAGATGTGTCGTTTTAGTTTTGAACCAGCGATATGTTCTAAAGAATACGTATCGGTATTGCTATAATCATTTATTACAACTAATTCGAGTTTTAATGCTAAATTGCGGTCGCATCCATGTGATCTTGGGCCCTTCAGATTCAGAAACCCAATCTTCATATATCATGCCATGGGACGTGAAGGCAGAATCACGTGATCACGCATATTTGATCATGATCCAGAAAGGGTTAATAACTGAAATGAAAAAAAAAAATTTTTTCTATGCACGAAATAACAATATTTCATTTACTTTTCTGAAATATCATAAAAGTAATAACATAGAAGTTTAAGATGATTTCAATATATAGAAAAATCCGGAATTAAACAGATAGTAAGATGTCTATGAGGTAATCATTGTTTAACTTAAAATTTTGATTAAAAAACAAATATTAAAAAAATTAGTAATAATAATCAGACTTCCAAGCTACTTTGCTTTTTTCAATGGAATTCGAATTTCTTTTAACGTGTTTTAGTGAGAAAAATTAATGTGGATTTTGATATACTAAAAAGATTTTATTCTGATTTTTTGTGAAAACCGTCGATAGGTTTGTTAAATATTTCATTTGCAACTAAAATAAGATGATTATTAAAAGAAAGCATTTTTACAAGGGATTCCTGAGATATCGATAACGTTGTTTTTTCTTTGAAAATTTATTTGAAAATATCAAAATGCAGTTTTGAAAAAGGATTCTAAGAACGTATGTTAAGAGCCATCAATATTGGACAATATAAGGGTAGAAAACGATGTTAAGTCTTAAGACGCTAAAGTATGTTTGAAACAAAATATAAATTTTCATAACGGCGAGGGAAGAGCACTTGCCACCCAATGAGGTGACCTATGGCTTCGACTCCCAGCTATAGCTGGTCCGTACGAATTCCACACCCAACTTACACCGACCACAGTGCTGACGTAAAATATCCTCAGTGGTAGACGGATCATGGGTGTGAGACCCTTCGACATCAGGCTAACCGTAGCAGATTTCAGTGGTTCCGTTCTCATAGAAAGATCATAGGTTAGAGTCCCCTTGTCATCAGGTTAACCGAGGGAGGTTTTCGTGGTTTTCCTTTCCATGTAACGCAAAAGTGGGTTAGTTCCATCAAAAGGTCCTCAAAAAAGGCAAATATTCTCGACTACTTGATCCAGGATTTCCCTTGTCTTCTAAATAGCAAGGCTATGGAGTTGAATATTGCTAGTCGTAAACTCAGAATTGGGTCTGCTGTTCAACAATGGTTATAAAATAAAATATAAGGGGGAGTTAGTTAGAAAGTACATTTGCGTATATATTTCATGTTATTACATGTCACACATGCATAATAACAGGCATAAAATGACACATGTATATGTTACATGCCACAAACATTTTTATTACTCAAATTTAAACATGATATTTTATTTTATATATTTATTTTTAAAAAAATGAGGTATATACTGACGAAGTGTAATTAGCTTGATATTTTTAATAGATTTTATACAGATTTTAAAGGACTAACGATAATTAAAAGAAACACATAAGCTCATAAATAAGAAGATACCAGAAAAGAGATAAAAAATTTTAAGATTCCGTTGCATGTAAGAAGATTTGAGGATATTGCAAATATATTGCATGAAATAAATTACTTTAGAGATGTTTCCACGGAGAAAGTTGAAATCGAATATTATTTTCTGGATCGCTATTTTTAGTTCCCTTTTATTAAATCTCAATTTTGCGGTAAGAATGCATTTTCTTGATAAATTCAATTTAGGATGCCTGTTTTTTAATAAAACCAATATTTTCCCCGGATGTTCCACAAATGTTTACTGGTTTTTTAAAAAAAATCAGCATTATCTCTCTCTCTCTCTCTCTATATATATATATATATATTATCTCTCTCTCTCTCTATATATATATATATATATATATTATCTCTCTCTCTCTCTCTCTCTCTCTCTGTATATATATATATATATATATATATATATATATATATATATATATATATATATATATATATATATATATATATATATATTTAATTGGAAATATCCTTTTCTGCTAATGATAAGACTTTCCCGTAATAGAAATCAATAGAATATTCACGATTCCAAACTTGAACATAATGATTATTTAATCCAAACAGTATTTTATGTTACGAAACTAGACATAAACTGTAGGAAATTTCATGAAATAATGATTAAATACCTTACTATTTGATTGATATTATGCCACATCTAACCGAAACAGTCAAATAGCCTTAAAAAATATGGTATTCAAACTGTCAACTGTGAGGAAAAAATTGTTTATTGACTGTTTTTCCCTAATGCTAAACAACCAGATTTTAATCCGCACCAACTAGGTTCACTGCCGATGATAATCGAGTGCACGTTTATCGAAAGCTTTAAGCTAAGTCATATTATATTATTATGAATAAACGTTTTTATTTACCTTTTACTATGCCTAACACGACAGCGGAATACGACCTTGGTTAAATCTTCAGTAATAAGTGTGTGGTGAACATCTTATGGAGCCACTTAATTCTTTGCAGCTGCTTACATGTTTTAGTGAAGAGGGCTAATCTGCTAATCTCTCGACTGCTTAAACGGGGGATAGAATCCCAGTGCCGACACCACCTTACTTTTCCATATTTTTAACATATGAGGAGTTTCTAATGTCTTTCACTGTTCAATTAGTGACCCTGGACTATTGGAGTACAAAACTTTCATTCCTGCAAATATGACACCACCACAGAGCAGTTTAATACAAAAAATTCGAATATTTCCCATCTCTCACGATAGATGGCACCACTAAATAGTGTAACTGAGCCACATTTCTTTGTTTACTCGGTAAAATACTTCTCAACTTAAATCGAATGTTCATTATCTAACGAAAAACCTAACATATTCTTGTTCTAGTGACCAGCTAAATTATATTTTACGGTTTTGAAATCACCATTGTTGTAAAAGGTTAGAAAACCGCATAATTTTGTATTCATGGTTTTGAAATCAAACCAATTTTAAACGATTTTAAGCCTGTAAAGGTAAAGAAATGTTCTTAACCGTAAACTTTGCATTTAATTGAATGGACTGATTGGTGCTGGTTATTTTATCGTAATTTTTGAAGAAAAATTCTAAAATTGTTAAAATATGTCCTTTATTTGAATTATTAGTGTACTTTATTTTATTTGTTTTCTTATCTTACAATATCGCTTGTACAATTAGTCTTCCTATTAAGGTTATGGTTGCGCAGCATTAAGATTGAGGCTTAGTATTTTCTTTGTGTATAAGTTTATTATATAAATGTTTTCACGCTCAAAGACAAAAAAGTTTGAGATTTGGCCTTATTAACTATATTAACCGGACTTGTCCTTATCAGTCTATATATTATTGAATTAAATGTTCCTTACCGAACTAAATACTTAATTTTTTGTTAATCACAGTAACTTTGCCAGCAAAAAATACTTTTATTTTGTTCAGTGATTTTAATTTAAAGCCGTACTGGCACATGCAATAGAAACGCTGTGCGATAAAGAGCAAAACTATTCATTCCTTCAGATGAAAAGTGTAAATTTCGACCAAGCATTTTAAAAAAAAACTAGTGTCTGTGATCTTCATCTGAAATTTCTTCTAAGATTCAAACTTTTATCCAACATACAGCCTAACAGAATGTTGCATCCAGTTTGGCAAAACTCGCCGAAAACATTTAATGGCGTATGAAGTACTTTTTTACATGTAATAAAGTGACTTGTGTCCACTTAGATGGAATAATCAATATAAAATAATATCAACATAAACTCCTCAATCATGCGAAAGCCTCTATTCATCTGCTTGAAAATTATACTCAAGTTGTAAGCTTTGAGTTTAGATTGCACTTAAGGGTACCAATAAAGGAAGTATTTCTATTGTGTTTATAGATTTCGAACCTATTAGTTGAAATTATTCTCTCAGTTGTTGTTTAACTTTGTTTCAGTATTTCTACTGGAGTTAGAAAATAGATATTCCGTAAATCTCTGCTTTGTAAAAATCTGTGTAAATGCTTGGCAACAATTTCAAATGCTGATTTTTTCATACCTTAATTTTTAAATTACTATGTCACGTGGTTCGTCTAAAGTTCAATTAACCGTGATCTATAGTGTATATTACACATTATGCAAAATCCATTCAATAAGCGTATTTTATTTTGTTTTTAAAGAAACGGAAACAAAATGAACGCTTTTAAAATATTTAAATTGCTGAAAGAGGATGTAGGCGTTTAAAGGATAATAAAATTTACATTACGGGTTTAGGCATGGTCATCTTTAGCTTTGAAATTGACTGAATTGATTTTTTCGAAATTGCGTAGATATCCTTTGAAATTTTATCTACCACAAAGAAACAAATTTAAGAAAAACAATTACATTACTGTATGGCCATGGGATTTCTGGTAAAAAAGACATAAATTCTGGAATTAAAACCAAAATGTACGGTATTTAATCTTTTCATTTGATAATATTTCTATTCACATGGTAACGATTTACGGTAAATTCTGGTTTTCAAAATTACAGTTCTTATAACCTTACATTTAGGAACCAACTGCATAACTGAAAAGTAAACTAACTGAATAACATGTTTTTAAAGCCCTGTTTTAAAGTATCATGATAAAATTGCTAAATTTTACTACATCTCTCAAACTTTAACACATTTTATAAAACATTATTTTACTGTTAATTTTACCAAAATCATTAACAAAGTGCTACGATAAAAATTATCGAGCTTTTTGGTGTTCCCAAAGATCCAAAAATACGGCAAATTTTACCATATTATTATAATTTCAACCATATATTTTTCCTCAGTGTAGTTTCGGAAATTAAAGTTAAGGATTAAGAATATGTTTTGGTGAATGGATTTTATTAGAAATTCTGTTTTTCAAAATTATAGTTCTTGACATTTAACAAAAAATATAAAAACAAAAAGTAAATGTTACAATTATGTAACAAAAGTAAATGTTACAGAATATGGCAAAAGTAAATTTTGCCATATGCTGTAAGTTTAAAGCGTCATTTTTTTCTTGTGAACATTTATGATTAATCCATCCATTATTAAAAAATGACATTCAAACAAATGTGGCAGTTTTTTGTTTGAATAAGTGGTTTGTCAGAATGCTTAAGTAATGAATTTAGTCTTGTCTTTTAAACCAAATTTGAAATGTGTGTCATATCTATGCTATGGAAAGTTTAAAGTCAAGCCTTCTGGTTTTGTTAGTGCTTTTTTTTCATGCATAACTTTACTAATGAATAGATAAAATACTAATAAATACTCTATACTAGATAAATACTATACAAGATAAAATAAATTTTCTCAATCTATTTTCCAAAAAAAAAAAAAAAAAATGAGTTATATAAACATAAAAAAGTCATTTTTAGCTTTTTTTGTCACAGTTTATTGTACAATTTTTTCAAAAACATTAAAACAATATACAGTGAAACCTGCCAAGTTGACCACCCTTGTAAGTTGGGCACCTGCATAAGTTGACCTCAATTATCAAGAACGGAATTTTCCTATATAATATAAAGAAGCAAAACCTTTGTAACTTGACCACCTGTCTATCTTGTATGTTGACCACTGAAATAAGTCAATTTTGCCTAGGAGTTTTATGAAATTCTATTCTAAAACCCTCATAAGTTGACCAGAAAAAAAATCAGAAAATGTTCTGTCATTTTGCAAAGTATGTTAAAATTTCACTTGTTTGGTGAAATAGTGTAAAAAGCTAATCTAAACCCTTTTGTGAGTTGAACGTCTGGGGAAACAGTAGGGGGGCAGCTTTTGATAATTTCTTTCATTCATTCATTGAAAACAGGTGTGTTAGTTGAAAAGTTGCTCTTCCAGTTGCAATAGTGTAGTAAGTAAGTAGATAGTAAGTGTAGTAATAACAGAATAAATTTTAAAGTGTTCAAATAATTTTGTTTTGTTAAAGTTTTCAAATTAAATGTCTTCGTGTTCTGATATTTTAAGAAATTATTTTTATTAAACACTTCACATGCATAACTAACGAAATAATATTTTTAAAAAGTTAGTTAAATATTAGAATTATGTATATGCAACAAATTGAAGTTCATTTAGGTTTAAACACATTTCTTAAGATAGTCATTTGGTTATTTGCTAAATAAAATTTTTAAGTCAAGTAAAAAAAAAATTTAAATATATAGAAACATGATATAGGAAATGAAAAAGTAAACAATGACCCGCCCCCTCTATAAATTGACCACTTGTCTAAGTTGACCACTAAAACAATGCACCACAAGTGGTCAACTTACACAAGTTTTACTGTATTACAATAAACTAGAATTGGGATAAAGATTTAAAAACTAAATTTAAAGATACAAATTTAATGAAAGTCTAACAATGCTATTAAATTTTGAAAAATTCAGGTGACACCATATCCTACATTTTCTCTGATTAGAAAGATTAATTTAAGCGAACATTAGTTTTCAGAATATTTTTTGGTCATTTTTTAAAGAATAATTTTAATACATGAATTGAATTTCATTATAAACAAACATTTAAGATTCTAAAAATTTTATATAAGTTTATTGGCAAAAAAATCCATAGAATATACGGTAATTTAAATAATTGTTTTTAAACAAAATACGGAATTAGTAATAATGGATCAATGCCTTTCAACTTTTGAAATTTTATGTGGTATTCTTCTAGAAACTCAAAATTTTTGATAATTAGATGAGTTAAACTTAAATGATCTGAACATAAGCTTAAGATTTGCTAGTTCTCACCTCAATTATTTATCAATTATTCATCTCAATTATTCATCAATTATTCACCTCAATTATTCATCAATTATTCACCTCAATTATTCATCAATTATTCACCTCAATTATTCATTCAATTTATTCTGTCTTAGATTCAAAACTCTTGAAAATTCATCCTAGTTTGTTCATAAAAAATACCAATAGTCATGAAATAAATTTGTACTGTTATAAATGCTTTCAAGGAAAATTTTTAAAGTTATTTACTAACTTCGAATCAATAATTCCTTTTAAACTTTTGCTTTATCTAGAGAGATTAACTTTTCGGGAAACTAAACATTTTCGCTAAAGAGAATAATTAAATTAAACGACCTTGAACATTAGTTAGAGAGGCATGCGTATAACACGATTTTAAATTATTCAACACAGGAAAAATGCATAAAAATCTATATAAAATTATTTAGGAGATTTAAGCAGTTGAAATTTATCATTTTAGAGAATTTTTCGATACTAAGAAAAAAATGTATTTCAAAAACTATTAGAATATGTTATAATTTATCGTATAATATGATAACACCAAAAAGCTCGGTAGTTCTTACCGCAGCTGTTTGGTGAAATTGACAAAAAAATATGGTTTTACCATGAGGGACAAAATTTGGTAACTTATCATGGTAACTTAGAGCATAGCAATAAGAACAGTTTATTCTGTCAAAGTTACGTTTCCGTTTTGTATATTATTTTTTGTGAACCGCAACCATATGAGCAGAAAAATTACCAAATGAATGGTTTAAATCCTGTATATTTTGGTGTTATTAACCAGAACTATGAGTTGTGAATGGTATTGGATGTATGAATGAAGTTGACTTTAAAACGAACTGTGAAGTGTCTGTGTATAACTGAAGTCGTATTCTTTGCTATAGATGGCGCCACTGAAAAATAAGAAATACACTCTCCGCCTTAAATTTGCTTGCTGTCACTAAGCAGGCTCGCTGGTATTTGGCAAGTGGCGTTAGAAATAATAACAGCAGAACTATGGGGTTTATTTTAGCAGAGATTTTTTGTCATTACCATACAGTACTTATACTGTTACTCGAATTGTTTTCTCCGTGATTCAATCGCAGATATCTTCAAATGAGTATGCTGTAAGCAATTTTACTTAAATGCGAAGTAAGACTTTATGGCATTAATGCATAGACTGTCAAAAATTCTGGATCAAATTACTATAAAATGCACTGACATCCTGAGTGAACGCAGCACTCATAAAATTCATTTTTACCATGAAACTTTATATAATAATTTTTACAGTGACATTTAATTAATTGGAGTGATGCAGTGGTTTTATACTATATATTACTATAAAAATTACGGCATGTACGATTATTTGTTTTGAAAAACTTCACGGTAAAAGGGATTTTACGGTAAAAATATCCGAGTACCTGTAATTTTTACCGTAATTTATTGCGGAATTTTTTACATCGTATCAGAATGCATTTTTCTTCTTATCTAATTTAACAATTTTTGATATAATGATTAAACATTTCGTTAGATAAAATTTTGTTTTTATTACAGAAGTAGAAGAGTTTGAAGAGCTTAATCTTTAAATCTGTTAAGTTTGTAAAAGATAAAATGCTCTTTAAAAATTATTTACGCTCTTTAAAAGTTCTAAAATAATAGTTTTAAATTGCGGTGATAGACAATTACCTAGACAATTACCAATTTTAAAATTACCTAGAAGGTATAAAAAATATTTCTTTCAAATTTATATGGGAAAGAGGGGCTACAGTAATTTTTTTTACAAATATGCCCAAAGTTTACTAATTTTTTTCGAACACATCTAACATTCGTTTTTATTAAAATGCGAAAGATTTTCGTCGTTTTGAATAAGTTAATTTATGTATATTTTTCGAACAATAGTATTTTTAAAAATAGATTTTTTTATTCATTTGCACCACGATACCATAAACATTCGCACCAGTGCGAATATATCGTAAAATTTGTTATTTAAGTTATCGTTACCTACAAAAAAAATACAAGATAAATTATATTGGAACTAATTACAGTCTAAAAATATAGTTTTAAAAATAAAATCTTAAAATTTTTCATAATAATTGTGAAAGCGTAATAAATACATAGCCATTTTAGCATGAGAGTTTTTCTCAATATTAAAAATGGTAGCAAATACTCATAGCTATTTAATTATTAATACTACAGCACAATTTATTTACAATGATTTGATTAGAGCAAATCGTAGGAGGTTTTTGTGATTTTCCTCTCCATGTAACTCAAATACAAGTTAGTTCTACCGAAAAGTCCTCCACGAAGGCAAATTTCTCCCAACACTTGATACAGAATTTCCCTTGTCTTCTGGATTGGGTTCAAAATCGGCTGTTCAACGGCGGCTATAAAATAAAATGATTTGGCGAACAACAATTAATATGTAAGATCAGTTAATAGGGTGTTCCTAAGTGGAAGCAAAATTGAAAAAAACTTTGCTCTATTCCAGTCATGATTTAATACTTTGTGGCTCCTTACGCATGAGTTCTTAAGATCACACATTTAGTTTTGAACAGTTAATTTAACTGCATAACTGATTTGTATTGCAAGCTTTAAGGTATCATGATAAAATTAACAAGCTTTATCACTTATTATAAAACCTTATACTATTGCTAATTTTTATAAAATCAATAACAAAGGCGGTTTGGTATAAATTGCCAAGCTTTTTTTTGCTCCCATAGAGCCAGGAAATTTTACCATATTCGGTTCATTTTTTCTATACTTTTTTTCTCGGTGTTAGAAGCAAAATTTGGGTACAATCTAAAAGTACACTAAGAACAATTTAACAAGTAAAATTAACAATTTATATCGCAAGTTATAAAACTATATTTTACTAATAATTTTACCAAAGAGCTTAGGTAAAAATTATTGAGCTTTTTGGTATTCCCTTATAACCAGAAACACGGTTAATGTTACCTTGTTCTGGTAATTTTGACCATACTTCATTCCTCATTGGGCTTGATAGAGGCACTATGCCGTGGTCTCTGCCTTCCTTTTTCTCCTATGGATGGTGTTTTCAATATAAATGTTAAAAAAAAAAAAAAAAAAAAAAAAAAACAACAATCTCGAGCCCTTGACCTGTTCTACTTCTGGTTAGAAAGTATTCAACTGCTTACTACAGCTTATTCTGCGAGGTGATATTTTCAAACAGATGATTTTGTTTTTAATATAAGAAATCAGTTAGATATATTTTTCAAATCTGCTGTATTTCTTAAGATATTAATGATATTAAGTAATTATGGTGATTTAATTTATAGATGCATTATTAAAAAATGTGACATGGTTGCTAGATTTAGATTTTTTTGGCAGTCCCGATTTGGCCTCTTTTTACTTGTTTATTACTATTTGCTCTTGCTGCAAGCCGTGCACCATTATAAGTTAATGATAGCATATTGTTTGAGCAACGAGGTTAAGGTCATTTGATAAATTATCATTTAGGTTCAAATTTCGAAATAAATCAGGTAACAACTACACGTATACAAGTTATACTGCTCAAGGGAGTCTGAGAGCCAAATTTCTTCAAAATACACCGGAAACAGTAGCCCAGAAGTATAGGCAGTAAAGAGGTTGAATTGAACCCTAGTGTAGAAAACACCATACACAGTTGTTATTACACTAACACTTTAAATATTTAAATAATATACGACTTCCGCCTTGTATATTTAAAAATTGTATCAGCTCCTACAGTTCTTAGAAATTTTAAAAGTAATAATGAAGAGAAGATAAATTTCCTACGTTTAAAAAATTTGTGACCACCATTTTAAAAACCACAAGTGGCATTGCAAAAAAGGATATTCCTGCCAATATTAACGTAAATTTACAACTTAATTATCAGCTTACTTAAAAATCTGTTAATTTCGATCTGTCGGCATCACCACACCTATGTCTCCACAGTCGATTACAGTAATCGATTACAACTGTAATTGATTATAGATAATTACTGATATGTAATCAATTACTTGTAATCATGATTAAACGTAATTGAGATTACATGTAATCATAATTTTTGATTACATCAGAATTGGACAAAAATCTAATCGATTACATTTTTCAAATACAGTACTCAATTACTTGAAATCATGATTACAAACATTCATAACTTTGATTGCTACTGTAATCATGATTACATAACCGATTACTGTAATTAATTACTTGTCATCATGATTACATGTAATTGATTACTGTAATCGATTATTAAAATCACGATTGCAGCTGTAATCATAGTTG
This sequence comes from Parasteatoda lunata, assembly GCA_949128135.1. Taxonomy (NCBI): domain Eukaryota; kingdom Metazoa; phylum Arthropoda; class Arachnida; order Araneae; family Theridiidae; genus Parasteatoda; species Parasteatoda lunata. The sequence continues at coordinate 62,863,883 of OX421977.1, forward strand.
TAACCACGATTACAAGTAATTTATTACTGTAATTGATGGTTGTAATCACTATTACAGCTGTAATCAAAATTATGCTGTATTGCAATCATGATTACAAGTAATTGATTACTGTATTCGAAAAATGTATTCGATTACATTTTTGCCCAACTCTGGTTACCATTAAGTCTTTAGTTACTTTAAACTCATTATTGTTTAAATAAAAAAGCTAATCAGAAGCTATTAAAATATGTATTAAGCATGTTCATTCTTTATGTAATAATTCCTATTTATTAAAAAATCCATAAAAATATTTTAAAATGATATATAAAACGCAAATTAAAAATTTAGTTTTTCATCAAATTTTTTTTTAATTTTTGTATTAACAATTAAATGTTTTACAATGCAACTACATATGAAGATGTAACACAGTTTTGTCAATCCACCAAGAGTTAGAGAAACAATTTTGAGTGATAAATAACAGAAATACTCCATTTGTGTACACTAGCCCCATGTATACACTAAAACTCTCTCTATAACATCTATATGAGCTATGTAATATTAAAATTTTTTTTTCATGCTTTACATGTTATTAATTCGTAATATACAATTCTTTTAATGTTTGATATAAAAACTAAATTTGAAATTGTTTTTCTTTGTATTTCTTATAAACAGTTTATTCAATTTATTTAAGTTAGCATAGTTAATGCTTTAATAAAAGTAACTTTCTAAAACTAATAAATTAAATATATTTCAGTGCTGTTGCTATTGTGAGTTAAAACTTACTTCCAGATATCAAATTCCTCAATTAACCTCATCCTAGTTTAATTGCCCGAAGCACTTTGAATTTCTCATAAATCCCTGTTTATCAAAATTTATTCCCTATAAATCAATTATCGTGGATCATTTGTAAAGAACTAGTTTTTGAAATTTGTTAGAATAGTTTACAAAACTTTGCGTTAACTATTTTAATGCCTTATAATTAAGTTTGTGGTATTACATTTTAAAATATTTTAATTATTAATATGATGACGCTCTATTTTATGATTAAGTTATAAAAACAAATAAGGCAATAATAGAATATTACATGCAGTATTACAATTAAGATCAAAATCATTTGTTTAAATATATACATAAAATAGAAATATAAACTAGTAAAACTTATTACGGATCGCAGAAAATAATAACTATTTTCTTTTCTTTTTGTATTCCATTATGTTTTTTTATAACTTACATCCATACATTTTTGCAAGGAAAATTAAGAAATATTTTATTTAAATATATAGATAAAATAAAAAATATATTTAACTTTTTAAAAATTATAGTAGATCACAGAAAAATAAAGAAACGCTTTTTTCTTTGTATTTCGTTATGTTCCTTACATGCAATAATTTTTGCCAGGAAAATTTCTGATGGAGATAATTCGAATTATGGATTGCAAAGATGTAATCGATATGTTTTATTGCGAAAAATTTTATGATTGCTACCATATTTAACCATATTTATTTTAGATCTACCTGGATATATTAAAATAACAGTCTATGTTTATGATGTATGATAATTAATGGCATACAAATGGTAATATGAAGTATCAATTATGGTAATTAGGAAGAATTTCAGAAGAAAACAAATGAATAATGCAAACTATCAAAATATTCCCACCAAAAAAGCTGATTTTAGTTTATTATGGTTTTTTGAACCGTTGCTTTCTGTTAATTATCATTTTCTATAAATGCTTAATTATACTATTTAAAAAATTCTGCTCGCTAGCAATTGAATAATGATTTTTACTCTGTTAATAACCCAGATTAGACGTTACGCATAAACAAGTTTTATTTAGTAGTTTCAGAAGAGTAAATTTATTTTATGACTGATAAAGTTAATAAATTAAAGTAAACATCAAGTTACATACCCTCCAATGGTCACGTTTCATTGAAAGGTTTCAAATGTGACAAATCTTTTTTTCGAGTGATAAAGATAATGAATTAAAGTAAATATCAAGTTAAATATAATACAACATACAAGTTTTTGTTAAAGAGTTTGAAAAGAGATAAATCTATTTTATGACTGATAAAAAGATAGTGAATTAAAGTAAGTATACAGTTAAACACAATAAAAGAAGATTTTATTGAAGATTGTTTTTATTACATATTTGTTTTTATTAAAGACTTTCGAAAGAGACAAATCTATTTTAATACTGATGTAAACAGTGAATTAAAGTAAATATCTTTATTTAAACACAATACGAAACAAGTTTTATTGAAGAGTTTCAAAAGAAGCATTTTTTATGCCTGATAATGTTAAGGTCTTAAAATTAATGTCAAATTAAATAGAGTATAAAGTAAAGGTGCATTGAACTCTCAACATATATCACACACGTTCTTCCTAAAAGTGTGTTAAAATGGTTTAATAGATATTTAAAATTAAAGTTATTAGTAAGGCCCGGATTTTGATGACATTTGCATTTTTTTGCATTTTTTGCATTTTTGGACATTTTTTGTCCTTTAGAGCATTTTTTTAGATTTATAGGGCATTTTCCCTTAAATTTTGGGGCATATTTTGCATTTTAAAGCCTTTTTTAAATTTTTTGTTAATTTTTTCCAATTTTTATTATTTTTTATCATTTTTCATTATTACACTGGCTTCCAAACAATGAAGAAAATTTCTAGGATATTAACAGGTGAAGCAACATCTTTTCAAATTGAAGAAGAATTGTCAGTAAGTGAGACCGTCTTTTTCAAGTACGCACCAATAACATCAGTAGACGTTAAAAGAAGCTTTTTCAGGTATAAAAATTAATTTTCAGACAAGAAACGCTCGTTTACATTTAAAAATATTTAAAAAAAATTAATAATCCAATGTAATTCTGATATTTAGTAATATTATGAGATGGAAGTTGTTATATTCATTAAAGTTTCTATACAAAATTGAAATGCTTTGGTGTCAATATATTTTCCTTTTTTTGTTGTTGTTATTTTAGGATATAATACATATTTTTCAAACTTTAATGAACGTAGAACAAGTAGTGCATTGCTTTATATTTTTTGAAATGACTCATAATAATTTTAAAGAGTAAAAAATTGTTTTAGTTCAATATTTTTACTTTATTTAAGTCATGTCATAAGGCGTTTTTAGCTCAATATTTGCATTTTAAGAGCATTTTTTAAGGGCATTTTTTGCACTTTTAAAGGGAATTTTTTGCACTTTTTAAGGGCATTAATTGAGATTTTTTAGGTCATCAAAATCCAGGCTCTAGTTATTAGTTATAATTATTATAGTTATTATATTAACTATTCGTATTAAAGGAAAAATATTTTAATTATAATTAAAATTTGATCACTAATGTAAAGAAAATATTTAAAAAACAAGACAAAATTGCACATTGAATAGCAAACTCATTTTTAGGTAAAAGAATATTTTGAGCAAGTCTAAAAAAAGAACAAAGAGCAAAATAATAAAAGCATAAAAAAAAAATCGGTTTTTCTTTTATCTTTAGCACTATCTTGAGAGTATTATTTAGGCTGAAAGCTTTGAAGTATTTTATACGTATGGACATAAATGTCAATACATCAGAATTTGTGATAGGTTTGGAGATTTTTAGAGTTTCAGCTTTTATCTGAATTTCCATTAAGGAACCGGAATATGTATTTGTTTGAAATGTTTAGTAGAAATTTCAAAATATACGATTGCATTATTACACATTTTTTCTTTTTCATAAGCTTGACTTTAATCTACTTGAATATGGAATAATGTTTACATATTTCCTTAAATGTAGATCATGTATTTAAACATATGTTTCATTATTTATTATTTTTTTAAAAATTTAATGTAGTAAATGAACATCAGTTTTAGCAGAACTTGAAGCTGGATACATTTGAACGTGAAATTTCTAACAAAAAGAAAAAAAAATACATAATTAAATAAGTGTGTAATTCATAAACATTTATTTAAAAACATTAATTTATATTTATCCAACTTAAATAAATTTAATATAGTAAATGAACATAAATTTAAGCAAAAATTTATGTCACTTGTATTTTTATGTCAGAAGTTGAAACAGAAAAAAATAAGTGTTCATAAAAACAACAACAAAAAAAAAGTTTTTCGAAAAATTTCGTTAAAATAAGTTTTAAAATATTGTTTTAAAATGAAAATCTATTTTGCATGTTCGAATGGTATGGTTTCAAAATCTTTCAAAAACAAAATATCTGTGGATAATCGCAAATAATCCTATAAATGAGAATTAAAATTATAATGTAAAATTATTTGAAAAAAAAAATGTAGTTGATCAAGCAAGAAAATATAACTACAAAAATATTTGAACTTTATTCTCCGAATAATAACTTTAGTTATTCTATTAACTTGGAAATATTAAACAGGAATTAATAAACAGGAAACACGAAACAGTCAAAAGAATATTAATTCCTTTTTTTCTTTTTGTAGATTACTTAGTTGAAATATCTGCACAGAAAAGTGTGGTCAAGTCTACCAAATTACTATTTAAATTACTATTATTAATTACTACTATTTTACTATATTATAGTAAAATTTAGCGTGTTTCTTTGCCTCTGTGGAAATACAAAAAAGATTAGTAGTTTTTACCGAAGCACTTTGGTAAAAATTTTGGCGAAATTAACAATTAAATATGGTTTTATAATATATGATAAAATTTGCTAATTGTGGTAAAACTACATAATTTTATCACGATACCTTAGAACATGTCACATAGCACAAAAAACTTTTATTCGGTTAAATTTACTTTTCAGTTTTGTATTTCTTTTAAAAAATTTGTTATAATAAGAACTTTAATTTTAAAAACCAATGTTTTCACTAAATTGTTACCACATAAACTGAAATATTACCAAATAAATGAACATATATTTTAATTTTGTTTTCCCGAAGAATGTTTTTTTATTTTTTTTTTATTTTTAACCAGAGATGGTATTATCATACAATACAGAAATTTTATTAGACTCTTTTCCTTCGTGTATAGTTCTCTCAAAATCTTTATATTTTGAGTTTTATAACACGCTTGGAGTATTTCTTATTTTTTAATATATGAAAACAATTAATTCCAGAAACAAGTATTGACATTTCTAAACAGTAGACTTTCAAAACAAACATATTTTTCGTCCAATTTCTTTTTTTAATTCTAATCCAAGATCATTCAGTTTTCCTTAATTATGCAATGCAATTAGTTTGTAGCACATATCTAGTTCTGAAACACCTTTCGGGGTTGCTCCTTATGATAATGATTTCTTTAAGCTCACTTAGTAACTACACATTGACTTGATATGCACCGTAATTTTTGATGACAATTAAAGTAAATTATATGCATTTTAAACTCTAAAGGAATGTACATACACCATTAGCTTCAACAAAGTATGCGGAAACTCGTTACTATATAATAGCATTTACAAACTCCAAAGCGATTACTTATGATTGTTCACAATTAGCAAAACCCGTGCTGCATCGTAAATTCAAGAGTAATGTAAAATACTCACGAGTTAGCGTTTAAATAGTTACCAATGCTAAGGAACGAATACAAGATCTCAGTTAAATTATAAGGAAATATTATGAAGTTTACAAGTCAATGTTGGATTCATTACAGATTTTACCAGATATAAAATAATTCAATTCAAAGTAGGATAAATCATAAAGAAATTCCGGTTAAGGTAGCAAAAGGAATAAAGTTTGCTTACTAGATTATGAGGGTAGCAAATATGATGTAAAATAAATTTTTTTAGTTTACAGAAAATAAAAACGATTAGTTTATATTGCGGATGAATAATATATTGTGAAGTATGTTCAGTGAAATATATTCATCAAAAATGTTATTACTAGTATGAAATAGAATACTAAATTTTAATAGATTGCTTATTATTAATCAAATAAAACCGACCAAGTAGTGATAATCTATGAACTTTCATGTCCGAACATTACCAAGACAATGACAGCTTGTTTTTATCTTGTGGTTTTGCAAATTATGCTTTTTATCACTAAATTTTGCTAGTTTTTTAAAACTAAAATTAGCATTTCATTAGAATACACTAAACTAAAAAAATATTTTTACTAAACATTTGTCAATTGTAAACCACTATTCAGTATTTACATTTAATGCAATTCACTGAAAGCTGCATATTTCTTTTTCAGTTTGATGAGGAAAGAATTCATACATGATAATTACCTTCCTACAATAATCCTCCGTAAGATGACCCAAATAACCATTTATTGTAAAAAGTATAAAAGTACCTTAATATCATTCGAAATTCCTTTAATACTGAAAATTACTGAAACGGAAATAAGCAAAACTAATAGCTTACGATAAAGTACTGACAGTAATTTATACACCACACCAGTGTACTACAATGCTAAAAAAACCACAAAGCAATGAAAATAGTAATTTCTTTATCGTCGGCTACAAGATCTTTAACAAAGAAATATGGAGGAGAAAATATTTCATTTTGTGAAAATATTAAAGGAAAATTAACGAGTCAGGTATCAAACTGTGATCACATTTTCCGTGTTTTTAAAATATGTAAATATTTTACTGCGACTCTAATGAATGTAAAAACAGAAATATGGATTTAGCACATAAAGTAATAAGAAGTTGTATAAAAGAGTCACATCATAAATATCAGAAGGCAACGCATGCCAGTGGCTTTTTCAAACGATTATATTCAGAGAAATATTCAATAGATATATTGAATATCTATGTCGTTTAAGGCGCAATAAAAATTGCCAAACTATTATTGACGTCTGTAACTGTTAATTGTGGTAGTATGTACTCAATATAGGTAGTGGGGTTATACATTTCTAATTACCTCATGCAAGGAAAGAATGCTGTAGAAATATAATCTTATGCAGTGATTTTAATAGATTAAATGAACAAATTAATAAATTATTTTAGTTTAAATGATTTAAATATTAAACTATTTTGTTTAACAAAATTTGTCTGTAATATAACGCCTTTTATTACAAAGAGTAGTAATGAAATAAGACGGAATTTTGTGTCTTAAAAAACGTGATAATGTGAAAGTTTAATTGAAAGAGATTGAATAGGGCTTTAAATTATAGGAAACAAAGATGTTTTTTTTTTACTTTTTATTAGCAGGAAATTATATATTGGTATTTAATTGAATACTACAGGAATTTTATTGAAGCATTTGTGAATAGACTGTCTTTAAAAGTCGAAAAATATAGTTTTCTTCGAATTTATTCATTATATTTATTTATTTTTCCAGCTTGATCATGCAAATCTGTCACATAGTTCATGGTACTAATTATAAAATTAGTTTCCTGTAAAGAAAATAGTCATGTTTAATCCATTTTATTTAATTGCAAAATATTCTATATACAATTAAAAAATAAATTGATGTTATTTTGCAATGAATCTATAATTAAAATCTCACTTAGAAACTACAAAAGATTATCTTTTAGTTACCAAATTATTAAAAAAAATATCAAAAATGTTTGAAACCTTTTTACCCTATTTAATAATGTCTATTTTAAACATCAAAGAATATATTTTTTTTATATTCAATATTATTTTTTTGTGGAAATTTTAAATTTGGGACTTAGACCATATTTAATAATTTAACTAAAGTTAAATATTTAATACTTTATTTTATAAACAGCAAAATGTTAAGGAATTAATAAAAAAATGAGAAAGAATGTTAAAGACTGAAAGCTGAGAATTTAGGTATTAAATTGAGAAATCATAAAATGCCGTTTTCGAATGAAATATCAACAACTAAACAGCTCTACAAATAATGTTTATCTTCAAATAATTGTGTGTTATCAACTAGTAATGATAAACGGAAAGGCATATTACAAGGATAAACAAGTTTCGATGGGATACTTGGAAGCATTTTAATGATTTATTGAAATAATATTAGTGGGACGTAAATGTCCCTTTGTTACATAAAAGGTTAAATAAAAAAAATTAAAATCTTAGAGCATATTAGTCTCGATATTGCTAACATAGCATTTTATTCTCTTTAACCAACCAATTTATGCTTCCAAATCATTCTCTTGGAATAATTATCGTCTTAATCAATCGGTTTATCATCCGAATACTTCACTAATCTTTCCTTCAAATTAATGTTTCACATTTATTTTTTATAAATTCCTTTTCTTTACAAATAAAAGTAACAAAAGCCAATACAATAATATTGATTACAAAATTTTTGAAGTGATTCTTTTCATAAATTTGCCATTCTCTATCCAAACATTCCTTCTTTTTAACCGACATCATTGCACTTTCAAAGCGATTTTTTTTCGCTCAACATCATTGCAAGCAAAAACAATGGTCTTAACCAACCTGCTTATCATTCGAAATCTTAGTAATTTTTTTTTTTCAAATCTGTATTTCTTTTCAAAAACATTATTTTCCTTTCCAAATAGGAGAAACTAACTCATATAAATACTGTAATTTTCAATACCAAAGTTTTGAGATAATACTTTGTCAAGATCTTTATTTCTCTTTCCAAACATTTCTTTATCTTTAACCGACATCTTTGCGCTTCTAGAGCTTTCATTTTGCTCAAAATCATTGCAAGCCAAAACAATGCTTTTTATCAACCTGCATATCATTCGAAATTTTGGTAAATCATTATTTTTTTAAACTAGTATTTCTTTATAAAAAGACAATCTTTTCTTTGCAAATCGAACAAACTCACATTAATACTATAATTATCTATACTAAATTCCCTAAATGTTTCAAACATATTGTTCTCGAAAAAACTGCCATTCCATATAAGTTTAAGTCTACCCAACACAATCACGAACTAATTTTTTTGTTAAATTGAACTCATATACAATTTTGATTTTTAAGTGTTCCTAAAGAACTCTGTAGTTAAGTGTATCAAAGTAACCTAAATTGAACTGAATTCAAAATACAATCCCTCACACGTACAAATAATAGTCTCTGAAATTGAATTCATACGATTTCGATTCTTAAGATTTTCAAAATAACTACACACAGGTTGAGGAGCATATAAAATACAATCCATCACGCGTACTGATTTGAATTTTTAACACTTACAATTTTGGTTCTCATGAATACCAAATATCTATGAGTTGAAAAGAATACAATTTAATTACTTCTTTTTTTGCCACACTACATGAAAGAAGCTCATACTTTTTACTTAATCTCGCGAATTGCTGTTCTGACGAACGATTCTTTTTACATGCAAAAATCCATGCTTCATTGCGACAAAAATCAATTTTGCTTTCAGAATATACATTGGAACCTTCTCTGTTCAGAAATTCACGTAACATGATAGTTGGAACAATATCATAATCCTTATCTTCAGTGCTACTTATGACTTTAGGATTATCTGGTTGTGAAGCTGCGATGGAAGAAAAACTTGGCATGTTGCATTGATCTGAAGCCAAGTCGACAAATTGGTAGATATAAAGCTGTAAGCATTTTAAACAGAAGGATCTTGATAGCGGATCTTATTCTTTCCGGACTTTTTACCCATATTTGATTCATTGCCAAGTCCTTCGCTGAATTCAGGTTGCGATTTGGTTATCTGTAATCTACATTCGGTACTGAACGCATCTCTTTGGCACACATATGATACATTCTAGGATTTGTTTATTGCAATAACTTTTAAGTTAGTGCCAGAAGTTACAATATCAACAAAATCTTTCAATAAATTCCATTTTTGAGATTATATAAAAAATCAGAGAAGCCATTGAAGACATAAAAAGGGGAAAAAATATCGAGACTCTAATTCTCTAAAAATAAAGTCAATAAAGATGAGCAGTGTTATTGTTACTCTACAATATATATCGCAGACAAAATATTTATCTATTTCTAAAGATACAAGCACAAAACAAAACTATACGTATTTCAAAATTATTAACAGCAATAGAACAAGAAATGTTTCGTGCTTAGATTACAAAAAACATAATATTTAATTGAAAGGTCTAAATTTTGAAAAACTATATAATCTCTTGTATTGTAGCTTTCTTACAGTTATAACGAAGGTTAAATAGCACATCGAAAACTTTTTTGAAAGTACTAAACATAATGTTAGTCATTTCTGCATTTTTAAATTTAAATGATCTCTTTTTGAATAAAAAAAATTAACTATTATTTAAGCTTAGCATTAATTAGCTAAACTCGTGTCGTATTGAAAAAGTAAATGCAAGAGTCAGTTAAGATGAACTCCTGAGTAAGCTTCTGAATATTTACAAATAAATAAATCAACTTCAAGATCTGACTTTAATGGTGAAGAACTTTTGATTATTCTACACATAATTTGATGAGAGATATGAGTTTATATTACCACAGTTATTAAATTGAAGAGTTCAGAATAAAAAAGAAAGGACAATATTAAACTCTTGTTTAAGGACCAATCGGTGCAAAGTGTACAAAGTAAAGCATGCTGATGGTAAATAGCAAGCAAAAATATGCGCATCATACTGATTAGTACGATGTAAAGTAGGAAGATGGTAAATATGTTTAGAAAAGTATGATGATTGTAAGTGTGTTTAAAATATAAGGATGGTAAGCTTGTTTAGCAAGCTTTAGATATAAGGATGATAAGCATGTTTAGCAAGTGACTGGGTGGCGCAGTTGGTTTGTCGTCGGCCTTCTGAACCCAAGTCTGCGGGTTCGATACCCGGCCCAGATGCAGAAAATCCTCAGCGGCCATGTCGTATGATTATGCGGCATGTAAAAGATCCCTGGAGTGCCTTATTGGCTCTTGGCATTTCTGGCAAAATTAAATCCCTAGTGCACTTTAGCATCCAAATAGTCTCTCGGTGCTACCATCTAGTGTGGCAGAAACTAGACGTCCAAATTAACATAGTCAACGGTATCTCATCCGTTGTGGTGGTCCTGAAAGAGTGGATACAACTTCTGGAGAACGCACTAGGAAGTCTCATCGGGAAGTCTGATTGTGCAGCTCATAGGAAATAAAAAAAAACTTGTTTAGCAAAGTATGTGATGGTAAATAAAATTATTAAATTTATAATCATGAAATTTATAACTACATATGGTGTAAAATAGGCTGGTGATTTCTTTAAAATAAAACTTATTGAATATATTATGATGATGTCATGTACTTGAGTAAGGATGCTTATCATGCCAAGTATTTGTGTAGGTATGTTTGGAGTATGTTTAGTACAATGGGATACAATTAATAAGAGAAGTCATAAACATAAAGGCATTATTACTTTTTTATTCAAGGTGGCCGAGTGGTTAACGTGTCTGACTGCGAAGCCAATCGCTGCGGGGTCGAATCTCGCTCTGGGCATGGATGTTTCTCTCTCTCTGTGCTGTCTTCTGATGTGTGAATGAGTGAATGTGACCCACCCTATGAACGGGTTTGTGGCAGTGTGGCATGGGTAACGTTGGTCGCCGCCGTGACTTTGGTTCACAGGTGCCCACTGGGTAACGATAAATGAGAAACACTTCCGGCATCTTCTAAGGCGAAGGACGAAAGTTCAGTGCCTGCCATTATTAAAAAAAATAAATAAATAAAAAAAAAACTTTTTTATTCAAATTTCTAAAACATTATTTAGTTTTCAGCAGATTTAAATTTCTTTCTCTAAAATATCTTTTTATTTTAGTTTGAAAAAAATAATTTTTGTTTGTTTATTTGTATACTTAAAAATGCCAAGTGGAACTGAGTTAAATGAATATAAAAAATATGAAACTAACGCTGTAAATATTTATTAATTTAAAATATTTATAAAAAATTCTAATAGTGCTGCCGAAAATGTATAAATAATACTGTTTCTGAGAAAAGGTCTCTTCGAAGTATTACAAAAATTCATCTAAATCAACCATTTCAAAAACTCTTAATACAACTTTTGGAGAACGCACTAGGTCTGCTCATCGGGAAGACTGATTGTGCAGCTTATAGGAAATAAAAAAAACCAAACTGAAAGAAAAAAAATCAATTGTAAACCTAGAAAACGATGTTTAACGAAACATCATAAAATCTTACGCAAAAGAGCTGTTATCAAACGGATGCAGGAGAATATTAATTAAAAAAGTGTCAGATTTTCAAATAAAAATCTCTTCAATTTAGGCGAAACTGACAGTTTCAGTCGCTATTGGCATGATTTACGGAGAGAGAAGGATGTTGGCTGGAGTCGTCATTTTAAACGAGTCTTTGATACGTTTTGGGTAGGATTTTCCGCAAGAGCGAAATATAGTTTAGTACTAATTCCTATATCTAAGAACTCATAAATGCATATAGAAATATTAGAACAGTAGCTTTTAAACTTCATATTCTTGCCAGATTTTTCTCACACGGTTTCAAGCAAAAGGAGTTTTCTGAACAGACCAATGAAATCTCCGGATTTAAATGTAATTTAAATTATTATTTTTTTTCGGGGGAGGGGTACTCACAAAAAGAGTTTCTAAAAATGAGAAACAACTTTCAACTTTGGAATATCTTGTTAAATCTATTATTTAGAATGCATGTAATAAGTTAGAGAGAAATTACTTAGAAGAACTAGTAAAAATTATGTCACACAAGATGGCACACTGCCTACAAGGAAATGGCTGTTCAAAAGACTATTAATTATCGTTAAAATGTATCATTTTAAACTTTAGATATTTACTATGCGGTTTTGTAACGTTTTACAACTAGTATAGTTTCTAAAACAAAAAAGTGAAGCTTAAACGGATATTGGAGCTCTGTGGGTACTGCGCCGCATATGCGTGAATGATAGTTTCGTATATTTATTATCCAGGGTCACCGATTAAAGAGTGCTGGACATTAGAAGTTCTTCATGTATTGAAGGAAAGAGAAAAAATTTTGTAGTATGAACAGTGGGATTCGAACCCCTGTTCAGCCAGTTGAAAGATTGGTTGATCAGCCTTCTCAGTTACAGTATGAACCCAGTTGCACGAAGCAAAATGGTTTTATATGGTGTGCCTAATTGGTAAGCATAAAATTCTGGTTGCTTAACTGTTTTAGGAAAAACAGCCAAAAGATGTTTTCTCTCACTCGTAACTGCTTGAATATCATCTTTTTCTATGGTTATTTGACTGTTTTGGTTAAATATGGAAACAAATTTCTTTTTTATGGTGAAATAAATTTCTTTTTTATATCTTATTTTCATAAGTGCATTGATTTTAAAGAAATAATAAAAATTTTTTTTTTTTATTAGTGCATATAAATTCTGAACTAATGAATTTTATTAAATATGTTATATAAAAGTAAGTACATGAATCACTAGTAATCAAAATTACGCAGTCATGAAAAAAAAACACTGATTACCATGTACCGACACAATTTAAAATAAAAGCATTACCGTAACAACCTGACGCATTTAAAAAGGTTGAAATGATTTAACTTTTTTTTATTATTATTTGTTGTCATTTCCAATGTTTTAACATTATTATATTGATCATAATGCATTTTTACAAGTTCAACTTATTAAATTAAATGTTAATAACATTTTGCTCAAAAATTTATGTTATTTTTCACAACCAACGAGCGTTAGTTAATATTATCAAATTAAAGTTATTTTTTCCATTAATTTTAAAATTTTTTACAGAACAATGTTTTTTATTTCATGTAATTTAGTTTTTTAAAAACACATTACAAAAGCGCAAATGTAAAAAAAAATAATAATAATCATGCCGACTGTATATATATATATATATATATATATATATATATATATATATATATATATATATATATATATATATATATATATATATATATATATATATATATATATATATAATATAACAAAATAAGCAAGAAGCAAAATCAAATTTACCGATCTATTGGGACAGACTTCTAGGGAATCCTTTGTATGATTAAAATTAAATATTAGCCTGTTAAGATATATGTGACTGTGACGGACACTAAAAAATTCTTCCTAAAATTCCTGGGCGTACAACCTAGGTAATTAGAGAATCCTGCTACGAACACGAGGGTCCTTGGTTTGAATCTTGCAAGCCGCCAACGAATATCTCTCTCACACATTCCTCCCTCCACATTACTTCTGATACTGTGCATTTTGCTCAAAAATGAGTTAATGCTGTTTCAATTTCGAATATATAGGTTCTAATTTGCCTATTATTTGTTTCGGAGCTATTTTGACTCATTTTTTTACAATTTTGAGAAATCTTTTTTATTTTTTTTTACAATGTAATGACAGACGCACACACGCAAACCCTTCTTTTCTTATTTTATAGATGATGATACTGCTTTTTTTTTCCTTAAAAAAATAATTTTTTCTAGTACTTTTTCTTTTTCCAAAATAATGAGGTTTGTACCACGAGGAAATGCAACTGGAACAAAAAATGTAAAAAAATAGTCAGAAATAATTGCATTGATTCTGATGCCTTAAAGAATTTTCGGATAAAACTGCTGATCAAATTGCTTTTTGTAAGCTCTTCTCGTGGGAGGTGAAGAACTCGGAAGCATTATTTTTTACAAACAAAGCTCAAAATTCATTTTTATAATATATTCGAAAACTAGTATTTACTGCCATTATTTGGAATAAAATTATTTGAATATTTACAGTAAGAAATTAAACTTATACTTTGGTATCAAGAACTCAAAGTTAAAAGTAAATAAATAAATTGCATAAGATCATGTATAAATGAAATAAAGTAAATTTTAATTGAAATTTGTTACATCTGGCAATTTCTTACATACCTCAAATTATTAAAAAACAAAAATCTACCAGATTTATACTAAACTTATAAGAATTTATTCATATTGCACCATAAATAATAAGCAACATTCAAGCGATGTATATATATATATATATATATATATATATATTTCGAGTTTACGACTACCTTTGTTCAACTCCGCAGCTTTGTAATTTTGAACTAAATTCAGAAGACAAAGGAACATTGGAGGAAAACTAAGAAAACCTACCACGGTTGTCCTGATGACTAAGGAGCTGTAACCCATGATCCGTATACTCCTGAGGATATTTTACGTAAACACTGTAGTTGGAGTGAGCCGAGGGCAAAATTCGTTTAGACCACTCATCGCTGGGATTGGAACTCGGGACACCTCCTTAGGAGACAAGAGCTCTATCCTTCTCTGAGCCCCCATGGCTCATATGAGTTAAAAGATATTTAGGAGAGTTTAATTTGTTTCAATTAATTCAAAGATTATTATTATTATTATTTTGATACTGCGTTTTAAATATTCCTCGCATGACAGAGTACATTTTTCACGAATTACCTTTGAACTGTTTAGCAAACAGTGATCTGTATCAAATCATCAAATTCTATTAAAAAATTTAAATTTTTTTTATAATAATACTTTATTTTAAGGATTTTTACAATTTCTTTTGATAAACTTAATAATTTTAATATTTAAAAATTTTTCGTTTTTGAAAACATAAAATTATTTATGATATGCAGACTAAAATAACTTAATATTATGCAATAGTATTTATCTGAAAGTTAGTAACACTAAAGATTCACACACAGAGTTCACATGGCTTACGTCATTCCCATAAGTCCCTGCATCTAACGCCATTCTTTTTATTTTTTTCCGATGCTTAAGCTCATTGCGTAGTGTGAAAAATTCAGACTAAATTTCTTAAAAGAAAGAACACATGTTTGTTAAAGCACATTACTAAGATAAGTACATTACTGTTTGTAACATTTACGTTTCTTATTTCCTTCCAAAATGTTGAATAAGAAAGAAACAATCATATTACGCATGAGGAATTCCAACTAAATGAACAATTCTTCTCAACTGGCAAAATTTAAATATAAATTTCTCAGATAAGTATCTTTTCTTCCTTTTCAAGTTTAAATACGAAAGAAAAGAAAGAAGTCAGCTAAATCTAGAAAAAAAAAAAAAAAACTGTAAAAACATATAAATAATAACTTTATATTTTTTGCAAGTCAATGTCTTGGTAAATATTATTAAATTAAGCAAGTACCAGGATCTTACCACTTTTGATCCTTTTATATAATAAATAAAAAAAAAATTGTAAATAAATAAATAAAATAATAGGATAAACTTTTCCTTACTCAGAAATATTTCCGAATGGACTTTTCATCTCTATAAAAAAAATAAAAAAAATTTGTAAGTCATTTCTTAGTAATTCCTATTTGACTAAAGTTTATTTTTTACTAAATTGAAACCAAAAACTTTTAAGTGCATTTTTGTGTCTGACTTCATTACTTAAAATATCACCTGCACTAACTAATTTGTGGTCAGCTCTTGAACCATTAAGATTGAGTCCTAGTGCGTGAAAATATGATAATTAGATCAAAAGTGAGGCTGAAATAGCCTGGCTGGTAGGGCTTTGGGCCCATGTTAGAGGGGTTTTGAATTCAATCCTCGCCTATTGAAGAATAAAATTATGCACAAAATGTTGACTGGTGCACGATAAATCTATCGGTGTCACAAAGTCCTCGAAATTCCCATAACAAATCAATACCTCTGGGGGTAATTGATCGAAGATTGATTGTGCTTTGGTCTGGTCAAAATTACAATCTGCGAATGGATGATGTGTGAATGTGTTCTCCCTGTAAAACGGGATGTGACGTATGTATGCTGTCTCCCGATCATTCTCAGGGATGCTACTCCAGACCGTCGCCGATAGCAAATTGTGCAGCTCTAAAGTGACAATAATAAAAGTGCCGTACCATGCCGTCCGCTTCTTCCATACTTACAAAATATCTCGGTTGAGCTAAGGAACAAAATCTCACGTTTAATATACAATAAACAACATTAATTATATTTCCCAAGAAGGACAAATACACAAAAAAACCAATAATTAAAATGGACGAGGGCCGGGATAGCCTGGTCGGTAGGGCACTGGGCCCATGTCCAAGAGGTCGTGGATTCGATCCTCGCCGGCCGAAAAATCTCCGTGTAGTAAATGGTGACTGATGCACGTTAAATCTGTCGAGTCCCTAAGTCTTCCATGTTTCCATAACAAATAAAAACCTCTGGGGGTACTGATCCAGGAGTTTCCTTGTCTTCTGGGTTGGTTCAAAATTACAAGGCTACGGAGTTGAACATTAGTAGTTGTAAACCCATGAAATTGGGTCGGCTGTTCAACGACGGTTATAAAATAAAATTAAAATAGACGGCCAAGATATAGGGATTCAACTTACAATTGACTATTTGGGATTCAAGCTTATCACTCGGCTATCTTTGCTACCCGATTTCGACAATGTCTAAACTAAAATTATCAAATTCCAAGCCAAATTAAACAGAATTTCTGAAGCAGACTGGGGAAGCATCCCGGAGATCAATAAATTTATCTATCGAAACAGTACGCTTAGAATAATTTCATACGGGACGGAAATATGGTATCATGAGAAGATCAGGGCGCCAAACAGAATCAAGAAAATTGAAAGGGTAATTCCATTTGTTATAATTAAGGTATACAGAACAAAGTCAACGGAAGCTTTGCAAGTACTCGCAGAAACTATCCCCCTAGATCTTACATTAAAAACAGAAGCAACTATATCAAAACTCTTTCTACATAACGAAACAGAAATTATTGTTCAAATACCATTTAAAGTACCTATATACAATCCGCCGAAATTATTTTCATTCAATTCAATTATCTTTAGAACATGGATAATTGACTGGGATATCATAGGACTGGATAATAACATAGGACTGGAAATTTACACTGATGGTTTAAAGCTTTAATATCTGAATGAATTTAGAACAGGATGTGCCTTCGTGGTCTACGACATTGGAGATGTCATTGACAGCAAACAATTTTGATTGTCAGAAAATTCCTTAGTTTAAAGCCTAGTTCTGGGCAATTGTCTAGTCTATCTATTAGATAACATACCAACATATCAGTGATACAGTAAAAATTTTCTCGGATCAGGATAACAGGTCCATCCTAATGCATATAAAATGGGTTACGTCGTTTCAAGTATAAAAGATTTCGTCATTTCGATAGGATTAGAGTCACCAAGGCCCACGTGGAAACGAAGAGGCGGAGAGATTGGTTAAGCAGGCTTATGAAAGAGAGAACACCGACCTTTTTGATGAAGAATCAAAGCATACAATTAAGAAAAGACAAGCCGAAGGAGCCATGGACTATTGGCAAACGAGATGGAACAGCCCGCACAGAAAGGGTAGGCATATACTCACATAATTTTTGATAAAGTACAGACAAAATGAACGTAAATTTTTACATAATTTTCACCTAACCATGGAGCACATGCCTCACATCAGAATAAAATATTTGGAAAACTTAAATGCTGGAAACACTGTGGCGTATAGAAAGATCTGGAACATATTTTCATAACTCGTCTAGTTTTTAACCAAACAAGAAATGCATATTTTCCGAAGGGGTTAAACTATAACAACCTAATACAAAATTGGAAAACAAAGAGAATTAAGAGTGAATACAAATTATTGAAGAAATGTTCAAGGGAAATGAAAAAATGATTCTTTGGCTTATTTAAATAATACATTAATTTTCCAGTTTCATATAATAAATAATCTCTATGTATACATTATTTCAATATAAAATACCTTTTGGTTATAGTGACGTATATCTAATTTTTGGAAACTGATGCAAATCATGCGCAAAAATGTTAACTATGTTACTTTTGGTTCAAAATCTAGGGTTTTGAAGGCAAGTTTTGTTTTAGGGAAATCATAGCGAAAGTTCTATAACTTATTTACAATTTCGTGCATTTTTCCTTTTAAAGTACAGCTTATATCTTTTTATTGAAACTTTTATTGAAGTGAGTGAGACTTGCCTTCCAACTGATTGAGACACTGAAGTATATATATCGTAAGATTTATAATGACATCTGAATATTTACATTAATCCATCTTTTTTATATTATAAAAGTCTGTTAAACTGCTTTCAAATACATTATTTATTATTAAGGATCAGTTCACATGCACTACGCGTAGAACTAGTTACAAATTTCTTTAATGTGATTTGATTCATTTTTACGTCTATGAAACATTTATCAGTGACAATAATTTTTCAATGATGTCTGGTTTACTTAGAACTTTAGACTGCAATATACAGTCTTTCATAACAGACTTCATCACAACTGCAAATTTCTATTAAGAAACATTTTTTTTTTTTAGTTTCAGCTTGAAGCCCTTAAAACAAGACATCTTTACATCTGTGCATTAATTGAGAACTTTCTCAATGATAGTTTTAATTCTATGTAAAAGACAGTAATCTTTAAATTTGTTTTCAATGCTTAGGCAACTTTACTGACTCTTTAACTGCTTAGTTAATGATGTAGACGTGATGTTATGTTTCATCTTCACACCTGAACATCTTCATTTACATTTCATATTGATGTATTATGTTGCAAATTTTATTGTCCTGCCCTATAGGGTATGTAACATTTTAAAATTTATATTACGGAACTTTCTTCAGTTGTAGCTTGGAGCCCAGTAAACAGCACATCTTTACCAGGGTCACTCTTGGGGTTGCTTCATTTGAGGGCCTCATTTTGTCATCACAATCTACTTGTATCTAGGACACGGGCACTCATTTTGTGACTTCAGTGTTCTCCGGATGACCCTGTTCGTTAAGTTTTAATTTCAGTAAAACTACCACCAGAGTGCTTCTGTAAAAATTACCGATCTTTTTAGTGTTCCCATAGAGCCAGAAACATGGTAAATTTTACAATATTCTCGCAGTTATGACAATACTTTTTTACAGTGCAGAAATGACAAAAAATTTTGTTAATAACGAATTTTTCCAATTGTGTACAATAAGTTTTTTTTTTTCAAAAAAAAAAAAAAAAAAAAAAAAAAAAAAAAAAAAAAAACAATAAGAAATGAATTATTATGGTGGTCAGAATATATTAAATATTTTATTGTTAACATTTCTTTTTCATTTTTTTTCTTTTGTTTGTTATGAGTGTTTCGATATTAAATATATTATTAAAGGTTTCATAAGAGCTGTATTGGTTTATAAAATTTTATAACGCCTGTGAAAGTAATTATCTAAAATATAATGCAGTAACAGTGTGATATTTTTTGTAATAAATTGATACGGAAAATGATTATAGGATTTTTCTTCGGTGAAAATAAATTTAATGATATTGAGCAAAATCCCATGGTAGAGTTAAAAATACCAACGTAAACGGATTATGCGTTGAAATCCCTTTAAAGTATTATAATGGTGAAAATTTTCTGTGGTTTTATTTTCCATGTCACGCAAATGCGTATTTGTTTTACGAAATAAGTAAAGCTTAAGAATAAGTTTTGGAACTTGACTTAATTTATGCCCTGGATTTATAGCAACAAGATTATAGAATTTGAAAAAAGAGAGGACCACGTTCGGTAAATGACAAAATGTATAATAGAATTACAGGGTTTTTATATTTTTTATTATATTATACTTATATCATATGTAATCATATCATATAATATCTAAATTTTATGTAATTCTTAATAAAACAATAAGAAAAAAAATATGGCCAAAACTACCAGAACATGGTAAAATTTACCGCGTTTTGGGGCTCTAGGGAATAAGAAAAATCCTTGGTAATTCTTACCGAACACTTTGGTAATAAATTTTGTTAAAATAAACAATAAAATATGGTTTCATGATACGTGATAAAATTTGGTAATTGGTGCAAAATTGGTAATTGTTGCATGATACCTTATAGCATAGCATAAAAACCATCTATTGGTAAAATTTATTTTTAAATATTTTTAATTTTTAATTAATGTGTGGTAATAAGAACTATGATGCTGAAAACCAGAATTTCTAGTAAACCGTTACTCTGTTAACGGAAAAATTTCCAAATGATTACCAAATGAATTTAAATATCACTTTTTTTTTGGTTTTTATTACTAGAATTATGGTTTTTTCATCATATATGTAATTATCATACGGTACAGTAACTTTACCTGAATTACTTTTCTTCGTGTACATAAAATTATTACATTTGACATTAGCAAAAGGAAAAAGTAAATTTAATTTTAGTTAAACGTCACTTGACGCGCATTTAACTTCTTTACTATCTCAAGTGCTTTGATATGTTCTAAGTATAAATTTCGTCAAGGTATTAAATTTCAATTATTAAATAAAATTTAAAAAATAAATTCGTCTATATTAAGAAAATTTTCCAGTTCTTGAAGTGCTTATTAAATATTCTTCTTGATAAGTCATTAAGACATTTTTTTTTTACATTTTTGTTTTAGTAAGAATATTTGCTACGTCTCATCTCAACACTGTTTGCATAACGATTTTTTCGTGATAAATTTATCGACTACGGATTCAGTTTCCTTTAAAGTTAATCAATAAAACTTTCAAGTTAGGGTGGAGGGAAACTCTACAACAAATTTAACAAGTTTTTTTCTTCTGCCTTTTGAAGGAAACTAAGTAATTTCGAGATTTTATTTTTATAAGACACTTATATAAAAATCAAAATGGTTCATTACGAACTGTTTTTTGTTTGAGAAAAGGTATCAAAAAGTTATCCAGTAAATTCTCGATTATCTCTCATTCTAATGAATCTAAAGCAGGGGTTTCCAACTGGCGGCTCGGGGGCCGCATCCGGCCCGCGAAGTCTTTTTTAGTGGCCTGTGTAATAATTGTAATTTTTTGCAAACAATTTTCGTAAAAAATCTATATGGGTTTGAAATACTTTTCTTTTGTTAGAAAAAAACATAATTTCTTTTACACACACATTTGTAAATATCTATTTTTGCAGCAGACAAACCTCAATTTTCTCATTGGACATTTTGTGTGCTACTATGTAAGTTGTAAGTTTTAATACCAACCTTTTTAAAATTTTATATCTTATCTGTTGCACATTAATTGTTTAATACATAGGTGCACATTAAAGTTATTGTATCCCGAATTTTTATTATTTAGTTAATATTTTTTTTAAATATTATTAATAACAATTAAATATTTTTAAAAATCCAATTCTTATTTTAATTTGTAATTCAATACTATTGTAAAACTTGGGGTAAAAATCTGACAGTAATATTTAATGCTCCTTCAAACATAAAAAGAGTGCTACATAAAATTTTGATAAAGTTGCGGCCCACAATTTGATTTGTGTTTTTAATTGTGGTCCCCAGCCTCATGTAAGTTGGAAACCCCTGATCTAGAGCCTTGAAAGTTCGGGAAGGTAGATAAGGGTTTTTGTCGCTATAATGGCAACGATCTCACTCTGAATGCACATTTCCCTTGTCTGTATGTTTCGATAGCGTATTGTTAAAATATATAAAGCAGGGATTTCCAACTTACATGAGGCCGGGGGCCGCAATTAAAAACACCAGTCAAATGGTGGGTCTCAACTTTATCGAAATTTTAAATAGGACTCTTTTATGCTTGAAGGAACATTAAATATTACTGTCAGATTTTTATCAAGTTGTACAAAACAAAAGTATTGAATTACGAATAATAATAAATATTTTCTTGAATAAATATTTTCTTAGATGCAAAACCTGAGAAATGGTATGTTAATGGAATGGCACCGTTGGTATGTTAAATTTCACAGAAACGAAAAAATTAGGGTTTTTTTTCAACGAGAGAAAAATATTTTAAACGAAAATTGTCCGCAAAGAAACGACAACTAATATATTTTAGTTCGCGGGCCACAAAAAAAGGGTTCGCGGGCTGGATGCGGCCACCATTAGGTAACCACTGATATAAAGTATAAAAAATTCGGGATCAAATTATGGTTTAAAGTACTGGAACTTTGGATGCATCACCCGTAAAATCCACTTTACCTTTAAATCCATTTTTACCGTTAAATGATATACCGTTATTTTTTCAATATTTTTTTTTTAATTAGAGTGATTCAGTGATTTTAGAATAATTATTACTGTAAAAATTATGTTATATCTGATTTTTTGTTCCATAACATGCTCCGGTAAACATGGATTTTACGGTAACTCACTTTCAGTGCTAGTACTCGCTTTGTGTGTCGGTATTTTTTACCGCAATTTGATTCGGAATATTTTACAGTGTAAAATCACCTAGCCAAAAATACTGAGGTTGGGGAAATGTTGTGTAGTAAACAAAACGCAGTTACAGTTACATTATTATTTTTCATTAAGTGCATTTAAAAAACGTAAATTTTCATCGAAAGGATACTCATGTTGTAAAGTGAAACACGACTTCTGAAACTACAATTCACTCAAAAACAACAATTTCAGGTTTTATAGTTTCAATATTTTTCGTATCACTTAGTATTTCTAAAACGTAATGGAAGTTTATAATTGAATTACGTATTTACGTATATTGCAGACTTAATCAAAAATCAATATTAAATACAAACTCATTTTCCTAGCTCCTATTCTTTTCAAGAATTGAATAAATCTTGTTCTTCTAGAAGAGTCTATCATGTTTATGTTTCGCAATGCAATGCAGCATTTTTACAATCTTTTAAAATTTATTCTTACACAAGATTGAAAGGGATATAAAACATTTATCCCCTAAAGATATCACAGAAAACTATAATAATTCAAAAAATTTCTTCTCCGACTGATTTAAATGTTTCCATCTTATAAAGAGAAAATTACTTTTTCCCCACGCGAGCAAAAATTTCGTCTAAAAGGAGTAATAATAGAAAAATAGTACCGCTAGTACCATAACAATATATAGTACGTATTCTGTAAAAGATTCCGGATCAAATGACGGTATAATGTACCGGCAGTTTGCGGACATCATTCGCAAAATACATTTTACCGTAAAATCAAATTTAACCATTAAATATTAAACCGTAATATTTACAGTAATATTGAATTAGAGTGATTCAGTGATTTTAGGGTAACTGTAAAAATTATGGTTCTAACATGTTCCGATAAATATGGATAAAATCTGATAGGGGAGAGTGGGGTCAAGTGTATCAGGGTACGATTGCAACAGAGCAAAATTTTCGAGTGTCGGGTTCTAGATTTGGTTCCTAGGTGGCGCACAAGGTGTATTTAACAAATCTACATGTACACCCCTGCTGGCAACCATTTTTATGTACTTTTGAAAGAGTTACATCACAAGAGATATTTTTACGCTACGTCATTACTTTTTTTGGTATTAGAATATTATATTGTACTAAAGTAATTTTGTTTAAACCAGGGGTGGGCAAACTTTTTTGGTCGGGGGCCAAAAATCGAGAAAAAAAGGTTGGTGGGCCAAGTAAAAACTTCTTATATAAAAAAAATACGATATACAAGTTTTAGATATTAGTTAGATATTTAATGAGATGAATGAAATTGCGATTTCATTTCCTTATATTGAGGTTCGAAGTGAGAAGTGCTTATTTTAAGGAACGAGGCTAAATGCTTGCCTATTAGTCTACTTCTAAAATCCTTTTTTCTAAGGTTCATAGTTGGAAAAACTTGTTCACATATATAAGATGAAGCAAATATAGGACTAATTTTTTGGGCATGAGATTAAATTTTGTAAACTAACTTTTGGTAACGATTTGTAAAGCTCAAACTTTAGTAGAATTAGAAACAACTGCTTCAGATGATTGTTAGATTGCAACTCAATTAATTCAAGCTGCAAATCCGACATCACTGTTTCATAATAACGTTGAAAGGCATGATAAAAATATCTAATTCTGTTTGAATGGCACTGAAATCTTGAAATCTGTGTTCAAATTCGAAATGGAGTTTTTTCAAGCCATCTTCATGATTCTTAAGCTTTTCCTTGTTTACTGAGGGTATTGAATTTAACCTCGAGAAATAAGACAAGTCGCTCTTAGCTAGCTGCCCAGCAAACAGATTAAGCTTCAGTTTAAAAGCTTTGAGATGGGGCCAGATATCATCGATGATTTGCATCCCTTGCATTTTAACATTCAAGTTGTTCATATGACAAAGAAGATCTGCCCATTCATCATTAAACGCATGGCACTCTAAAAATCAACTTTGCGTTTTTTAGTAGCTTTTTTTGGGTTAAAAAAGTTTACAAATAAGTCAAAAAGGCATTAGCCATTTCATAAATTTAATAATTTCCCCATTATTTACAATGATATATGTGTGTAATTTTTCCATACCCAATAAATGTTAGAACTCGCGCCGGCAGAAAAATCCACTCGTTGGACCTTAAAATGCTCAGTCTGCCACATGAAAAGTGCAATTCACCTATAGTAGATTCCATATGTCTGCTCCTCGAGAAAGACAGACCCTCGTTGGAGCCAATCTACAGTTATTCTATAAAGAATTTCTGCTTTCAACATATTACCAATTGAAGCTGACTGTACTAACTATTTTCATCAATTTATACTTCGTAGAACAAAAATAGAGAAAGTAAAAAGGTCATCAAAACTTTGTTAAAAAAGAAAGAACAAAAAAAAAAAACATCAAACAAAGTAGACAAGAAAATGGATGTATAATGTATATTGTTTATATTCGTCACGGAACGGCGAGTTAAAATTCTATCCGAGGGCCAGGTAAAACCTTCCGGCGGGGCATAGTTGGCCCGCGGGCCGTAGTTTGCCCATCCCTGGTTTAAACAAATAAAAATTATTAACCGAATATGTAAGTGGACACATTAATTAACATTTCAGAAAAAAAAGACTAGTTTTGTTAATTAACTAGCATTGTTTTTAACAAATGAAGCTGAAATGGCGTCTTGGGGACGATTGTAACAATAAGTAAAGGGACGAATGTAACAGCTGAAAATAAATAATCTTATGTTTACAAACCATTACTTAACCCTTTAAGAACCACCAATAGTTTCCTACATCATTTTTATTATGTTGCATGTGTATTATTTTATTTGTCATCTTTCACGGCATAAATTAAAATTTGTAACCCTTTAAAGTTAAAAGTTTAACCCTTTAGGTCTCTGCTCATTATTATTTTTACTCCTAAAATATCACTACTATTTTGATCAATAAAAAAATATATCACAACTATGATAATATGTATAATTAACTATGCTTTAGTTGAATTTATGAACTGTTACAATTGATCCCGTAAGTGGGAGAAATTGTAACAAGTGCACGACTGTCAAAAATTGTTAACAACTAATATTATAACATTTAAAATAAGGTATTTTTTTTTAGTAGAGGATAGTCTACTTTACTCGTCTGTCAATTAATATTTATAATATATTGGATTTTTTGTTAGTTAAAAATTGTTAAGTAAAAAATGTTACAATTGACCCCACTCTCCCCTATATATGGATGGTAAAAAGTATCGGTATCCTGAGTGTCGATAATTTTTACCTTAATTCCATCCAGAATTTTTTACAGTGTAAAATGACCAATCTAAAATGTAAAGGTTTGGAAAATCGTGTGTGGTGAACAAAAAGCAGTTACAGTTAAATTATTTTCAACCAAATATATTTAAGAAACGAGCTTTCCCATCAAAAGGACGTTTTTCATGCTGTAAAGTGCAACAACAACTTCTGAAATCATAACTCAAGTATAAATATTATTTTCCTGTCGTTATTCAGATTTTAAAGTTAAAATATTTTTACTGACAATTAGTATTTATAAAACGTAATGGAATTTTCTAATTGAATTACATATTTATTTTTTAATCGTTATATAAATGAGACTTAGCCACAAATCAATAAAAAATACAAATTCATTTTCCTAGTACCCACTCTTTTTAAAATTGAACCAATTTTGTCCTTCTAGAAGAGTGCATCCATATTTATATTTCGCAATGCAATGTAGCATTTTTACTATCTTTTTAAATCTATTCTTACACGAGATTGAAAAAGATATAAAACATTTATCCCCTGAGGTGCTACAGAAAACCACAGTAATTCAACAAATTATTTCTCAAACCGATTTAAAAGTTTCCAGTCATATAAAAAGAAAATTACTTTCCACCGCGTGCCAGAATTTTGTCCTAAAGGAGTAATGATGGAAAAATAATATATATAGTTCTACTCGAAATTCATGCTTTCTTATGAAATGTGTGTTTCTTCTTTTTAATAAAATATATGTTTTAGGTTGCCATTTGTATTAAAAAAATAACAGACAAGCAAATTTTTCGCTTTCAATTAAGAATTGCATTTTTTTAAACTTTTGTAAAATTTTAAGACAATATCGATTCAAGTGCACTTTACAAATAGTTTAAAATTTGCTTACAGCTATGTAAATTTAAAAAGACTATATACAGCAAAATTAAGTACTGCATAACATTTGATTTGTAATTGTAAATAAGAAATGAAACAACATAATTAGTTAATGAAAACTTTCCAAAACGAATACACTTGTAAACATTGTTTCTACAGCGCAGTGAATAAAAATGTGCTATTTATTTTATTTGACTTGATATTTATGAAATGATGCGATAAAAATTAATTAAAAGGAAAGTGAACAATTTTTTCTATTAATTTCTATTTTTAAGTGAAAAAATTCAAACAGTTTTTTAAAAATAATTAAAGTCAATAACTATTCTTTGTTCCTTTTATTGTGTTCACATATTGATTAAATAAATACATTTCAAAATGTTAGAAAAAAACCGAATTTGCTTGACACAGTTAAAAATCCGTTAATATCCATAATGTTTGAGAAATTTAAAATAAAAATGCACTTCTATTGTGGATTCTATTGTATTGTACCAGTTTCAAAAATTTATAAAAAGTTTATACTTTTTTTTTGAAGAAAAGTATCGGAATAAAACATTATATGTCCAATTTGCGAATAATTTGTTCCATTGTGAATAATATGTCCCATTTTTTATAAGAACAATACAAAAAATATGAAATAATACTATGTAAACAAACATATTAATGGGTATAAACAAAAATGTAAGAATTTTTCAAAGATACATCTTCTTTTATTTATTTATTTATTTATTTTTAAAATGAGTTTCTTACTCTGTTTTTTTATTAACGCCATTAAGGTGATAAAATGTCTTCAGTTTATTTCTTCTGATGCTTTTTTTTTTCAATATCCATGCACCAATAATATTTTTGAATGTTTTCCATAAACTATAATATAACTAAAATTAATAATCATTAATTGTATATAAAGTGGAGTTTATAGAAAAACATGTAATTTATATATTGGTAAAGCATCAGCTACTTGGCAGCTTAATTTTCTATTAACTGCATATTATTGCCAAATGAGATTATTTGGCGAGGGGAAAAGTCCATTAACGATAAGCTAGAAATTAACCTTTCACACCCATCAGATTGAGCGATTTACTGATGATCCCTATCGATTAAATTACGATTACGATTACGAACAGTAATTACGATAGAGATAACTTTTAATACTATCACAGAAAATTACTTAAACGGTGCATTAAAACTTTCACCATCTAATATAATCTTTCCTTAAAAAGTAATTAAATAGTAATTATAGATTAAAATATCAAATGCATTTTTCGATGCTTCTAATAGTTAAAAGTATAATTTAATGTAATTGCTTACATTATTTAATAAATGTTTACGTGTTTTATTCTATATAACGTATTATTGATTTCCGATGTTAATGCAATTTTCAATAAAGTGCTCATTCTCAGAAATAAAACTCTCACTTTTGACAATTCTGTGATTTTTGAACTGTATTTGGTTAGTTTTGAGAATAATTTCGTCTCGAAATCTCGTGATTTGTAATAAAACGTGAACTCTCAAATAAAACGCGAAAATGTTTTTTTACTTTGGAACTTCATCACAGTGCATTGGGTGAGACTTTAAACTAGAATGACGAAACTAGAATGCAGACTAGACCATGGAATCTAGAAGCACAACATAAGAGGACCGGTTGCATGATGGTCAAGGAATTAGCGTCATACCAAGAAGATCCCAGGTTTGAATCCCACTTCTGGCAAGGATGCAATTTATCTCTCCGTTATACCTGTCTTTCTTGTGTTGTTGGAGTGACGTTGATTTATTTATATAATGCCTACAAAAAATGCCAGCCATGCTTCTAAATTTTTTTTTGAGAAATAAAATATGCAAAAGATTACTTTTGATGAAATCAATTCCCGGCGATAGTTATTTCCTCCCTTTGACGAAATGTTAGCTCGAAACATATATCAGAAATGGTTTAGTCAAAATAGAAGAGAATTCCTTGATATTTGAATATTCATTTTTTTACAGTGTATATTTACTGAAATACTGTTTTGATATTATCTGCATATTGTAGATAGTTATATTTTCAAGTTGTTCATAGTAGCGTTCACGGTGACAATCACAAGAAATTTCAAATAGCCAAAAGAGTGTTTCTGTTCGTTGTGCTCTCATCCTGAGAAAAATGGAAATCCATGGATCTCAGTCTTTTCCTGTTCAATTCTTTGTTGATCTGAAATGGAACCAAAATTTCAAAATTGATAAAATTCTTCTTGATTAACTCTGACCTAATTAAATTCAATAAATTTAGGTTTAAAAATTTTATCAATAATCTAGAATTCCCAAGGAAATACTTTACTATTAAAAAATAATTGAGCATCAGACTTATCTGATCGCTATTAAACTCGTGCAAAAACTCAAACTGATGTTTTGGATAAAAGAAATAACTTTCAATTCCCTGTCTATTAATTAAGTTACTGGAGTTTATGTTATTTCTATAAATTATAATGAAATTTTAATATAATTTAAAATTATAATTAAAAATTAAGCTCAATTAGTACAAATTAATTGAGCTTCAGACTTATTTGGTCTCAAATAAACTTGTCTAAAAACTTGAATTGATGTTTTTGATAAAAGAAAAAAACTTTCCATTTCTAATGAATTAATTAATTTACTGGAATTATAGTATTTCTATAAGTTTCTACAGAAAAGTAATTATATCTAAGAATAATCGGATGAAGTTTATTTGTAGTTATAAAGTGCTTATTTCATATAATTGTGAATCTCAACACAAATTTCTTTTAAATAATGGTATCACGATTGGATTATTCGACAGATACTTGATTTAGTTGAGGATTGTCTTCCGAAACGAAGTAATGCTTAGCTTTATGCTACAACTCTAGCATTTAAGAATTGGTTAGATTACCTTAAAACATAATTAAGCGTCTATCTATATTTCCAATCGAGTAGTTTGATTTTACTTATTTTTTTCAATCTTTTTTCTATACCTGATCTTATAAATTTAGATATTTAATTAATAGTTTTGTGGGATTTCCATTTCAGCATATAAACTAATTTAATACTCGAACCTGCGGCATTTGACATTCATACGAAAAATCGAGTTTCTCTTTAGTATATTATCTTCATATGACTTGCTTATGTTTCTTGTTTATTACTCATTCTCGGGGAAGTCTTATTATGGTTATTTATGGTGTTTTGTCACCAACTGCAGAAACTGCTCCTGGGTTAACTGCATGATCGTTGTCCCTTAATAATGTTGCCATGTTGTCAGTACTTTCCATTTCCACCATAATTTTTTGCTTGGTAGATAATTCCTATTTTACTGTCGTTTTTGTAGTAATTTATAAATATTTATCAATTAAATTAATAGTATATATATAAATTAAATTAACAAAGAATATTTAACTAACTGTCATAGACCAATTTTCTACAGTTTAAATCCTCATAGATCGATCCATATCTGGCATAATAAATTGAATAACTATACAATGACACGCTGGCAAAAGAAAGCCTGACTTTCTCAATGTTCTTCGTTTCCGTTTACGGTCCTTAAAAATGTTCCCTAGAAACATTTTTTTTTGTTTATTAATTCTAACTGTTCTATTTATTATAATTTTTTAAATTAATCCGTATATGCAAATTAGTTTGATGTTTTATCACTGAGCGGTCTAAAAGAGTTAACTGTTAATTGTTTTAATAATTATATTTTTTTCAGTAACTGAAACATCTATTTGTCAGATAGATATTCTAATTAACTTGCCTTTATTAAATGAAAATTTTATTTTCTATTTAAAAAAGTTTTTTCCCCTCCAATTTTGTGCTTTGCGCTGCTTAAAAATCTGCTTATAGTAATAACTACATACGTTTGAAAATAAAATGTTACAAATTTATTATATGGTTTATATATGTATGAACTTGTTTCCTTATATGCTCATAAAACTCAGTGGCGCAATAGCCCAAAGAGGGCCAAGGCCTACCGTGCCCAGCTCAGTTTTCTTGATTTTGTGCTCTGGGGTGCTAAAGCAGTGTTCCGGTTGGGTGATCAGCCGAGCGTGGCACCCCCAGTGTTTAGTCCCCAAGCATGTTTGGCACTCATTTTATCGACCCACTGAAGGGCCCTCTTATATGGACTTATTTTAGTGGACATTAGAAAGCGGACACTGTTGAATATTCTGGTTTAAATAATGGTAAAAAGTAGGGGAGAGTGGAGTCAATTGTAAAATTTTTTATCTAACTATTTTTAACTAACAAAAAATCCAATATATATTATTGGTATTAATTGATAGACGAGTAAAGTAGACTACCCTCTTCTTGAAAAAAAAAACAACCTTATTTTAAATGTTATTATATTAGTTGTTAACAATTTTTGACAGTCGTGCACTTGTTACAATTGTCCCCACTTACGGGGTCAATTGTAACAGTTCATAAATTCAACTAAAACATAGTTAATTATACATATTATCATGGTTGTGATATATTTTTTTATTGATCAAAATAGTAGTGATATTTTAGGAGTAAAAATAATAATGAGCAGAGACCTAAAGGGTTAAACTTTTAACTTTAAGGGGTTAAAAATTTTAATTTATGTTATGAAAGGTGACAAATAAAATAATGCACATGCAACATAATAAAAATGATGTAGGAAACTATTGGTGGTTCTTAAAGAGTTAAGTAATGGTCTGTAAACATAAGATTATTTATTTTCAGCTGTTACATTCGTCCCTTTACTTATTGTTACAATCGTCCCCAAGACGCCATTTCAGCTTCATTTGTTAAAAACAATGCTAGTTAATAAACAAAACTAATCTTTTTTTTTTTTTTGATATGTTAATTAAAGTTTCCACTTACATATTCGGTTAATAATTTTTATTTGTTTAAACAAAATTACTTTGTTACAATATAATATTCTAATACCAAAAAAAAGTACTTACGTAGCGTGAAAATATCTTTTGTGATGTAACTCTTTCAAAAGTTCATAAAAATGGTTGCCAGCAGGGGTGTACATGTAGAATTATTAAATACACCTTGTGCGCCACCTAGGAACCAAATCTAGAACCCGACACTCGAAATTTTTGCTCTGTTACTATCGTGCCCTGTTACAATTGACCCCACTCTCCCCTACTGACACTGAGGGTGCCAGGGTTTACAGTAAAATCTAATTTTACTTTAAAAATATCGTAATTTTTACAGTAATATTTACTATAAATCTCTGAATAATTATGAATATAATTGAATAAACCTCATTGTACTAAAAACTACGATTGAAATTTTATAATTTATTAACGGTAAAATAGAGAATGCAGATGCCGCACTAAGGGTGCCAGTACTTTATACTATAATTTTATCCGGAATTTTTTACTGCGTGTTTAATGTTAGGTTTCTTCTCGAAATCATATAAAAAACATTTCAGTAACAGCTGCGATAATACTTTTCACGAAATGCTTCATTTGCAATTCAAAAAATATTTGTTTAGGTTATTTAAACTCATACGTAAAAGTAAAAACTTTCTTTTTTGACGTTTCTTTCAAATAGATTTTCATGTTCTATACGAAATAGAGAATTTAGATTAAATTTAGATTTAAAGTTTCTCCACCCGACGGCGAAATCAGATGGTATGTTTTCTTTGGAGATTAAACACCCTTTCAGTGATGAAGAGCAATTTGCATCTACTAAAATGTTAAGAATAGTAATCAAATTTTTGAAAATAATAAATAATTGCAACCTTTATTTTCAGTTTTTTTGCGAATATAATGCAGTTGTTAATAAGTTTCGAATTACATATTTTCTAGATTAGATCTAATTGGAAGGCTGATTCTATCAAATGAAAAAAATATTATATTTAAAGCGTTTTCCTTATTTGATATGTGAATAAATGAATTTTCAATGTATTTTAATAAAAGTTTCTAAATTAATTTTTTTTAAAGTTCCTAAATGCAAGTCTACTTGCTTAAATAAATTTACCGAAACTTAAATATTAAATAAATTTACAATATTGATAATATAATTGATAATAAATTTTTTGCTCAGCTATTCATTAATAATTTTGTGTACATTTGTATTCACATTCTGTTTACATTTTTTTAGTTATTTTGAAGGCATGCCTTAATTTTAAGCAACAGTTGAAATAAAACAATAAAACTCTTGTACACAGCATTTTGTCCAAATATGGTAGGTGAAATTGCGCACATTGGTAAAGAGATATTGTTATTCATGGTAGTTAATAAATCGTTAACAATACTTGATTGCACTTAAATAATATTTCTAAAATGTATACGCTATACTTTATATGATTTCTGTAAATGTAATCGCTATTTCGTAATCTAATATATAAATAAATCGTAATATTTTAATAAATAAACTGGTTTTCGAAATTATAGTTCTAATTATCACACGTTTAGTGTAAAATACAAAACAGGATTATAAATTTAACCGATAAATGCTTTTTGTGCCATGCTCTAAGGTATTCCGATAAACTAATCATATTTTACCACATTTACCAAATGTTATAACATATTTTAAAATCATATTTTATTATTAATTTTACCGAAATCATTACCAAAGCGCTTCAATAAAACTTCGCTATTCCCATAGACAAGAAACACGGTAAATTTTACCATATTCTGGTAGTTATGATTATACTTTTTTTCTCAGTGCACGGATAATTTCTTAACTTCCTCTTTTTCATATCAAGTGGAATCTCTTAACATTTCTGATATGTTACAAGTTATGCATTTGTTTGAATAAGTTTCTAAAAATTCTGTGTCATAAGTACTACTGACACTAAATTGATTTTAGTTGTTATAGTCGCTTGTATAACTACACTAATGAATTTGTGAACAGTTATGAATTATTGATAAAAGTTTGGAATTTATTTTTAATTATGATTTGAAATCAATATTTACGCTTGCGTACACTGTACTACCACAGTTTACATCATAAAACAGAAAGATGGTAGAAGCAGTTCGCACTTCATTCCCCAAATATTCTACCGCGAGTTTATTTTTCTTGCTTCGAAGCCACTGGATATATTAGATTACAGAGAATTCCACACCACTGTGACAAAATAAGTAAAAATACAATCCCATCAGACGCGGGGAATTGAACCACAATCTCAAGCCGTGGATGGCACGGTATTTAACGTAGGGTGACTAGGCTAGTAGAAAACAGAGAATTATATATATACAGTTCTAAAATTTCTATCACATGAATAATTTGAATTTTCATTTGAAATTATATCGAATGAAGTAATTAAAAGAAACCTTTTTTTTGTATTTAAAATCTAGGAATTTTATTCTCTGTTCAGATTCTGAATTTTATGTTATATTTACATTATACATTTTAGATAGGGAGGCAGGAATTAAGCTTATTACTAGTAGTACATGAAAAGACGATATTTTTCAAAACACGATTAGGAAATAAAGTTTAACGAAAATACATTAAAGGCATTCGTTATTTTATAAATTGAAAAAAAAAAGGAAAAATTTTTTCCGCAATGAATTCAACATTTACATTAAAATGCAATTTTAAAATGAAATAAACTGTTTTAATAATAAAAATGTTATAAGATAAAATGATCTATTAAATTTATAAAATGTAGGAATGCGAATTTCATATTTATAACAGAAAAATATATATTTACGGAACCGAAAACTCATTGTTTAATTTCCATAGTTGCTTTATTTATTCTTGAGCAATTGTGAATTTGGATAAAGAAAACTATTTTTAAATATAAATAGAGCATTCAAATTCTTTTTTATAGATGTTTTATTTTCATTCTATGGCGTATTTATTCCTAAAAAACACATTAAAGAAATGTTATGACAAACGAGAAAAAAACTATGAATTTTACAAACTAAATTTATCATAAATTTATGAAATTTGCATTTTCCTTTTAGTTTGTGAGATAGGAATTTTTTTCTCGTCTAAAAAGAAGCAAAATTTTCAAAATTCCAATTCTGAAGTGTATGAATTTTGTTTGGATAAAAATTATTAGTTTTTTTTGTTATATAATGATTTATCTATCTTTAATAAAGTTTTGAAAGTATTCGGAAACAATTGAAATGAACACGTTTTAAACTTTTTTTATAATTTCCCAAAGGAAATGCAATTTTATTTATAGTTATAAATAGTTTTTTGATTCTTAGATTTGATTCTCTTTTGTTTTTCATGAATCAAACAAACAAAGGAAAATTAAAACTCGATTTAACTACTGAGCAACTGGAACATTTAGCAAGACAAGGACAACTGTGCATGCAAGGTAGCAAATCCACAAGCGTGCAGCGTTAGTTCTTTAATGCTAGTTGACTCCTTACAAGAACGTAGTTTGTTCAATGTTTTTTCAGGTTACAAAGAAAACTGAACCATGTCATCGTTTTTCCTAAATTAGAAACAGTAGACTGAATTTTATTCCACCAAAAAATGAACTTCAATTCGACGCTTCGAGTTTATTGCATTTCGTATTGTATTTTGTTTTGCATTATTACATTCTAATATCTTTCCTCAGTTTGAGGGATATTTTTTATAGCAGAGAGAAATACGGACTTCACATTTCAGATTAAAAAAAATTTTAAATAGTGTCAAGAATACCATTTTGTTAGTGTAGGGTATACCGAACCATGGCCTGTGTACTTATAAACATCAGTTTAAAAGAAAAATTACAAGTGTTTACTAGGGTGCATCAAGTTACAACTCTTTATTTACAGCTAAATTTAATGTTGTTGTTGTTGTTATCGTGTCTATGTTAGTGCAAAGATTAGAGTCCTCCAAAAGTCTTGATAACAAGATTTGCAAGTTCTGAAGCCCGATGGCCATAGAGAATTTCGATGGGAGGTGCTCCAAGTTGAAAGAGGGAGCCGATAATGGCCTGGCAGTCAAAAACATGGTCTGGAGTTAGTTGCAAATGAGGACAGTACTTGCAGATGGGATAGAATTTTGTATGGGTGCGTGAGATCTTCATGCCCTTGAAATGTCTAGTACGTAGCCTAGCTATTGTAGAGGAGAGGTTTCTTGGGCAGTTTAGATCGGGGATTGTTGCCTTCCTGAAATGCTGGTTGTATATCCTTAGCTAAGTTTAAAACAAAATGAGAATGGCCAATCAACATGGACATTACGGATATAATTTATTTCAAACAAATAATATCCTCTGTGAAACGTATTGCACGAAATTTTGAATTTTTCGGTGTAAAAACACTAAAATTGCCAATGATTTAAATTAGGTTAAAACTGTTATATTTTCGGATTAGGAAGTACCACTTTGTGTTAAAAACTTACTTTTAATCCTCAAAATGCAAGTTAGCCATGCGCTCAGAGAAAGTTGAAATGGAACGCAAATTAGGTACAACTGCAAGACTAAGTTCATTTGGCCAGCGATGCTCCAAAGCTTTTCAGAACTCATCACTAATAGGTGGTTGCGTTTAAGGGTCAGCTATCCTTAACAAATAAAATAACTTACATGAAGAACCGGTTTAACTAATATAAATAATAGTTTTCTGGCAATTTTTTTCAAAAAATAGGATTTCGATTGCAAATTTTGTCGAGCTTGTCGAGCAATTGAAACCAGTCACATGGAATCATACGTACAGCGGCGAACTCGAAAGCTGCTTTTACAAGTAACCTCATTTCCACTTAATATAATTTTTAAATTTATTAAGTGACAATAATTGATAATTTTATGTTTAAAATAATTGAACATAATTATTTTAAAATGTTTCGTAACGATGACGAAAAGCAAAAATGTTTTTTTTTAAGCTTTTCTATGAGGATTAAACAGGACTGAAGCCATTTCTACTTACAGCGTTTAAATTCTTGTACAACTGTAGGTAAATTAAGGCTTGTCAATGCGCTCTTCGTTTAATTCATTCGTTCCTTCGGTTCTTAGAACTAGTGGAACAATAACGAACACTTTAGTGTTTTTTAATATAATAACTTTTGTGCAATGTTTCATTTCAATCAGTGATCTTGGTGAGTAATTCTCATGAATGGGGGAAAGTACACATTTAATCCAGGAAATAGAAAATTTTACCTGAAAAAAAAATGGCGCGAGTTTTTATTTTTGGATTCTTTCCCTTTTTTTTTTTTTTTTGGATTGATAAACACAGATTTGAATTTTGAGACCAAAGTGCTTCCGGTAAATAAATTTTCCCAGAAAATAAGGGAAATACAGTTATTTGCAGATAATTCTTTTATAGTTTGAGATAGTTGTAAATTTCTATTGGAATATTTAAAAACTAAAGAAAATTTCCTACGAAATCCTTACCTCCAATATGCAAATAGGGTAAAAAATGAAAGAGTTATGACTGCAAGGCTCCGGAAGAATTCTTCTATTCCCACCAATAATCGTAATCCCTCCCCCCCAAAAAAAAATTCTTATTATCTTAAAGGTCACCATTTCTCCTTTTTTGCTAGTTTTCCTAGATTTTTACTCAGTTTAGATTTCTAACAAAACTTATGTGAGCTTTCCTATTCCTCGCCCATGAGAAAACGGTTCACTCTTAACCCCCAGCTTCCAAATAACCTTAATTTTCTTAAATAATGTCCGAAAATAGGAAATTTGGTCTTTCTTTTTTAATTTTCATTCAAATAAAATTAAGGAAGTTCAACAAACTAAAGAAAAAATATTAGAAAAAAATTATTTATCAAATTTAATATAAAATTTACCTTTTTCTAATAACAATAATGTTCAAAGTATCCTAGATTGTTTCTAACAATTATCAATATCTTACCGTTTGCTATTAAGTCAATTAAATAAAATTATAAACAAATTATATATATATATATATATATATATATATATATGAGTCCTTAAAATTTTAATTTAATGACACAGACAGTATAGATATTGTGTTTTGTTAGATAATTGAAACCTTGAGTTATACTCGTAACCAAAAAAAAAAAAAAAAAGAAAAGAGAAATTAAAACTTTTAATTAACTTCACTTCTTAACTAACTGAAACATGAAACATAACATACATTCCCCTAAGAAAAGGAATTTGAATGTGTAATTTATGACACAATTCACAACCCTAGCTTTATTTTCATGAAAATAAAAAAAAGAGACGAAAATTCGTGGTACTAGGAAACTTTTTTAATAAAATTATGATTATTTGGAAGGTGGTGAATTAATTGGTAAGCCCTCTTCTAAGGGACTGGTGGGAATAAATTTATAAGGGTGGTGGGAAAACTCTCTCATTCCAATAAATTACTGTTAGAAGTCTAAATTGAGTAAAAAGTATGGTTATTGGAGTGATTTTGGGAGCTCTCTCCTCAAGGGTGAAATATATTTTAAACATATCACTAGATCCCACAAGTAAATTATTTTATAATTTTTTAAACGTCGTTAAAAAACCGACACAAGTTTGAATTTACGACTACCATTGTTCAACTCCGTATCCTTGTAATTTTGCATCCAATCTAAAAGACATGGGAACTCCTGGATCAGTACCCCTAGAGCTATTGATTTGTTATGGAAACTTTTTGGACTTTGATCTCTACAGATTTACCGTACACCAGTCACCATTTAATGCAGGAGGATTCTTCAGCTGGCTGGATTCGAACACCCGTTCTCACGAAAACGAGTGAAATGTCCTACAAATGCCACAAATACATAGAAATAGAGAATCCAAAGAAATAATCTAAGAGATGGTGACGTTCAGTACAGTTTATAAAATGATGTATCATTTCTGGCTCTAAATATTTACCAAAATATTATCAGGTTTAGTCCATTCTTATATTAAGTGAAAGGCGTATGTTGCCCTCAACGCACTCCTCGTTATGATGAATTGTGCTTTTAATGAGATCATCGCCTGAATGCTTTTAATGAGATTCTTAGTGCTCGACAAGATCGAGATTGAGAATTAAGGCCATTCCATTCAGTATAATATCATTCAACGACTGAACTTTGAAGCGAGCATTATGCAGAAATGATTCTATTGGAAAGCACTTTCTTGTTTATTACTATAACACCGGTTCTAAGGACCAATTTAAAAGTTTATCGCAAAACTTGATTTCAATTTACGGCCAGCCAATAATTTAATCGCTGTAAGTAGAAAAGGTTTACTACTTTTCAAGAAAAAGCTTTAAAAATTATTTTCGAATTTTCCAAATCATTGCCGAAAAACTTAAGATAATAATGTTTAGAATCTAATGCCTGAGCAATAAACGCAATCTTTTTTTCGGATTGATAGAAAAAGCTGAAAATAGTTTTATTTTCATATTTTTCGAAAAGTAGAAGGCCGGACGGAATCCCTTTCTGAAGACAGGGATTCAATTGTTCTTCACCACCTCTCCTTGTCACACAGCTAAAATATAAGGGACAATGAAGTTGGTAGTAGAAGCAACCTTAGAGTATGTGGTTGCATAGATATACTGATATTTTTTCTGGAGATAAAAAGAGCAACCTAATTTTTAGTTTTGTGACTGCAGCGCCATCTATTAATAACTATGTTGGTTATTATGTCATATTTAAAAATTGCCCCCGTTTTAACCCCAAGAAGATAAGTTGGGAAGGGTGAAGTTTTATACCAGTGACTGTATTTTTTTATGAAATATATAATGTATGTATATTTCGATTTTTTCATCTAATGCGATTTTTCGAGATACTTGAGAATTTCTGGGCATCCGGTATGTGTTCATTTATACTGTTACTTTTATCACATAGATGGTTTTTTCTCTATTTGGACCACTTTCTGTAGTTAGAAATCAACGGGTCAAATCCTAAAATACCTTTGCTAAATTACCATGTTTTCATTTACCAATATTCAGACTACATCTAGATCAAAAAAAGTTAAAGTTGTTCTACTATCAAAAATATGAGAAAATTTACTGTGTTTCTCGCTCAATAGAAACGCTGTAGAACTCGTTAAATTTTAAAGAAGCCAAAATTAAAACTTTGGAATTGATTTTTTAAAAATTACCAATAAAATATGGTTTTATAACATGTTTAAAAAATTAGTAAATGTAGTAATTTTATCAGGATTTCTAACTGCATGGCATAAGAACCATTCATTCTGTCATTTTTTATTAAATGTGTAGTAATACGAACTGTAATACTGAAAACCAGAATTTCCGGCAAACCGTTATCATATGAACAAAAAAATTACCAAATGAATAGCTTAAATACCGTATATTTTTAAATAATCAGAATTATGCTGTTTTTTTCTTCAGGAATACTATAGAGTAAGTTAATTTTGCCAGAATATTTTTTTCATCACTTTTTTTTTTTTTACATGAAATTTAATACTCGGTCTCTTAAATACCATTGATTTGCATTTTTTTTTCTCTTTTTATTTAACATTTAATTGATTTCTCGCTTTTCTTTAACTTACAAGGTCGATTTGCTGCTGCTTTTAAAATAAGTTGAATACAATTTTAAGCACTTCTACTCTTTTAAACTTTTCTCATACTAGTTGTAAACTGAATTGAAGTCTTCAGTTTGCTAAAGTAAGCAGAAAAAGTAATTTTAAACTTTTATTCAGTTCAAACACTTTAGGAACGCTCTGGAAAGTAAAGAATATTTTTATTTTCTGTTGAGATCACAAAGGTTTTTAAAGAAGGATGAGCAGATTAGTCTGTTCTTCTTTGAAAATTTTAAGATTATTTTTGAAACAATGAAAATACTTAAAAATTATTTTATGCTTCTGAAAGAAATTTCGGTGGAGAGGATTTTATTTTACAAATGAAGTTATAAAAATATCCAAATTTAATCCAGCAACATTGTTTGATTTAATTTACAATTAGTAAGAATCGTTAATTTAAAGTGAATATTAATTTATTATGAATAAGCATTAAAAATACGATTCTCGACTAAGAAATAAAAAAGTAAATAAATGAATAAACACAATATGTACATATACATTAATAATCATTTGTGAATATATATTCATGAAACTCCTATTAATGAAATGTCTCCTAAACAAGTTTCCAATTATGCTTAAATCATTGCGAATTTATTGACCTTTGACGTTATCTCTATTTCCCATTAGCCTAAGGTATATGCGTCTCTCTCTAATTAATGAAACTATATATTACTGACAAATAAAGAATGTAAAGTAGATATGAAGAATTGAAAAATTTATGAATCAGAAGAAATAAATAACATGTTGATGAGTAAATTAATTAAAAATTATTTCACCAATCTTTAAATATCGCTAATATCTTACTCTGTTTACTGAGAAAATATGGTGGTAAGATAACCAATACAGCAAGGGACCCATTATCTTGGAATTCATAATTGCCTTATCTTATGTCTCCATCCTTATTAGCTGACTTGCAAATCGATATTTGGCGTTTTACAATTAACTTTGAAGTGAGATAGATATAATGACATTGTAAAGTCGGGAAAGTCTTCATAATCGATATATATATAAGAGCCCATAATTAGGTTTATATAAGATCTTTGGTGTAACTATTAATTTGGTTTAAAAGATTTTTGTTTCTTAAGTACAATTTCATGATTAATAAAATCCTGAAAGAGCGTTAAAACATGAATTTTTTTATTTCAAAATATACATAAAAACAACCAAATTTGCTATTAATATAATGTTAATTAATAGCTCTATTAAGTTAGATTTTATGAAATTGTTATATCAATTTAGATTATTAGTAAAAACTCTATTTATGTTTATAATCGTTTTATCTGATATTTTAATTATTTTTCATTAATTTAAATGGTAATTATTATTTAATTATTTTCCATTAATTTAAATGTACCCGTTTAAATCTTGATACCGAGAAAATTACTAATCAAAAATCGACCATTCTTGTAGTAGATACTATTTAAACTATTGGAATTTGGTTTTTAAAAGAAAAAACATATATATTTCGTCTGTTAACAGCCTTTGGATTAAAACGGCAATGTAATAATATTGATGAGGTAAAATAGGATTGCAAGTACTGAAAATTTACAATTTATATGAATTCTAATATTGGCATCGTATTTCATTCGTAATTGCACTTTGAACTCCGATTTTACAAACAATCTGGCTTTAATGTCAAGCTGCATGCATATCTTTATTTAGAAACGCTGTTATTTGAAGTTCACAGTAATGCGGAAGAAACTCATAGCTCACGTGCAAACACCATTAAAGCACTTATTTCAAGAGGATAAGTAACCTTATTTTTATGTGGAAAATCTGTAAGCAATTAATTTTTGCAAAGGGGAGACTTAAGCGCTAAAGTGCTTCATAAAATATACGTTTAAATGCGATTATAAATGTAAATGTGATGTTCGCATAAAAATACAAGAAAATTATAATTTTCTATACTTGTTAGGCTTAAATTATCCCCAAAATGGTTTTTCAGCGTTTTTTTTAACCCCTGGTGGCAACAGAACCAACTATTTAAAAAAAATCATCATGATCGAAATGATATCTACTCTAATTTTGGTTGGATAGGGTGAGAATTATCGGGTTTAAATCATCTCTAATTTAATTATGACCAACATCTATGCATCCTTTGCCAAGATGCTTATTCTAAGTAGAAAAATGAAAGAAGCAGTTGAATTATGCAAATTATTCGCCAGATTATATTAAGAATAACGGAAGAGATAACGGTGCATTAATTGTTTTTATGCATCATTTCTGGAAAAATTACAGCGTATTGTTATCGTAATGACTCGCCTGGTAAAAAAAAAAAAAAACACACAATATAATTCATGTTACAAAATCCAAAGTACACGGTATTTAAGCCATTCATTTTATAATTTTTCCTTTTATATGGTAACGGATTACTGGAAATTCTTGTTTTTCAAAATTATGATTCTTATTACCACGGAATTAGTAAAAATGGTAAATAATGATTTTTATACCTAGCTTTAAAGTGTCATGATAAAATGATCAAATTTTATCACATATTGTTAAACCATATTTTATTGTTACTATATATTTAATTACAATATAACATATTTTATTTTTTTTTGAGTGCTTTGGTGAAATGTAAGTTTTTTGGTGCTACCGTATATCCAGAAGCATGTTAAAGTTTAATACATTCTAGAAGTTCAGACTTTATTATTTTTTTGCAATGTTTGAAATTAAGGAGTATTCTTTTCATTTTCCTCGACAAAAATTATTCATTTTTACTTACATTAGAAAAATACTGC
The DNA here is from genome assembly GCA_949128135.1 of Parasteatoda lunata. Lineage (NCBI taxonomy): Eukaryota > Metazoa > Arthropoda > Arachnida > Araneae > Theridiidae > Parasteatoda > Parasteatoda lunata. Next base: position 62,906,906 of record OX421977.1, read on the forward strand.
TATGGATTGAGAACTTAATTTTTAAAACAAAGTAGGAGATAAGACTTGGATATTCAGCTAGAACATGTTCTTTACAGCACTATGAAACTTCAAATTTTCTACACACAGTGGTAAGAGTTACTGATAATATAAAACGGGGCTATGCACATTCTAAATTAAAAGTAAGGAACATCAACTTGAACATCAGATACTTCTATTTATCTAAATTACCTTAATTTCTTTTTTTTATAGTAATTATTGATAAAAACTGCTTTCAAATGTGGGTACAGTATTAGCTGTGGGTAGGGTGGTATCAAAAGTCCCTGTAGGAAACAATACGATTTCTCTGCTGCTGACTGTTATCACAATTTAATTATTTGGCGACTAACCGGACAAGCTCGTCTAATGATTAAATTACAATAAAACAGCATTTATGAGCTTATTTTAATAGAACTCTCGACAATAACTAATAGTAACATAAAGGGACGGGATAGCCTGCTCGGTTGGGCGCTGGGCCCATGTACAAGAGGTCGTGGGTTCGATCCTCGTCGGCCGTAGACTCCCCGTGTAGTAAATGGTGACTGATGCACGTTAAATCTGTCGAGTCTCAAGGTCCTCCATGTTTCCATAAGAAATCAATATCTCTGGGGGTACTATTCCAGGAGTTTCCTTGTCTTTTGGATTGGTTCGAAATTACAAGGCTACGGAGTTGAACATTAGAAGCCGTAAACGTATGAAATTGGGTCGGCTGTTCAAAGACAGTTATAAAATAAAAAGATAGGGGATAGAGCGTTCGCCTTCCAGTGCCGCGAACCGGGTTCGAATCCCAGTCGATACGATTTCCGCATCCGGCTTGCACCGACCACAGTGCTGACGTGAAATATCCTTAGCGGTAGACGGATCATGGGTTAGAGCCCCCTTGCCGTCAAGCTAACCGTGGGAGGTCCTCGTGGTTTTCCTCTCCATGTAAAGCAAATGAGGGTTAGCTCCATAAAAAAGTCCTCCGCAAAGGCAAATTTCTAGCAATACTCGATCCAGGAGTTCCCTTGTCTTCTGGATTTGGTTCAAAATTACAAGACTACGGAGTTGACATTAATAATCGTAAACCCATAAAATTGGGTCGGCTGTTCGACGACGATTATAAAATATAAATTTATAGTAACATAAAATTTAAATATTCTTGAAAAAAATGTGCAAGTTGAAAAGCACACGAACAACGCGTCCATAATAGGAAAGCGCCTCTAGCAGCGTAAGATGACATTTCTGGTCTGTATGATGTGCCCTACTTCCCCTAGAACTTTATATACATAATACTTATATATATATAATACTTATATACCTTTTTAATGAAATTATTTTTTATTAAATTATTAGTACTTAGTAAATTATTATTTATTAAATTAAAATAATTTTTATCTATTACATTTTTTGCTAATTGAAACTCTAAGATTTAATAAAATTAAAAATTAAGTTTTGGACAAAATTATTCGCTGTTTAGTAAAATTATATTATTTAGTAAATAAACAATACGAGTTTTAGTTAAACCTGACATTTAAATTCGTCTCTCTTAAATCTAGCTTTTTAAAATTAATGGTTTCAGGAACTTCTGGAACAAGTTTCAAAGAGTTCAGTTACCTACGCAGTTAATCATTAAAACTACTACACGTGAAGTTACTATTTTCTAATGACTTTCACATACATTCAATAAAATATTTACATAAATTAAAACAAGCAATGAAACAGGAATCTATCACAAGTAAGTTAATGTAAACCGGAACTATTAAGAGTTTTTTTTTTAAATATATGCAACGTATTTTCTAAAAGTATTGTGTATTTGCAGTATTTATTTTTTACGAAATGTTGAAATTATAAAAGAGTCATTAGTGTACTTTACTTTATTTTCTTTGTTTTCGATAATGCGATTTTGAAGCTCAAATTCTAAATAATTTATTTCAAACTTCTTAGAAAACAAAATTATTTTGTAAATAACTTAGAATTTTTAATTTCTAAATAAAATTATCCAAATCTCTCCAATTTTCAACCAGACTAATCGCTACCTAGATCACATATCAATTTTTAAATGAATTTTATATTAAAAAAAAACATTTTTGTCTATTTTCTATATGAAGAAAATTTTTTTTGAAAAATTACTGTAATCTATGGTAACGACATTTTTAGTAAATTTTTATTTTTTATTTTGGTTAATAGAATGATATTTGAACCATTCATCTGATAATTTTTATATTTCTATGATAACGGTTTACCGGAATTTCTGTTTTCAAAGCTATAGTTCTTATTACTACACATTTAGTATAAAATCCAAAACTGTAAAGTAGATTTAACTGAAAAAATTGTTTTAATGCCCTGCTCTAAGGTATACTGATGAAATAACCAAATTTTACCTCACTTATTAAATTTTATCACATATAATGAAACAATATTTTATTGACAATTTCTTACCAAAATACTCACTGAAACGCTTCGGTAAAAATAACATTACTTTTTGTTTTTTAATGGAACAAGAAACACAATATATTTTACCATATTCTGGTAGTTTTAACCATACTTTTTATTCTGTGTAAAACACTAAAAGTAAAAACAGATTTTAAATCTTCTGAAAATGAATAGAATTTAATATGTAAGCCACATTTCAAACATATCAACCTTTTAGATGCAAAAATGAACTGTCTTCTCTATCTCTATTTCTACTGCTCATACCACTTCAAAAATGTATTTCACATGCCATAATAAACATTATTTAACTTTATCATTTTAGAATTTAATTCTGGGAAGTCATGCAATAATGTAAAACTACATATACTGTAAATTCTTTTTTTAAGTTTTCATTTATATAAAATTAAAACTTGCATGAGAAAAAAATTACTTTAATTTTAAACAATAATGAGTTTATTTGTTTAAACTTTTTCCTATAGAAATAATTATAAGTAAAGACATTTTTTTTATAAGAAAAACAAAAGTATGACCTTTAGAAAAACTATAGACGTAAAATGTTTTTTGATGTACTTTAATGAACTGTGTTTCATATTTTTCTAGTTTAATAGTATTTGCTTTGTTTTTTTCAAGTCATTATTAATTTTGAGGTAACTTTTGGGCATTGTTAAATAAATTTGATAAAATATTTTGAGTTTTTTAGCTCTTATGTTCCATTAAGTATAGATAACAAGCAAACTGTGGCAACTATATATATCAAATTATTTTATAAAAACATGAAAGTAATTAGTAATAGCCTCAAAACAATTTCTGATATATTGGTATCAGAAAAAATGATTCCTTTATCCTGAACTAGAAAATAATATCAAAATTTTGACTGAGTATTGAATACTTTAATGAAATAAATATGTTTTGAAAAGTAGGTAAGATTTTGAAATTTCTAAACTTAGAAATTTTAAGACACAATATCGAAATGTGAATTATGGTTAGAAACTTCAGAGCAAAATTGTTTTAAAAAGTCAATATAGAATTTTTATTTTTTTTAAAAAATAGTCTTTGAATAATTTCGTGTTGCTTCTCATTTTACCTATCTTAGGAGAAGTTTTATTTCATCTATCATTTCATTTGCATTTTGGTTTTGTTTTAATTCCCCTATCTATCTGTTCCTCAATTTTTGTGTGCCAAGTTTTCTATTTTTAATAATTTAAATTAAACTTTAATCCCTTATTCAACGGCGGAAGGTGAAAGAAGCGTTTACTCTGACCTGCAAGTCCCAAGAGTCCAAGAGCATGCTTAAGTGTACCTACACGGGTTCGAATCCCAGTCGATACGAATTCCGCATCCGGCTTGCACTGACCACAGTGCTGACGTGAAATATCCTCAGTGGTAGACGGATCATGGGTTAGAGTCCCCTTGCCGTCAGGCTAACCATGGGAGGTTCTCGTGGTCTTCCTCTCCATGTAACGCAAATGCGGGTTAGCTCCATCAAAAAGTCCTCCACGAAGGCAAATTTCTCCCAATACTCGATCCAGGAGTTCCCTTGTCTTCTGGATTGGGTTAAAAATTACAAGGCTACGGAGTTGAACATTAGTAGCCGTAAACCCATTAAGTTGGGTCGGCTGTTCAACGACGGTTATAAAATAAAATATAAAATATGAGATACAAGGGCCGGGATAGCCTGGTCGGTAGGGCACTGGGCCCATATCCAAGAGGTCGTGGGTTCGATCCTTGCCGGCCGAAGACTCCCCGTGTAGTAAATGGTGACTGATGCACGTTAAGTCTGTCGAGTCTCAAAGTCCTCCATGTTCCCATAACAAATCAACACCTCTGGGGGTACTGATCCAGGAGTTTCCTTGTCTTCTAGATTGGTTCAAAATTACAAGGCTACGGAGTTGAACATTAGTAGTCGTAAACCCATGAAATTGTGTCGGCTGTTCAACGACGGTTATAAAATAAAATATAAAATATGAGATACAAAATGAGAGTAACGAATTTAGAATCGGCATTCTTAGGCCGCCAAAGTCATTACTCCTAGTTTTATACACTCTCAGAATTAAAACTATCAACAATTATTGAGCAATACAGTTCAGCAATTATTGAGCAACAATTTTTGAGTTTACAATTCAGCAATTACTGAGCAGTATTTCGCTAATTTATAGAATCATTTCGTCACAAAATCACGTTAATTGCAAGGAAACTCAATGTCTCAAATATTTGACAAAAACATATCCGCAACTCAAAACTTTATCATAGTGCATTGGGAGAGATTGTTAATTAGAACGAAACTGCATGATCGAAACTATTGTAACAAAGTAAGCCGACCGGGTGCATGGTGGTTAAGGAGTTGGCTTCGTACCACGAAGACCCTGGGTTTGAATCCCAGCTTCAAGCATTGGTGTGGTTTATCTCTTTGTTTTTCTGCTGTTGTTCAGGTGACATTGATCAAACTATATGGGGCTTGCGGTAAAGTGATTATTAGAAATGTTAGTATATTAGGCACTGCAAGAATGTTTTTTTTTTTTGAAAAATAAAGGGACAAAGCTATGACGATAACTATTTAGTCACTTTAACGAAATTGTTACTCGGAGCATATACAAGAATATGGTTTCGTCTAAAACAAAAGTCCGGTGATATTTGAGTAAAAAATTTTTATAGTGTATATGATACCGAGGATCGTAATTTGAGATTCACGAGATCTCAGATCAAGGTCCTGAAAATGTTAACAGTAAAATTCCTCATCTACGTCCCCCTTAAGATTCAAAATAAAACAAAGTTAGAACCAAGTGTCATTGCTTCATTTGCAAAATTCCAAGGTGTACGGTAATAGTGCAAGAAATCGTTTCAAAATGCTTCTGCACAATTCATTAGATGAAAGATATTCTATACTTTTTTAATGCTATAAATAATTGTTTCATAATTTAAGTGACAAAAATTAGCGTTTTTTTAAGATTTCTTTTAAAGTTGTTTGCGCTTAGTTAAAAATCTAAACGTTTTCGTTGTCATTTCGCAATAAATTAGTCTCGATTATTTATTTTTTGATCTACGCGTTCAGAACTTGTTAAATGTAATTTAATTTTAAAATTATTGAATACTGGACAATAGTGTTACCTCATTTAGTGTGTTGGGGACTGAACATAGTTACAGAGATTATTTCAGCAATCAGTATCAGAAAAAAGCCGCACATATTAATGACATCACATCATTTTTTTATAGTTATTAACTCCAAGAAAAAATGCTCATTAACTAGAAAAATAATATTTTACTTAGAATATTAAACATTTGAGAATTTTTGTGAAAGTAACGATCAGAAACTTATAAAGAAAATTTATTTTAAAACATTATTTAATATAAAAATATTCGTACAAAGCAGTTTTAATATTATGTACATTTTGTACAATGTTTGAAAATGAAATCAGAATTATGATAACAATTCTAAATTCACGTTCTTTTAACCTTCACGTTCACGTTTTTCACGTTCTTTGGTTTTCCTCTCCATGCCATGTAAATGTGCGTTACTTCCCCTAAAATGTCCCCCACGAAGGCAAAATTTCTTCTAATACTTGATCTAGGTGTTCCCTTGTCTTCTGGATTGGGTTTAAAATTACAAGGTTACGGACATTAGTAGTCATAAATCCAAAATTGGGTCAGCTGCTAAACGACGGTTATAAAATAAAATAACTCTGCCCTTATGCAAAACTGTCCATTAAATGACACTGGGGAAAATAGAATAAAAATGTACAATAATCAAAGCAAAATAAATAAAAGCAAAGTTATGATGATTGCTGTTTTCTAAAACATTTAATGTGTATTTTAGAAAGGATTTTCAAAAATAAATAATTAAATAAGGAAAGAAAGAAATAACCTCTAAAAGTTTTAACACTACTCTTTTTGATAACGTTATTTTCATTTTTAAATTAATCTTTTTTCTTTTCAATTATATTTAAGGGTTAATGTCCAAAAATCTTTTTTAAGTACTTTGATTTCAGTTTAAATCAAATAAACTTGTTTATTATTCCTATAAATATAAATATAGATAAAGATACATATAAATATAAAATATGTCTGAAGTAAAAAGTAATAAAAAAAAAAATTTCATATTTCAAATCAATATCAATATCAATATCAAAATCAATACTCGCAATATCAACAGGAAGATATATTAGAGTATTGAATTTCCTGAGATTGAAAAATTTAATAATGTTCATGAATTTCTAACCTAAATTACTTATCTTCCCTTCCTTAAAATAAAAATTAAAGTTCAGATGAAAAATAAGATTCTGATTTATTTTCTTTACACATTCAAGAAATGAGATATATTTGAGTAATTTTCAACACTAGTTAGGCAAAGACTTTTTTAGGAAAAATATGATGAAGAATTTTACAAAGCTCTGTATATATATTTTTTTATCAAAATAACAGTAATTTAAGCTTTTACTGGAAGCAGACAAGATTAAAAAAAGTAATGTTAAATGGGATAATAATTCAAAATTTAAAAAAAAAATTACAACTTTTTAATTATTAATCTTTTAAAATATTTAAATATTTTAAAATATTTTAACACCCACTAAATGTCTCCCACTAACTCACCCACTAAATGTCACCCAATAACACCCACTAACACCTACTGAATGACTGGAACAGACATTCATGAAGTAACTTCAAATAAATAATGGATATTAGAGTTTTTAATATAAATTCATTTAAATGAAAAACAATTTACAAGTTTTTATCTTAAAAGCATACATTATACTCAGTCTTATCTCTTCCTTGATGTTGTTGAAATTTGTATGCGCGTTCACTTAAATTTTAAACCTTACAAGTGTTTAAAATAAACTTTTTTAGAGAACATTTACGATATTTTGGATGCCAGTTAATAATACATCTTATTCATAAATTATAATTCATTGCTTCATTGATGATAGGACTTTTTTCTAAGAAATATTAATGTGTTGATATTTAAAATATTCTAATTAAGCTTAAAAATAAATAATCTAAACAAATTTTCTTTTGGAATTTAGTTTTTTATCAGAATTTTACCTGTTTTAATTTCCCCAGGAGAGTGCTTAGAAAATCAACTCATTCAATTAAATACACATGAGTTCGTATTATTCTGTTCCCCATTCCCACACAAAATTGAATTTTTATTCTTTAATACATCTTTTAAAATGTGTTTAACTAATTTTAGGAAGCCGTATTAAAATTTTGCAAATATTTTTGTAAGATATTTCAAAAGATTTTTACGGCGGAATGAACACCAGGTATGCAATGCAAAATAAAATAAAAACGCATAACTAAATTGAATTACATTTATTCCAAAAATATTCGGATAATACGAAATTATTATGATATAAATATTTAGAGCCGTGAGGGCTCAGGGGACAGTGCGTTTGCCTTCCAATGAGGTGAAGTGGGTTCGAATCCCAGCGATGGCTGGTAGATACGATTTCCGAATGCGGTTTCCTCCAACCGCAGTTCTGCCATAAAATATCCTCAGTAATAGACGGATTATGGGTTAGAGTCTATTTGCCGTCTGGTAAACCGTAGGAGGTTTTCGTGGTTTTCCTCTCCGTGTAACGCAAATGCGGGTAAGTTTCATGAAAAAGTCCTCCACGAAGGCAAATTTCTCCCAATACTTGATCCAAGGGGGTTTCCTTGTCTTCTGGTTTGGGTTCAGAATTACAAGGCTGAACATTAGCAGTCATAAACCCAAAAATTGTGTCGGCTGTTAAATGAAGGTTATAAAATAAAATAAAATATCAATATTCAAATAAAAATATTTAAAAAAAAGCTGTTCCATATTCATATTTGCGTCTTCCTCTTACTTTAGATCACTGTGGATTGACGAATATTTTTTATGTGGTGTTAACTACTATAGATAAAACTAATTTTAATAATACATAAGCTACCACACAACTTTATTTAAAATTTTCTGCCTAAATATTATAGTTTTAATCCTGACAAACAAGCCATAAATTTACTTGACAAACAGACATAAAGCATAGAGCAACTGTTAATGGCACCTCAAACTTAATTACCCTCCATTCAAATTATTTTCCTATAAGCTTAACTTCTCAAGAGCATCTAAAATTTCCATCTTTTCAATGGAACTTGAAGTTTCGTGGTATTTCAATAGCTATTCTTGAAACTTAAAGTAAACTCTAAGTATACATATTCTTGAAACTCATAATGCTCTTACAACAATACCGTTGATAACTTTTACATGACGAAAATTAAACTTATTCTAACCATTCTTTCTTTTCATCCATGTAATAAACATATAAATCTTGCTTTATTTATTCAGCTGGGTGTGATTTATTTATTCTGTTGTATACTTTAAAAGTTAAAATTAACAAGGTTCTTCATTGTAATTTAAATATGCATGCATTCATTTCATTTTCCTGCTGGACCGATTTCATTGGAAACTGTTATTGAATTGAAATTCCTAGCACACTTTAAAAGCTTATTGATCTGCAATTCTTTGTATTCGAGGTTTAATGAGAACTTAGAATATACGGTTACAAATATCTGTGATGTATATCTTTTCCTCATTCCATTATTAATGTATAGATTTTTAATAAGGTAATCAATATTACAAATAACTATACATCGTCTCTTTCCCTATGTGTTGGATTTACATTTGCAATAAATTTATGTTCTTTATTAAATTTGTATTACGAACGTTTCATATCTGAAAAGATTTCAATTTAATCCATAAAATGTTGCTTTTAAAAATGTATGGTTAAATTATTGCGATAAATATGTAGCAAATATTTTTCAAATATACTATATTTTATTAGCCTTTCACATATATCCTATTTTCCTTTTGTAAAGAGACGTACTTGAAAGTGAATATAGGATAAAATTTCTTTTAAACTCCCTTATTTTGCATCGATTAACAAATCTTTTGTCTATAAATAGTCTAAGGTTTGAAAATTATAAATAAGATAAATGTATTTTCAGCTTTGTTTCTTTAAAAAGCAATGATTTTTATTTTTATTAAATTGAATGGAAGTAGTTCATAATTATATATAAACTTGATCATGACTTTATTTTAATGTATGGGTCATTTTTAAATTCATTTAGAAAATGAGAGAACAGGACAAAATTTTGCTATAACAGAATGTATAAGTTTTAAAAGTAATTAAACACATATATTTATTTTACATTATTTGAATGTTTTAATAACAGTTATTATTTTAATTTTTGCTCTTTTTCCCTGGTATGATAATACTATTCTAAAAAGTTTTGTAATTAATAATATACCTAACTTAAAAAGTATTAATTTGATGGTGAGATCAAAGAAATCAGAGATAATAATTTCAAAAATTCAGATAATATTTAATATGTAAGTAGTGAAAATTTCAAATATAAGCTTCTTAATATTATGCATAAAAATTTTTATGAGTTAGTTATGTTACCGAAAAAATAAGTAAACGTTGTTTACTTTTTTTTGCCCTGTTTCTAACAAATGGTAGCAGACATACCCGTTACAGAGAAAATTTACCGTGCAAATATTCAAAAGGCCACATTATTCTTAAATAAAAACATTAAAAATCCACTTCAAAGAATTAAAATTTACAAATAAAATAAGATTTACAAAATAAAATATGATTATAATAAACTATATTATGGTTTAATAACTATATGAATGGTTTTCATATAAAATACAAAATCAGATCGTAAAATGCTTCTACTACTAGAAAGATTCTATCCTTTAAAGTTTAAACCAAACAGAAAATATCCTAAATACTAATAATACCTAAATACTATCCTAAAATATCCTATCCCCTATTAAGCTAATAGCAAGCACTGACATTCCTAAATCCCAATGGTGTTTAAAATGTAAATATGCGCACAGTAAGAGATTTTAGCATTAACTTATGGATAGAATTGTTAAGGGTTTTTAAAACCTTTTAATTTTAATTGTATGTAATTTTGAGTATTTCAAATTATATACATTCAATACAAATAGAATATTCATGACTGCACTTTAGAATATTAACCGCAGTTATTAACGTACAGTAGTAAATTATTTGTAACTCGAATGATGATTTGAGCAAAAATTATATTTCGGAGAGCTAATTTCTTTGAAATACTATTTTTTCTTAAATAATGTCATTTGCAATTTGTCAACTAATGCTCATGTTATAAGGCGAAATAATCTGAAATTTTTAACTTTCGCAAGAACAAAATATTTATTATTATAAATCGCATAGAATTAATGAAAATGACCCATCTGATATTGAACCTATATATAGATTAATGTGTGGTAATATGGGCCAATTTTAAATTTTTACTTCTTACACAGAAAGTAATAATTCAAAATTTAATAATTTGGAAAGAAATACATTATGTGTTTGACTATTACAGCTTTTTTGTGTACGAGTACTGTACTCTTTCGTACAGCATCACCTAGGTACAATTTGGTACAATATCATCCAGTTACATATGTTCCACCATGGACTATTGAATATTACTCCTAAGAGGACTCTCCTTTTAATTTTTTTTTCTTTTCTAATTTTTTTTCTTTTTTAAATTTGTAATTAAAGTGAAATAAAACAAGTAATTGAAACCAAATTAATTCAAATTAAATTATTAATATAATTATATATTAAAAACCAAGATAAATAGCATTTCTCTGTTCACGTGGTATTGGTTTACCGAAAATTATAGTTTTCAAAATTATTTTTCTTATTATCACACATTTAGCAAAAACTACGAAACTGAAAAGTAAGTTTAAACAAATGAATAGATTTTCTGCCATGTTCTAAGGTATCATGATAAAATTACCGAATCTTACCGCATTTCTCAAATTTCATCACGTTTTACAAAAAAATATTTAAAAAATTTAATTTAGTTTCGTTCACTAGTTTTTGTTAATTTAACAAAACTCATTACCAAAGCTCTTCAGTAAAATTTACCAAGCTTTTTTGGTGCTCCCATAGACTTAGAAATATACAGGCATATAATGTATAATGTACAGAAATATAAATGTACCGACATATAATGAATAATGTACAAAAATATAAATGTACCGACATTTTACCATACTCTTGTAGTCTTAACTATACTTTTTCTCTCAGTGAAATACCTACAGTGATTGCTGCCTTAGTCTAAAAATAGTTTAGAAAAAGGCAAGATTCCTCAATAAGGAAGAGCCCTTTTAACAAAAAATAATTTTTTAAAAAAGCATAATTATTCCAAGCATTAACATTTATTTATTGTTACACAAACATACAAACTTGCGTGCTCATTACAAAGTAAGATTTATTATGAACCCTTTTTTTATAGGACATTATGAAGTTAGAGAATGGCATACCCCAAAGTTTCGTAGCGTGGAGGTGGCGCGTTCGAACGCCGCAGTATCCTCAGATGTATCATTAATATGTTCTTTACCATGTGATATCTATCTGATCTTCGGCGTAACAAGAGCTCAAATGTCGAACTTAGTAATGACACACAAAGCCGCATATATAGGTGTAACATTAAATGAATAAATACAAATAAGTAGTAGTTTATTTCCATCGCCCTAGAGCTACACAATGTGCCATTGGCGACAAAATATCAAATAAATAGATGCATCCAGCGTGAATGGATTCGAAAACCTTGTTTTTACGCTACCATTTTTGGATGGATGTAGATAGAGTTTGATGCGTAACATTAAATTGTTCAGCCTTGTTCAGACATTAGTATATTATTAGTATATTAGTATATTATTAGTATATATAAATCATATTTTTTACAGTTTTAAAAGCTGGTGGATGCTAGTTTTTATCTTAAAGAAGTAAAAACCACTAATAGACCAAAATTGTAGTAGAAGTGGTACTTTATTTACGTTTCACTAAAACTGCATGATGGGTTATTGGTGATGGTCTGGATAATATCCCTGAGGATGATCTGAAGACTAGACATTGCGATTTTAATCCTCTGCAGAGGGTATGGCCCCTCCTCTTTTCCAGCCCGACGACCTGCGAAGACAAGCGTTTTACGGTAGAATAGTTTACCGAAGACCAATACCGCGCAGTCTCTGACCGATACCCTCCTGAAGACGCAGACTGATCAAAGTGCTCCCCCACCACTCATTGACAGCTGCCAGTGATGCTTGAGTTCAGTGATCTACAGGGAACTATGTCTTAACGAACAGTGTTTAAATTTACAAGCGTTTATTGAGTTAAATAGAGGTTTATTAATCTTAAATTATGTAAATACTGTTAAAGTTACTCTGTCAAACAACATGATAATAAAATAACATTTAAATGTTGAGACTTAAAGTAATTAAAAAAGCGCTCGGGTAAAAACTACCATACATTTTGTTCAGTGTTGAATTTAATTTAAATTACAGAAATTAACGTTTGTAATAATGCAAAAATTGAAAAACAAATGTATCAGCCCACTTTCAGAAGAACATACTCCTGAAACTTAAAAATAAAATTAAAATAATAATTACTCAATATTCGAACTAAATTCATGAAATAATTTATTTTAATTAAATTTTGTCTTAAATAACACGAAAGAAATATAAAACTGTTAGATTGTACTGAGTAACGCAATATCAAATTTATTTCAGTGAAATCTCATTAGTATTTATGGGCTAATCTATGTATAATTCAACTTAAACAGTTTTCAATGCTTTTCGTATAATTGAAAGTTTAAAAATACATTACTGAAGAAATTATCAAAATTAAACTTTTATTAGAAAATCCGTAATTAATTAAATACGTTAGATAGCGAAGCGAATAAAATTCAATAATAGCTCAGTTAATGAGTATTTTATAATCATGGAAATGATCTTTCTATTAATAAATCTTCGTGTCGGTAAAATTAAAATAGTCAGAACAAATCTTTTAATAGAAAATGCTAATCGTATTAAATCTGTCTTATTTTTGTTTGGTACTGCTTTCATCTTTTTACTTTTTACAATGAGACGAATAAATAAATATTTTCGATACTTTTTTTTTTTATTTAGCTCAGAAATGTTTAATTAGAACAATAATTTAGTTTTTCAAGTTTCATTCATTTTGTTATTTAGTTGAGATAGGAATAGATTAAAGTCATTTAGCTTCTAAAGATTTTTTTTTAAATTTTTAATTTGCATAGTTATTGATTTAATTTCCTTTTTTCGAATTATTAATTAAAAATTACAAGGATAGGGAGTGGAACATTAACATAAGATTAACACTTTATGAGGTAATGCATTCCTTAAAATTTAGATATTTAATTGCATCTACAGCATATCAAACACTCAAATATTTTTTTATAATTGATTAATTAATTTTTTGTAGTTCTTCTCTCTCGCGTGTCACAAGTCTAGGGTTCTATCCTCTGACCGGGCAATGTGGACCCAGCCTTTCTTCACTTCAATGGGTCGGTAAAATGAGTACCAAACATGCTTGGAGATTAAACACTGCGGTTCCACGTTCTACTGACCACCCAAGCTTAACATCTGCTCCTGCAAGCCATAACCCAAGGTCAAGAAAACTGGAGAGAGCACTGTAGGCTTTGGCCCTCCATGGGCTGTCGTGTATGCTACGTTAAGTTTTAAAGAAACTATTTAACGTTCGAAGTTTTGTAAGGGGTATTTACACATAGGGATAATCTATTTGTTGTTATATGAAAAAAAATTTGATGGGAATTTAGAAAAACGCGTTTCACATCATAAATAATAAATAACTATGATTTTTTTATTAGTGCTCAGTTTCTTAGGCATAAGAAACTCAATTATTTGTATTTTATTGTTGTTAAATATGTTCTGTACATGCTTAATTAACATAATATATAAGTGATGAAGCCTAACTCAAATTTTTGTCTAAGAGTAACCGAGAAATATCTATTTCATACTTTTTAGGAGGCAAAGCAAAACGTAACGCTGAATAATTTATTATCAGTTTTATTTATTGCTCGTAAAAATACAAGGTACTCAAAACTTTGGGATTTTATTTTATATTTCAGAAATTTTATAGACAGGCGGTGTTTCATAAAATATTCAGTATTTGGTTTGTTGTAACTTGCAAACAGTAATAACATCAAAAATTCTATTTTTGAAAGATAAATTCGATCATTGCAATGTCTGCCATCGTAAGATCTTTCTAAATTTTCTGATAATTATTTTGTTAGCTTGGGTTTGTTAGCCAACCTGTAATTTAAAAATCAGACAAGCAAATCCACACTGTAAAAAATGGTGTAATACCTATCGGTTGTGTAATACGAATTCGGTGTTTAAATACTCTAAAAATTGTGCGAATGATTACTTTGTTTCTATTTAATACCGAATCAATTGTTCTTTACACACTTCACAGAGAGTAGTTAAATCTAACACCAACAATTGATAAAGCTTACACCAATCAGCAGCTCGTTGGTAAATAGGGTTGAGTCTTCTAGATCTCCGTAAAGTTAGCAAAAAAATAGAGTATAATCAATACGTCTAACTTAAGTCTTGTGGGAAATGATGATAGGACATGCTTTAAACATAAAAAAAAATGCTTTTGGATCATTATTAGAAGTGTAACTGCAAATAATTACAATTTTAAAATAGTTATAATCTGGCATCTAAGATGGCGGTATATTGACATGATGCAAACTATTGAGTTCTTGTAGAATTTATTTGACAAAGTATCATGGCTTATACCCAGTAAGTTTCAATCTTCTTTGCTGATTGATAAATACTGATTGTCATCGATTATTTGCCTAGTCAGGTGACGAATTGATTTGAGAAACTACTCATATAAGTTGTTATAAAGTGCAAGTATGTTTTTAGCTCTGCAATAAAGATGTTTATGTTTTAATAAAAGTTCTGTAAAATTTGTCAATTGTATAAAATAACTCTATAATATTTAACTTCTATTCACTTCTGGTTTGTTTGAATTAATATTAATATTCTGTCTGTGCTGTATGTACGCTTGATTAACAAACTAATTTTACTTTAAGAAATATTACATACATTCATCCCAAATTTTTGAATCTTACATTAAATTGTATCATAAAACTAACTTTACAGTTTCTTATGTGTATCTTAATTTACTATAATTATGAAGTTTAGAATAATAAACATGGGGGAGGCTACTTTAAACCAAGTAGTGCACAAAAACTTTCTAGGTATTTCACTATAGTTTCCCTATCCTTAGTTTTGTGGTAGAGGAAAATCACATTGTTGTGAAGTAGCTGCCGCCATTTTTGGTGTTCAAATACACGAATATTCATTTACAGTGCATTAAAATCCCTTTCTTATTAATACAAACTTAATTTTTATGAATAAAAAAAATGAAAATATCTCAACACAGATTTTGAAATTAAAATGTAGTTTGGGTAGGTGGTTAGTTCATCTTGTTTACTTGTATTAATTTGACTATTTATCTTATTTAATAAAGTTTCATGCCATATGAGTTTGATACTGATAAATAGTCTGTAAAATTTCAATTTATATAGTTTAAAAAAAAACTATTTCAGGCAATATTACTGTTACTATTTCTTGTTTTCTCTAAAACTTTATCTAGCAAAAAGAAATTATATCGTTTTCCACAAATCATATTGTTCCCTAGAAACGTGATTAATTTTTATGACAAAGCAACTATTTCGATTTAGATAAAAAATATTGTGTGAAAGGAGATATTTCGAGAGAATATTTATTTAAATAACTTATTCTAGATTGAAAATTAAATTTCGACTCAAAATTACATGGAGAAATAACAAATCTTTCTGCAATATAATAGTTTACATCTTATTGTTGTTATTATATATATATATATAATTTTGTTGAAGTGGATGCAGAGTGTTAGACTAGCTTAATAACATCTGAAAAATTTCATGAAGTAAAGAGAAATAAAGACAATAGAATTTTTTACTGAAACAGCTTTATTTGACGTTTAAATTTACGAATATTGTATCACTTCAAAGCTTGTATAAACTCCAAAATATTTTGTTCAAAATTGGCAGTTTGAATGTGTTTTTGCAACATAGATTTCAAAATATATCTGCTCTAACAAAAATATGTTTCATAATAAAAAATAACGTTTCATTTTTTTTTCTATTTCTTTGTTTATAGCACAAATTATGCTAAAGAATAAAGTTGCAGAATTAATTTCCTGCAACCTCGCATTAGGGAGGTTACATTTTCTATTCAGTGTTATTACTAAAAATACTAAACTACTTTATTACTAAATATATATATATTCATTTATTTCAAATGGCAGAGGGGAATTGACATGTTAAAAAGCAAAAAAAAACAGGAACAAAACAAGAAAGTAAAAAAATCATTTCCTCAGGAGCGCTCTTGCCTCCCAATATCGCTTGGTAGACGACGACCCGCGGGGGGCCCTTCAGCACAGGATGTGGCCGCCATCCAATACAGCTTAGCTCTTGCACAGAGAACAATAGGGATCAGGGACCAGCCCTAAACGAAACAGGTGCGCAGCTAGGCAGTCATGTCCGGTATATAGTCAAAACTGAGCCACCGCATCGCGGCGCGGCCAGTCTGGAGTGGTGTTCTGTCGAAGATCTCTCCACACTTTGGTTTTTACCCTTTCTGATTTATTGGTGATGGAAATCCCCATTGATTTTTGATCTAACAATTTATATATATATATATATATATATATATATATATATATATATATATAGAAGAAAAGAATATAAAATAGAAAAGAGAAAGAAACATGAATTGCCAGTTTTGCACATATTTTTAGCCAGTTCTTAAATATATATTTTTTTCTTAAATAAATATTTATTTTCTAAAATTATTTATAGTCAACTTCTTTAAATTATCCAATATAATATTAACTCGCGCACATCCATTTTCTGGCCCATCCTTGGTAACTAAAAAATCAAACGCACTTCAGTAATGCAGCAAGAACGCACTTTAAACTCCTCTAGTTACGCTCAATTTGCGCTTTTGTTTTCATAGTTTTCAAATTTTGCAATCTGGCAATCTTGTTACGTAAAAATTTTAAATCATTCTTAAATAATTTCCCGTTCATGTAAGTTCACTATATATCGCTACTCGCTTTATAGATTTTGTTTTATTCTGCTCTTCCTTTATATTTTATTTTCTGTTTTTACGTGCTATTTTTACTTATTGTGTCTATTTTTATTTGTCGTAATTTTTGTAAAAAAAGTTTTTTTGAGTGCTCCTCACACTATTGTATTGATATATTTTGCTTTGGCTATATTGATACAATATTAGAAAGCACTCTTTTTCGAATATAATCGTGTGGGCTGATGAAAAGTTTATATCTTTTATTTTCAGGTTTTTAAAAAAAAACTTTATCCTTTTTTTTTTTTTTTAAATAATTCTTTTTATTTCCCCAGTTGTTTGTTATTATTATTATTCCCCCCCCCCTTTTTTTTCATTTGTCTGTAATTTACCTTTGCTTTATCTTCATTTTGAACTTATCTTATGAGTTCTATTTACTTGCAGCTTATGCGAAATAAATGATACTTATTGTTTTTCTTAATTTTTTTTTGGTTTTTTTGTATTTATTTATTTTGCTATATATATATATATATATATATATATATATATATATATATATATATATATATATATATATATATATATATATATATATATATATATATATATATATATATATTGTATATATATATATATATATATATATATATATATATATATATATATATATATATATATATATATATATATATATATATTGTATATATATATATATATATATATATATATATATATATATATATATATATATATATATATATATATATATATATATATATATATATATATATATATATTTCTCCGATACTGGAAATGATTTCCAAATAACCAGCTGCTGATTTGAATTAGAGTTCCTTTGTAGGTAAACAAATTAAAGCTAGGCCAGGAATATTCCAATATCTGCGTGATTCCAATATTTCGTAGATCATCAATTATAATTTTCGATAAATAATCTATGCATAATGGAGTAATAAAAAAAAGACAATAAATGTTTTTCTCAGTGCTAATCTTTCCTTACTACCAGACTTCATTATACGTTTTCTTCATTTAGCATCTCACCTTTTGCTGTTTGTCATATTGTGGCTCTCTATAGTTTTTGTTTTATTCATGACTGAAATTTTTTATGTATGTGAGAAATTAATCTTATTTTTAAATACGTTAATTGAAAGAAAATTTCAAAAGTCAAAATTTTTTCTAGAAATTTCTTTTTCGAATTTTTAAGTTTAATTAGTATACATTATGATGATCTGTAAACACCAAAACGAGAATTGTGATTTATCACATGAAAAAAATTTAATATTGTTTTTTTCACTAAAGAAATATTAATGTATCAATGAAAGGTATTTTGAGTAATAAGTTCAAGAAAAACTTGTGCTTTTTTTAATTTTTTTATTTCATGTACAATATAGAGTAAATAAATATGAAGGAAATAAAACTATATTTTGTTGCAATTCTATTTATCACTGTACGGGAGTATTAACTATTTATAAGGGTAAGGATATTTTGTAATAAATAAATAAATAAATAAATAAATAAAACCTTGAAGATAAGTATCCTTAATACCATCTTCTATAAATTCGCCACTATCATATCATTGAAGCTTTTGGTGAACATCAATTTTTTTATCACCAAAATATTTTACTTTAGGGAAAAAGCTCTAAACACATAAATATTGCAGATATAAAAACCAGACACGTAAATAGTGTATCAAAATCCTATTTTAGTTTCGATCTCCAACATATTAAGGAAAAAAATAATGGCTTTAATGTTACAAAAATGAGATAGTATTGAATAGAATGTAAACTGAAAAATTGAATAAAGAAAATAAAATGTTGCGAAATAAAATAAAATGTTAAAATGGAAATAATAGTCACAAAAATATTCAAATAGTAGCAAGTATTGACGCGTTTTAAGTTATAAAAATAACGTTACTTAATTAAGTTTTATTAATTATTAACAATAATGTTGCATTATTAATATTAATATTAATCAAATTAAGAATGCTAATTTTGTTATTTTAAAAATATTGTTTGCATTTATATATTATCGCAACGGGTAAAACTATTGTTGAGTGTTGTATAAAAGTTCCTTTAAAGGAAATGTTTGTTATTGCTGCTTTTAAAAAAGTGAAAGAAGTAGGTTCATAGAAAATAAAAATGGTTGAACAAATAATCTGGAATAGTCATTGGGAGATTATCAATGAAAATAGAATGTTAAAATGTTTTAATCACCAATAAATGTTGATCTTGGAATATTTAATATGCATTTTCATTTTGTATTTATTTATGGAATACTGAAATCAAATCTTTGCGTCACACGGGAGCAATAAAACTTGTATAGGAGTAATGTGTAATTTGATGTAGGAGTGTCTGTGTGTTATGACGTGATGACGGAGTATTGAGTGATCTGTAATGTAAGTATAGATATATCCTCGGTACCCTCAAGCAAAATGTATCGATATTTTAAAACCTAACAGATTAACTATCAACAATTTATTTAATAGTTACACTGTAAAAAAAAACTTTGGAACAAAGTACGGATAAAGTGCCGGTAATTTGGTTGCATCCTCCACATATTCTATTTTACTGCAAAGTACATTTTTACCGTAAAAAATTATACCGTAATTTTTTAAGTACCATTTATTTAATTTGAGAGATTCGATGATTTTACGGTAATTATTATTGTAAGGATTACGGCATATCACTTTCCTTTGTTCCCTAACATTTTCCGGATCTTGCGATAAATAGTACCGTCACCTTGAGTTCCGGTACTACAAAAATACTGAATACAAAAAAGAACACAAAATTAAAGGAAAATTAATAACAAAATAATTAATTTAATCTGGGGGCTATAAAGCTGATAAAATCTGGCCCTCAATAAATAATGGAAATATCAAGTGCTGTGGATTATTTGCTGTGGTTCATGACTGTTAAATTCGAAAACCTTTTATAGATTTCGAGCACAGCATGCAATCGTTAAGAAAACAACAAAAATCCTTCTTTAATTGTCAGAAAACACAAAATCTACTTTAATTTTATTAAAAAAAGTTTGAAATAAATTCAGCAGATAACATAAAAAAATCAAATATTTATGGTTAAATTTGATATTTTTAAGTTTAGTAATAATCTTAATAACCATCCAGGATACTTTATCAAAAGAAAAAAAGGCAAACATATCACTAAAAATAAAAATTCTTATTAAAACTTCATCGACATTTTTATGCAAAATTTTTGGTTGTAATCAAATTAAATTTTAATGTTTACGATATTAACTGTGTTAAATGTCACATACAGGTTTTCCTTAAATATCAAATCATCTTCCCCTTCAATAGTTTTAATAAACGTTTATTTTTTTCTCTTTTAAATTATTTTTTTACTGTATCCCTCACTTTTTAAAAAGGGATTTAAACTATTCTTCAGTGTTTCGGTGTTTTGATAATTTCGTTATTATTTCACTTGGATAACTTCCTTATTCTGCATTTTTATTCATAAAATAAAATTTAGGAATATTTAATTAAGTTAAGCAAATTTATCAGTAATTATTTTCCATGAGAAGTATGGAAAAAAAATGTTAAAGGTACAACATTTTTCTAAGAGAATTTCGACGCAGTTTTAATTATAAAATTTCTGCTTACATTTTGGAATGTCGGCTCTTTTAAAAAAATATCCTATATTAATAGTTTCTTTAATAGTTTTGAGAACTTTCAAAAATTTGGAATGTTGATATAGCAACTACTCTTCTACGTAAACAGGCTAAAAAAATGTTTCAATGATCCTGAGACAAATATCTTAGATAAAAATTATTTATATTACTCAAGCATTCACAATGCGTCGTACCGATAATTGTATTGTGATTTCTTTTTCTCTGTCAGATATTGAAAATTGGATTTTAAAACATACAAATATTCTCTGAAAGCTAAAGCACATAATGGAATAATATGGAGACGATATTGAAAAGTTCGGTGTATTATTGGATACTCTTTTAATGTTGTTTGAAAAAACAATCCAATTGGTCTTTTCAAACTACAGCTGCTCTTTTTTCTTGTACTGTTGGTGTTGTTGTCGTTGGAAATTAAGGAAAGGCTTGCGATTGTTCTTGTTTTCTAGTGGCCGAGAATTCGACTTCTGCCACACCCATACATCGCAACTGCTTAAAGGCCGGACCATGTCATGCATCCATTCTTTCATCCACAGACAGTAATTTTGATCTGAACCAGAGAACGACCAATCTCCAATTGAGTACCCTCAGAGGTATATTTTGTTATAGGAACATGGAGGACTTTGCAACCTGAAAGATTTAACACGCACCAGTCACCATTTATTACACGGGGAATCTTCGGCCGGCTGGATTCGAACTCCTGCTTTCACGAACGTGAGAGCGCCCTGCCAACCAGGTTATCTCGACCCCTTTTTTTGCACTAAAAATTGAATTGTCCTCAAAACTGAATATTTGTAGCTGTTCCCGGAAGCTCTTCTAATGGTCATAGCGTCCACTTTTAGAATTTTGATTGGATGCGACTGCCTTCCTTCCCATTAATATTGGTTTTATACTGCTTACTATTTGAACAACTGAACAAAATAGGACTGTTGCACGTATTGCCAAATGCGCCGCATAATAATTGTATTTTAATTACCTTGTGGTCAGTTATTGAATTGCATACCAAATGATATCCTGCAATCTGTATGCGAGTGCCCGAATGAAATTAAAGACTGATTTGAGGCGTCTTTCTATTTGTTGGCCTCCTGTCTTATCAGAACTGGTCAAAAGTATTGAAAGTCTTGCTGCCTTGCGGAATTTTGTTTTTAATTTAAATTTGTAAATTTTTCTTCTTTTGTTTTCTACTTGCAACTGTAAGCCTCATGTAATACTTTGTGGTGCATGAGGAGTTTTAAGTCGTTTAATAAAAAAATAAAGTGGTATTTAATTAATACCTTTTTAAGACTTTCTCTACCAAAAATTTTGATTCGAAGAAAAATATTATGTAATCTCTTGGTGGGAAATCGTCATAAACTTACGGCCTTGTTAAATATGAACTAACATCGGTCTTTAAAAAGTATCTGAGTCGAGTTCAGTCTATCTTCGTAGTGAAGGCAATAGTATCACATTAGTACTTACGCTACCAGGATTTTAATCAAAGAAACTGCAAATAGTGTCTCAGACTCTTCTCTCTCCATTCTCAAACCATGTGCTACATTTTCTGGCGCTAAAAGATCCACAGATATTGTTCTATTAAAATTGTTTCTAGGCCTTTAGAATACAATCGGAGTTCAGACACTCAGTTTTTACAACATGGAACTGAGAGCCGCGATGGCTCAGAGGATAGAGCGTTCGCCTTCCAATGAGGCGAACCGGGTTCGAATCCCAGTCGATACGAATTCCGCATCCGGCTTGCACTGACCACAGTGCTGACGTGAAATATCCTCAGTGGTAGACGGATCATGGGTTAGAGTCCCCTTGCCGTCAGTCTAACCGTGGGAGGTTCTCGTGGTCTTCCTCTCCATGTAACGCAAATGCGGGTTAGCTCCATCAAAAAGTCCTCCACGAAGGCAAATTTCTCCACATACTCGATCCAGGAGTTCCCTTGTCTTCTGGATTGGGTTCAAAATTACAAGGCTACGGAGTTGAACATTAGTAGCCGTAAACCCATTAAGTTGGGTCGGCTGTTCAACGACGGTTATAAAATAAAATAAAACATGGAACTGAACATGCCCATGCTGAAGTTCATATATCTAAACGTTATTAGTATAAAGAAAACCTATATTGATCCACATTATAACAACATTAATAATTAAAAGCCTTTCTGACTCATGTATTCATTCATTTTGAC
The DNA here is from genome assembly GCA_949128135.1 of Parasteatoda lunata. NCBI lineage: Eukaryota > Metazoa > Arthropoda > Arachnida > Araneae > Theridiidae > Parasteatoda > Parasteatoda lunata. The sequence goes on from OX421977.1 coordinate 62,930,128, forward strand.
TCATCAACATTTTTGATGTAGTTGACACAAACTTTAACTTTGCCAAGTATAAATAACGAAATTGACAAATTACTAAATTAAGAGGAACTAAGCAAACTTTTAAATGCGCAGTAACTAAATTCTTTTATTCTTATAAAAATGTATTATAAATAGAAATATCTTTCTTTTTACTATTTTCGAAACTATACAATATGTGCAACATTTTTTTCCCGTTTTTAAAAATAACGTATAAATACTCGTATAATGTATCTCACAAAAAGAAAAAAATTATTAATGCTTAACTTTGTTTACATCTTAAAATGCTCATTTAATCGGAAATTCCATATTTTAAGAATATTTATAATTATTTCTTAATTTCACTCGAAATTTTGAAACAATTTGCAAAGGCATGCATGCCTGAAACTTAGTTATTTACAAAAATTTAAGGTAAATATTCATAGATTTTTCACTTTGTTGAATCAGGTAAAATTTTAGTAAAATTTTGTGAAAAGGATTATAGAGTCAGTTTCTCTTGAATATTTTTAAAATTTATTAGCGAATGTAGAATTAAAACTGACAATAATACTTCTAATAAACTTTAAATTTATTTAAGACACTAACAACATTAAGCACATTTATTTTATCATTTTTATATATTACGGATATATATTTTTTGTATCTCAAATTAAGTTAGAATAAAATTTAATTCCCCATTACATAGTTCTATAGTTAAATAAATTTCAAAAATAATGTTTTATGAAGAATAAGCATTCTAGTTAGAAATTTACGAGTTTTATTTATTCACGGCTAATGATTTATTGTGTAATCCTTACATAAGCTTTTTGAAGCAGTATAAAAAGTGGCGGTAATACATTTATTTTCCGCAAGGTTAAATATTTATTTTCACGAAAGAATTATTTATAGGACAGATTATCTCTTCTGTAAAAGTTCGAAATAAAATTAAGTTCTATGTATATATGCATGAAATTTTAATGTTTTACGATCACATCGTCAGGAATTTTAGGCATACATTCAGAGGAAAAAAGAAACTAATAAAATGTTTTGTCATAAATTAATAAAAAATCTATATTTTAAAATTTAACTTTAAATGAAGTAGTTAATGCATTTCATAATGGTTAAACGTATAAAAGCATCTACTATTCTATGCAGTTTATTTGAAACATTTCCATTATTCTGGCCGCAAATCAAAATAGAAAAATGTTTTTTTGATCAAAAATTTTTTAAAAATATACTATATGGGTAATATTATGTCTAAACAACAATAGTATTTAAACAGCAGTGCGGGGTGTGACATGATAATTTGTTGTTGGTATTAAGTTGAGATTAGCTATTTTTATTATTTATTAATATTAATGATAAGATTGCTTATTTTCGTATTTTAATGTCAGCTTATAGTAGAATCAGTATTAATCAGATTTCAGTAGAAAATCATTACATACTGTGACTAGCATTTTTGCGTGATTAACTAGTTCACCAGTTAAAATTGATAGAAATCAGCTTTTATCTATAATAATAAAATGAAGAGATTGTCTGCGTGTGTGTCTAGATTATAACTTTTGCACCGTGTGTTCTACTATCCTGAAATTCAGAGAAAAGCTGCAAGGGACAAGTTCAGTCCCTTATCATAAGAATCATTCAAAAATTTAAACTAAATCGTTCACGAGGGATATTTAAAAAAATAGAATTTCCTCATTGGTTTAGAGTTAGCACCATTGATATAAAGGAAAATGCAGACGATTTTAAAGTTAGCGTTAGCGATATTTGCATGCTTATAGCTCTCATTAATCAAAAACGAAGTTTATTTCGTCTATATCAATATTTAATATTTTTCATTCGTTATGTCTGATAAACTCAATTATTGAGGGTGGTGGTACAGGCGGACTACGTCACCAAATTAATATTAAGTAATATTAAACTACGTGTTTATTTTTTAAATATAATTATGCTTTCAAAAAATATTTCTATAAAAAATATATAATTTAATATCAACGGTATTTAAAATAAGAAAAATGTATTGTACTGTAAAGCAAAATTAATGAAGAAATGGTACTAAATCATAGTAGAAAGGTACAAAATCGCCATGCTATTATTGAGGCTAATGATGCTTGATTAGTATTAGTAAAAGATACAAATTTGAAAAAAAATGCTCTGAACTAAAGAGAAAAATTAATGGAGTTATTAATTAATCTCCTAAATGATACTAATGTATTTAGGAGATGTGTAATATATTTCCACAAAATTATTGATGCATATGATGCTTTATTAATTTTGGTAATGGTTAATAATTAAAATATAACTATACGATAAGCACTGTACAAAAAATTAATGAGGAACGAAATGAAAAAAACTGTACTATTATTGATGTTAATGGTTCTTAATTAATTTTGGTAATTGGTACTTTTGGTATTATGGAAATGCAAATGAAATTAGTATCCAGGTATTAAAACTGCATTAATACAGCATTAATACTATATAGTTTTTACATGGATAATGTGGAAAGAGGTGTTTTATGGGTTTTATAAGAGTAATAAGTACCTGAGAAAATCACCCAGTCGTGGTAAATTTAATACTGAATACGTGCTTTGCTTGATCTAATAATGTAAAGTCACTGGCGAGGATAAAAAACAATAATAAATAGGAATTTTTTGTCGTTATTAATTGCATTGGTATATTCTTTCAGATTTGCGCATGATTCCGTATTATTGTTCAATACTGATTTATTGATAATTGAATTTTTCTTACTCCCGGTTATTCAGCGCGTGATCGTGAGTTAAAGTATAAAAATGCATCCCTAATAACATTCAAATGTTGAGGAATCATCTGTACAATTATTGCAATCGGAAATTATTCTTTCTTTCAAATCTGGGCTATTGTTTCGAAATTGTTAATTAACATACAAATATCTAAGCATCACAATAACAACGCATACTTTTATATTCCATCGAGTTCAGTTCATTTCGAGAACTGTTTATTTTTAAGAAACATAGCTGCTGAGATATCGGAAAATGTGAAGCTAGCTAACTGAGCAGAAGGTTTACATTTATTTGTAAGGACTAAGAAATTCACGCTTATCTCTAAAGATTTGTTTTTAAAAATTGATTGGATGGAACTGAAGTTTTTTTCGAAAAGAACTTCCTTGCTAAAAGTGATCACGGGTTCAATTTCAAATTCTCGTTTCATGAAAGTTAATACTTTATAAAAATAAAACAGAAAGAAAAAGCGAGTTGTTATCAACCATCAAAAACTTCATGTGGTGTTATAAAACTATCTTTAAAGCCCCTCGCCTAAAACTTATTAAAGAAAATTGTCAACACAAGTTACAAGTAACCTATAAAACTCAAGCTCATAAAAACCTTGCACATGCATTTAGAGTAATAACTATTTAATTGGCTTAGTGTGCATAGGGAGAAAATCTTTATCAAATGGTTAGCAAAAACCAAAAAAACTCTGAATTTCAACAGAGAATTTATAAACGTTTAAACACTATCAAAACTTTTGAAAACTAATTATATTTACAGATTAATTAAGATTTTTATATTTTTACATACGTCAATCAATTGCTCGAAAGAAAAAGTATTTTGTGCAAAAGTGTGCGCTTATGAACAGTGAAAAATAAATATTCAGTTCTCACACTAAGAAAAACTTCCTGGTTAAATGTGGTAAAATTAAGCGTGCTTCTGGCTCTATGGGAACACCAAAATGCTCAGAAATTTTTAACGAAGTGCTTTGGTAATGATTTTGGTAAAATTTACAGAAAATATATTTTTGTAGTATGTGATAAAATTTGGTAAATGTAGGAAAATTTAGTGATTTTATCATGATGCGTGAAAACATAACATAAAAACCATTTATATGGTTAAATTTACTTTTCAATTTTTCAGTTTTACTAAATGCATGGTAATGAAAACTACAATTTTGAAAACCAGAACTTTATGTAAACTGTTATCATTTGAATTTAAAAATTATCAAATGAAGGTCTGAAATATTGTATATTTTGGATTTATCAACCAGAATAATGTTTTTATTTTCCCTGTTTTTTAAATTTTTTTTTACCTAAAGTGTAATTTCCATACAGTTTGGATATTTTACCAGAATTTTTCCCCTGTACATGGATAAGGTTACAGAAACAGAATTTCGAATATTTCCATTGGCAACACTTAACTTGCATAAAAAAGTGATCTTCACTGCCAAAATCATAAAATTAATCTGACAATCTGACGAATATGAATCCCTTTGCTTTTCGTGTAATTATCCTTGTAGTTTGAGCGTTTGCAGTAGAAATGATTAAAAAGTTATAAGTAAATAAATAAAATATTCTTGACTCTCATTCCCCATAACAGAAACTCTGCAGCACTGCAGCAGGCTCTGCAGATTATTGCAGCAGCTACATGTCATTTTTCTTCTCAGTTTTATTTTATTTTTAAAAAGTAAACGAACAAAGAGAGGAAATTGCTGAGACTCCTTATTCAAACATCTCTACCTTTGTTACTATACAGTGACTATCAGACTTGGGTGGTAACATTTACCGTGTTTCTGTAACTATGGTAACACCAAAAACGATATTTAATTTTTATCGAAGCGTTTTGCTAGTGAACTTGGTAAAATTGACAATAAAATATGGTTTTATAATATGTGACAAAATTTGGTAAATGTGGGGAAATTTAACTGTGTATTTTGGTTCCGATTACCATTTTTTATTAGAAATTTCCTTTTCATACAGTACTAAAATTTAACCAAATTTTTTTTCTTTGTGTATTAAAAATCAAAAAGCCCAATTGATTGAATACATCAACGAGAAAATAGTAAAGTTTTAACTGTATAGTTTAACTATGCAAGAAATCATTTGATTTTTTTGGAATCACTGTAAAAAAATTCGAATTAAATTTAAACTTGAAGTTTTTATGTATAAGAACCTTATATTCATAAATTTTGTCACATGTAGCTCAATCTTTTACAATAATTATATCTGTTTAAACTGCGTTCATAGCCAAACTTGGATATATAACGGTAATGCTGCATATTCACTCCGTAAATTCTGTTATCTGGCTTTTTTTATACCAAGAGCAACCACTGTTTAATTAGGAATATATTGTTTAATTTCTGTTTTATATCTTTTAATGTTGCCATTTAGAGATTGTAAAGTTGCTGTTTTATGCAGAAATTAGATGTTGCCATTCAGAAATGTGTGAAATTCTGTCAATTTTTTTCATTTTTTTAGAGTCTTCTAGAGATATCTATTTTCCTTACTTTTTTGACGTAATTACATTAAGCTTCATTAAACGGTATTTAAACCAAAACTACATATCTCAGCCGTATTATTTTATACTTCCTCTTCTCCAACAGCACTACAGCCCGGTGCAAGCCAAGTCTTTCTCAGTCTGCCTCTTCCAGACAGTTCATATTGTAGCTAGATTTCTCCATCTATTCACTCTAAAACTTCCAAGTCCTTCTCCACACAGTCCAACCTCCTCGTTGTCAGTCTTTCTCTCTTCCTTGTACCCTCAGTCTTTGAAAATGTTAGTTTTTATCTGTATCGGAATTTTTAAGACGAAAAACATGTCCCAGCCATCTGATCTTGTATGAATTAATAACTCTTAAAATGTTCGGTTGCTTGTATTTATTATACACTTCATATTTATAAAAACTTCTCCATTTTATTTCACTGCTTCAAATATTGACCGAAGGATTTTTCTTTCAAGAGCGAGTAATCTATTTTTTTCAGATTTATTAAGCGCCCAAGTCTCGTTGTCCGAAAGAATAATGTGGCTAATAAGTGTTTTATATAAACTAACTTTTAATGCTTCTGGAAATGAATTTAGATTTTAATCGGTTCTTCAGTCCTAAGTAACTTCTATTAACCATTATTTTTACTTACCCAATTAATTTATACTTATCTAATTAAATGCTAAAAAATTAATTTATTTGAACCATAATATTTAGGGATTTAAGGAGTAAAATGTCGAAGAAAAATTTATAAACATTATTTGTCTATACATTTATAAACATTTATTGTTTAAGGAGAAAAATTTATAAACATTTATTGTCTGAATCGACAATAAATGTTTATAAAAAACATTTTTCTACAAATATAAGTTGATTTTAATAAAATTAAGAAGGATGCAACACTTTTTGTAGTGACGAAATGTTTTTGTTTCGTTTAAAGTAAATAATCGTTTGAAGGGGTTTCAAATTACTTTCTTCATATATGAAGTTTCAATAGCAATAAACAATGCGAAAGGAATGCAAGCTTATCTTGTCTCTTGCAGTGGAACAACCAGTGTTCTATACTTTCTGTAAAGCGAAATATACTAAATAAATGATAAATCAAAAAAATTATTTGGAACACAAAATTTATCTGTAATTTCTAGACACCGTAATCAAAGTGTTTGAATAAACTTTAAAAGCTATTACAAAAGCACGTTTGTTAATCATTCGAAGGCAGAAAAAAAATCTAAATCGTTTCAATTTTCGATCCAAAATATGCCTTTAATTTTTGCATTGAGTTATTACGTAATAATTATTAAATATAAGTATTAACCAAGGCTAGTTATTTATAATATATTGAGAATTAGCTTTTTTGTTAATTGAAAAATTGTCTAAAGTATCTAACAGAAACTTATACTTAGTTATATAATAGCCAACTCTTTTCTTATTTTTTTCTCTATTGCATCCATTTTAAAAGGTTATTTTTTTTTTAAATTTTCCCTAATTCTTTTATTTAAAAATGAGAAAATTTGTTTTTAAATTTCATATCTCTATTCTGCAATCAAAAATAACAAAGCAAAAAGCAGATCATTTCTGAGAAAAAGAATTTTAAATAGTTTAGAAAAAATAAAAATAAAAATAAATTACATTATTTTAAATAATTTGAAATGCAACTTTTAATAACGTTCTTTTTTGAGGTTCTGAAAGCACCGCTCTTCAAAATAATCGAATATTTTAAAAATAATCAAACGATATTTATTTTTTAAAGTTCTTTTGCTTAAGGATTAAAGTATTATTTTGTTATGTTTAAGTCTTTGCTCGAAACAAAATCATTTTAGAAATGGAAGGAGCACGAGTTATATTTAAGTAGAATATATTCGTTCATTTCTTATCTCTTTGATGTCATTCTACATTTTTTAATGCCCGTTTGGATGATTTTTTGGAGATACATAATCTTAGAAGTAATCGAAATTTACCCTAAATCGGCAATTTAAAAGAAGAAATAGAGAGTAATAAGCCATTCAAATTGCTTTGATGTAAGAACCTTTTACAAAAAAATACTATGTAAAATATCTAATTTTTTGAAATACATTTATCCTCTTAATATTTAAGACACGAAAAGATGTTTAATGCAATTTAACTTTACGATGCATATTGCATCGTGTTTTGAAAACTTTCACCACTTAAGAAGTTTTTTTTTAATGTTAAAAATGTTAATGTTCTTTCATGTTAAAAATTACATCTTATCTAAAGTAAATAAATAATTTAAAAGCATTTTATAATATTTCCCAGTTCTATATTTTCCCTACTTATTACTTTTTTCTTAAATGTCCTTCTATTATCTCCTTGCAAAAATTTAAATCACTATTGTTGATGTTTTCGATCATTTTTTCTCAATTTCAATTGAATCACTACCATTTAGATCAATTAGATTATTAGCATTTTCTTTTATCGAAATATTTGTTGCTATTACTAAAATGTAACTTAATTTATTTTAGTCAAGATTATGGCAATTTAGGGTATTACACATGTGGGAGTTTCATTTTATCTTCTTATTTTTGCTGTTAAAATTGTACTTGAAAGCTGGTATGACTTAAAGCAGGACATAAAATTCTTGAAAATTTTACTTTATAATTGAAAAATAAAAATAAAGTAAACTGAAGTATATTAGACTTTTGTTCTTAACTATAATGCATTTTTTCAAGTAAACGATGATAAGTAAGCTGAAATGATTTAAAAATATGAATTCTCTTAACACTAATTTATACTAAGCAATTAAGTGGATTTTTCTTTTGACGTTAAACATTATATTTTTTCATTTCATTAAAAAATATTAAAGACTTTTTTTAAGTTAATAATTTGATGTTTTTTATGTAATATATAGTTTTTATATTTTGTAAATTTGCTGTTAGGTTACACTTTCTTTTAATGGCCGTTTATGACTTTGAAAAAAATGAGTCTTAACTATCTTATTATCTTCTTAACTATGATGCATTTTTTCAGGTAAACGATGATAAGTAAGCTGAAACGATTTCAAAAGATGAATTCTCTTAAAAACTAGTTTATACTAAGCACAAAGTGGATTTTTCTTTTTTTTTTCTTTTGACGTTAAACATTATATTTCTCTTTTATTAAAAAAATATTAAAGACTTTTTTAAGTTAATAATTTGTTGTTTTTATGTAATATATATTTTTTATATTTTGTAAATTTGCTGTTAGGTTACACTTGCTTTAAATGGCAATTTATTATCACCTTGAAAAAATGAGTCGTAACCTTTGTTAGTGCTCGTGTTGTTTAGGTCTCCAGCTAAATATGTACTAAATTCCCATTGAGTACATAATTATTTCATTTCATTATTTCATTTCTACATCTTTTGAAATAAAATTAAAAAGATTAATCACTAATGACATTTTAGCGTTTTAAACATGTAAGAAAACTCATATGTTTTATCCTTGTTTTAGGATTCTATCCGACAACTACCATAATTCAAAAGTATTTATAATATTATTTCTATATTTTTTTTTTTTAAAATAAGAATTATTCGAATAAATTTTTAATTTTTATACCAATAAATTATAAATAAAACAAATATTTGTAAACTAAGCACAGCTAAATGAAAGAAATAGGGCATTCTTTTGGGTCTATAAACAAAAATCTTAATAAAAATTTAAACACATAATGGCATGAAAGTTGCGAAAAAAACTCGTTACAATAATCAGTGAGGAAATTAAATAGTTATAATTAATTGGTGAAGAGGAACAAGCTTAAATGAGATATTAAAAGATAATTTTATCTATTAATAGATAAGAATCATATTTCAGGGTCATAGATGGGAACCACAATATCAAGAAGTAGGAAGTAAATTGAAATAGATTTCCAAATGTAGAAAAAAATTGGCAACTTGAAAGTTCTGTAACTAAACTATTAGAAGTTTTCAAGATGTGTAAAGATTCCCGTGAGTCAAAGTCACTAGATGAAGAGCAGTATTGAATGACTTTAGCAGAAGAAAATTCCAAGTTATGAATAGAATTACACCTATGTAGGAGAATTGAAGATTGTTTAGAGGCCTAATTATGGGCAAATCTTTCATATTGTTTAATAAGAAGTTTTAACTTACGTTTATTTTGTCCAATATGTTTAAGATCAATATTCCTTGAAAAACCATTTTTAGCTTTATACAATAGCTTAAAATCCTAATTTATAATGTGCACTTCAAAGCATGAGAAGATTATAAATGGCTGCAAAGAATTGTTTAATTTCAAAAAACATAATTTATTTGTTAACATATAAATATTATTAGACATTTTATTTTTAAAAAAGAATTCGTTTACTTTGTTTTATAAAAATTTTCATATTTTGTTTTAGTATTTGTCATAGTGTGCTTTATTTTTAAGCAGTAAAAAACTGTAATCGGTTCTTCCCGGTGCCGCCTATTACTTTGTCAATACACTGAAATAGAACTATTTGAAAGGTAAAGGTCCTAATCTACAACATGAAAAAATTTATATCACATTTGATTCCGTAACAAAATTCCTCATAAAAAATGAAAATGAAAGAAATTGTTAAAAGTTAAGAAATAAGTAATTTTAAAATCTTGTTTGCTTATAAAATATGTAATGTGAAATTATATTATCAATATAAAATATTGTATTTGTTAATTTACATCTTTTAACTAAATCCACTTTTGACAAGCCAAAAATGGAAAGCGTGGTTGAGATTAAGAGTGTGGATCGAAGCTTATTGCGACTTATTGTCTTTCTTTCAGCCGCATATAAAAAATTCCTTCTTTTATTTCAAAATTTCTTCGATTTCGTTTTTTATTTCTGTTGCTATATTTATATTGAATTTGTAATGCAAAAATCATTAGAAATACAAAACAGAAACCGATTGTTTTGAAAATTGAAAAAAGTAATTGGAAATGAATTGGTCATATTCTACGTAAACATGATATGATTGGATTTATTTATTGTGATTGGAACCAAAACTGACTGGTTTTGACTGGTTTATTTGAACATAAATAGAGTAAGATGGAAATATAGGGTAGAAGCCTTATATTCCAATTCAGAGTGAAAAAGAATATGCATGTATGCATGTATATATTTACATTAAAAAGTGTTTTAAATTCATAATAGTGATTTATTTTGTTAATATGAAACAAAAATCCAATGAAGTCTGTATCAAGCACGCAGTTTCAGTTGAAATTTGGGCAACTTAGCTAATAGGAAAGTGGTCGAAATTTTGATTGATATTTTATAATATGCAAAATAAATTTTAGAGTAGAAACGTAAGTTGATCTCACACCCAATACTTCAATTGAAAGTTGAGAACTCTTAACTAGTTAGAAAACAAAAAACTTTGATAGGAAGAATTCATCCCCAAACGCACCCCTAAAAATTAATTATTTAAATATTGGTAAGAAATACGTTACTAAACTATTTAATTGATTTTACAGTTTACTTAGTTAAAAAAGATGCAATAATTTAAAACTTTGTGTTTTGCTATCAAGTGAAAATATTAGTTGTTAATGATCATATAAGTTTAATCAGATATGTTCCTTTCACGATAATAATTAATAACACCATAATTTTATTAGGTAGAAACTAGGTATTTTCTCATGGTAATTTAAAAGCACACTTTATACCATTTAAGCAAACATTTTATGATCTTTATAATAAAACATACTTTCAAAATTTCATTTTTAGCTTAACATGGCGAAAATGTTTAAATGCAACAACGCATTCTGTGGACATTTTTCGGAAAAGGAAAGTGAAACAAATATTAATATACACACACCTAACATTTATAAAACTGATAACATACATCAGAGGTTATTTACATTTATCAGATAAAGGAATTTCCCAATAATATATGCAGATAAAGACCACCATAAGACCACCATAAAGACCGCCCTCCCCCTATAAATATTTTAATAAACTTTGCCAAAAATCAAGCATAAAAGGTGTGCAAGTAAAGGGTTGCAAAATAATGAATAAACTATAAAAATACGGAAATTGTATCAAAGGAATCACTGCTGATAAAGGAGGAATCGAAAGTATCAAACTGCTTAGCTGTCGGAAGAATAGAAGCACTTTAAAACGAAATTGCTACCTCAAATACCTCAACAATAATTATCAACAGGCAATCAAATTGGATTCAATTATATTTTCTTCTTTAAAGTGTTTCAAAGATTTATGCATACCTTTTTGACTTTTTTTCAAAAAAAGGATTCCAAAAGCATATATTAAAGGCATGGAAATTTGTATACTGTATAAGCGAACGAAAATATATTTTTATTAGTGTGGTATGCCCATGTAAATGTGATAGGCTAGTCCGTAATGTTTCGATTCCATGTATATAGGATATATTTCATAATAAATCTTTCATTGAAAGCAATAGGAAAAGCTATGCTTCCTTATCAAACGAAATTACCAATAATAAATTTCTTTTTCTAGTTTAATAAATGTGTGTATACTAGTATTTTTAAAAAAAAAAATTCAGAGCACAATTAGTTAGCAAAACTTACAAAAGTTAAACTCAGAATACCATAACGTATAAATGTATTTTTATTAGTGTGGTAAGCACTTGTAAATGGGATAGGCTAATATGTTTTTAATTTTTCGATTCCATGTATATAGGATATATCTCATAATAAATCTGTCACTGAAAATAAAAAAGCTAGGCTTCCTTATCAAACGAAATCATCAATAATAAATTTCTTTTTCTAGTTTAATAAATGTGTGTACGCTAGAATGTTTTTTTAAAGAAAATATTCAGAGTACAATTAGTTAGCAAAACTTAAAAAGTTAATCTCAGAATACCATAATGTATTTTATCAGTGTGGTAAGCACTTGTAAATTGGATAGGCTAATATAATTGTAATTTTTCAATTCTATATATATAAGATATATCTCATAGTAAATCTATCACTTAAAATAAAAAAAGCTATGCTTCCTTATCAAACCAAATTATCAATAATAAATTTCTTTTTCTAGTTTAAAAACTGTGTGTATGCTAAAAATTCTTTTAAAAAATATTCAGAGCACAATTAGTTAGCAAAACTTAAAAAGTTAAACTCCGAATACCATAATGTATTTTATCAGTTGGGTAAGCACTTGTAAATGGGATAGGCTAATATAGTTGTAATTTTTCAATTCTATATATATAAGATATATCTCATAGTAAATCTATCACTGAAAGTAAAAAAAAAAGCTATGCTTCCTTATCAAACCAAATTACCAATTATAAATTTCTTTTTCTAGTTTAATAATTGTGTGTATACTAGTATTTTTTTTTTAAATTCAGATCACAATTAGTTAGCAAAACTTACAAAAGTTAAACTCAGAATACCATAACGTATAACTGTATTTTTATTAGTGTGGTAAGCACTTGTAAATGGGATAGACTAACATATTTGTAATTTTTCAATTCTATGTATATAAGATATATCTCATAATTAATCTATCACTGAAAATATAAAACCTATGCTTCTTTAGTAAACCAAATTAACGATACCAAATTAACGATAATAATTAATAACACCATAATTTTATTAGGTAGAAACTAGGTATTTTCTCATGGTAATTTAAAAGCACACTTTATACCATTTAAGCAAACATTTTATGATCTTTATAATAAAACATACTTTCAAAATTTCATTTTTAGCTTAACATGGCGAAAATGTTTAAATGCAACAACGCATTCTGTGGACATTTTTCGGAAAAGGAAAGTGAAACAAATATTAATATACACACACCTAACATTTATAAAACTGATAACATACATCAGAGGTTATTTACATTTATCAGATAAAGGAATTTCCCAATAATATATGCAGATAAAGACCACCATAAGACCACCATAAAGACCGCCCTCCCCCTATAAATATTTTAATAAACTTTGCCAAAAATCAAGCATAAAAGGTGTGCAAGTAAAGGGTTGCAAAATAATGAATAAACTATAAAAATACGGAAATTGTATCAAAGGAATCACTGCTGATAAAGGAGGAATCGAAAGTATCAAACTGCTTAGCTGTCGGAAGAATAGAAGCACTTTAAAACGAAATTGCTACCTCAAATACCTCAACAATAATTATCAACAGGCAATCAAATTGGATTCAATTACATTTTCTTCTTTAAAGTGTTTCAAAGATTTATGCATACCTTTTTGACTTTTTTTCAAAAAAAGGATTCCAAAAGCATATATTAAAGGCATGGAAATTTGTATACTGTATAAGCGAACGAAAATATATTTTTATTAGTGTGGTATGCCCATGTAAATGTGATAGGCTAGTCCGTAATGTTTCGATTCCATGTATATAGGATATATTTCATAATAAATCTTTCATTGAAAGCAATAGGAAAAGCTATGCTTCCTTATCAAACGAAATTACCAATAATAAATTTCTTTTTCTAGTTTAATAAATGTGTGTATACTAGTATTTTTAAAAAAAAAAATTCAGAGCACAATTAGTTAGCAAAACTTACAAAAGTTAAACTCAGAATACCATAACGTATAAATGTATTTTTATTAGTGTGGTAAGCACTTGTAAATGGGATAGGCTAATATGTTTTTAATTTTTCGATTCCATGTATATAGGATATATCTCATAATAAATCTGTCACTGAAAATAAAAAAGCTAGGCTTCCTTATCAAACGAAATCATCAATAATAAATTTCTTTTTCTAGTTTAATAAATGTGTGTACGCTAGAATGTTTTTTTAAAGAAAATATTCAGAGTACAATTAGTTAGCAAAACTTAAAAAGTTAATCTCAGAATACCATAATGTATTTTATCAGTGTGGTAAGCACTTGTAAATTGGATAGGCTAATATAATTGTAATTTTTCAATTCTATATATATAAGATATATCTCATAGTAAATCTATCACTTAAAATAAAAAAAGCTATGCTTCCTTATCAAACCAAATTATCAATAATAAATTTCTTTTTCTAGTTTAAAAACTGTGTGTATGCTAAAAATTCTTTTAAAAAATATTCAGAGCACAATTAGTTAGCAAAACTTAAAAAGTTAAACTCAGAATACCATAATGTATTTTATCAGTTGGGTAAGCACTTGTAAATGGGATAGGCTAATATAGTTGTAATTTTTCAATTCTATATATATAAGATATATCTCATAGTAAATCTATCACTGAAAATAAAAAAAAAGCTATGCTTCCTTATCAAACCAAATTACCAATTATAAATTTCTTTTTCTAGTTTAATAATTGTGTGTATACTAGTATTTTTTTTTTAAATTCAGATCACAATTAGTTAGCAAAACTTACAAAAGTTAAACTCAGAATACCATAACGTATAACTGTATTTTTATTAGTGTGGTAAGCACTTGTAAATGGGATAGACTAACATATTTGTAATTTTTCAATTCTATGTATATAAGATATATCTCATAATTAATCTATCACTGAAAATATAAAACCTATGCTTCTTTAGTAAACCAAATTAACGATACCAAATTAACGATAATAATTAATAACACCATAATTTTATTAGGTAGAAACTAGGTATTTTCTCATGGTAATTTAAAAGCACACTTTATACCATTTAAGCAAACATTTTATGATCTTTATAATAAAACATACTTTCAAAATTTCATTTTTAGCTTAACATGGCGAAAATGTTTAAATGCAACAACGCATTCTGTGGACATTTTTCGGAAAAGGAAAGTGAAACAAATATTAATATACACACACCTAACATTTATAAAACTGATAACATACATCAGAGGTTATTTACATTTATCAGATAAAGGAATTTCCCAATAATATATGCAGATAAAGACCACCATAAGACCACCATAAAGACCGCCCTCCCCCTATAAATATTTTAATAAACTTTGCCAAAAATCAAGCATAAAAGGTGTGCAAGTAAAGGGTTGCAAAATAATGAATAAACTATAAAAATACGGAAATTGTATCAAAGGAATCACTGCTGATAAAGGAGGAATCGAAAGTATCAAACTGCTTAGCTGTCGGAAGAATAGAAGCACTTTAAAACGAAATTGCTACCTCAAATACCTCAACAATAATTATCAACAGGCAATCAAATTGGATTCAATTACATTTTCTTCTTTAAAGTGTTTCAAAGATTTATGCATACCTTTTTGACTTTTTTTCAAAAAAAGGATTCCAAAAGCATATATTAAAGGCATGGAAATTTGTATACTGTATAAGCGAACGAAAATATATTTTTATTAGTGTGGTATGCCCATGTAAATGTGATAGGCTAGTCCGTAATGTTTCGATTCCATGTATATAGGATATATTTCATAATAAATCTTTCATTGAAAGCAATAGGAAAAGCTATGCTTCCTTATCAAACGAAATTACCAATAATAAATTTCTTTTTCTAGTTTAATAAATGTGTGTATACTAGTATTTTTAAAAAAAAAAATTCAGAGCACAATTAGTTAGCAAAACTTACAAAAGTTAAACTCAGAATACCATAACGTATAAATGTATTTTTATTAGTGTGGTAAGCACTTGTAAATGGGATAGGCTAATATGTTTTTAATTTTTCGATTCCATGTATATAGGATATATCTCATAATAAATCTGTCACTGAAAATAAAAAAGCTAGGCTTCCTTATCAAACGAAATCATCAATAATAAATTTCTTTTTCTAGTTTAATAAATGTGTGTACGCTAGAATGTTTTTTTAAAGAAAATATTCAGAGTACAATTAGTTAGCAAAACTTAAAAAGTTAATCTCAGAATACCATAATGTATTTTATCAGTGTGGTAAGCACTTGTAAATTGGATAGGCTAATATAATTGTAATTTTTCAATTCTATATATATAAGATATATCTCATAGTAAATCTATCACTTAAAATAAAAAAAGCTATGCTTCCTTATCAAACCAAATTATCAATAATAAATTTCTTTTTCTAGTTTAAAAACTGTGTGTATGCTAAAAATTCTTTTAAAAAATATTCAGAGCACAATTAGTTAGCAAAACTTAAAAAGTTAAACTCAGAATACCATAATGTATTTTATCAGTTGGGTAAGCACTTGTAAATGGGATAGGCTAATATAGTTGTAATTTTTCAATTCTATATATATAAGATATATCTCATAGTAAATCTATCACTGAAAATAAAAAAAAAGCTATGCTTCCTTATCAAACCAAATTACCAATTATAAATTTCTTTTTCTAGTTTAATAATTGTGTGTATACTAGTATTTTTTTTTTAAATTCAGATCACAATTAGTTAGCAAAACTTACAAAAGTTAAACTCAGAATACCATAACGTATAACTGTATTTTTATTAGTGTGGTAAGCACTTGTAAATGGGATAGACTAACATATTTGTAATTTTTCAATTCTATGTATATAAGATATATCTCATAATTAATCTATCACTGAAAATATAAAACCTATGCTTCTTTAGTAAACCAAATTAACGATACCAAATTAACGATAATAATTAATAACACCATAATTTTATTAGGTAGAAACTAGGTATTTTCTCATGGTAATTTAAAAGCACACTTTATACCATTTAAGCAAACATTTTATGATCTTTATAATAAAACATACTTTCAAAATTTCATTTTTAGCTTAACATGGCGAAAATGTTTAAATGCAACAACGCATTCTGTGGACATTTTTCGGAAAAGGAAAGTGAAACAAATATTAATATACACACACCTAACATTTATAAAACTGATAACATACATCAGAGGTTATTTACATTTATCAGATAAAGGAATTTCCCAATAATATATGCAGATAAAGACCACCATAAAGACCGCCCTCCACCTATAAATATTTTAATAAACTTTGCCAAAAATCAAGCATAAAAGGTGTGCAAGTAAAGGGTTGCAAAATAATGAATAAACTATAAAAATACGGAAATTGTATCAAAGGAATCACTGCTGATAAAGGAGGAATCGAAAGTATCAAACTGCTTAGCTGTCGGAAGAATAGAAGCACTTTAAAACGAAATTGCTACCTCAAATACCTCAACAATAATTATCAACAGGCAATCAAATTGGATTCAATTACATTTTCTTCTTTAAAGTGTTTCAAAGATTTATGCATACCTTTTTGACTTTTTTTCAAAAAAAGGATTCCAAAAGCATATATTAAAGGCATGGAAATTTGTATACTGTATAAGCGAACGAAAATATATTTTTATTAGTGTGGTATGCCCATGTAAATGTGATAGGCTAGTCCGTAATGTTTCGATTCCATGTATATAGGATATATTTCATAATAAATCTTTCATTGAAAGCAATAGGAAAAGCTATGCTTCCTTATCAAACGAAATTACCAATAATAAATTTCTTTTTCTAGTTTAATAAATGTGTGTATACTAGTATTTTTAAAAAAAAAAATTCAGAGCACAATTAGTTAGCAAAACTTACAAAAGTTAAACTCAGAATACCATAACGTATAAATGTATTTTTATTAGTGTGGTAAGCACTTGTAAATGGGATAGGCTAATATGTTTTTAATTTTTCGATTCCATGTATATAGGATATATCTCATAATAAATCTGTCACTGAAAATAAAAAAGCTAGGCTTCCTTATCAAACGAAATCATCAATAATAAATTTCTTTTTCTAGTTTAATAAATGTGTGTACGCTAGAATGTTTTTTTAAAGAAAATATTCAGAGTACAATTAGTTAGCAAAACTTAAAAAGTTAATCTCAGAATACCATAATGTATTTTATCAGTGTGGTAAGCACTTGTAAATTGGATAGGCTAATATAATTGTAATTTTTCAATTCTATATATATAAGATATATCTCATAGTAAATCTATCACTTAAAATAAAAAAAGCTATGCTTCCTTATCAAACCAAATTATCAATAATAAATTTCTTTTTCTAGTTTAAAAACTGTGTGTATGCTAAAAATTCTTTTAAAAAATATTCAGAGCACAATTAGTTAGCAAAACTTAAAAAGTTAAACTCAGAATACCATAATGTATTTTATCAGTTGGGTAAGCACTTGTAAATGGGATAGGCTAATATAGTTGTAATTTTTCAATTCTATATATATAAGATATATCTCATAGTAAATCTATCACTGAAAATAAAAAAAAAGCTATGCTTCCTTATCAAACCAAATTACCAATTATAAATTTCTTTTTCTAGTTTAATAATTGTGTGTATACTAGTATTTTTTTTTTAAATTCAGATCACAATTAGTTAGCAAAACTTACAAAAGTTAAACTCAGAATACCATAACGTATAACTGTATTTTTATTAGTGTGGTAAGCACTTGTAAATGGGATAGACTAACATATTTGTAATTTTTCAATTCTATGTATATAAGATATATCTCATAATTAATCTATCACTGAAAATATAAAACCTATGCTTCTTTAGTAAACCAAATTAACGATACCAAATTAACGATAATAATTAATAACACCATAATTTTATTAGGTAGAAACTAGGTATTTTCTCATGGTAATTTAAAAGCACACTTTATACCATTTAAGCAAACATTTTATGATCTTTATAATAAAACATACTTTCAAAATTTCATTTTTAGCTTAACATGGCGAAAATGTTTAAATGCAACAACGCATTCTGTGGACATTTTTCGGAAAAGGAAAGTGAAACAAATATTAATATACACACACCTAACATTTATAAAACTGATAACATACATCAGAGGTTATTTACATTTATCAGATAAAGGAATTTCCCAATAATATATGCAGATAAAGACCACCATAAAGACCGCCCTCCACCTATAAATATTTTAATAAACTTTGCCAAAAATCAAGCATAAAAGGTGTGCAAGTAAAGGGTTGCAAAATAATGAATAAACTATAAAAATACGGAAATTGTATCAAAGGAATCACTGCTGATAAAGGAGGAATCGAAAGTATCAAACTGCTTAGCTGTCGGAAGAATAGAAGCACTTTAAAACGAAATTGCTACCTCAAATACCTCAACAATAATTATCAACAGGCAATCAAATTGGATTCAATTACATTTTCTTCTTTAAAGTGTTTCAAAGATTTATGCATACCTTTTTGACTTTTTTTCAAAAAAAGGATTCCAAAAGCATATATTAAAGGCATGGAAATTTGTATACTGTATAAGCGAACGAAAATATATTTTTATTAGTGTGGTATGCCCATGTAAATGTGATAGGCTAGTCCGTAATGTTTCGATTCCATGTATATAGGATATATTTCATAATAAATCTTTCATTGAAAGCAATAGGAAAAGCTATGCTTCCTTATCAAACGAAATTACCAATAATAAATTTCTTTTTCTAGTTTAATAAATGTGTGTATACTAGTATTTTTAAAAAAAAAAATTCAGAGCACAATTAGTTAGCAAAACTTACAAAAGTTAAACTCAGAATACCATAACGTATAAATGTATTTTTATTAGTGTGGTAAGCACTTGTAAATGGGATAGGCTAATATGTTTTTAATTTTTCGATTCCATGTATATAGGATATATCTCATAATAAATCTGTCACTGAAAATAAAAAAGCTAGGCTTCCTTATCAAACGAAATCATCAATAATAAATTTCTTTTTCTAGTTTAATAAATGTGTGTACGCTAGAATGTTTTTTTAAAGAAAATATTCAGAGTACAATTAGTTAGCAAAACTTAAAAAGTTAATCTCAGAATACCATAATGTATTTTATCAGTGTGGTAAGCACTTGTAAATTGGATAGGCTAATATAATTGTAATTTTTCAATTCTATATATATAAGATATATCTCATAGTAAATCTATCACTTAAAATAAAAAAAGCTATGCTTCCTTATCAAACCAAATTATCAATAATAAATTTCTTTTTCTAGTTTAAAAACTGTGTGTATGCTAAAAATTCTTTTAAAAAATATTCAGAGCACAATTAGTTAGCAAAACTTAAAAAGTTAAACTCAGAATACCATAATGTATTTTATCAGTTGGGTAAGCACTTGTAAATGGGATAGGCTAATATAGTTGTAATTTTTCAATTCTATATATATAAGATATATCTCATAGTAAATCTATCACTGAAAATAAAAAAAAAGCTATGCTTCCTTATCAAACCAAATTACCAATTATAAATTTCTTTTTCTAGTTTAATAATTGTGTGTATACTAGTATTTTTTTTTTAAATTCAGATCACAATTAGTTAGCAAAACTTACAAAAGTTAAACTCAGAATACCATAACGTATAACTGTATTTTTATTAGTGTGGTAAGCACTTGTAAATGGGATAGACTAACATATTTGTAATTTTTCAATTCTATGTATATAAGATATATCTCATAATTAATCTATCACTGAAAATATAAAACCTATGCTTCTTTAGTAAACCAAATTAACAATAAAAAAATTTCTTTTTCGAGTTTAATAAATGTGTGTATACTAGTATTTTTTAAAAAAAAGAAAATTCAGAACACAATTAGTTAGCAAAACTTACAAAAGTTAAACTCGGAATACCATAATGCAGTGTTTCCGAAACTTATGACTTTTGTGCACCCTTTCCAAATTTTTTGCAACGCTGTGTACTATTAATAAAAAAATGAATGTATTTTTAACTATAAAAAATTGCAGAAAAAGTTAAAAATCACAACTGGCTGTTGACACAGCTACTTATTAACTGTTAAATCTGCAAAAAATAGGCAGTTGAAAAATACGTAATCAGAAATTTTCGTGGCTAACTTTGTTTTTAAATCAAATGTTTTTAAATTTTCGTTTGTTGCAAGATATTTCCCATAAGAACGCGTACTCCCCTAAACTGCTCCACTACCTCAGGGGGTACGGGTACCACACTTTGGGAAACACTGCCAAAACGTATTTTTATTAGTGTGGTAACCACTTGTAAATAAGATAGTCTAATATATTTGTAATTTTTCGATTTTATGAATATAAAATATATCTCATAATAAATCTATCACTGATAATGAAAAAAAGCTATATTTTCTTATCAAACAAAATTACCAATTTACTTCTTTTTCCAATTTAATAAAAGTACGTATTCTAGTATTTATTAAAAAAACATTCAGAACGCAATTAGTTAGCAACGCTTACAAATTTTAAACTCAGAATACCATAGCGTATTATTAATATGAGAACAAATAAAATGCAAGACCTGTTTTGTTTTTAGTAAGTTATCTACTGACTACAACTATAAGCTTTACTAGAAATACCAGAATGTTTCTGATTAATTTGGATTATTTTTAATATTTTTATATTAACATTCATTAGTAAAACTCAAAATTCATTCTCCCTAAATTTTTCATAACAAATTGCATATATTAAGCTTGCATTGGTGAATTTATTTCCAATTACGTTTTAGGATTACAATGCTATACGATTTTGTTTATTACTATGTAAGCAACTTTACTGAATTTTTTTTTAATTTGACATTATGAAAAAAAAAAAAATACGTGCAAATCTGCAAACTAATAACTTTTTTTATTAGTTTGTTATAAATTTATATCCTTATATGATAAATAAAAATTACATTAACTATGTTTTCAAAATAAATAAGAAAGTTATTTTTTTAAAAAATTCTATTCAGAAAATTATATAATTCCATTAATTTTCTTTTGTCTATAATCTATATAATTTTATGTTTAAATGCAATTTCTTTATATTTTATATATATTTTTTGAAAGATAGCAAACTCAAAACAAAATGGATTGTTTTCAATTTCAACGATATAAGATTTTTAACTTTTTGAATTAAAGTATTATTTATAAAAAAATAAAATAATAATCTTTCAATTTAAAAATCGTTTATATGTGAAAAAAATGGTTTTAAAAATTATTGAGGCATTAATTCATTTTTTGGGGAGAAATATTATTGCTTTTCATTCATATTTAATTAAGAAAAAACAACAAACAAAACAGATATTAATACTTTAATTGCATTGAGTGCAGTTTTTTTTAAACTTGTAGTTATTTTCTTCGTCAGGTAATAAACTTAAAATATAATAATGTATTTTTAAAAACTTGTTTAATTTTAAATATTTTTTTTTAAAATCTATGTACTTTGCATTTAACACAAAAAAATAACCGTGAATGAACTGTATTGAAATTTTCTTGACAAACTTTTAAAAATTCTGAATCAAATTACGTTAAAAATACCACCTGAGTATCAATGTTTTTTGTTACCCATTTTTACAGTAAAGTTTTGAGCAAACAAAAATCTGATCTATCCTAAATTTTCCAGTAACATCCACTGTAAAATCACTGAATCACTGTATTTAAGTAAATATTATAATAAAAAATACGGTATAATATTTTATGGTTAAAGGAATTTTACAGCTTATGCACTCAGGTTGGTAGCCATTTTTACTTTAAATTTATTCAAATTTTTTTTACAGTGCGTGGTAGATATTTTTAAAGCAATTTATTTTTCATTTCAAAACATCAATTTAGTATTTATGCTAAACATAAAGGTTTACCTTTAAAATATATGGATTGACTTTCCGTTGAAAAGTTAACTGGTGTAAAACTGTAAAGTAACTTATTCTAAAACTTTTATATCAATCAAAAATAGTTGTAAAAACAATTTTTATTTAGCGTTATATGACATTTATTAAAAAAATTTCTTCGTGCATCTGTATAATTCTTTTAAATAATCCCATATGTGAGGTATACTTGCAGGCTTCGTCATAATTAAATTTCCTGGTCTGAAAGTTTAATGATAAATAGGAATTCTCATTTTTATAATTATTGGAGAGAAAAAGAGCCAGTGAGATCTAAGTTTGACTTAAGCAACTGAAAAAATTCTGTTTGCTTAACAACATACTTAATAGAAGAGTGGCAAATGACGTAACAATGTTTTTATGAGGGGGGGGGGGCATTGCTTTTTTAGACTTTTTTTATTTAAAGTTTTAACCATATAATATATTGCAAGTCACCCTCGACAACCCACTAGTCTGCCTTTTTTTTTTAAATCAGTAGAATTTTTAATATTTCAAGAATTGAAATCGCACAGTCAAAAATAAAGACACAATGTAAGCAGAAAATCTTATTTAGCAAGTGAAAGAGGCTTTAATTGTTGCCTCTTACATGTTTGCACTTTCAGATTTTGGCGTTTTGAGGAATCTTTCAGATTCAACGAAATTGGGTATCATGGTGTATCCGTTATTAAAATGTTCAGTATAACCAATGCTTAGATTTTAAATAAAGCAAAAATGCTAATTAGCTTAATGGCACTTTTGATGAACACTAAAGCAAATAAGCACCTTTAATAAATTTAAACAGCACATTTATTCGCTATTATTATTTATCTTTGTGTTAGAAATTAAAGCATTCTGTTGCAAGCTAAAGCATTTTATTTGCACGAATTTTTTTTCGCAAAAACGACTGTTCTGAATTTTTTTTTTATTTAAAGCAATACATAGTTCTAAAACAGAAAATAGTACATTCTATAGTAAAAAAAAAAAAAAAAAAAAATCGCAATCTAAATTGGTGCTCTCGTATCCAAATTGGTGCTCTCGTATCCAAATTGGTGCTCTCGTATCCAAATTGGTGCTCAATCCAAATTGGTGCTCGAACTTTACATATATAGATGAGTCAAAAATAAAGATTCTTTTTACTATCTTGAATACGTACTACATGTATTTAAAGGAATTTCGTACTACATGTATTTAAAGGAATTTCGTACTACATGTATTTAAAGGAATTTCGTACTACACGTATTTAAAGGAATTTCGTACAACATGTATTTAAAGGATTCTCTTACTACATGAAGTTAAAGGAATTTCGTACTACATGTATTTAAAGGAATTTCGTACTACATGTATTTAAAGGAATTTCGTACTACATGTATTTAAAGGACCATTTAGAAGCTTAAACAAAAAAAAATCATAAGACAAGTGTGGGTTTTGAAGTTTTTTTCGGCAAATTCCTATTAAACATCCTGTGGCTTATTAGTCCATTAATATGGGCTAATTGCTTACGAATAACCTATTAGGGTATTTATTTACATTTAAGTTTGAATATAAAGAAATTAATTAATAAATAGAATCAAATTTGTTTCCAAATGCATATTTGAAAACCAGGACCCAATTTATATCTTTTTTTAGTTTAGTGAAATCGAAATATTTTTGTTAAGTAAATTATAGACTATAGCACTGCCATGAGCTTTTCATAGCAATCACTTTCAAATTTTGAATACGGCGTTTAAACAAGTTGAAAGATCTGCCTCGCAGTTCCCATTCAATAATGATTCGTCTGACTACTTTATATAATTAAAATCAAAGCGCACTTAGTTAGCAAAGCTAATTATTTTCTACTGAATGAATATTAGAAATAGATTACTAATGTGATTAATTGACTTTCAAACAAAATTCTTACAAAGTTGTTAAGCTCTTAATTATAAATGAATAAGTGCGAGGCCTAACATTATTTAAGGGAAACTTTATTAAGAATGCATTTTCATAGGTAAAACCTATTTCCGTTTTGGTTTTAGATGTGTTTTTTTTTTCAGATTAAACAATCAGTTTTATAAGTTTTTAAAACAATCAGTTTTACGAGTTCACACTAGCCCCTTATCACGGAGATAGTGGAGTTCAAAATCAATCATTTTTAGTTATTATTAAAAATTATGCATCCCAATGAGTTTTCACGCAGTTAAAAAAGGAGATGTATTAAATTACATATAGTATTAAATTAAAAATATGCGATTTTGATCATGAAGAACACTTTTATGGGAAATAATGAAAAGAATTTTCACTCTATCTCATGTTCTGTTGTATTAGAATCGATTGGTCTAGTTGTTTGAAATTTTTATCAAATTGTTATATGCTTGTCCCGTTTTTGTTCGCCAATATGAACAGTGCGCGATGCAATAATGAATCATTTTTGATCTAATGATTGAAGTTTCATGTACAAAGATTCAATTTTATTCATTCAAGGCTCTGACTTTAAATATATTGATGTTAAATAAGTAGTGCAGGATATATTTTAAGTTACTAAATCTGACTCAAAAATGTACTTCCTCTGAAAAAATATAACATTTTCTCAATGGATTTCGATTTCTGTTCCTCAAAATATGGAGGCATGTATATTGCTTATTCAGAAAACTACTTTTTTGAGTTTGATTTCGTAACTTAAAATATTTTCTATAATAGTAAAATAAACACATTTAAGGTTAGAACCTCAAATGATTAAGATTGAGTCTTTCTACGTGAAAATCCAACAATTAGGAAATGTTAATTAATGTATTTTAATGTTAACTAATGTTAATTAATGTATTGTAATGTTATATGGTTAACAAATGATAACAAAGAAGCGCCTTCCCGTTTCTTTAGAGTTATATTGTCTGTTAAAAAATTTATAATTAGTTTTAATCTTATATATTTGATAGCTTTTCGTCCATTTTAATTCTATTGATCTTTTCATTTGTATTTTTGTTCCCCATTGTAT
Organism: Parasteatoda lunata; assembly: GCA_949128135.1. Taxonomy (NCBI): domain Eukaryota; kingdom Metazoa; phylum Arthropoda; class Arachnida; order Araneae; family Theridiidae; genus Parasteatoda; species Parasteatoda lunata. Next base: position 62,955,715 of record OX421977.1, read on the forward strand.
ATACTATACTCTAGAGTAGTTAATATATTATATGTGCTCCATTTTATACTTTTATTCAGTTAGATAGTTAAGGGTAAATAAAAAAAAGTCACATATTTAACCCACCATCAGCGATGCACTTAGCAGATTATCGAGTCAAAGAAATTACTTCCGCTCAATGATAAATAATCTTTCGTCATCCACTTTCTGATAAAAATAAAAAACCTCAGAAAGGGATGGTCTTAGATCTTATATCAATAATCATACTAAAACAAAAGAAAAGATAATAAAATATTGTTTTTTTAAGAAAACAACATAGATTTTTGCCAATACTTATTGTATCTAGATAAATATATATACATAGGCATAATATATATATACATGAAATTTAATTGATTTTTTCAGATAATCAGTTTCATTATTACAATGTTTTTTTTTCAAAATAAATAAATCAACATTTTATACGAATATTCTTATTTTCAAATTACAAATTTTCTTTTCTCTGTACATATAAAAGTGAAACTCTGTCTGTATGTATGTTTGCCAATAACTCGAGAGCGGATCGTAACCGATTTAAATAGCGATTTTTTTTTCCAGCTGTTTGCTAATTTTCAAAGGATGGTTCGTAAGCAGTCACCTCATTCAGAGGTTATGTATTTCGGGCATGGTATCGAATTTGCGAAATTTCATTGGGGAAAAATAATATTATAGTTTAAAATGAACGCAGCCACAGTAAATGTGTTTTTACAAAATATTTAAAAAAAAAAAAAAAAACAGCAACTGAAATTAATAATTTTTAAGGCTCTCTAAACTTGTAGCTTAAGGGCAGAAGTAAAACGTACTGGAAAGAAATATGTAGGCTAGCATAAGTTTTTGGAAACTGAAGAGAGTTGAGAGAAACTATATAATGTGTTAACTTTATATAATCTCCGTATTGTTGCTTTTATTGTTCACGAATTTTAAATTCCCAAACTTTAGATTATTATCTTTTAAATCATAATATAATAAACTTTATAAAAAAAAACAGTACTTGTAATTAAGTACGTCCAAAATTTTATTCCCGTGTATTACTCCTTATTACATCTGAATATTATAAATTATAAATCTCTAACCTCGAAAAAAAGTTTTTTTTCGAGGCTAAGAAAAAAAGTATGGTCAAAAGTACCTGAATATTACGAAATTTATCGTGTTTCTCTCTCTATGGGTACACCAAAATGGTCAAGGTCAATTACTTTTGCCGAAGCCCTTTGGTAAAATTAAGGGTAAAATATGGTTTCATAGTATTGTGATAAAACTAACTTGTGTTCTACACTATAAAGTAGTTGTCACCCTTTTAGTATTAAGATACACTAAAAATTCAGTGCAAGAAAAAAGTACAGGAAATGTAAGATTTTACAAAAAGAGAATAGAAGTTGCTGAAGTACGTTTAGAAGATTAAATGTTTAGAAGAAAAACGTTTTACGTATCATATAGTTTGCCAAATCATGGGCCCAAGACTAAGTAAACAATCCCTGTAAAGGTGAAACTTTAGATATTATTTCCTGCTTCAGATTTTTCACCTCATCAGTACTGAAGTATAAAGAGATGTAGTAAAAAATATTTTACAGTTCGAATTTCTATATTATTGTCATAAGTAATAAAGAAATATAAAAAAATATGAATTACTGCCCTGGGCTATTAGGTACACATGCGTGAACCTAGTTCTGAAAGTGAAATAATATAAATATTTCAAATGTTAAATTGATCTTAAAGTAGAAATAAACTTGAATATTTTTATATTATGGTCTATTTAAATGATGAATTAAATAATAATTTAGGAAGAAAATTAAATTTCTTTTTTTTTAAGCACATTGCAATATTGCTTTAAATAACAGTTTCAAAACTATTTTAAATATGCTTACCGAGCAAAAGAAATCATTATTGAAAATAATGTAACATAATTTATAAAAAAATATTTAATTCTTGGGGAAAAATTTGAAAATTATGGAATATAGACACAAAAAGTTAAAGTTTAAATGTACGTATGTATCTAAACATAAAACAACTAATTAAAATCGATAAAATCTCACACAATTTCTATAAATAGATATATATTATCTAGATTTCTTAATACAATGAAATTTCTCTTCTCTACTACTATGTCATAGATTACACCATACGATACCAAGGTACACATACGTGGACCTGTATGTTCTCGACACAATTATTTTTAAATATTAAGTCAATATAACAGTATAAGATTTATACAAATCACAGAGCCACACAGTCAAAAGAGAGAACTTATTTTCAGAAATAAAATATATGATCTTTAAAATTATTATCAAATTTCGAATACATGGATTATTTTTCGAAAATCACTTCTGTTTATGTGGAATTCTAACAAAATAAATTATCTGCGTCTATTGGAATCCCCAGAAAGCTTAAACGTTCATGAATGTTTCAGTGAGGGTAAAACTATAAATTTTCTAATAGAAGCTATTGTTCTTTTAGAAGCTAAGATGCGAACGTCCACATATGCGGACCAAGTAATGAAGAGGAATAATTAAAAATAATAAGAAATAAAATAGTGAGGAATAATTTGATAAGATTTTTTTCAAGATTCTAATGATAATTTTCAATTTTTTCTTCAAAAAAGTTATAGAAATCTATCAAGCGATTGTTTGTTGATGTTAGTGGCTTAAACAATAATATAACTAAGAAATAGATATATAGAACGAAATGATCATTTTGAATTAAAGTTACATTGAAACCTTTGACAAATGAGCTAATGAGGATCTAAACTCTAAAAAACTCAAATGACAATTTTAAAAGTATGGATGTAATTATGTATTTTTTTGTTTAGAAAAAATTATATTTATTAATATGATATATATGGTATATTAATATGCATGAGGTGAAAGGATTTATGAAAAAATAAACATGTTCATAAAAAGTGCAATTAATTCTCACATAGTTAATCATCATTGAAATGTTTAAAATTAAATTAAATTTTTAATACATAAAATACCAAATTTTATATAAAAATAAGAAATTTTGAGCACTAGTTAGTTACCTTTTTATCTTTTGCGCCAAAAAACTATTTTGAATCACAGAATCTCATTTCAATACTGAAGTGTAAATTTGTCAAAAAATGTGAGAAAAAGTTATTGATTACCTTTTTACTGAAAATCAATTCCCAATCAGTAAGTGGCAGTATCTTGACGGGATAATCTATAGACTTAATCAGAGATAATGGATCCATCAGTCAAAATGTCATCTTGCACTTCAATTTAACTTATTACGTCTTTGATTTTAACGGATTAATGCCGCACTATTGTAATTGGAATTTCATAAAATCTAAGAAATAATATTTACTTGTTTTTAATGAATAAATTCTTGATAAAAAATATTTACTTGTAAGAATTTAACTTACGAAGATTTAAAAAAGCTCATCTCAAATGTCCTTCATTATTTTTACTTCGTTATTAAAATTTTGTGGGAATACTAATTATCAAATAGCTACTTATATTTTGAATAAATATTTCTTTATCTGTCAGTGTTTTGAAAAAGTTAAGAATTATATAAGTGTACAATTAAATACCGTGAAAGGGAGATTAAAAAATTTAAAAATCCCTCTTATGTGCCATCTTCAATCTTCACTGAGAAAAAAATGCAGACAATACTAACAGAATTAAATAGTTAGAATTAGTAAAAGTTATATTTTTTTGGGTTTTATGGAAACAAAAAGAGGTTCGGTAATCGGCAATTGTAACCGAAGCGCTTCCGTAGTGATTTTGGTTGGATTAATAATAAAATATTTATTTATAAAGATTGGTTAATGTGGAAAAATTTGGTAATTTGATCATCATGCCTTAAAACATGGCATAAAAACCATTTGTTTTCGGTCAAATTTTCTTCTCAGTAATGTTTGCTTAAAGTGTTGTAATAAGAGCTATAATTTTAAAAATCAGAATTTTCGATAAACTGCTACCATATGAACGTAAAATTACCAAATGAATGGTTTAAAGGCCGTATATTTTTCTTTTATTAACTAGAATTTTTTTTTCAAAAATAATATTACCAAATGTACAGTATTTATGCCTTAATTTATTTCACCGTGAAGGAATATTGTCATATGAGGAAAATTGAACAAATAAAAAAATTTCTTTAAAAAAAACCTTAAGTGATTCCTAAAAAAAATTTAACTAATTTTTAAAATGAAAAAATATATAGATTTATATATTTTTGAAACATTTTAGAATTTGTATACCCTACTGATTAACAATAATTTATTCCTGCAATTACCCACGAATATGGGTAAATATAGAAAAATCTTAGAAAATATGCAGAAAAAGCCAGCATTATCTCATTGAATGAGTCATAAATTTTTAAATCTCTAACATGCGCTAATGCTAAAAAACGATTAAATACATTTTGACCTAAATTTATTTCATTGGTACTAAAATTACTTCTAAATCTTTTTCAAACCAATTTTAAACCATGAGAGGACTGCATTTTATACGGAAAGAAATAGTTAATACTCGCTATAAAGCTACGGTAATTTTTTAACATTTATCTTTAAGAAAACCTAAATAAATAACATGACAAACTTCTAACAGTTTAACGTCGCATAAGTTATTGTAAAATTGCAACAAATATAACTCTATTTTTTTAAATATTCTTTTAAAAAAACATTAACGTAATTTCATTTTTTTTCAAGAATATAATGCTTAAATTTTTTTATTCATATTTCAAGTATTTATACAAAGTGCAAATAATGAGAATGTCTCAATGTTAATTTGAAACCCCTAACATGCATATTTTAATTACTTTTATCTTAACTTGGATTTTAAAAGTACATATTAAGGGATGTGGTTACGGAGCACCCTGGTATGTTTCAAGTGAAATAAAAAATGGATGTATGTGTGATAGTATATTAATAAAGATAAAAAAAATGAATACAGTTGGCAATATCCACATATTTTATTTTCACATTAAAATACATATTCTGAAATATTACTACAATAAAGATGTTCAGAAAATTTCAAGAGATTAATTTCTTTCAAATATTTTTTTCGATAATTTTTAATAAATTAAAATGAATAGATTAAAAACATTTCTTTATTTCACGCACACTTTATAATCTTTAAAATATGTTTCGTTTGAATAAATATTTTATTTTTTCATACTCTTTGGTTTTAGCTAGAATTACTATTGAAACGAAGTATTATATATCCATGACAGATGAACACCGACACATAACATGTAACACAGACTTTAAGAAAGAATTTGTCAAAATAATGCAACCATATAAGTTTAGAAAACAACTAGAACATCTATCATATTTAAATACCAAAACATCGATTACATGCAGTAAATGGAACAGAAAAATTTAATAGCAGTTTATTCATCTCTTAAAATAAGATACATAATTTTTTTCATTTCTGTTCGGGAACTATTGCTTTGTGTCACTAGTAATAGGCAAAACTCAGCAGCTGTTTTATCAAGCAATCCTTGATTAATCGGTAACCATAGTGTTTTTTTGTATAGTAAGTGAAATAAATAAACATAGATAAATAAAAACAAAACAAAACATCCTAAAGACCATTTGATATGTTAATTGGATTTTTACAGTGGCTTTTTTTTTCAATATACGTTGATAATTCCTTGATATACATTGGCATTTTATGTCACAGAAAAGGAATCAAAGAGCATAATTTAAAACACTAATCTTTAGATTTAATAATTACATTATTTTTTAGAAGAGTGTGGCTCTGTTGAAAGTTATGTGCCACTTTACGTGAATGGATTGGGTATCACGAAAAAGTAATTATTATAATATAATACATATGTGGAATAACCGATATTTGTAGAAATGCTTTAAAATAAATAATATGTGTAAGGTGACGGTTAGTCTCCTTACACATATTATTTATTCTAACAAAAATATAAACTAAAGTGCAGTTAACAACTATATTCTGTAATTACATTCGTGTACATTTTGAAATGAAGATTTCATATGAACAAAAAGTTATTGTAAATTAGCCATACAGGGATTCAGATCAAAATACTTGTCGTAGCTTTTGTTTTCATGAAAGAATACTTAAATATTACATTTGTTAAAATATAATTTTTTGAAAAAAAAAAGACTCAGCTCATTTAAATTACTTAATAAACAAAACATTAAAATTTTTATTTATTTATCCTTTCCTTTTCATTAAAACATGACACTGAAAGAAGTTATGTGACACTGTCGTGAATACATTTTGTGATATACAAAATAAGCATTAACCGTTTCAGTGTTAAGTTACCGTTGATGCATGGAACTCCGGCAATATATAGAACCTGTTCCTTTTATAGAATGCCTGGTAAATTATGAAAAACGAGAATTGCTTTATAAATGGCCTAGTTGTCGAATAAATTGCCTATACCTTCTCCAAAATGACAAATGGTCTTTATGCAAAGTGTGAAATATGTAAATCTTTTTATACTTTTCCTTAGTTATTGTATAGAATTCCTGTAGTCTTGTCAGGAATAGTTCTATAAAATACCTAGGCAATGTGTGAAATAATAATTGTTTCATACATTTACGGTTTGTCATTCTATAAAATAACTTGGCAATCAGCGAACTTTACTGGTCAAGAGGCATCGCCTAGCCAGATTCCATACATTGGTGGCAAAATAAATTGTCATCGCGAAAAATTCATTTTTAAAAAAATAATTATACGCACTATGATGATTTACTTTAAAACCGTCATTGCACACATCACATTAAATTAATATTTTAATATCAGGTGATTGCCGAAACTCGATATGAAACCAAATAAAGTAGAACACTGTTTCATAAATATTACTCATTATAAAGAAATTCCATTTCATTCCTTTTCCCTGTTTCTTGACATTTTGTACACATTTAATTCCTTATTTGTATATTGTTTCATATTAATTCCTTATTCGTTCATTATAATTGTGAATTTCTTTTGAAAATACTTTATTGACTTCGTTGATTATTTCGACAGAATATATTTTTGTCATTCAAATTGTTTTACTTAAATTGATGGGGTTAGGTGACTGCAGATGCTTTTTCTAGTGTCTTACTTTTTGTAGTATCTGTTAAGTGACAAGTTAAGAAAAATATTTCAGTTTTTTCTTATTTTGGTTTTGATTTCGACATTAAATTAATTTAATTGCTCTAGGTACTTTTCTTGCGTACTTGCAACTCGAGAAGAAGCGATGTTATTATGCCTAACCACGTGATTTAAGTCAGATTTAATTGGGTACTCGTAAACGTCGTCAAACACGTGTGTCAAACTTGATTGGCTTTTGAATCGACAAATGCCAAGATGAACCGACAAATGCCTCAATGACGTCATTTACAGACTTTCAATTATCTTTTAAATACATTAATAACAAAAAAAATGTTTTAAGCAATTTATATCGAGCATGAGGTTTTGCTTCACCTGATATTTTTATTTATTTTTACGAAAATGAAAGTATTTATAAATTTTAGAACATTCATTGAAACTATACAAAACCACAGAGGTTTACACAGGTTTATTTTAACATCAAGAACATCTTGGCAACATACTTATACAATTATCAGGTAACACCTACTGCAAGGAAATATTGTTAGCTCATTTTTTAAATTAGTAACAATATTACTTAACATTGAAGATTCAATCAGAAGAAAATACAATATTTTTTTTAAAAAATACAAATTATTCCTTAATTGAATTGCAAGCAATGAAAATGTAATGGTATAATTTATTTAGAAGAAAAAAAGTAGTTAACGTTATGCTAATGAATTAATTTGCCTCAAAAACTGCAGGAAAAATTGGGGTATACATAGAAATTATAAACATAAAAGCCTGTAATTAAAAAGGGAAAGAGAAGCTTTATATTAAATAACTATTAGCATATTGAGAATTAAGGTTTGTGTCAAAAACTATTTAATGTTAGATTACTTTTAAAGTCAGAAATTTCTATAATTTATCACGAAATAATGCAATTTCATCTTATATTTAAAAAAATAGTTCAGTTTTAAAGTATACAAACTTTTCAATAACAGTCATTATTCGCTTTAAATAAAAATTAAAAATTATTTGATTTTTTTTCATTTTTAGTCTTTAGGTTCATTTATTAGTAATTAAAAATTTTTGAAAGCCAGAAAATAAGTATTGATATTAAAAAAATATCTACTATACGTAGTATGTATTTTTATTAGAATTTTAGTTATTAAAAAAAGTTTTTTTAAAGTACAGCGCACAAAAAAAAAACGGACCACCATGAATAACGTTTCATCTAATGATCGAATCTTCACGTTCTATGATGTAATATTAATGGTGCGAGGAGGTGATCTCAAATATACTGCTTAATTAGTACAGACGAAATTTTAAATTACGAAATCAGACACAAAAACGTATTTACTTAGAATAAACATACCTTTTTTTTCAACGGATTTGGATTTCTAAATCGCCCCCAAAAAATAGAGGGTAGCCCCAATCTGGGAAATATGGCCCCAATAGTTTGGTCAGAAGAGGAAACCAAAGTCTTTAATATGAATTAGATTTTTTTTACGCATTTCGCAATATCTAGAGAACATTTTAAGAGAATTGAAAAATTCTTACACGCAATTATAAATTCGTTTATTCGAAGATATTTCTATGCAAAAATAATTTTTATTAAATATCTATTATTTTTTGAAATTTTATTTAATAATGGTAAAAAAAAAAAAAAATTGAACTGTAAGGCATACTATTCTTGCATCATTTTAAAGAATATAATTTTAAATAAAATAATAAAAGAAATAATAAATATTTACTAAAATTTAATTTTTGCATAGAATTATCCTTGGAGAAACGACTTTTATAATTGTGTGCAAAGGAATTTCAATTCGCTCAAAAAGTATGCGAGTTATAACGAAATATTTCAAAAAATTAAATGAATATTAAGGGGTCCAAACTTTAGACCACTCTTCTGACCAAACTATTGGGATCATATTTTTCAGATTGTTATAATCCCTATATTTTTGGGATTAATCCGAATCCGTCGAAAGAAAATGGTATGTTTATCCAGAGAAAGTGCATTTTATGTCTTATTTCACAACTTAAATTATCATCTGCGCTTTCTGATAAGCATATTTTAGGTCACCCCCTCAAATCATTGAGTCATAGAAAGTGCAGATCCGATCATTAGATCAATAGTTATGAAGGGTGGTCCGTTTATGTTTTTGCACACTGTACATCAGAAGCTTCATTCAGGTATGATTTTTAATTCTATCTCAGTATTGAAACTAATTTCAGATAATTTAAAATCTAATTATTTATATAAAAAAAATGACCAGAACTAAAATAGTCAGTTGGCAGTATGAGAAAAATAAATTTATAATAGAGCTCGGAAATTTAACTTATTTCCAAAAACGTATTTTGGCACCAAGTGTGTATAAGCCTTAATGCTTAACAGCATAGGCTTTAAAAATTGTGCTCGACAGTATTCATATACATATGTGCAATACAATTACAATTTGATTAGTAAGCAAGTAGAAAATTATCTGCATACATTGGTCGTCTTGTCCATACGAACAATACATTAACTTTGCTGAAACATTGAAGAGTCATTAATTTCTCTCGTCTTATTCAGGAGTTAAATAGGGTCAGTAATGTTTTGCAATCGGTTGGAGAGCATTATTAAGGCTAGATTATTTTAAATATTCCACAAAACACTCCATACACTCTGAACCATTGTAGTGTTAACTCACCAAACGATATGTACCTTAGCAGAGCAAACATACTAATGCTATCGTGATCATTTTCAGTCAGGTAAAGCAGTTATTTTTTATCGTTACCCTCGTCTATTACCGTTTATCGTTATTTACGCAAACCCTTTTCGCATTTATTGATAGTTTACTATTTACATTCAATCTTTTCCAATATTTATTTAGACTCATCTAATATTTGTTTGAACTTCATCCAGGTTTACTGTAACTCTTTTAATATTAACCCTTTAAATATTTATTGAAACGCTTCCAATTTTAATCAGAACTGCTCCACAACAGTGTACCCAACTTAAATAAAGCCATCTTGATTTTGTGCCAGTACTTGATGTTAAGAAAATCAATGAAAACTAAACATGTATATATTAAGATAGTCTATTATTAAACAGATATTTACGAGGGATAACTTACTTCCTGCTCCACCTGAACAAGACTTCACCTGGGCTGCAATCACTTCCAGCCTAGCAGTGCCTGAACTGATTCCCTCCTAGTTGGACGTAGGCTTTCTTAATATATGCGTTTGATTATCATTTATTGTCTTTGTGTAAAGTTATTGCACAAAATCAAGAAGCGAGACACATTGAAGGAGATTAGCATCAATATTGAACCCTCTTAAACATTGATAAAACTTCATACAATAATTCAATTTTTCGAACATTTGCCAGAATATGTTTACTAATATCGCATTTTAATAATATTGCTGCTTCATTCAGAATCATATTGGATGGTTTTCTTAGTCTCCCGATATGCTCTTACCCAAGTCCGCTTTCACAGTAGTCAATCAGTATTAAAGACGAACTCGTTTTCTAGGAAATATGCAGATAATTTTAGACTTACCATGATAGATATTAAGTTTAATCAACATCTTTGGTTGGAGATTTGAGAGGGATAAACTGACCAGTTCTATCTTCTTCATTAACACCGGATGCCACTTTGGTTCTCGTCCAAGGATAGCGGAACCCTCGCAACAACCTATTATCGTTGGTATCCTCATGGCATCGAAATGAGTCATCTGCAGAAAAAACAGCAACATTTTTAGAAAAACTTAACTGCTGTTGACGGGGAATAGAAGTTGCTGGCGCTGACTGCTGCCTGCGATACTGCTTGTTTCCTATATTTTGTTGTGACAGATCTGTAGAGTTTCCATCCCATGTTTTTGATAATGCTGGGGTACGAACGCTGTATTTTCTTGAAGCTGCTGGACTTTCGCCATCCACGGTTGTGTATCCTGTGTTTTGATACACAGAGTGGAGTCTTGTCAACCTGCTTTTTAAGCAAGGACAGAATATCAGGATGAATGTCCTTCGGTATTTTTGACTCAAAAGACAGTAGAGAACAAAGTTTCCGGCGGCATTAACGGCTACCAGAAAGTTGAAGATATTGCCTAAACCCCGCAACAGAAGATCTTCATTGCTTCTGTCTTTGATATGATGGAATGCTTTATAAAGAAGGGTGATCGCAGTCGGAAGCTGGCACACAAGAAATAAAATAACTACAGCAATGAGCATCACAGTTATTTTGCTTTCTTGTCTCGCTTGGCTCTCTCCTTCTCGCTTTCTGGTCATTGTTTTCCTTCTGGTTTTCGAAGAATGAACTGATTTGATTAGAAATGCGTTAAAAACAGCCAATAAGAACAACGGAATGAAAACGAAAAGAACAGAGATCACCCAATAATAAATCTGAACATAAACGGGATTGTTTCCCAAGTCTGAATACACCACTTGAATTTTCGTGGTGTTCGTTATTGTATCAATAACTTCAATTGTGTTCCATTCGAATCCAGTTGGCAACGTTACACAAAAACAAAAGATGAAAACTATCATTATCATTTTCTTAGCTCTAGATTCTGTGCATATCACTTTGCCTTTCATGGGATGACATACAGCGATATAACGCTCTATAGTGAATGTGACGGTTATCCACACAGAAGAGTTACTCGATACATCAGTTATTGTAAGCATGTAAGGCCACAATATCCAATAAAAATTGTATTCTTGTTCATGAATATGCGGATAGTGCTGCAATGATAATGCGAATGAAAACACTAAGTACGTAACGTCGAATATGGCTAGAGCCGCTAAATACCAGTTCGTAGAACTGCGCATGCGTCTTTGTGTCATTATGAACACAGTCACAGTGTTACCAATCACTCCGATAGTCATGATAATTGGTACGAAAACTCTTTGAATCCAGAAGCGACTGTTTAACTGAAAAGCTTCATACTCGGGGTCTGCTTCCATATCGTTAATATTTGGTTCGATCATGGTCCAATTTGTATCGTTGCAACTTACAACGGAGAAAGAGCAGTTTTTACCACTGCAGTTGAGGTTCTCGAGGAACCTACAGTTTGTTTCTTGATCAGAAACGTTTAGCATCTTGAATTGTTTAAATGTCACTCACAAAAGCATAAATCAATTTGACGTTTTCCATGCTTAATGAACGACGAACACTAAGTGATTAAATCGAAATATATTCTTATTAGATCCATGGCTAGTAAAATCAGTATGTATGAAGGGAAAATAGAATGTGATAAATCATTTTTTATCTTTAAAAGCAAGCAAACAATGCTGTGATTTCTTGCAAAATAAAAATTTCTACTGGTCTTTCACCAGCTTTAGTAAATTTTAATGCAGGTCATTTTTGCATGTTATTTCTATGACATACAAATTTCTTACAGATTATTTTTTCTATAATTAAATTAAATCGAAGCTTCTATTGTGGAATAAGTAGTCCTTAAGTCAACAGAAAAATTAGTCACCTGAAAATAAAAAAATTCTAATTAGTAAGCGATTATGCAAAGAAAAACAATATAGAAAATTTCAAAACAGAACAATGTTTTTCACAGTTTTCTAGAGAACAAACGCAAGCAGTGAATTGATGGTTAAAAAAAGTTGAAATTTTACTGAATAGACATACTTGGTATAGGTCCATAAATATTTTTTTTATGCTAAATCAAACAAGATTAAAACAAGTTGATTAGTTAAAATGGTTTTAAGTATAAAAAATTCATTTGTACTATTTTATATATTTGGGATTTTTTTTGTATTCTTTTATATATTTTATATATTTAGGATATTATGTCTATTTATGCATAAAAATGCATGAATAAACATATTTATGAACAACACACTCAACACTTCAAAACTATTGGAATATGGTCTCATATATATGGTCTAATATATAATTGAATATAATCTCATCCGATAAAAATTTAGAAAAAAAAATACCTAAAAACAATTGCATTCTCATCTGGTTTAGAATGTTTATGCTTCCATTCCATTTGAGACCCGTTTTTAGTAAAATTTATTTCAAAGAAGGGAACAATTTTTCGATAACTATATTAGGCCTGAATCACTAAAACCACAACTTTCAAAACTATTTCCAACCTCAACTTTTTGTTTTTCGTTTTTAACTACTTAAGAAATGGTTGAAGAGACTTAATCTTATTCAGAAAAAAAGGCATTTTATTACGTTATATGAAGTATTGAAAACATTTTTATTGGATATTTCCATTGATGGTTTCCCCATTTTGCAGAGATGTTTGGATGGCCCAGATTTATCTACCAATGAAAAATATGAAAAAGGCACACATTTTTGGCGGTCCCGAGATTTTAAAGTGAGGTCCTGAAAGGGAGTAGTTACAAGGATCTTCTTATCTCAACGAAACGTCATTCAATTGATAAAATTAAGAGACTTTGATTCGCTAAAAGGATAGCACCACTCTGATTCTGGGAAAATTTTGGGATTATCTTAATGTTCACTTCATCGACGAATTACTGCCCATTAACTTCAGAAAATAATCTTTTATCTGGCCTTATCTGGTTCATCTTGAATTCTTATGGCTCTTTGTGAGAGACCGACTTCTACATCTTAAAATTGATAAGAAACATATGTTTTTAGCTTATCAATTAATATAGAATGACTCGCATGAGAAATTCTATATTACATGTAATGTTATACTTTGAAAGGCTTAACATTACACACACACACACACGCACACACACACGCACACACACACACACACGCATATATATATATATACAGAGAGAGAGAGAGAGGTTACTAAATATATTGTGTTGTAAGCCGTGTGATTGATTACTAATATATTGCTATATTTCCGTCTCCCAGAGGTGTCAAAAATATTTAGTGGTAATATAAGTTTTTATTTATTATATTTATTTTTCAAGTGTCTTCTAGAATTTTACTGAACATTGAATATCTCTCAAACGCATAATTGTTCTTAAATGATGATAGGCCGTGTCTTTTGATTCAGTCTTGATATAAAATGACCGTTTATCCAAGATTAATACGAACCTCATTGTGCATAAACTAGTATAGTTAAATATTAGATATTTTCAAGCTTACATACTCCATTTGCTAATCATTTATTAACCTTTTGGAGTTTTGCGATAAAGATTGCTGCTACATTCAAATCAAACTTACAATGCTCTTGGGATTGATATATACACGCATACTACATACAAGAATACCTCATGCATACATACTACTTACATGCACTACTGTATGTACATAGATTATAAAAAATACTCTGAAAACCCTCAATTAGGGATTACTTTATATTTTGACTAAAGCCATTTCTCTGTATATGACTGCACGTTTCACGGAAACTTAATCCTCATTGTTTTATTCTTATATTTTTCACTTCATTTAAAGTCTCTTAATAAACCTTACGAACTTCATAAAATAATTTCTTATTTTGTTGGCTTAACTTCCTGAAAAGTCTTTTTTATTTTCAATTAAATGTTTAATTATCGTATCTAATACTCTAAGATTTCTGAAATTCTCAAGTATTTGCTCTTCAGTTCGAAGAAACGAACTCAAGAGCAAGTTTTTAAGCAATTGAGATGCTTTTAATTAATGTCATACTTTAAAAGAAGAATGATCGATAGCTTCACCAACCAGACGATTAAAGTATTCTTTGTCTGGAATAAAAAGAGATTAAAGTACATACACTTCATTTACCTCCTTTAGAGTGCTTTGAAAGTTAAAATCTTAAACTTGTCGAATTTGTATTGAAAGGTTTCTTTTATTTAGAAAAATAAAATTAATCTTTAAAATGCTTATAAACACTTCAAATATTTAAAAAAAAAAATTAGTAAAATTATATCTAAAAACTCTGTGTGAGAAAGATAGTTGATATACTACATTTAAAAAAATAAACAAATAAAAGGGGAGAAATTAATTAACAAATAAAAGGGGAGACATAAAAACATTAATTATGGCTCAATCAAGTAAAGAAAATTAAATCTGTTGCTTGGAAAGGCAGCAAATTTTTTTTTCTCCAAAAATAACAATAAATATAAAATTAATACAAAAAAAATTTAAGTCAATTGCTGTTATTTATGCAATGAAGACTGTTTTGAATTATTTAAAAGAAAAAAGGTTGCAGAATTATAGTAAAGAATTATTGAATATTTTGCTGGATAAAAAAACTGAAAAACCCTTTTTTTCATTTCCAAAGTGACCGTATTTAACATTAAAAATATCAAACAAGAACCTTTGAATAAAGAACAGCACATGGAAAAAGAGTAAAGACAGACCCAAAAACTTAGAAAAAAGCTATTAAAACTTTAAATGTATTAGTGAAACAGACATAACAGTACAAAAAATTTAATGCTGTGAAAGCTTTTGCCATCCACGGAAAATTTAGAATAAAACTAAATTTATGGTTGTGACAAGCAAGATAGTTTAACAGCTGAAAAAAGCCAAATAAATACACAGGGATAGTTATAAAGTTAAATTACAATTTCTTAAAAACTCTAAAAACAACACATGAAAAGTTGGGGATAAGAATGAAACCTTCATGTAAAAATTATGCATGTAAAATAGTCGACACATGTAGCATAAAAGAGAAAACTTTAAATTTATTTTTTCTAAATTAAAACAATTCTTATTTGCAAATACACAAATTTCATACATGAAGATTAAGAAAACTTTATTTAAAAAGCATATTTATAAACTTTCTGTATAAAATAATATATAACAAATAAAGTTAAATTTTTATTTGTTTATCCTCAAATAATAAACGTAAGTATCAAATAAATTGTTCTAAAAAATGATATTTGATATGATCCCAAATTTAATTTACTTATTTTTTTAAAAGTTTAATTCTGCTTGAATAAATATGGTTTAGATCAAATTCTTTCTCATATCAAAATGATAAGGAGCACCTGTATCTGATGTTGTCAGCACAATGGATAAAGTTATTTTTATTTTTAATCCATAAGGAAAACATAAATCCCTAATTTTGTGAATTCTGTAACAAATTGGGAATTTTTAGTCGTCATCAAGGGAATGTATATTATTTTAAATTAAATAATATAATGTTGATATATTTAATACAATTAGATTATTAATGATATAATTGGAATAAATTATCTGATTCTCTAAAGTCTGTAGCCAATCGGGATTGCTATAGTTGTTATTCAGGGTATATGTATTATTTTAAAATAAGTAAATGATATAAGCCAACAAAAGGATTTTTTTTATTCTAATATTTATTATTTATATATCATGATTATTTAAACATAATGTCTATTCTGAATATTTATTATTGAAATTTTCTAGCAAATATATGTAGATTTCTATACTTCTAAATGCTTTCTTTAAACATTTAAATATTTCATTTGGAATATTTAAAATAAAAAATTTTGAATGAAAAAAAATACAAATGTCATACAGTATAAAAATAAAATAGATATGAGCTTTCGATAAACATTTCAGGATGTATAAAATATTATCATTATATGATTCCATTATATGGTACACGTTATATGATTACGTTATATGACCCACGTTCTGTGATTCTATTATGTAAATGGAATTTTTTCTGATTTCGAAACTGATTTTTAACTATGAAAATAGTTCCCTTCCGGAGTTAATTTTTTGTTAAGAAGTACATTCTGTGAAAAATAAATAAGAGAGTTCGATAGATGGCGTAGAATATATTTATACATGTGATATGATTTCATTTTCCAAATGGTATTTCCTCTGATTTCGAAGCTTATTTTGAACTATAAAGATATTTCAAATTCAGAATTAAATTTTTTGTTATAAAGCACATTCTATGAATGACAAATAAGAAAATGTGATAAATTGCTTAGATATGATCCCATTTTTCAAAATTGTATTTCTTTTGATTTCATAAATTGATTTAAAATTATAAAAAATAGTTCCTTTTCAGAGTTAATGTTTTGTTGTTAAAAAGTACATTCCATGAACGATAAATTAGAAAGTGTGATAAATGGCTCAGTGTGATCTACACGTGTGATATAATTCCATTATAAAAATAGTATTTCTTCTGAATAAAAAACAGAATTTAAGACATAGATATAGCTTTATTTTAGAGTAAATATGTCTATTATTTTTCATTCTTAAGAAATAAACAGTACTTTGGTAAAAATCTTCTGCAGAAACTAAGATATCATGAAACTAAAAACTTTTATATAAAATAAACTGATGAAATGGAAAACATGAAATGAGCGATTTGAGTGCGAAATGCAAAACTTCTGCCTTTATAGTAAACTTCGAGGAGTTATAAAATTGAAGATCATTAAAAACACTACATACTACATGAGGTATAAAATCATTTTATGTTTTACTTTAAGATTTTTGGAATGAAAGTTGCATTAAATGTATTTATTTACTTCTTAATGCTTCCCGTAAAAAAAAAATATAAGTTTAACCTTAGATTTTCTTAAAATTGAATGCATAAGATGTAACAACTTTATACAGAAAACTATCATATGAAAATTGTCTTTATATAAATTGTTTATAAACAGTGTACTAATTCAGAATTTTTTTCTTAATTTTGATTAAATTTAACGAGAAAAATACTAATTTAGAGATTATTAGCTAAAAATAACCTTGGTCCACATCAAAAAAGGCCCGCCATGATATCCTATGAACCTTCCAAGAAATGGTATTCTAAATCTGAATGTGATCCCCTTTCTTATTAATAATCCTTATGTTTATCACTTTTCGAGAATTTCAGAGCTATAAAATTGATTTGGATGGGAGATTTATTTAAGGCTGTATTTTAAAGGCTCTGTTGTCTCATGAAATGATGCTTATTTGTGAATAATAGGCTATGTTCATAACTGATGTGAGTTTGCAAGCTTGCAAAGAGGTTGCAAGCTTGCATATACAGAAAGTAAGTAAAATTATTATGGAAAAAACAGAAAAAAATGATCATGTTTATTTATTTAATAAATTCAAAGTTTGAGGCTGAAAATCTTCCGTATCTTGCTTCAATTGTCCATGTTTCAAAACGTTTAACAGTGCAGTACAAAAAAATAATTATTCACATTTAAAAAACTAAACTCAATATATATATATATATATATATATATATATATATATATATATATATATATATATATATATATATATATATATTATATATATATATATATATATATATTATATATATATATATATATATATATATATATATATATATATATATATATATATATATATATATATATATATATATATATTATATATATACCCCGAGGAATTAATCTTGCTTCGTAATCATGATGATAATATTAATTTCAATTTTTTGGATTTGGGTATCATAAAAAAAGAAAATATCTGCTTTGTTGATTTATACGATAAAAGAACTGATTTTAATTTTAATATAAATAAACTAATTACTTGGAATTCTAATATTTCTAGGAGCATCTATTTAAATACTACTTTTAATGAAATTAATAGAATTAAAAGAATATGTAGTAATATTTATTCATCCAAAAAACAAATCGATAAACTCTTTCAAAATTTGATAAAAAACAATAGATACCCAACTAAAGTAATAAAATTCTATATAAAATCATTGAGTTAATCGCATATTTTGTAAATATGCGATATATATATATATATATATATATATATATAATATATATATATAAATATATATATATATATATATATATATATATATATATATATATATATATATATATATATATATATATATATATATATATATATATATATATATATATATATATATATATATATATATATATATATACAGAGTGAGAGAGATATTGCCAATATAAGGACCCGTACATTGGTACTTGTAGTATACTTCAAACACATAATTCTTAAGAATTTCCTAAACTGTGAATTAAAATGGATGGCGTAAAGCAATTTCAGTGTCTTTAGTCAAATAAGCACAAACTCTAAAAAAACAAAATTTATAATTTTAAAAACAGGAAATATTTGCAACATCAAAGTGATTAAAATGTTAACAAATTCTAAATTTTGAAATTGCAATAATAAAAATTCAGAAGTTTTAAAATTGGTCAATAAAATTTATTTATAAATGGATTAAAGATTTTATAGAAATTTACATAAAGCAGTTGAAACCGAAAAATATAGACAAAAACTTTTTACAGATTTCATTAAGAAAAATATATAATGAACTTCAAATTATAAAATTTTTATAAATGACTTTTTATTGTTATCGAAAATTTATTATTTTATATTTAGGGTAAATTTTAGCAGAAATTTGGCCCATTAAATAACCCTACAACCTTTTGAAAGATATAATTATTGTGTTTATTGTTTTTACACGGTAATTTTAAATTCACAAAATCATGAGTAAAAGTCTCTGAAAAATAAAATAAAAGAAACAGAACCTTTTTATAAGAACTTCTAGACGAATGTGATTTTTTTGTGTTTTTAAAGAAAGTCTGGAGTAACTTTTAGTATTAATCTTGTATTTGTGAACCTCCCATTTTTAGTTGTTCTTTTTTTAAAGTTGATCTGAAGAAATTTGAACTTAGATATACCATTATGTCAATAGTTTTAAAATTAATCACTTAGAAGTGATTAATCAGAAACTTCCATCAGGGTTTGCTTGCCCTATAAAAATACCTTAAACTATTGGTTTTAAATTAGTGAAACTTTGTAGTTATACTATTACAGCAGGGACTTTCAATACTGCTTAAAAGATTAACTATTCAGTAATTTAAAATCAGATATGGTTACGAAATTTAGCAATTTTTATCTGAAATTAATATTAAAGTGTATAAACATTAAAGAGATTATAATATATTTTAATTTCCACGCACTACAGAGTGTTCTGCTATAACCAACTTAACAGTCAACCCCACACTTGGTTTATTTTACTACCTGTTTCTTTTTTATCCTGTACAAAAAATTGTTTGTCGCAAATTTTATTCAATATTTATTACATTTTTAACCAAAACACTTTTCTATCTGTAATGATGAAATCTTAAAATCGAAATTTAGACCATTTTCTGACTAATTAAATTGCTTAAATGTTAGCTGAAGCTATCTAATGATAATGCAACAAACGTTTCCTGTCCAATAAAATCATAATTTATTGTCATAATATAACCAAATCTAGTTCATTATCAATAAAAACTCCAACTAATTCAAAATTAACTAAAGAATTCAAATTTTTACTGGAGCTCTGTGCTGGAAGGCAATATTTTTCATATTTTCTGACCACTACAAGCAGGAATTTATCGAATAATATCACCATCCCGAATTTAATGCCTATCAAAGTTCTGACTACTTTATGTTTAGTTTGAAAGCTAAAATTTTAACTGAAGTTCTGTATTGGAAAACATTACGAGTTTCACTCGCTAAAAATAACCATTTCTGATCGCTAAAATTAGAACTCATCATCGATAGAAATTTCGACTACTTAGGTGTCATCTAAGTTTGATTGTTTCTTGAACGCTGCAAGCAAAACTTAACGCCAAATACAATTTATCGTCAATCAGAATTTTCATTCGAGCTCTGACTAGCTAGGCTAATACATTCTCAATTAAAGCTTTTGTTAAATTATAATTTAAATTTTGACGATTTTACCTAAACAAATTAACAAACAAAGAATTGAAAAAATAATAAATAAAATAGAAAAATAGAACATTTTTTCCAAGTAGACTACAAAGCAGAAAAAAATTCTGTTATTGTCAGATCAAAAACGAAAAACATATAGATTTCGTTATGAATTCTTATCGCCACTGAATGAATCTCCCCCACACGTCTACAGTTTTTTGGTTTTGACAAAAAGCTTTTAATTTCTACCTTAATTCCATTCATAAGAACGCATTTTTATTCTTAAAAACATTTTTATTTAACTATAAATAAATAAGCACTGAAATAGCAGGGGAACTTTTATAAAATGTGAAAATTATCATTATCAAAATCTAACGATTCATTGATGACGTCAATCAGTAGAAGTGGAAAAAATCATCATAATCAGCTTGAATGCAATTAAACAGCGTATCTAATACTACCATTCACTTATTACCATTCACTTTCATGATAGTCAATATGGCTTTGATCTTTTAGATCATGTCATATTGAATAATTTGATCATGATTATTACAATTTCAACGACAAATCTACTATTTTACAGATAATTATCAATGATTACAATGGATATATTTTAAGAATATTTTTGAAATTTTTCTTAGAGAAGATCTTAACCGAACATCTGTGTTCTTCGAAGTAAAAGTTTCAAACATTATTTAGATGTCATTAAAAACATTAAAGCAATTATTGCATTTTAAACCTTTATCAACTTGTTAAAATTACAATTTTAAACTATTTAAAAGAGTGCTCGTTTTAAAATAGTTTTTACATGTCATGCTGAATATATTTTACGAATATTTTCAATATAAAAAAGACATCACTATTAGTCCCTGTTATTGTCCTATTAAGGGTCAAAACGTTTATCGATATTTTTTTTAAAAAAAAAACAACATTAAAATCAATTATTTTTATTTAAAATCTTTTTACAACACTTCTTATTATAACACTTTAAATTAGTTTTATTTTAAAATAGTCTTATTTATCTATTAGAAATAAGTAAGTCTAAATAAAAAATTCACAACAAAATAAACAGAAAATCTGATTTTATAAAATAATAAAGCTACCTCTTCATTCAACTGTAGCTGGCAGAAAAATCTCCCGATAGCTTCCGTTTTTAGCGACACCTTTTTTTTAAATCTCAAAAAGGCTAGAAGAATCAAAAAAGATATGTCATTGTCTTAAGCGATATGTTAAAAGGTGAATTAGATAAGATAAAAAAGCTGCTTAACGTTATGTTTGCGTTTTAAGGGTAATGAAATAAATAGTTGTTTATAAATAAAAAAAATGTTATCTAAAAAGATAAAACATGCTAATCTATTTACATTTTTTTATATATCATATATTTTTCTAAGGAATTTCGTATTTGTTTGCATATAAGTTTAGTAAAAAAAAAAAAAAAAAAAGAAGTTCCATACAATAGCAATAAATCCTTTTTTACTGTTATATATTGATTTGGGAAGGCACTATTACTAAGAACAAGTATAGAGAATAGTTTTTAAAGTTAAAATACGATGTTTGTACAGTGGGCAAAAAAAAAAAAAAAGAAAAAAAGAAAAAAAAAGGACAGCCGGAATAATTTTTGATCTAATGATCAGTAATGATAATACGTTCTAGTACTCAATTTTAATGGTTAGAAAGGGTGACCGCAAATATGACTTCCCGTGTAGTAAATGGTGACTGATCCAAGTTAAATATGTTGAGTCGCAAAGTCCTTTATGTTCCAACAACAAATCAATACCTCTGGGGGCACTGATCCTGGAGTTTCCTTGTCTTCTGGATTGATTTAAAATTACAAGGCTACGGAGTTGAACATTCGCAGTCGTAAGCCAAAAAATTGGGTTGGCTGTTCAACGACTGATATGAAATAAAATATAAAATAATTAGTGTAGAGCAGTGGTGATTCAGTAGATAGGACGTTAGCCTTCCAATGAGGCGAATCGGGTATGAATCCCACATATGGCTGGTCGGTACGAATTCCGCACTCTGCTTGCACCGACCACCATGCTGACGTAAAATATAATTATTGGTAGACGGATCATGGGTTAAAATCCCCTTTTCCATCATGCTAATCATAGGGGGTTTTCATGGTTTTCCTTTCCACGCTAATGCGGGTTATTTAAATCAAGAAGTCCTTTACGAAGAAATTTTTTCTCTCCAATACTTGATCCAGGAGTTTCCTTGCTTTTGGATTGAAATTTACAAAGCTGCGAAGTTTAACATTAGTAGTAAACTCAAAAAAATTGGTCGACTGTTCAACTATTGTTTTAAAAATGAAAAAAGTTGAAAAAATAGATCAGGTCTGACATAGCCTGCTTGGTAGGGCATTGGACTCGTGTTCATGAGAACGGGAGTTTGAATAAAACCGACCGAAGAATCCCCTTGTATTTAATGATGATCATATATTTTGCTTTTTATTTTTGGAATATATTTTTTTTTGCCATCACCATACACTACTCTGATTTTATCAGAAATTTATTTCTCCGGCTTAGGCAAATAGTATATATATTGTATACGCATGAAATAAAATTACTTAGACATGCTCTTATTTCACTAAAATAAGTCTAAATAACAAAATGCAGCTTAATTGCACACATTTCTATCAATGTAAAGTTTTGTTCACAGCATATTTTTGCCTTATTTATAATCTAAGAATGAAATGCAAAATATACTGTTTCTGCATTTTTTGATGATCACGTGACCTACAGAAATATATGCCTGCTGTCAGAACCATTCTGAATGTAAGTACCTCTTTTTGAAATCTTTTGACATGTGTGACACATGTGATTTCCTATAGTGAAGAAAGAAATCTCACGAGGAACACTTGTAAAATATACGTGAAACTTATATGGTTGCAGGTGTCACTTTTTTAAAAAAGAAAAAAGAATTACGAAAAAAATCTTTCAAGAAGTCTGATTTAGAAAGAAAATAAAAAAGTTCAAGCTTAAATCAGGAAAGAACTATCGTAATTTTGATATTAACATTTTGACGCAGATTACCACTGCTCTTTTTATGTATTTTTTTTCTGACCCTTAAATTACAAGTAAAATGTATTTTTTTTAATTTAAAAAATAGTCTAATAGTTACAAAAAAATCTGTTAGATATTTGAAATTATATTTTTACTAAAACATAAAATAATAATATGAAATTTTTTTTCTCTATATTTAAAATTTTATCAATAATTGATTTAGTAAATTAAATAAATTTCAGTGATGAATAACTGTTTCACTTAGAAATAAATTAATAAAAATAAGTTCAAATTTGAAAAATTATAGTTTGGATGTGAGCCTTTTCAATGAAGATTTTACCGCGAACGCATGAAAAGACATCGGCGTTTAATGTTGTCTTTCATTACCATAAATTTTTCACTTATTTTGTTCTAAAATAATATTAAATAATAAAAAAAGTATGAAACTTTTGTTTATTAAAAATTCTGCATCGAAGGGTTAAAGAATTTAGTGATTTTTTAAATAAAATAATAGTATTTTTATAAAAGAATTACTTATTACCTGTCATAGAAAGTTTAAATAAAAATAAATTATTTTCTTTAATTTACTTTTTAGATCCTCTTGAGAAAAATATTTTTAGACATAAAGCTCCCTTAAAAGCCATTTATAGGACTCAGCAGTACTTATTTCCACGCTGCATTTGGGACAGGAAATGAAAAATTCATTTTTCTATATATGAGGCGTATTAAAGTGCTCTTAAAGAATTTTCAATGAAATCGTTGTAGGTCATAAAACAGTAATGAATTTTTATGGTCAATATAGTTTTTATTGTATTTTATCTAATTCCATTTATTGCTTAAAAGTACAATTCGAGCTATTTAAGCGAAGAAAAATGCATCAAATCCATTTAAATACTATATTGAATTAAAAAGAAAAATGTTTTAGTACTCCTGCAAAATCACTTTATTTTGATCCTATAGTCGAGTTTTAAATTTAACTTTTTGATGTAAATTCAATAGATCTCAAGGAACTTTCATAGCCACCAGTATATTAAAAAACAGTATTAGTTCTTTTAAAGTATTTTTAATAAAAAATATCGAAATAAGTGTGTTTAAATGAGTTTAAAAATTACAAAAGTGCGTTTTGCAACTATTGACTGAGCTACATTAATTTCGTAAGAATAGAGATAAGTATAGTAAAAAAATAAAAACGAAAGCATCTAGATTATTTTTTAGCCAAAGATTTTTTTTTTTTACTTATTAAGACACACAATATAATAATTAATATATATTAATTATTTTTAGCTATTTGAGCGAAGAAAAACGCATCATATGATTTTAAATACCATATAAAATTGTACCATATACCATATTAAATTGTAAAACTATTTTAATTCTCTTTCATAATCACTTTATTTTAACCTTATAGTCGAGTTTAGAATCTCCCTATTTGTTGTAAATTGTAGGAAAGTTTGGTAACTAAAAGTATATTAAAAAGTACTATTTCCTTTTAAATTTTTTTTAATAAAAAATATACATATATAAAAATAGCAAAACTACGTCTTTCGTTTTCTTAACTATTAACTAAGCTATATTAAATTCATAAGGATAAAGACAATAACAGTGCCCAAAATAACAAAAAAATAAAAAATACCAATGATAATTTTTAATCGGATTTTTTAGGCATGAAAACTCGATATTAATAAATCGAAAGTCTAACTTTTTAATTTTTTACTAATTAGTGTTGACTATATTTTAGACTAAAGAATCATGCTCTAGAACATACTTTCCCTGAATACGCACACTTTTTTTTTACTTATTCGAATTTTTGACTCTCAAAAAGAAGGCTTCAATCTGGGAAATACAGTTTCAGTAGTTTAGGCAGTTAAAAGTCCTGGTCCATTAATGTTGTCACGATTTGCATATTTCTAAAACAAGACTAAATTTTTATCTCTCAGGCACTAATTGATTGATTTTCTTTGAGTTTTGGACTTAGTCATTTAAACCTACATAGATAAAATACTGTGAAAATTTGTATATCTTCAATTTTAATTTATATTTTCATTAAAATGATTTATAAAAATAACGAATTATGACAACGAACTAATTTTTGGATGGATTCCATTGGATTTGGATGGATTATCTTTGAATAAATACATTTTAGGATCATACATAAAATTATTTTGATTCACTCAATTATTTCTGGAGATATAACAAAATATACAAAAAGTGAAATTAACATTAATGAGTCCAGACTTTCGGTCGCTCATTTAGCTGGTAGTGCATACGTAAAAATATAGACAACAAGACTGTCCCTACATACACAGTTAAAAAATTTAATTTAAAAATTATGGTAAAATAACCGTTAAAGAACATTTATCGATTATTTTGCCATAATTTTTTACGAACAATTTTTACTTTTACGGTTTTTAAACCGTTTTAAAACCGTAAGAAAGGAAATGTAACTGAATATAGCAGCAAGGTTTATTTTTAGGTAATGCACAATGAAGAGTGCAGGAGACTGGAAACTCTTCATGTGTGAAAGGAGACAATACTGTAGTGTCGATGTTGGAGCTCAAAACCCAGTTGCGTCAGTCATGAGACCGACAGATTTGCCCTCTCGACTTTAATAAGTACCCATCTGCAACGGACTAAGTTTTAAAATTTAGAAACAATTAAGTAAATTATTATTAAGCCATTTTTTTTCAAGAAAAAATTCTAACCGTGTATAATCATTCTTGAATAAAAGTACGATGAAAATACTAAAATAGAGAAACATGGACTCCCTTAAGATTCTCAATATTTATTCCACTTAACTATAATCCCAGTTCTTTTTTCCATACTTTCAGTAATTTATTCTTTTAATCTATCAGTATAAAATTATATTTCACTTCTTATATATTCATATATATATTATTATCATTTATAGTTTTGGGATTTCCTAAACATGACTTTAGAGCGTCGTTGAAAATATTTATAACAAATTAAAAGTATTATTTTTAAGAAATTAAATTTATCCCTATCAACACTGACTTATTTCCTTTACTTCTTGAATACATTACCCATTTCCATAATCTGATAGTTTGAAATACACCTCTTTCTACTCTAAACATGCCACAACTTTTATGAAGAATTAATCAAAGATGTGTTTCTAAAATCACGTGTAATTCCCGTAATCATCTAACATAGGTTCTCGATTTCTCCTTAAGTGTCTTCATTTTGATTCTATAATTAACCTCGTCCAAACATTTTCGGTCGAATCTCTTCGGAGGATTGTCATATCTCACCGAGGGTATTAAATGCTCATTATGCAATCTGCTATGCTAAATAGAGATAATCGTATCGGCATAAGGTTATTCTAAAATCTAACTAAACTTTCTTCGGAATTAATTAGATGAGGGATTCTAAACAACTTAGAAACGTTTCTGTGAAAAGGTGCGAGTTTAGATATATCTGGTAAGTTTTTACCGTAATTAGAAATTTTTGTTGTTGTGAAAATGTTGTCCATTAATTCTTAAGGAAGATAAATTTCACTTTTAAATGATACTTTTAATTTTAATTATTCGAGATATAACAGATAATTTGATTTTAGGGAAACATTATTGTAGTTTCGTAAATATATTGTTCCTCTAGGTCAGAGGTCGCCAAAGTGGTCTATATAGACCCCCCAGGGGTCTATTTAACAAAAGCGGGGGTCGATCTGTGCCAAGGGGTCGAATGGGGGTCGATCCGAATCGGAAGAGTCGATGGGTCGAAAAAAAAAAGCAGTTCTTAATACGCAAATCACACATACCTAATTGAGTATGTAAAATTTGTGAACTTTTTTATAATTGACTTAATATCAGTTTCTTTATAAAACATAAATTAATAAACGTATGTTTATTCGAGTGAAACAAGTATTTACGTACCAGCGCTCAGTGGCACGAACTCAGCACAGTTTATAAGTTATATGCATATGTGTGTTTGTCCAAATGTCACGTGTGACGAGCATTGACGTTACAAACACAAATATCATACGCAGTTTCAGCTATCTTTTGCAAACTGTGAACAGTTTTGAATATTAGCAGTGTCATTATTAAAACTTTTATAGTTTTGTATAATTAGTTATTGTTTCGATAAAACCATTCGTTTAGTTTAGATATCAATTTTAATTATCGATGTATGTAAAAAAAGAAGGTAAGCATTAATAGTATCGATTAGTACAGTCCGCGGCAAAACTATAGTACACTTTGTATTTTTTTACGAAAATTACAAAATTGACCAATTTTGACGAAAATTAAAATTGTCCAATTTTGAACCCAATATAACGAACCTTGCAAAAAAATATCAGGCATACCCATCTCATTGATTAAGAAGCAATAAATCTATAGTTACTTTACTTATTCATAATTACTTATTATTTAATAAATATTAGGCCGGGATAGCCTGGTCGGTAGGGTGCTGGGCCCATGTCCGAGAGTTCGTGGGTTCGAGCCCCGCCGGCCGAAGACTCCCCGTGTAGTAAAGTGACTGATGCACGTTAAATCAGTCGAGTCACAAAAGTCCTCCATGTTCCCATAACAAATCAATACCTCTGGGGGTACTGGATTGGAGATCGATCGTTCATTATTCAGGTCAAAATGACGATCTGTGGATGAATGAATGGATATATTAAAGGGTGCGCCTTATAAACAGGTGTGACGTATGATGTGGCAGAAGTCGAATTCTTGGCCATAGATGGCGCCACTGGAAAACAAGAACAATTGCACCCTCTCTGCCTAAACAGGCATGCGTCAACAACATTTAATAAATATTAAGGTACCTATTTAAATTTCAGCATAAATATATATTTTTCATAAAACTATTGTTACAAAATGTACTATTACTTTAATAAATGTTTAAAATTATAAAATAAATGTACTAACACAGTATCTAATAGAGTTTTATTTTAATTAGCAAAAAATTACTTTTATGGGGGTCGATGGAGATTTCGAAGAATTATATAGGGGTCGATGACCAAAAAAGTTTGGCGACCCCTGCTCTAGGCTCATAAAATAATACTAATGAGTATTTTGAACTTTACTTAAAATTAGTTAATAAAAAAATATCGTGAAATTATATCTGAATTAAGACATGATGAATAATTTCTATTTTTAGATATTTGTTTTCAAATATTTGTTTTTAGATGTTTGTTTTTAGATATTTAGATTTAAGTAAAGTTATTGTGTGATTCATTCTCATATACTGTCACTTATTGGTTTAATTTACTAAATAGAATGATAATTTTCATGTTATGATAGTTTAAACATCTCAATTTAATATCAAATTAAGTCACTCACTGTAAAAAATTTTGTATCAAATTACGGTATTAAGTACCGTAAAATCCGTAAAATTCTTTTTTACTGTAAAACATTATACCGTAATATTTACAGTAATATTTTTTAATAAGAAGGTTTCAGGTATTTTATAGTAATTATTGCTGTTAAAATTTAGATATATCAGATTTTTTATTCCGTAGCATGTTCCAGTGAAAATGGATTTTGCGGTTAAAAGTACCATCACCTCGAGTGTCTGTATTTTTTACTGTAATTTGATCCGGAATTTTTTACAGTGCAGTTTCGATAAAATATAAATCGAAGACTGTCTTTTGATGTTCTAAATAGCCTTTTTTTAAAAAAAAAACTTTAGTTAAATCCGATCTCGGGATGGAGTTAAAACTAATCGAAGATGTTAAATGGTCTCTTTTCAAACCGGATATGCTAAGCGAAGAAAATCATACCAACATTAGGTTATTCAAGAACGTGACTAATCATTCATCAAATACTATTAGAAGGGGAGTTCTGAGTTATGTGTCATGAAATACTGAGAAAGAAGTATGGCCAAAGCTAACAGAATAAGGTAAAATTAACTGCGTCTCGGGTTCTATGAAAACGCCAAAAAGCTAAGTACTTTTTACCGAAATGCTCAGAAAATAATTTTGGTAAAAATAAAGATAAAATATAGTTTTTAATTGTGCGGGAAAATTGAGTAAATGTGGTAATTTTATCAAGGTACCTAGAACATAGAAAAAAAGAAATTTATTCGATTAAATTTGTTATATTTTTTCACTAAATATGTAGTTATTTACCCTCTTGGTGGTGCTGATGTGAAACAGTTTTACTCTTAGAAGGGCAAGTATGTTTAAAACTGTAATTTGCAAAACCAGAATTTCCGCAAAGCTGTTATCACATGAACGTAAAATGTTTTAAAGGAATGGAATAAGTACTGTATATTTATTTTATTTACCGGAATTATTTTCTCTCTACCAGAAATGTCATTACCATAAAGTAGAGTAATTTTACCAGAAATTTTTTTCTCCGCATATAAAGTGCTTTTATGCATTCGTATCTAACAATACTGGTCTTCATTGGTTTTCATTACATCCTGATCAATGTTACAAAAGTCAATGTGGCTTTATTTAATATGAAAAACAATCAATGTGCCTTTATTTAATCTGAGAAAAATCAATGTGGCATTATTTCATCTGAGAAAAATCAATGTGGCTTTGTTTAATCCGAGAAAAATAAACGTGGCTTTGTTTAATTTTGTAAAAAATCCCTGCAGTTTTTTAGGAAACACACTATCATATCATATTGCGCATGTTTTTGCAAATCAAACCAAGCTTGCCAAAATTTTACCTCATTTAAAAATAAAAGCTATGCTTATTTAGCTAATTTCATTGATTTTATAAACATTTACATTTATTAACAATATTTATAACTCTTACATTTATTTATATTTATTAAGATACATTTTATTAGTATTATTTTACACTTTGAATTGAATTTAAGATAAATGATACAAATAACAAATGCTACAAAACATTAAAACATAATATTTAATAACAAAAAAATTCTACGAATTTAGTCGCGTGCATAGAAGATGACGTATAACACATATTTGTAAATATGTGTTATTTTCAATACAAATAAGCGAGTTATATTTTACCCAATGATAAATATGAAATTTATCGGTAGGCTATGTAAATTTTTCGATTCTTCTGCAAATTTTGATAAAGCTGTCATAACGCTTTTCACAGAGCTTATTTTTTTCCTTTGCATGCAGAGTAGTGAAGAAAAAAAATTAATAAAATTGGAAGCTTTCAAATATGCAGGTTTTCAATATTAACTAATTACCTCTTGAACTCTTTCAAACAAAAATAATAGACAACGAAAATGCCCGATAAAATAACGAATTTAATAACTAAATTTCTTTTATAAAAATATAAAAATAAATAAAAAAGCAATAATATTATTTAAAAGGCACAATAAAAAATTTCGGTACATTTTACCGTAAAATCCATTTTTAACGAAACATGTAAGGAACAAAAAATCTGCTACAACGCAACTTTTACAGTAATAATCACCGTAAAATTACAGAATCCCTCTAATTAAATAAATAATGCTGTAAAAATTAAAATTTATATTTTACTGTAAAAAGTACGATACAATATTTTTTAATAAAAGAGATTTAAGGGATGAAGCACTCAAAATGCAACTTTATACTGTAATTTGATACGGACATTTTAACAGTGTGGTTCAGTACAATTTTATTTCAAATTTGTTCAAATCAAAAGTATTTACTCGAATTTTCTAGTATTATTTTGAAATTTGCAATATATTTTCAATAAAAATTGTTTTTAAAATTTATTCATTTAATCATGATAAAAATTATTTGGGGTTTAAACATCTTAATTGAGATTAAACAACATGTATAGATAAATGATTTTTTATAATAGCAAGCTCTTTAAAATGTATGAAGTTAATTAGTTTAGTTTCTTTTACATTGTTGTATCCTTTGAATAAATTGAAGTTTATTTCATTTAATTGTTAAAAACAATATGCATCATAGGTTTCATTTCTTTAAAAGATAATTAATCGTAAAAAAATCTTATTTGGTGAAAAGATTTTTCCTTTTTTTTGATTTGATACAAGTCAAAAGAGAATTTGTTTAATTAATATAATAATAATTTCTTCAATTTAAAATCTCACAAAATGCATAACATTTCAAAACTTCTTATTAACTAAAAACGCATCCTTAATGAAATGGAGTATTATTAAATGTATTTTCTCAAAAAAAGGCATCTACATCTCCAGGAAAATGATTTAAATGAAAGTTTTAATTGTTAGGTTGGTTTAATTACGATCGAATGTCTTTCGGAAATAGGAAAATAAGCGTTTCTTGTTTATCGAAATCATTTTTGATATCTGTTTCTTATTGAATGTTAAGTGTTTCATTGATAAAAATTGAAAATGTTTTTCGTAATGGTAAAATATTATTTGGATGATTAATTTAAAATGTTATCAAAGTTAAAAAAAAAAAATTACTTATAGTATTAAATAATATTTCAATTTTAGATAAGATAACTAGGGATCAAGTTTAATCACATTTAAACATCGATTGTATGAATATTTTCATGCAAAAACAGATTAATGATCTTGAAGATAAAAAAAATATGTATCATCTTTATTTCATTAGAAATTCACATGGTCTACTCTAAATGATTATATTTAACTCTGGTTTTCAATTTTCTCGAGTTTTAAAACAGTATGTGGAGTGAAAAGAATGTAATGATTATCTTAACATATATATATATGAACCGACATATCTCTGCAGTTCAAAGTCACCGAACAAAAATGCCGGAAAACTGAAATCATATTATGTAAATTAATAAACACATATAAAAAGAAATTCGTTTTTAAAATATTTAGGAAGCTTCAGAAACTATACCATTTTTAAAAGACTCCGATCTATACTCAGTAAATCAATACAGTAAAACCTGTTTTTGTGCGGTCCTTTTTCATGCGATTTTGTTTTTGTGCGATTGGTTTTGTGCTATTTTATTTTTGTGCAATTTTTTTCGGGTGATTTATTTTTATGCGGTATATGAATTTTAGCGGCGTTAGAACCAGTTTAATGTTTCCTATCAATGTACATATACATGTTGTGGACGAACTATGATTATGTGGCCTCCTTGACAACGATGTATCTGGACTTAGCGGTGCTCTGTTCATTTATTTTAAACAATCTCCTGACAAGGCAGAGTCAGTTATGTACTACATAATGTCGCTCAACGCGCTAACAGTATACGCTTCGTATTCAGAGTTTTATACACGATTCATGTGGTTAAGGATTCATTTTATAGTGAGATTAAAGGTAAATAAATTAATTACTTTTGTTTCTATTTATATGTAGTTTTTATGATTTTTATTTTATTTTTAGACATAAGTACTCACTTAAAATGAATATTTATAGCCAAAAGAAAGTAAAAAGACAGACAATTCCACTATTTAATGTATAACTTGAAAACTTCGCCATGTATATGTACAATGAAGAATTAAATCCTTTTACAATTTCTTTAGGTCTAATTTAATTATTTAATTTAATTGAAAGCATTCTCTCATCTATTTCATAAATCATTGATGTATTCTCTCTTTTTTTATGCAGTCCCTATCCACCGCATAAAAAATTTTTTAGGTAGTATATCTTATTTTATTTTATAACCGTCGTTGAACAGCCGACCCAACTTAATGGGTTTACGGCTACTAATGTTCAACTCCGTAGCCTTGTAATTTTGAACCCAATCCAGAAGACAAGGGAACTCCTGGATCGAGTATTGGGAGAAATTTGCCTTCGTGGAGGACTTTTTGATGGAGCTAACCCGCATTTGCGTTACATGGAGAGGAAGACCACGAGAACCTCCCACGGTTAGCCTGACGGCAAGGGGACTCTAACCCATGATCCGTCTACCACTGAGGATATTTCCCGTCAGCACTGTGGTCAGTGCAAGCCGGATGCGGAATTCGTATCGACTGGGATTCGAACCCGGTTCGCCTCATTGGAAGGTGAACGCTCTATCCCCTGAGCCATCGCGGCTCTAGGTAGTATATCTTTTTTTATTTTATAACCGTCGTTGAACAGCCGACCCAACTTAATGGGTTTACGGCTACTAATGTTCAACTCCGTAGCCTTGTAATTTTGAACCCAATCCAGAAGACAAGGGAACTCCTGGATCGAGTATTGGGAGAAATTTGCCTTCGTGGAGGACTTTTTGATGGAGCTAACCCGCATTTGCGTTACATGGAGAGGAAGACCACGAGAACCTCCCACGGTTAGCCTGACGGCAAGGGGACTCTAACCCATGATCCGTCTACCACTGAGGATATTTCACGTCAGCACTGTGGTCAGTGCAAGCCGGATGCGGAATTCGTATCGACTGGGATTCGAACCCGGTTCGCCTCATTGGAAGGCGAACGCTCTATCCCCTGAGCCATCGCGGCTCTAGGTAGTATATCTTTATTTTATAACCGTCGTTGAACAGCCGACCCAACTTAATGGGTTTACGGCTACTAATGCTCAACTCCGTAGCCTTGTAATTTTGAACCCAATCCGGAAGACAAGGGAACTCCTGGATCGAGTATTGGGAGAAATTTGCCTTCGTGGAGGACTTTTTGATGGAGCTAACCCGCATTTGCGTTACATGGAGAGGAAGACCACGAGAACCTCCCACGGTTAGCCTGACGGCAAGGGGACTCTAACCCATGATCCGTCTACCACTGAGGATATTTCACGTCAGCACTGTGGTTAGTGCAAGCCGGATGCGGAATTCGTATCGACTGGGATTCGAACCCGGTTCGCCTCATTGGAAGGCGAACGCTCTATCCCCTGAGCCATCGCGGCTCTAGGTAGTATATCTTATTTTATTTTATTTTATTTTATTTTATAACCGTCGTTGAACAGCCGACCCAACTTAATGGGTTTACGGCTACCTAGGTAGTATATCGTACAAAGTTGTTTATTATATGTAAGAATTGATAAAATTTTCGAATATTTTTTGTGCGATTTCTTTTATGCGGTCCCTATCCACCGCACAAAAACAGGTTTTACTGTACGATAGTAAATTGATTGCATATTTAAACTTCGATACGTCTCTAAATTTGCACACAGTGAAAATTTCGTGTAAAATTACCGTGCTCAAATATATATATAATTTCTGGTAAAAAAAAAAAAAAAAAAACAGCCATAATTTTGGTAATAAAAACCAAAATATACGGTATCATCATTCGTTTGGTAATTTTTTTTTCCATTCATATGGCAACAGTTTACTGGAAATTCTGGTTTTCAAATTTACAGTCCTTTTCATCACACATTTAGTAAAAAATATAAAACTGAAATTTAAATTTAACCAACTAAATGGCTTTCATGCCATGTTATAGGGTATCATGATAAAATTGCCAAATTTTAATACATTTACCATATTTTATTGCATATTATAAAAACATGTTTTGCTGTTAATTTTACTAAAATCATTACCAAAGCTCTTCGGTAAAAAAATTAACGAGATTTTAGTTGCCATATTGTGATTATTCTGGTTCAACTGCTTAAATTTTATCAATTTCTGGTAGTTTTGATCATACTTTTTATCAGTGTAATCTCAGTTTAGACATTGATTCGCATCACTAGTTGGTGGATTTATGAGTAATGATTTCACAGCAACTCTAATAAGCGAAAATAAAAACTCTTCTCACCAAAACTCACTAAATTTAAACGAAAAGATTATAATCGTAAGTTTAAAAATTTATCTTTAATGACGTTCAAAATCCCTTATTTACTTTTCAAGGTCCTCGTACCTGTGATAGTCTTTTAATCGCTGTGAAAATCTATTTATCTCTGAGAAAAGGTATTTAATTTCCTGACTGCTAAAATGTGGATTGTAACTTTTTACTCCCAAGGCTTGCAATTATCAAAGTACATTTTAATGCTGATTAAAATTAGTTTTAATTCTATATTATAATTTTTAATATTGTGTAATATATATTGTGAATAGCTAGCTAAGTACTAACGCGTCAATAAGACATACTGTCGCAAGTGTTTGAATTGTAAATAGATAGTTACATGCAAATCTTTAACCAATTGTTTTATATTTATGCCCTACTTGCTTAAAAGTGCACAGAAACATTAATTAAAACATTATCAAAAATAAATGCAACTGAAACGAGCTCTCAAATACTTTTAACAAATGCGTACATAAATTGCAATGGGGTTGGAAATGATATTTATTAGTAATAATCTCACAGAAAATTTCTAAAATGTATTCTTAGACATAATGCTTTATTTTAATTATATAACCGACGTTGAACAGCCAACTCAATTATAAGTTTATGACTAACAACGTTCAACTCTGCAGCATGGTAATTTTGAACCTAACCCAAAAGACCTGTATCAAGAATTACTTGATCAAGCATTAAGATAAACTAGCCTTCGTGAGGGACTTTTTGATGGAACTAACCCGCATTTGCGTTACACGCAGAGGAAAGCCATGGAAAACTCCTAAGGTTAGCCTGATGACAAGGCTATTCAATTCTATGAGTCAACTACCACTGAAGATATTTGACATGAGCTATGTTTTCAGTGCAAGCCAGGATTAGATTTCGTCTCAACCAGATATCACTGGGATTCGAACCTGGGTCACTCATTGAGTGGCGAATGATCTATCTTTTGAGTCACAGCAGCTCAGCCATAATATTTGTTAGTTTGAAAAAAGTGGTTTGCATGAAATGAGATTTAACATTTCATCAGATGATGTCTATACAAAACGTTTGGTATGCAATACTTTCTAAATACGTCAAATTATTTTTTATAATACGTTGCACTTTTAAAGTTGATTATGGATTATGGAAATTTAGATTCGAAAATTTAGATTATTTATCGATTATGGAAATTTAGTTTAAAATCTGTATTAATTAAATAATTTTATTGACTTATATGTAAATTTTAAATTAATTTTATATTCTTATATCTGATTAAATTTGTACCGAGAAAAAAAGTATGGTCAAAACTACAAGAATATGGCAAAATTTACAGTGTTTCCGGCTCTATGGAAATACCTGAGTTCTCGTAATGATTTTGGTAAAATTAATAATAAAATATACATTTATAATATGTAATAGCATTGAATAAATGTGGTAAAATTTTATGATGATACTTAGAGTATAGCATAAAAAGCATCTATTCGATTAGATTTAAATTTCAGCTTTATATTTTTATTTAAATGTGTAGTAATAGGAGCTACGTTTTTGAAAACCAGAATTTCTGGTAAACCATTACCATAGAAACAAAAATTTTTCCAAATGAATGGTTTAAATACAATAAATTTTGGTCTTTATAAGCATAATTATATTTTTTTACCAGAAATGTCCTCACCATACAGTACGATAATGTTATCGTAATTTATTTCTCAATGTGGAATGAAAAATAAGAACAAAAATTTTAAAACTAAATATACCAAAACAATTTATATGAAAACCGATAATAATAAATAATAAAATGAATTTCGAAATTTTGAATAATGAAATAGAAAAAAAATCTCTTTAAACAAGTGATATTGAATTATAAATTAAAAATATAGATTGATTTTGAATAAAATAATAATGAATGAATGAATAATAAATGAATTTTAATAAATATTTTAAATGAATTTTTTAGAAAAAGAATTTTATTAAACTATCATTTGTCTCTTGTGTGATAAATGTTTTAATTTCTCGAAATGTTTGCAATAAAATAAAAGTAATAATCCCGGACTGATTAGAAAAAGTCATCAACAACTTTTTTATAATGTTATTTATTATATAATTTAGACAGCCGACCGGCCTGTGTAGAGGGCAGGGAACTGTCCTTGCATTAAAAAGATTCTGGGTTCGAATCCCGGGCAAGGCATGGATGTTTCTTTCTCTCTATCTGTGTTTTATGTCCTTTCTCCTTTGTGTGTGAATATGACCCACTCTATAAACGGATTGTGGCAGTGTGACGTGGGCGACGCTACTCCACCACCGTGGTTTCGCCACAGGTGCCCACTGGGTAACGAAAAGAGAGTTAGCAGTCCTGGCACTTTCTGTGGCCAATGGACAATAGTTCCATGTGCCCACCATTAATATATATATATATATATATATATATATATATATATATATAATTTAGACAAGTGCACTTATCCTGTTAATTTATAAAGACCATAAATTTTTTGCAAAATATAGCCTTTAAAAATTTTTTTGCTTCTAATCATTATTCTTTTTCAATGATTATGAAAATTACGAGGAATACAATCATTTAACGATATTCATTTCGAATAAAAAGGGAAAAGGATTGATGACGGCTTAAAAGACGAATTCAAATTATATAAAAATATATTAATATTTATCTTATGCGCATAAATTTATTCTAATTACCATATGCTTTTTAAATTAAGCACACATACTTTTTTTTTTTAAATTTACGTTAAAATTTAAAATATAATGGAAAAAATGAGTTTACTAAAAGCAAGGGATGTAATTTACGAGTTCAGTGTGATCATAAGATACATTGTTACCTTTTTAAAAAGTTCAAGGAAATATTTAGAACTTTCCTGAATTTTGAATAAATAAATGCTTAAAACTATATTAAAACTGTTTCTGAAAAATATACATGGAAGTACTTGAAATATTCATACATATTCTTCCGATATTAAAGTCTGATAGATTATTAAAAGAAATTACTTGTGTAGAAAGTAATAACAAATCTACAATATCCGAATATTGTGTAATAAAGTTGAATTTTAAAGTATATTTTTTAAAAATTGAAGCAACGTATTTGCTTCATTGTAAACTTTAATTTTTTTCAATTAAAGTATTTCAAGTTGGCCCAGTATATTACAATTGCACATATATCTAGTTCAGGAAAATAAAAAATGAAGACGTAAAATATGAAGACAGAATGTTCAACATTTATTTGTTAAAAAGTTTAAAAAATTTTTGCTACCCGGTGCATAATTACTTAAATTTATTTAGTTAAACCAAATTGGTAAGTGAAAATTGCAAATTAGAATTACATAGTTACCACAAACTTATCATTAAAGGAAAAATAGAAAATATATCTTAGTGATTTAAATCTATTTATCACTTCTAAGTGTTTTTAAAGAGGATTTTTTAATTATTGTAATTAAAAAATTATGTATTTCATTTTTTTTATATAATTAAGCATACATTCTACACAAAACCATAAATTGTTTGACAATCCAATGTAACATGAAATAATGTTTTCGGATTTAAAAACTCGGTAAAGATCCATTCGATACAAAATTGATAATTTGGTCACATATTTGGTCATATGGAGATAAAAAATCTGACAAACTTACCATACTGTTTGGTAATGACATTTTTGGTAGAAAAAAAGGCATAATTGTGGTTAATAAAACAAAAATATACTGTATTTAAACCATTCTTTTGGTAATTTTTCCGTTCATATGTTAATGGTTTACCAGAAAATCTGGTTTTCAACATTATAGTCCTTACTACTTCACATTTAAAAAAAATACGAAATTGAAAAGTAAATTTAAGAAAAAAATGCATTGTTGACCATGGCTATGCTCTAAATTATCATGATAAAATTACCAAATTTTATCGCATTTTATAAAACCATATTTCCATGTGAATTTTACCAAATTTAGTACAAAAGTTCTTCGTTAAAAATTTACTGCGTTTGTTTATGTTGCCAGATACACGGTACATTTTACCATATTCTGATAGTTTCGACCATACTGTTTTTCTCAGTGTAAACTCGTATAGTTTTTAACTTAAGTAAGGTTTGTTGTTATTTATAACCTAAGTAACTTAAAACTTGCATTTAGGACCCCAAGAAAAGGAAATTTTCGACCAATTCTAGGAGACTAAAATATTTTTCAATTTATCTAAAATAAAATTGAAAAATATGTGACTATAAATCCAATTTTTTATCGACTTGAATATTGAAAAAAAAAATCCTTTATATAACCTAATTTACAAAAATGTATATCTCAGTAAGATGTACCACCACTCGAAATTAGATGTTTGGAAATCATAATAAATCAATGGCTTCCAACAACGGATCCCCTCAAGGGAAAAGACAAAAGAATTGTTTTTCGTGGAACACTTAACTAAGATAGTTAGGAGAGTCTTAGTTAAGATAAGTAGTAATATAACATCATATCTAAACATATATCCATAAACAAAACTGCACAGTTATTTATTAAATCAGAATATGGTGCATTGATTCAACTAATCTATAAAATGATTGAGTTGCTTGTATATCTAGAAAACTTATTTAACTCAAGAAAAGTTTTTGCGACCGCTGCTTATGTAAAATTATAATATCAGTGATAAAGAAAAAAAATATTTATTCCATTTATATGTAAGCACGATTGAGCATAAATAGAAAATAAAATTTCAGAATAAACTACTTAAATTCTACAGTCAATAATAACACGATTTTATTAATTTGTTAATTTTATTCAGGTAATTTAATATTCAGTTAATTTATTATTTAACTGATTAAATTTATTCATATGTCTAGAAAACTATTTAACTTAAGAAAAGGTCTTGTTCTGGCTGCTCATATAAGTTGAGGTTACAGGCAATTACATAAAATTGATTATCATTGTTAATGTGTTAATGAAAAAAATATATTTATTCAATATTGTATATATATATATATATAAGTGTGATTGTGCATAAATAGTAAATTAAATTTCAGATAAAAACATATATAAGTTAGATCATTAATAACAACATATTTTTTTAAAACTAATTAAATAATTTTAATCATCTAATTTATAGCTAATTTAATTTTCAGTTATTTTAATTAATTAACTAATTAATTGTATTCATTTGTATAGAAAACTTATTTGACTGAAAAATAGGTTTTTGCGCCAGCTGCTCTTATAAGCTTAGGCTATCGCCTGCTTATTTAAAATTAGAATATCACTGATAAAGTAGAAAATATATTTATTCATTATACATACAAGTGCAAATGTGCGTAAATAGTAAATACAATTTCAGATAAAAATATATAGATTATATCGTTATTAATAGCATATTCCATTTTAACTAATTAATTTTATTCAACTAATTTATAGTCAATTTAATTTTTAGTTCATTCAATTATTTAACTAATTAATTTTATTCATTTGTCTAGAAAACTTATTTAATTGAAGCAAAGGTTTTTGTGGCGGATGCTCAGATAAGCTTAGGCATAGGCAATTATGTAAAATAAGAATATCGTTGATAATGAAGAGAATATACCTATTCAATACATATGTAAGTGCGTTTATGCATAATAAATTAAATATTTAGATAAAAATTATTTAACTGATAAGTTAATTAATTTTATCTGAAAATTTGTTGAATAATTTGAACTGATAAGATAAAAGTATTTAACTGATAAATTTTATTCACATGTATGAATTTTTTTTTAAAACATTATAAAACAGAAATAAACATTTTCAGGCAATTATTTTTCAGAAACTTTCTTAATTTATTTCACGTCAATTACATTTTTTAATGTTTTCAGTTTTATATTGTTCCAATTTCAATGTTTTCAGTTTATAATGTTTTTAACTATTTCAAATAGAAAAAAAAATGAAGGCAATAACTTCTTCAGTATTTTTTAAAAGTATATCCCAATGTTTAAAATCCATAATGATATTTAATATATATGAACCTTTTAATTTTATTAAGCGAAAAAACAAATTCATGTCAGAAACTATTTTAATTTATTTATAGCATTTAAAAATGTTGTAAGAAATATAAAAAAAAGGTCTCGTAGTCATCAACTGGTTAAGATTAGTTTTTCTGCAATTTTTATCTAGCTTAATTTTTTATCGAAGTTAATTAATTCAAGAGACTACACAAAGTGTGTGCGGTATCTCGTTTAGAATTTTCTTGATGACCTGAAAGAAAATTAATTCTTTGAATAAAGCTAGCAATAAATTCTAGTTCTATTCACCCTTCTTCATTTTCGTAAACATCCCTCCCCAAAGTACTCATTAACTTTCCATTACTACGTTATAATAACCACGCCGCACAAAGCAAACTATAACATAAAACTCCTTTTGGGAATAATAGTTCTGAATAATCTGAGATTAGAACTAATCTTTTGGCTTTAGTTCCAAATTATTTTGGTTTTAGTAAATTCTACAAAATAATGGTTAGTTAAAATATCTGTGTTAACAATTGTAGTATCATGGTTTTTACTTTTTTTGCTAGATAAAGCGATAAAAGACAAATAAATTTAGCTTTCAGACATTTGAAAGATTAATATTTTGATCGTAAATAGATATAATATGCTTAAAAACATTTTATTATAAGTACTACGCTTTTATTATACGGATATCAACAGTATTTTAATTAATTATCTCTTAAATAAACCTAAACTCATGACCCACTTATAAGACAAAAAATAATCATAAAATAACTGACTTAAAAGTTTTTATTGTCTTCGATATACGACAGAAAGGGATGAAATCAAATTAATTGGGAAAAAAATTAACTTGCATAGGTCATTAAATTTTGAAATAAATTTTTCTAAATAATAATATTAAATAAAAAACCCAAATTTTTCAACAAACAATGGTTGTTATAAACAATGGTACTTAACATATAATTATAAATAAACAAATAACAAATAACAATAAATAAACATAAAATATTCATCTACTAGGTAAAATATTGGTAACATGTAATAAAAGTTTAACTACCATTCATGGAATTATGATATATCCAATTACATAATTACATAAGAGCATGAACTCGTAGCCTATTAAGAGACATGAGCTTTTGTACTGTATAAATGTCTTGATAAGTGTATATGTCTCTCATACAATATATCATATACAACATATCATATAAGTCTGAAATACGTATTATACACTGGTTATCATAAATTAAGGAAAAATCACAAAAATAGCGATAACTCTTTCAAAAGTCAGATCAATGGAGGCCTGTTCTCTTTACGGATGAGTCCAGGTTTAGTCTAGAAAGTGACAGTAGACGTTATTTGATATGGAGAGAACCTGGGACCCGTTATCATCCATCAAACATCCGTGAAAGAGATGCATACGGAAGAGGCAGTGTCTGTGTTTGGGGAGGCATATCCTTAGGAGGGCGCACATACCTCCATGTCTTTCCAAGGGGAACCGTGAATGCTCAGGTTTATCGAGACAACATCCTTGATGCTTATGTGCGCCCATATGCCGGGGCAATTGGTGATTGCTTCCTGTTACAGGACGATAATGCAAGACCACACAGAGCTCGCATTGTTGATGATTATCTTCAACAGGAAACAATTACTCGCATGGAGTGGCCAGCTCGATCCCCGGACTTGAATCCTATCGAGCACGTTTGGGATGCTCTAGGGAGGCGTGTATCTGCCATCAATCCGCCCCCTCAGACCCTTGCCACGCTTGCAACTGCTTTACAAGAGCAATGGCTCTCACTTCCTATTGAACTGATAGACCGCATAATTGAAAGCATCACACATCGCTGTTTGTGCTGTATTGCTTCTAGAGGCAATCATATTCCATATTAAAGGTACTTTTTCTATTGCAAACCGATACTTCCAATTTGTTTATTTTATACATGTGCTAATTTCTATACTACTATTAATGTCTGATAATTTCTTTTTATGTTGTTTAATACCTTACTATGTGTTGTATATTGTGGGTAAGTTTCATAAAATTCCATGTGTAATTTCTTGAGTTATCGCGATTTTTGTGAATTTTCCTTAATTTATGATAACCAGTGTATATATAGGTTGCATATCCAAACAATACAGAAACTAATAATGTACTTAGAGGTATTATTTAATGGTCTAATCTTAAGACATTTAATAATAATTTTAATAGAGCTAAGATTAAAATACACTTGGAATAATCGTTTGATGTAAGTAGAAGACATTAATTATATGAGAGATAAATCATCTCTCATATATATCATCTAGCAAGATGAAATCAAATTATATCATCTTGCAAACATGAGATTTTGATATGCATTTTTGGTATACCTGTTAAAATTCATGAGTTTTTGGTTTCAAATAATATGCATGTACTTGATGTATTTTAGTAGACAAAATCATATTCTTCTTAAATGAAGAAACTCTAGTTCCAAGCAGGAAAGCATTGCAATAAAAACTGCATAAAAATAGAATTTGTTAAAATGGAGGAGTTTAAAATTGTTTTTTTTTTTGCTGTTGCAGAAAAAATAACACGTCTTCTCAATCCTCTCATCGAGTACTAAAAGAAAAGGAGACAGTGTTATGGATGATTCTTCCAAAACAGAAAGACAATTACAGACTGTTTCAGAAAATAGGCGAAATGAACGAGACACTCAAGCACCCTCTGCCCCATAGAATAGCTCAACTGAAGCACAACATTGTCTTAACTGTCAAGTCAAGGGCAACATCAGTGTCAGAAAAAAAAGTTGTAGC
This sequence comes from Parasteatoda lunata, assembly GCA_949128135.1. NCBI lineage: Eukaryota > Metazoa > Arthropoda > Arachnida > Araneae > Theridiidae > Parasteatoda > Parasteatoda lunata. The sequence goes on from OX421977.1 coordinate 62,999,563, forward strand.
ACATCTCTTAGTTCTAGATCCTGATGTATTCCATACCTTTTTAGTTTCTACTCCATTTCCTCCCCAACTGGAAATCACCCTTTTTTACTTTTATATACACAATGATAAATTTCATGAACTATCCAAGGGTTGAACCTTTTTCACGACTAGAAGTATATGGTTTCTTGAAGGAATGGAAAATTTTACGAACGGGATATTCTACAAATGATGACATATGTCAGGGTACTCGATATAGAGCTGCACCGTTTCACTACTGCTTTTGGCTTAAACGTAAGCCTGGTTTGGTTTTTTGAAATGGAAAAAAACGAGTTCTTTGAAATTCTTCTTCTTTTTTTAAAAAAAAAAAAAAAAGATTTCTGTGTTATGGAATTTTACGTTTTTTTTATATACAATGACAAGCGTTAGTAGAGTTTTATTAAATCCCTGTATGTCATGACAGAAACAGCTGGTGAAATAATACTTAAATGTGAGATCTTCTAAAAATGTGATACTTTGAAGTTTCAATGTATCGAAGCATTTACGCTAATAAAACAATGTATCTAAAATTCTTAAAATAGTCATTTTGCAGAGCACAGAACGAAGAAACTTTTTTATAAAATTACTAGCTAAATACTCGTTCTTCACACGGGGTGAATAAATAAAAGAAAATAATCAATAAATCAGTACTAAGAAACAAAGAGCTATTGTGCTCAAAACTAAATGGCTATATCGACACAATTAAAGATCTAGATGGAAGAACCAGGTGAAGGACATTTTGAAGGGAATTAATGAATTAGAGAAAATTACATAAAGTGTTTAAGTCAATATAGGTATGTTTAATGTAACAGAACTGTTTTTGCTCTCCTTTTTATCTTCCCATAACTAATCAATTTTTGTTTTTAGTAAACTTTCATGATTTTTATTTCAAATTAAGCAGGAGTAAATCAAATAAAACAAAGAATTATTAGTCCCATTTTCTAGTAAATTGATAATAAAATAATCCAGATACAACTTCTTTTTCGTACTGAAAATGTCACTTACCTGGTTCTTCCCCTAATTTTTTCAATTAATATCGCTAAAATAATTTACATTTTAATTAATATTATACATTGTAATCTTTGGTGGTTTTACGTTATTGAAGTAAACAAAGCTTGTTGTTGTTTGTAATTCATACTATTGGAATAAAGTTAAGATGTATTTAGCATCACTTGGCATGATGCTATTGCTCGTGGCCAATTCATGATAGTTCAAATTCCCCACTATTAAGGGATTTTTCTCAGGTACATATCCCTGACGAAGAGTCAAAAAACACTTAATTTCAAATTATCGGTATTAAAACTAATTAGTATTGGTGCAGTTTTAATAATCTCCAAAATATATCGATATATTATTTTTTACCTGTATAAGTTGTAGTATATAATTACCTATATTAAATTATCTTTCAACGCTTGAACTTAAAAAAAAAAATAATTGCGAAGTATTCATCACTTCAGATAATGATACAATTGAACAAATAGATAATAATAATTACCTACAGAGATCTCAAAACATTTTTAAACTAGTGTTGATCATCATCTTCAATTTAACTATTCTACCAATACCACCTTACAATTAATACTACAACTAAGTACTACAATTAATGGGAAATGCATGAACTACTTGAATCAACAAAATTTCATGACAAGTATTAATTTCTTTTGAATGAAACCGTTATTTTAGTAATATTGTACAAATTATACATTGAACTCCGAGAACTAAAATTCGTAAAAACAATTCACTAACAATCATTTCATTTGAAATAAATTAATGTCATTGATAACGTCAACTCATTTATTATATTGATGTTCATCGTTTTCCATTCTTGTAATTATTTTTTTATAAATGCTTAAGCTTGTTTCAAAATCTTTTTTCCCATATTTTGTACTAAATTAATAATGAGGCTGAATTTTTATCTAGTTTAAAAAATCGAATCCATTTGATTTTTTTAATGAAGCAAATGATCGATTTGCAGATAACAGTGCAGAATTGTTGAAGTCTCATTCCATTATATTTTAGATGGATTACTTTTGTAAGTTATTGAGCCTACTTAATAACTTCAATATTTTGCAATAGTAAAAGGGATGCAAATGAAGAACGTCGCAATTACATTTTTCTTGCTTACGCAGGCTTGGAAAGGGATACATGGGTCCATCGTAAGTAACTCATTGAGTTTGTCAATTCAGAAGCCAATCTGGTTCAAAACACGTGCACAATGTCGCTTACAGGTATCCAATTAAATCTGGTTTAAGTCACTTGGTTAGACATAATCACTTCACATCTTCTCGAGTTTCAACTAGATAATAGTGTTACACTTAAATAAATATGAAAATGAAAATAAGTCGGAGAATTCCCATTTCCACATATGCTGTGCTAAAAATATATTTTCAGAAAGGCACAATTAAACTGTGTTTTTTTTTTTACTTTTTGAAAAGTTTTTACTTAGATAATGTCATAGTTAAAGTCTTACCAGAGTTATTTGTTAAACATTAGCATTATTAAATAAATAAAAAAACCAAATATCTACAGTGAATAAATTTTATTCAAAAGAAACCGAAAATCTGCTATGAGAAACAACTCGGGCCAAAAATAACATTTTAAATGTAATAAAAATAATTTCTCTTTAAATAGTTGACACATAATAGGCACATGCATCACAAGTCATTAAGTATCTAAGAAAGCCGCCATGACATTTTAAATGTAGGGCTTTTAAAGCTTTGGGATAAAGCCCGTCAATTGTGATCGATTCCTTATTTTTATTCCCCTAAGACGTTTTCTCATATAGATCCATTTTCTAGGAAGGGCTTTTATTCATATTTATTTCTCTTTCAGAATCAAAATGAAAACTGCTATAATAGACGCATTTTTACAACCTCTAGTTTACCGGCTACTAATATGTCAAGGAGCATTAAAATGGTTTTCAATTGATTCAGCTACAGTTATAAAAACTAGTATCTAGGAAATATGCTTGAAATTTCATTTCGGTATAAAGTGCTCATCCACTATAGGTTTGTTAAAGGTTACAGCCTTCGACTATTTCATAGGTTATCTTTCTGTTCCACTGTTAAGTTTTTAAATCAAACTAGACAAAAGATATGATATGTTTTATATATATATATATATATATATATATATATATATATATATATATATATATATATATATATATATATATATATATATATATAACATATATATATTTACAAAATAATTTTATTCAACAGATGGTTTTTAGGTTTTAATTCATGCATAATTTCAGATTTCAAGATTTCAAAGAAACGGTGAAGCTATGTTTAACGTTTTTAATAAAAAATATTATCTTTAGCGTATATTTTCCCATTGACGATAAGAGTTCAGAATAAATCGAAAGTAAGCGTTAAGAAGGAAACACACTCAGACATTTTATCTTAAGGATTAACAAGACAGCCAAAATATGATTTCCTAAGATGCTTTTTATCTTCCTTGTCATCTCTAAATGCTCCACACTATCCATAAGTTGGAGTTTTCTCAAACTATAAACACAAAAAGTATGTATTGCTATCAACTTAGCTTATCTTAGCTAAATACACTTTTTGATATTAGAGTCAAAATACCGGGGTATTTTTACGAAACACTTTGAGGTACTTTTCAACAATAAAATATTAGATCACTTTGCAAGCTTGATGCTTTCACTTTATATTACTTTAAATTTTAAATAACTAGACATACAGATTGCAATATCTTTAAAGTAAATTATTGGATATAATGAAAAAGTGGTGTTATGTTTAAAAACATGCATTGTGCTTTAATAAATGTACAGTTTTTTATTTAGTATCCAGTGCGCAAAAAATCGGACCAACCTGAATAACTTTTGATTTAATTATCGGATCTTCACCTTCTAGGACTCAATCATAATGGTTATAGGGGGTGATCTCAAATTGCTAGTCAATAAGCACATATATAATATCTCTAACAAAAACATACTTTCTCTGAATAATCACTAGAGCCCGGATTGTGATGACCTAAAAAATCTCAATTAATACCCTTAAAAAGTGCAAAAAATGCCCTTTAAAAGTGCAAAAAATGCCTTTAAAAAATGCAAAAAATGCCCTTAAAATGCGAAAATTGCGCTAAAAATGCCTTATGACATGACTTAAATAAAGTAAAAATATTGAACTAAAACAATTTTTTACTCTTTAAAATTATTATGAGTCATTTAAAAAAATATAAAGCAATGCAATACTTGTTCTACGTTCATTAAAGTTTGAAAAATATGTTTTATATCCTAAAGTAATAAAAAAAAATAATAAAAAAAAAATAAAAGAGGAAAATATATTGACTCCAAAACATTTTCATTTTGTATAGAAACTTTAATGAATATAACAACTTCCATCTCATAATATTACTAAATATCAGAATTACATTGGATTATTAATTTTTTTTTAAATATTTTGAAATGTAATCGAGCGTCTCTTGTCTGAAAGTTAATTTTTATACCTGAAGAATCTTCTTTCAACGTCTACTGATGTTATTGGTGCGTATTTGAAAAAGACGGTCTCACTTACTGACAATTCTTCTTCAATTTGAAAAGATGTTGCTTCACCTGTTAATATCCTAGAGATTTTCTTCATTGTTTGGAAGCCAGTGTAATAATGAAAAATGATAAAAAATAATAAAAATTGGAAAAAATTAACAAAAAATTTAAAAAATGCTTTAAAATGCAAAATATGCCCTAAATTTAAAGAAAAATGCCCTATAAACCTAAAAAAATGCTCTAAAGAACAAAAAATGTCCAAAAATGCAAAAAATGCAAATGTCATCAAAATCCGGGCCTTAATAATCACATATTGTTTTCTACGGTTTTCTGACGCCCAGAATATCGGGGTTACCGCAATCTAAGAAATAGTTAGGTCTCAATAGTTAGGTCAAAAGAGTGGTCTAAAGTTTGGACCCCTTAATGCCAAATTAATTTTTTGCTTATTTAGCTATAACTCGAAAACTTTTTAAGCGAATTGAAAAAATGTTTTGCTGACAACTATAAAATTCGTGCGTCCAAAGATAAATCCATGCAAAAGTATAATTTTAATTTATAATTTTTATTAATTTATTTAAGTATTTCATTTATTTTATTATTTTATTAAATATTTATAATTTTTATTATATTATTTAGTAATAATGAAAAAAAAATTTAAATTATAAGATACAAAATTTTTTGAATTCTTTTAAAGTAATTTTAAATTACAAAATGCAAAATTTAACCGAAATTGGTTAAATGGTTCCTGAGAAATCAAATTTTGAATATACGACTTTTTAAAATTCGATTTCTTATTAACTATTCGACCGATTTCGCACAAATTTCGTATTTTGCCATGTGAATTAACAAACTTTAATATGTCGCAAAAAAAATTTACATTATTATTTACAAAATTTTGTTTTTTGCTTGGAATTATCTTCAGACAAACAAATTCTATTATTGTGTGCAAAAATTTTTAAATTCTAATAAAGAGTTCTCGCGATATAGTTAAATAAGCGTAACAATTAAATTAACATTAAAGAATCCAAACTTTGGACCCCTCTCCTGACCAAACTATTGCGGCCAGATTGCTGAAAAAGTGGTGCTATGTTTAAAAAAAATTGCATTTTGCTTTAATAAGCATACAGCTTGTAATTTAGTGTACAGAGCGCAAAAAAGTAAATAAATAAATAATAAAAAAACAGAACAACCGGAATAATGTTGAGCTTTTGATCTTATTATTGGATCTTGACGTCCTAGAACTCAATCTTAATGGTTTGAGGGGGTGATCTTAAATTGCTAATTAATCAGCGCAAATACAAAATTTGATACAAAAACATACTTTCTCTGAAAAAACATACCTTTATTTTAAGGAATTTGGCTTTGTGACTACCAAATATACGGTGTAGACACAATCTGGGAAATATGGTCCTAATAGGTCGTTGGTCAGGAGAGAGCTCCATTGCTTGGAGCTTAATGTTAATTTTACATTTTGCGTATTTTCCTATATCTCGAGAAATTTCAAAGCGAAGTGAATAACTTGTGCATACAATTATAAAATTTGTTTATCCAAATAAAATTTCTTGCAAAAAATAATTTTTAGCAAATATTTACTATTTTTTTATTATTTCATTTAATAATGGTCAAAAAAGGTTGAATTATAAGGTATAGAAATATCGATTTGGCTCATATTTTGTATTTAGCCAAGTAAAATCATATTCTTTAAAATGATGCAAAAAACTGATAAAATGATTTTAAATAAACCAGCTTAAACTGATGCTTTACAGTTCAAAATTTTTTCGACCATTTTTAAGTAAAATATTAAAAAACAATAATTATTTACTAAAAGTCATTTCCTGCATGGAAATTTCTTTGGATAAACGAACTTTATAATTGCGTTAAAAAATTTTCAATTCGCTTAAAAGATTCTCGAGATATAGTGAAATACGCAAAAAGTAAAATTAATAGTAAGGGGTCCACACTTTGGAGAGTCAACTATTGGGACCAAACTATTGGGACCAAACTATTGGGATCATATTTCAAAGATTCTACTCTATATTTTGGGGATCTGAATTCTAAACCCGTCTGAAAAAGCTATATTTATTCATAAAAAGTAAGTTCTATTGTAACTCGCAATTTCTTTTGCTCTTTTTAATTAGCATACTTGAGATCAACCCCTCGAACCATCAAATTGAGTCCTAGAATATGAAGATCCGATAATTAGATCAAAAGCTTTTCAGAGTGGTCCATTTTTATTTATTAAAAAATATTTATATTACGCTTTACATATTAGCGTAATATAAATATTGTTTTAGTAAAGTTGCGCTCAGTTCATCCAAGCGATCAAAATATGTTGAAAAATAAACACCATAACTGCAAACATAATTTAAATGCTCTCAATAAAACAAACTTAAATTAACAAAAATATCTTTCCCTCAAGAATTAAGAAGCTGAAACTCGTCATATTTTCTGCCATCTTTCACGTCTTCAGACGTGTTTTAAATTAGTATTTGCGCCTTAGATAAATAACGAAACATTTTCTATTACCGGTACAGAACTCAAGCAAGACAGAAATTTAGTTTTTTCACCATAAAAACATATGGAATTTTACAAAGTGCTTTGCATAAAATGTGGTACTTTTCGGTTAGCCAGGAAAAAGAAAATTCAACTATTTCTTTTAGTCTTTAATTTAATTTAATCTACTTTTTTATTTCCTTATATTTTTTCTATGTTTATTTTAAAAAATAAACATCGAAAAAATAGTTGGCGAAGACCTACATTTTTTGGCAATGTTTCGCTTTTGCCCGTCTAACTGAAAAGTACCAAAAATGCTTACACCAAAATATTTTTTTTAGGTTATATGCAAGTTATATAAGTCAGGTTTGGTTAGTTATAGTTAGGTTATGTATAAGGTTTTATCAACACAGTAACCAAAAATGAAACATGATCTCTTATGAAATTTACACATTAGCAAAATTGGTTGTAATATAATATAATATAATATAATATAATATAATATAATATAATATAATATAATATAATATAATATAATATAATATAATATAATATAATATAATATAATATAATATAATATAATATAATATATTATATATATTATATTATATTACAATATAATATAATATATTATAATATTCCTTTAAATTATTAAGAATGGCATCTATTTTGTAACTTCAAATTCCGTGCAGGGTTGCTACAAGATTTGAAAAATATAAGTCGGGTCAGTCGGGTCAGTAGTTTTACGTTAATGTTGGTAGAAATTTCTTTCTTAATGATACCCCCAAATTAAGGAGTTGAGCATCATAGAGTTTTACTATTCTAATTTTAATAAAACATAATATATAGTATTAATTGTAAAGTTATGTAAATATCAACGTTTGCATCACTTTTATCACCACTCTTTCACGATTTTCATGGCCCGTTGAAACCCTGTTAGATCAATGATGTCAATAATTGTTTATTTTTAACGGTTCCGGAAATATAAGAGTATTAAATACCAAACTTATTATGTAATGTAAACTCAGAAGATGATATGCTTTATTTTCCTCATTTAATACTACAGATAATAATAAGGGGTTATTGTCTAAACAGTTAAGTTCTGGAACAAAAAAAAAAAAAAAAAAAAAAAAAAAAAAAAAAAAAAAAAAAAAACTCACAATAATGTCATGGCTCAGTTTAAACATATGTCGTTGTTTTATAATTTTTTTTTGCTTCAACGAAAATTCCTGCGTCTCCAAATTCTGTTTATTACTAAAAACTTCACGAACCCTCTAACGATTCTTTCTTTTCTCGTATTGAAAAAAAAGAATTGTTTTACTTGTTTCTTAATACCGAAAAGATTTGGAGATCATTACATTGAAAAAACTATGACATATGTCAAAGCACTCGATACAATAACAGAGAAAAATAAAATCATAACTTTTATAATGTAGCAGCTGCTATTGAAAATAAAATGTTTTGTCAAGACATTATAGAAAATTTTCTAGTTTCTTCAAAACATTAACAACAAAACTTTTTTTTAAACTTTTAATGCATTTGAAGTATTAAGTATTTTTCTTACTTGACATTTTTTAATTCCCCATTTTCGTAAAATCCTTTGAGTCAAAGTCGTTAAAAGAAGTCTTTATAATAATTTGCTTAACTGAACTTACTTTTTTATTGAATCTTGCAATACATTACATTGCAAAAGTTTAGTATGATTTTATTTATGCACCATTTATGCATTTGAATAAGTAAAATTATTATCCTGCATACGATAAAATTAAAATATCAATATCAACACCCAAAATCAGAAACATGGCATGAAAAATAAATGAAATTTACAGAATTTTCAAGTTTTCAAATTAACATTTAGCATTTTAAAAATAACAAGACACCAAGAATAAAACAAGACCAATTCCAATTACGCTAGAAAACTAACAATTTTAAGATGATTTTTTTTTGAGAATTATTGCCATTTTTTTGCATAAATGATAAAGCATTTCTATAATATTTATGATAAAAATAGAGTTTTAGAATTAATCTGTATTTTAGGGAAAAAAAACCATCACCGTATTATGTTGATCTACATTTGTAGACTCGTCTATTGTATAAAAAAGTATGTGGAATAAATGAAATGTAATTTTAAATAGCAAAACTTTAAAAATCAATATAGTGTTTAAAACCAAAAAAATAAACTGAATCAAGGTTTTTTATATTGACATACAAAATTCGTTATAATGTAAATGTAATATTATTAACATTTTGAAATTCACTTTGAATTTGAAAATTATACAATGTATATATATAATATACAGGGTCATTCATAATTCCCTCTGTTTACTATTTGTTAACCTTATTTTTACTACAACTAGCTTCAGTGGTACATGTTACTGCCCTCTACCGGCAACAGCTGAAATTATAACTTGAATACTTTCGGAACAATTTCATATGTTCTTTTTTGCCATATTCATCATCGTTTTTTTTACTATAATGCTTCGAAACCCCGGAGGGAATTATGAATTACCCTGTATATGGGAAGCGAGTCATAAGTAGGCTTTTCTAAATTGAAAATTGGAAGCGTAATTAATCATTAATTTCTCATTTCTCATGTTAAAGAAAATTTAACGTTTTTATGAAATGACCACTAATTTATAAAAAATTATTTTAATTACCAAAAAACAGTTCGAATGCATCGTATTAATTTATTTTTAATTCTCTAAGAATTTTCCATTTAATATTTTTTATAATGTAAAATTTTTTTCCGCCAAACAAAACGTTTTTAATTTTTTTAGGTCTGTTTAAAATTATTACTGTTCTTTAAAAATATTCTGAAAAAAAAATAAAATAAACATGCATAACCTAAAATCCATTTAGTAATGGTAGTTCAATTAAAATAATCATTAAAAAAAATCTTAAAATGCATTATTTGTCCAGAAAAATAATTAGTTTAAAATTAAATTTTGTAATTGAAAAGCCCGCTTTTTGACTTTTTATTTTGTATTATAACAATTTTTTATGGTATTTTTTTTTTTAAAGAAATTCAATTATAAATCCATTAAGCACAGTTTCTTTGCATCGATACAAAAACATTTTTAGTTTATTTTACGTATATTTAATTACATTTCAACAGAATCAAATTCCTCCGTATAAAATAGCTTCAACCAACAAAATAAATGGATTAGGGATTAAATTTATTCAAGTTAGAACTTTTTTAAGACAAAGAATAACATTTGCTCCATTTTTAAATTAGAAAAAATGAGTTTTTAGACAAGTTAACGTATTTAGGCTTCCAAATAAGCAATTTCATTTGAAAGTAGATGAAAAATATTACCTTAAAGCAGCATTGAACATTAGAGTAAAAATATTTTTTATTCGTTTAAAAAACAATTATAATTTTTTTTTAAAGTTCAGAAAGTCATAGAGTAATTAAATTTTGTAAGTTTTCGTGTAAAAATAACAAATTAAACTTTTTGAGTTGAAAGTACTTAAAATAATTCTACCAAATTGTTATTATACTCCAAGGTTGTTTTTGAAGAAATTATTTCTGCAAAACAAAGCAAAATTGTTGCTGAAATAAATAATAATAGTAAAATGTATTTTTTCTTCTGTTGATATTTTCAAAAAAGGCAATATTTGGCCTATGAGGTTCTGATACGATTTACTTAAAAATGCGTAGTAGTAACTGTAATTACTTACAGCTTTACCTGGCGGTAAGCCTGGAGGATTGTAAGGTTTAAGAACATCATCAGGTTAGTAAGGTATCGGTGAATCGCTGAGAAAAAAAACACTTTAATTTCTCTCTTGTTTGTCAGTGATATTGTACTAGGAAGTGATATGACGACATTAAAAAAGAAAAATATGATAATAGTCTGGCAAACCGAAGTAGGTTATAAAACCGAGACCCGGTAGTTTTAACTTAATTACTGCCACACTGTTATAATTGTAATAATGCCGTATTATTCATCGTAGTTTTCATTTTGAAATTACGATGAATATTCGGCATCAGTCTGTCCATCCGATTAACTATAAAGTTTATGGTTAAGATCCTTTACAATTTTGAAACCGTTTAAAACTGGTGAGTTTAAAAAACCTTGAATACAAAACTATACGGTTTTGAAACCGTTTAAAACTGGTGCGTTTAAAAAACCTTGAATACAAAACTATACGGTTTTGAAACCGTTTAAAACTGGTGCGTTTAAAAAACCTTGAATACAAAACTATACGGTTTTGAAACCGTTTAAAACTGGCGCGTTTAAAAAACCTTGAATACAAAACTATACGGTTTTGAAATCGTTTAAAACTAGTGCGTTTGAAAAGCCTTGAATACAAAACTATACGGTTTTGAAACTGTTTAAAAATGATGCGTTTGAAAAACCTTGAATACAAAACTATGCGGTTTTGTAACCGTTTACAGCTAGCATAGTTTCTAAACCATTAAAATGGAACTTAAACGGATATTAGAGCTCTGTAGATGCTGAGCCATCTATGCATTAATTATACTTCCGTAGTTTAATAGTCCAAGATTACCGTTTGAAGAGTGCAGGAAACTGAAAACTCATAGATATGAAAGAATGAAGGAAATATTGTAGTTGTATTGAAGGATGTTGTATAGAAATATTTAATCCCTGTGCAGTCGATCATGAGATTGACCGATTCTCCCTCTCAGCTACAGTATGTAACCAACAACAAAGAACAAAATAGCTTTATGAGGTGGGTCTAGTTGGCGAGGATCGAATCCTGGTTGTCTGGCCGTATTAGGAAAAAACAATCAATAAACGTGTTTTCTCAAATTTAAAAGTTTGAATACTGATTTGGTTGAATATGATAAAATAACAATTAAGTAAATTGCTATTTAAAACTTTTTGCCGAGAAATTTCTAACAGTGTGCCATTTATCAGAAATTATATGAAACTAGTTGCAGACATACCTCATGATACTTGTGACAAATTAAAAACAGAGTGGGTAAGTGGGAAAATAGAGTTTTGGAGCTAGTAGTTTTAAAAATTTGATTCGAAAAGTAGTGATTATTTTACTGTGCCAAATTAATTTTGATGCTAGATAAGTTCTACATATTAACACTTATTTTTTCATATGCTCCTTGCAATTTACTTTGAAAAAGGGTTTCACTACATCTTCTAAATATGCTAAACATTTTTCTTTCTGAAAAAGGATGCAGTCAGGAAAAGAATTGGAGTTTTTTCAATTTGACAAGAACTATTCACTAGTGTTAATATTATTTCGAATCAAAATACCTGGAAATTTGGAATTTGCTTTACACTGTCTATACTATAAGCAATTAACGCTTGAGATCAGAAGAGAAATATGACTTAACTTTAATTTGTTATTTTTGTTCTTAAATTTGGATAATTGACTTACTTTACTACTAAATCCAAACATATTCCTTTATTTTAAGTGACATTTAGATGCCAATATTTCTTATATTCGATAATCAATAATACCAATATATGAAGTTAATAATACTTGTACTTATGACCTTTCAAACTTGTTATCGAATAAGATAAGTCGTAACATAGCTAACATGGTAGAGAGTGAATCAAAATTATTATCTAAGATTTTAATATATTTATTTATTTTTTGAATCAGGATATATAAATTAGTGAAAAAACATTATACCCAAAATTTTGTGATTTAAATCTAATTACATTAACTATATATCAAAATAATTAACACATTAAATTAAGAAATTAAACACCACATGTTAGTTTATGAAAGGAAAAAAAAATAGGTAAAAATATTTTACAAAAACAATTTTAAGTATCAGTTCATAAATGTAGAAAAATAGAATAAATTACAGGAAGATAAAAAAATAAAATTTTTCGGTGTTTTTTTTTTTGAATTATATCGTAAAATAAATCTCCAAAAAAGCGAACAAAAAACTGAAAAATCATATCATATTGAAAGAAAACTGATTCTACTAGAACTTATATTCTTTTCAACATGTCATACTTTTAGCTTATTAGTTGTTCAAAATATTCATTTGATTTTTATTAATTTTATTTTTTTTTATAAAATTTTAAACCATGTATGCTTATGAATGTCTGAATTTCATGCCAATTTTTATATCTTAAAATTTATCGGCTGGTATTATCTAAACTCTTGATTTGTATAGATAAATAAACTAAAATAGATAATAAAAACTTAACATATAAAAATCATGATTTTTAAAAACTGAAAAAGTTTCACTTTATAAAAATCATTCTAAATAATACAAAAAAGGAAGTTAGTAAGGAATATTGTCTACGACATAAAGGGTGAAGTTGCTTTTATTTCGTTTTTTTATACCACAGTGAGCACTAAGCACAGACATCTGCTGACAAACCACATCAAAGTGCTTCTTCATCCATAGTACTTTCCATCAGATTGAAGATCTAAAAGAGTAGGATTGTAAGTTTCTTGATTTTCTGCCAGGCACATTTTTTTCTCAGTTCAACATTTTGTTGCTTTGTGAAGTTTTAGAGTATTTTGGGGTGTTTTTTTCTATAAATTAAATAGGTTAATAATCCTTTTAAGAAAAAGAATTCTTCGTAAATTTCTTAAAAAGCAAAGAAAATCATTTTGTCAAATACATTACCTATTAAAAAAAGTATATGTCTATGCTCTGTTTGTTCTCTCTTTTTAACTATTTAGGTATTTTTTTTTATCCAATAGGGAATCATAGTAAAGAAAATCATTTAGCTTAGCTTGAGAATATTAAATTATTTTGATTTTAAATGAAACGATAGTTTTCCATATATTTTCCACTTAGAATTAAATTAAATAATAAAATTAAATAAGCATCAAAACTAAGAAATATTATAGAATTTTTTTCGCAGATTTTTAGTTCCTTAAAGGCTAAGGTATATTGATTAGAAAAATCTTAAAATACAAAATTGGTCATTAAAAATCTTGAAATTTAACCTTTGATAATATTTCTTATGTTACATAACAGTTATAATTTTCCTACATTTACAGAAACAAACACGATATGTTAAACCAATAAACTTGCTTCTTTTTTTTAAATTTAAAATAAATTTTGACTTTATTTCATCATGTTTGGATTATCCTATTAATATACATTATAAAATCAATATACTTGTACAAAAAATTAGGACAAACAGTTACAAATTTTAAAATGCTATACAGATACAGATTTTTTTGATACTTCTATTATGGATAATTTAATAATTTTACATAAAATATTTCAAAATTCTAATTACATGAAAGCCTAACATATAATTATTTTATAATTTTTACTAAAATCCATGAAGGACTTAAAAACATCAAAATTCATTCATTTATTAAAAATAAATGGAAGACTATTAAAATATTTATTTGGTAATAAATGCAACTTTATTACAAAAACAAAAAAAACAGCAATATAATTAAAATTGTCTATTCTTTTAATTTGAAAACCTTTGTGAAATAAAATTGAAAGTAAAAATATTTTGAAAGAATTGTTACGCAAATTTAAATTTATTACATTAATAAATAAAATTATGATGATTCTTATTTTTCAACCAATGAAATGCAACTGTACAATTTTTCATCTTATATTTCTCCAAAATTTATAGTAAAAACTAACAAATTTATTTATTTCGAATAGCTTTGTTCCATTAAAATCCTAATAACATATTTAAACTTTTTCAGAATAATTTTTAACTTTTATTGAAAAAATTTAGAAGTAATAAACAAAACAACAAACCCATCCTTAATAACGATTCACTATTTACAACCCATTAGCCTTGACTTATCTTCTTCCTTTACCTTCAACAACTAAATTTAGAATGTTTCTTCTCGAACAATGACTTTAAATACGCACTGGGATGTGCTAATTTTTTCATATATGTCTTTTTTTCTTAACTATATATTTTTTGAAAAAAAATCTAAGCATATTGCTCGGCCTCAACATTTGTTTTAATCACATTTTTTACTAAAAAAAATTAAAAATTTTATCAAAATCTCACTCGGGTAAAAATTCTTTTAAAATTATAACACTGCATAGTAAGAAGATTACTGATTAAGAAAAATTCTGATTATCATACTGGATACTACTGATCTTGTACTGGTAACCAAAATAGTTGGTAATCAAGCTAATCATTTGATAATTTTTACGTTTGTTTGTTAATGATTAAACGGAAATTCTAGTTTTCATAATTATAGTTCTTATTACCACACATTTAGTAAGAATACATATCTGAAAAGTAAATTTAACCGAATGTATGGTTTTTATGGCATGCTCAAAGGAATCATTATAAAATTGCCAAATTTTACCACAAATATCAAATTTTATCCCATATTTATGAAACTATATTTTATTATTAATTTTAACAAAATCCTTACCTTAATGCTTTGATAAAAATTATTGTACTTTTTGGTGTTCGCTTAGAGCTAAAAACATAATACATTTCATTATATTCTGGTAATTTCGATCATACAATTTTCTAAGTGCATATAAAACTCAGTCATATAATTATTATTCAAAAGTGGAAATAATTTATTATTATAAAAAAAACGCATTTCCTTATTTATAGTAAATAAGGAAAGAAATAATATACCCTTCACATTCTGATGTTAATTTTAATTTACGAGCTGTATAAACATGTAAATAATAACATAATATCGTTTTAACTAAATAAATTATTATTGTACATGTTTCAAAGTTTTACTTATGACGCAATTCTGAATTAAAAAAACATAAATAAACCTTCTAGGTTTGAAACGCCTTGCTCCAAATCTCAACACAATTATGCAAAACATTTTCACTCTACAATATAACTTTCAATAAACAAATGCACACTTGGAGATAAACATAACAATAAACCCATTCTTAACAACAATCCATTATTTACAACCCATTAGCCTTGATATATCTTCCTCGTGCACCTTCAACACCTAAAAATAGAATGCGTCTTCTCGAACAATGACTTTAAATACTCACTGCAACGAGCAATTTTTTTTTCATTCTCAAGAAATCACAGCACATTGCTCGACGTCTGCTAACATTTGCTTCATTTTTTTACTTATTCTACCCTTTCCCTTTTCTTAATTTAGAAAGCAACCTGTGTGACAATATCGCAAAGTCATTCTCTAGTACTTTCAATGTTTGTCTTCCAGAAAAAGAGCAAATATCGTTTTATTCTATCATTATTTACTCTAACAATAACCCTCTGAAGGTAGAAAAGCGTCTTCCTTATTTATGCTTTAACTTCGCGAAAACCGTACCTCTAAAGAAGAAATGGAACGTCTTGTAAAGATTGTAAGTGAAATGGAGTCTTGCTGTAAGAATTGTTAGATTAAAAAAAAAGGTCACTTTGAACTGGATAATTTGTTTGGAGAGATACTTGATGTTGAGTGCGAAAACAAAAAATATTTTTTTTCGGCTTCTACATCTTAGAAAAAATGCTGAAGAAAAAAAAGTAGTGCTCAGAAGTTATTTGTATTTTAAATATATTTCAAAGGATGTAAATTCGAAATTTTTTACGGTGAGTGGATTGCCTCCTTTTTACTTCAAACGTTCAATTTGTAAGCCTTTCACTCGATGCATGGTTAAGATAGAACAACACTATATAATTTAGAAAAAAAAATTATTTTTTCAATGTTTTCATAAATTGAATAAGTGCATTTTTTATTGCATTTTTATCACCGGCATATTGAACAGCCTGATCTTTTTGAAATGATGGCAATCAATGTTTGATCCTTCAGATATGTAAGTTTGAACCTAGTTCAGAAAAAAATTAAATTTTGAATCAAACTAACTCGCGTGGAAGATTTTTTTTTGTGACGCAGTGTTTTTGTCATAATCTCTTGAAAACTTCCCATGAATAGTCCAATAGCACGAAGATTCAAACTCAAGACACGTCTATCAATATGAATTTTGTATGTCATCGGGATTCTAACCTTAATCGCTTTATTAGAAGGGTATTTCCCAGAACTATTCCGGTTTTGTGTGCGCATTTGAGATTATTGTCTGAAATGATGAGTTGAAAAAAGAGAATGTGTCTGCATAAAAAAGATGAAAAGTAGATGAGATAATGAATTTTAAATAAAAGTTCCTCAAGACTACATTTTTTTATTTATATTCTCAGACATTTTAACAAGGTATTTTTTAAAATCAATTTTACTGAAAACGTAACAGAATGCATGTAAGCAATGTAGTTTCCAGTAAATGTAAACTTTTATTATTATAGTAATAGAGAATAAAGCAACAAAAAAAAAAAAAAACGTAAAATAATAAATTGAGAGGTGCAGAAATGGGCATTGATACTTTCTTTTCTATAAAAAAGAAATAGCCTCCGTGTGTAATCACAAAATGACTGTAAAAAATATCGAGACAAACATGCTACAGTAAAGAAGAAGAGGGTTAACAGCAAAGGAAGAGGATCAAGCTTGAACAATAAAAGAAAAAAATAAGTGTGAGGGGTTTGGATAAGAGTTTAAGTTTCTCTATGTAGAAGTTAAAATTAAATACATATTTCTATTATTTCCAAACATTTGGTGATAATGGAATGCTATGAAGATCAGAAATTTTTCAAAATATGGAATGGTTCCCAGGAAGCAAAATCGGCAGATGAAGATCAATGTTAAATAATTTTAGCAGAGTAATACTTAAACATATGACTAGAATTTCATCTAAGTAGGGTGATGGAAGATCATTAAGTTACCTGGGATTGGACAGATTTCAAATATTCTTAAGACGGAATTTAAAAGTACGTTTAGTTTATTCAGGATACGTAAATACCGTGTATTTTCTTCGAAACTATACAAAATTTATCACGTAATCCACAAGTTAACTAATTCAAGCATTAACAATATGATTGTTTTACCTAATTATATGATACTCAGCTCGTGCACTGAAATATGTTGAGCAAATTTCAGTATAAATAAATTAATTTTATAAATTTGAATATAATAAATTCCCTTGTAAAAAACTGAACTTCATTAAGCTTAAAGATTTTATCTGTGATATTGATAGTTGAATTACACTCCTCAAAAGTGAAATTGCAACACCAGGAAATAATGCACGTAGCGTCATGCAAATTTCAGGAGCGATAGTAGTCAGATAACATATTTTCTATGAATAAATTGCTTTATAATAATTTTATTAGCCTGTTTTTTTAATTATTTCATATCCATCTCACTACTATCGCTCCTGAAATTTGCATGACGCTACGTGCATTATTTCTTGGTGTTGCAATTTCACTTTTGAGGAGTGTATTTATTGAATATTTCGCTGACAAGAAATTTTTCAACTACGTTCTACGAACGTGTGTTCTTCTGTAACTTGGACGCATTCTTAAACTTTGAATTTACGAACATGAAAGATGTGTTCAAACTCGGGATGTTAAAAGATTTTCCATCAACCAACATAATTGGAAATCTTGTCATAGATAGGAGTTTTCTTCTGCACAAATTATTAAACAATACTCTTTATCTACCGCCCTTGACTTCTGGGTACCATTGCATATTTTATAAAATTCTGGTCCTTCTAGCATTCCATTTTTTCCTAATGTTTGAAAATCCATTGTTTCATCTTGAACATTGGAAATCCATTCCTCACACTTAACACCTATTTTTTAATCTCGTTTCTTTTTTTTTTCTTTTTTTTTTTTCCTTTTTTTTTTTTTTTTACTTTTTATCTTGTTTAACCCCTTCCTTCTCGCTCCCTTGAAAATGACGGGGTAAGGTTCCGCCCTCTATTTCTCGCTCCCGATATAATTTCCGGGCTGGAGTGTTCATTAGTAACGCGCCAATAAGAATAAAGCTGATTCATTTCTTTTGCCCGAGAAACACTTTATTTCTTATTTTACACACCAGATGGCAGTACCAGGATATTTTTAAGGTAATTGTAGAAAGTTAGTTTATTTTAAACTAGATACAAGCACTGGATTTCAGTTTATTTTAAACTAGATGTCAAAAAATAGGCACTTCCATGACCCTTTTCTTGAAAATCAACCTATCATTAAGGGGTTAAGCTTGTATCTTTCACTCTTCTGACATTCTCCATACTTTGCACAAATTTATGAGTTTTCATGCATATTTCTGTTATGCTATTCAAGATCAATGCTCTGGTAAAGATATAGTGTAGTTAAAAGTTTAATTCACATACATTTGATGAAGAAACGTGTTTTGCGATTTCAGCATAAATACATTCTTAAAATAAAAGCAACAGAAAAAAAAAATCGAATTTATAATTTAATTTTTCTAATCGGGATAGAGCGCTCGCCTTCCATTGAGGTGACTTGGTTTGAAACCCAACGATGGCTGATCGATGCGAATTCCGCACCCGGCTCGCACCGACCACAATGCTGACGTAAAATATCCTCAGTGATAGATGGATCATAGGTTAGAGTCCCCTTGCCATTAGTCTAACAGTGGGAGGTTTTCGTGATTTTACCCTTCATGTAACGCAAATGCCGTTTTGTTCCATTAAAAAGACCTACACAATGACAATTTTCTCCCTATACTTGAGCCAGGATTTCTTGTTCAACGAAGGTATATATATATAAAAAAATGAGCCCCCCCTCACAGACCGCTGCCGATGATGCTTGACTTTGGTGTTCAACTGTGATCTTTGTCTTTATGATCAGTCCACAGTGGGACTACAAATTCCTGATTAGTAATGTTGAAATATGTATATACATCAATTTCTAGTTTTTTTTGATAATAATCGGGGAAAATTTCAAGCATTTTAATCACAACACAATTGACGAAGTGAGGTTCCCGCTACCGCGGTCAAGTACTTCGAATCAACATATATCAAAAACATTTAAATGTTTGACCAATGTCAACAAAAGCTGCAGTAATGTCAACGTTTCTCGATTAAAATTGAAGAAATTTTTATGTTGCACTAACACCATTTTATGTAGTAATAAAAACGATTTTTGATTAAAAACAAGAAATATTTCAACACTTTAATATTGCTCTTATATTAATTATCAACATTTTTTTGCTTAAAATCACGAATTTTTATGTAGAAGTGATATCAGTTTTGATATAATATTAACGTTTCCTGCTCATGAACGACACAATTTTCAAGATTTTATGCTGCACTTACTAATTATATTATCATTAATGTAAATATTTTCACTATACTTTAGCAATTCATGTCTAAATAACGCAATACTAAAAATACAATACTGACAATACTACAAATATTAAAATTAAATTTCTAGATAATTCCTTATTGGGATATATAAAATAAATTTTTATTTTTATTACTTATGAGCTGCACAATCAGTCTTCCCGATGAGCAGACCTAGTGCGTTCTCGAGAAGTGGTATCCACTCTTTCAGGACCACCACAATGGTTGAGATACCGTTGACCATGTTAATTTGTACGTCTAGTTTCTGCCACACTAGATGGCAGTACCGAGACTCTATTTGGATGCTGAAGTGCACTAAGAATTTAATTTTGCTGGAAATGCCAAGAGCCAATAAAGCACTCCAGGGATCTTTTACATGCCGCATAATCATACGGCATGACCGCTGAGGATTTTCTGCATAACCGAACATCCAGTGTCTGGGCCGGGGAGCGAACCCGCAGACTTGGGCTCAGAACGCCACCCAGCCACTATATAAAATAAGTAAATGATGATACTTTAATCAAGTTATATAACGTATTTTTGTGTAAGAATAAAAATATAACAAGGTGAGAACCCCAAAAGTTGCTATGAAAAGTAGTACATATTTTTTTAAAAACTTAAGTAGTATTTTTATGCTACACCTGTCTGATTTTTCTGTAAATCTATCTAACGGTATTGAAAACACTCTTGAGTACTAAAGAATATATTATATCTTTATATAATAAATAAATATAAGATTTTAAAAAAAAAAATCACAAAATGAGAAAAAATAATAAACACAGACACTTTAGTTGACTTAAAAAAAATTGTTAAATTTCTTTTCGAAAAAAAGAAATACTTTTCCAAGCGGGAAAAAACGTTAAGTACTCGAGTGAATAATTATTATTTACAATTTATTAATTATTATTTATTAATTATTATTATTATTACAATTTATTAATTATTATTATTTATTAATTATTATTTATTTATTAGTGAATATTTATCTCATTTTTCTTAAAATAAAAGCTATTTTATGCTTTTAAGAAGTTGATTTAAATTTATGTTACGACAGTGCATTTTATTAAATAAATTTCAAACAATTCTTTCAAATTATAAAACCAAAATGATTTTCATTATTTCAAAGAACAGTCACAAAAAGAAAAATTGCGAAACAGTATTCGAACATATCGAGATATAAAAAAAATAATAAAATGTATTTACCTGGTTATTATCTGTCGACATTTTTTAACTAATAAATTAAAACGAAGAGTACATCAATAAATAATAATTAATCTACGACAAGCAGAGAATATGGAAGTTATATTTCATTGGGAAATATATAAACAGTAAAATAGGAATAATTATGATTGAGTATAAGAACAAAACTAAAAATCCGCAAAATAAATTTAAAAAAAAAAACTCTTAAATACAAAAAAACTGGTTTAAATTATCGAGCACAAATTATTTGATTTTAACATAATAATTATTATTATTTATTTTTGCTGTTGCAGCAAATGATTAAATTCCACAATAAAAGTTTTATGGTTAAATTAATATGCAATTTATGGTTAAGGCTAAAAAAGCTCCCACAATGGTAGGAACTACTCTTTAATTTTTCTTGCTTCCCGTTCATATGTTAATTTATATTCTATTAATACTTCACTAATTATAAACTAATATAATCTTATACTCATTTTTATGAGATTGAAAAGTATTTATTAAGTATTTAAAATTTTTATGAAAATAGGAAAAATGAGAAAATTTGTGACTTTTTTTCCATTAACTTCTTAAATTACCATTCACTCCTAGAATTTTTTTTACTGCAATTGCAAAAAAGTATTTAGAAGTAAGTCATCTTCCATACCTGTCAAAAGCTGAGTCAAAAAATTCATTAAACGTACTGTAAAACCTGCTTTTGTGTGGTGGATAGGGACCGCATAAAAGAAATCGCACAAAAAAATATTCGAAAATTTTATGAATTCTTACATATAATAAACAACTTGGTTCGATATACTACCAAAAACTTTTTTTATGCGGTGGATGAGGATCGCATAAAAAAAGTCGGACTTAGAAAATACATCAATGATTTATGAAATAGATGAGAGAATGCTTTCAATTAAATTAAATAATTAAATTAGACCTAAAGAAATTGTAAAAAGATTTCATTCTTTAATGTACATATACATGGCGAAGTTTTCAAGTTATACATTAAATAGTGGAATTGTCTGTCTTTTTACTTTCTTTTGGCTATAATTATTCATTTTAAGGGAGTACTTATGTCTAAAAATAAAATAAAAATCATAAAAACTACATACAACTAGAAACAAAAGTAATTAATTTATTTATCTTTAATCTCACTATAAAATGAATCCTTAACCTCGTGAATCGTGTATAAAACTCTGAATACGAAGCGTATACTGTTCGCGCGTCGAGCGACATTAGGTACATAACTTACTCTGCCTTGTCAGGAGATTGTTTAAAATAAATGAACGGAGCATCGCGAAGTGCAGATACATTGTTGTCAAGGAGGCCACATAATCAGAGTTCGTCTACAACATGTATATGTACATTGATAGGAAACATTAAACTGGTGCTAACGCCGCTAAAATTTATATACCGCATGAAAATAAATCGCACAAAAAAAAACAAAAAAAAAAACAAAAAAAAAAAAAAAAACGCACAAAAATAAAATCGCACAAAATCAATCGCACAAAACCAATCGCACAAAAACAGAATCGATTAAAAAAGGACCGCACATAAACAGGTTTTACTGTAATTCTAGATCCTATCCAAAATCTTCATTGAATGGTCCTTTCAAGTATTAATAATAAACTTAAATATATTGTTCTTTTTGTATTAATAATAAATTTAAAATTCTGAAAATAAAATTATTTATTTTTTAAATTCTTTATTATCTCAAAATCTCTCTGAAAAGCAATTTAAACAAACTTCCTTGACAAGCATATAAAAGGTTTTTCACCTTGCTATCGACAGCAAGTAGAGCAATTTCACAAGTATTGTACAATTAATTCTAGATTTTATTCAATTGTATAATTATTGATTTTAGATTATAACCTATTATTGCCTCCTCTTACTCATATCAATTAATAATCGACATTTAATGCAAAAGATATGCAGCGATATGCGTTTTTCAGTACACTAAGAGTCATTGCAAGACACACCGGCCTGTAAAATACTTTTTCGGTTAGCAATGCGATGGCTTCAATCAATACCTCCTAGAAGAGAGATGGCCTCAGCACGGGCTACCATAAGTAAGAAATTTGATGCTTTAGTAGTCCAAACGCAATGATATCTTTTGTATTCTCCCACTGCGAGTCTCAGTAGCCTGAACGTCTTGACAACTTTCTTATTTACCTCCACTGCGCAGTTTATGTTTGTTGCTTCAGACTATTGAATTGATCCTTGCTGAGGCCTTCTTGCTTCACGGTGGTGTTGTTTCTATACCACCCGCTACTTTAAGATGCCATGCCGACTTCTTTTTTTCGTTTCTCCATGTTTAAGAGCAATATTCTTCAACTTGCATGTTTACTTATCTTGTTATCATTCACGCTAAAGTCTGCATGTTTTTGAAATTGAAAGAATTTCTTCATTTTTTAATTATGAGAAATTATTTACCGTCACCCTGAGGGTTTTGAGCGAATGCAAATATCATAAATTATTGAAGATAAACAATAAAAAAAATAATACGGATAATAAGAGTGCATTTAACTTGAATAATAATGGGAATAATAATTTGGTCTTCCAGTAATTTATTAACAGATATATAGCATAAAGGTAATAAAGATAATTGAATTTTATGTATAACTTATTAATATATATGCTTATATATATTCAACATGCTATTCTATATTTTATAGAATAGCATGTTGATATATGAGCTAAATCCAAACCTGATGTAAAAAATAATTAGTAATTTAAAATGATTATTATAATAAGTTATTATTAATATAATTAATAATATTATTATTAATATAATTATTAGTAATAAAAATAGTAGATTTTAACATGATTTAAATAATTTTTTAAACTGTATAAAGTTTAAAAATTAAAATCAGTCTACCATGAATATTTGAATACAAGCATTTTATAAATGAAAGCTTAACATTATTTAATAAAAAGTTTTCTTTTGCTTTTTTATGTATTTAAATACTTGTAACAGCTTATGTCGTAACTTAGTTTACTTTTTATGTTTTTTTTTTATAATCTAAAATTGTCAAAAGTTTAATACCTAAAAAATTCAAAGCTAAAAAATCGTTAACATTTCAGTGTCTGAACTTCAATCTTTACATGCTAAATTTTTAGTTTAGGAAAAGGTTTCTTTTATAGTTTCACTTCTCATTAGTAAATGCTATTAAGGGGACACTTCAGGTTAAAAATGATTTTTTTTAAATATCAACCAATTTTAATGAAATTTTCATAGATTGTGAATAAAGCATTTAGAAAGATATTCCCAAAATTTGAAGCAAAAATATTAATTTGTTGAAAAGTTATAATGTTATTAATAATTAATCCGCAAGTTAAATTACAAAATGTTACAATATTTCAAAATGTTCCTTGCGCATGAGTTTTTATCATAGTAGTTTGAAATTCATTTATATTACAGTTTGAATAAGTATAAATAAAATTGGATATGTTTGAACAACTTAGCACTTAATTTTAAACAAATAAAAAATCAAAATATCATAACCTTTATATAATTTTTAAAAATTTAAATTTAAATAACAATTTAACGTAATTTAAAAAATATTCAGTGTATATTCAGCTTTTATTTATATCACATTGGTTACAGAACATTATACTAATCATTTATATAAAGAAAAAAATAAGATTTATTCAAAACTCATGCGCAAGGAACATTTGGAAGTTTGAATATTATCGTAAAAAACAACATTGAGAAAAACAGTTTAACAATAAAAACACACATAGAAAAATTTATTTCATAATATATGTGAAATAAAAAATAAGCATAAGAAAATATGAACTGTTTTAAACAATATAAATAAAAATTAGATTGAATTTAATGCTTTTTAGATAAAAAAAATGTTTATCACAAGATGTAATGTTGACAAAAGTTCATACACCTTTTTTTAATCTTTTTGTATATAAGATTTAAAATGCTCCAGCTGCATATGTACTGTTTACATTTTTTATTTGTTTTTGTTTATATTTTTTGTTGTTACATAACTTTTTATAACTATCTGAAGATTTTCTCTTCATATGATAGCTGCGCCTACCATCGCGGATCTTTGCATTGGTCAAAGACGCAGAATTTACATCGCCTTTACGTAGAGCTAAAGTCCTTTCACACCCAAAGTTGTATTCACTAACTGCTAATGATACGGCATAATCAAGTCTTTTTTTAGAAATGAAGACATCTTTGGGGCACTTATTCCATATCACGGAATGGAGGCTCTCATTGGCGTTTTGTGTTTTTCCCGATATACAGCGCTGCATAAGCTCATTTGAAGCAAGTCGCTGATATACCGGGAGGATTTTTTCTACAACAACTTCAGATAATTTCGTTTTCATCAGCTCATGGCTTTGAGGCTTTTCACCTCGAGCTAGAGCCCTTTGGTAGAAACACCATGAACTTTCGCCCTTGGGGCATCTAGTATGCTGCGGCTTTTTATCACTGGACATACAGTGATAAAGCGAAGCAAATACAGCAGACTTCATCGAATCAACATTCGGAATGTTATCCTTTATCGCTTTGCGATAATAGTTTTGTAGCTTCATGATAGTTTGCTCAGTTAAGCTACCTTTCTTTCGTCCACCGAGAGTCACCCCTTTGACCCTCCACTCCTTCACTTTGTTCCTCAAACCAGTTCCTAATCTTTTGGAAACATGGTTGAGGCACTCTTCTTTTTGAATTACATAGTCATCGCCATATATTTTCAGTTGATTTAGGGTAGTAAATGTTTTAGAATCACCGTCACTTAAAATTGTCGAGTAACGCATTCCACAGAATTCAGTTGATCGCTTCCACATGGCCACTGCAGCGGCAACCTCCATGTTTCCAGACGGTCCGTCGAAATTTTTTTGGCACATCGATTTATGGCCCTCATGCCAAATAAAAAATTCTGGACTCGTTTCGTTCAAGTCTCGTGCTGCATTGATGCATTCTGGGCAATATTTCGACAAAATCTCATAGTCTAATACTAAATTCGTCAAAGAGTCAATTACAATACCAATTCCATAATGAGAGGTGTGTCCACGCTTCTGCCACGTGCCATCAAAAGAGACTGTAATATCTGGAACTGTTCTACTTGAATCATTTTCTAAACTCATATGTGCCTTTCGCACTGTTTCATGGGACAGTTTCCAAACATTCTTTTTAAAATTTTCATTTTCTTCACTCAATTGGTTGAAACATGTTGAGAAAGTGGAAGAATTCATTGTCGATGTACCCATGTGCATGGAAAATGTTTCCATGGCTGAATGGCCCTTGCCAAAAGAAAGGAAAGAGTTCACAATCTGCCTGTTGACATCAAATTTTTTGGTGCATGGTTGGCGCTGACTCGAAAAAGTTGAACCAAAACTTTTCAAACACAGCGTACAAAACACTTCCAACTTTACAGCATATCCAAAGGTATCTAGAGCACGAACATCCAGAAATCCTGCTCCACACTTATCACAAGACAAATTACGGAGCAATGGTGCAAAGGTTGATTTACTCATGATAATGTAATCATTTGTAACACTAGGGGTGATGCTGTTACTATCCATATTAGTAACACTCTTATCAGGTACAACAGAATTTTCAGAAACAGACACATCAGGGTTTACATCCACATTAGAATCATCAGCATAAGAAACATCAGCGTTGGAAATATTAGAAACAGCAGCATTGGAAACATCACAATTAGACACTGGGGCAGATGCAGAAGTAGCTTTCATTGCTGCACTTCTTGCTTTGTCCTTTTTAGTTTGCCTTCTCTTAGGCTTTCTCCAACGGGAGCATGCGCTATGCATTCTTAAAAATTATCAATAAAAAAAAACGGAAACAAAAAGACTAATAATAAAACAAATAACAATAACGTAATAAAATAATAGTTCTGAAAAGAACTGTTGTGTTATGTTTTAGAAGCGAACAAAAAGACGATGAAACGAAAATAACTATCACTCGTTGAAATATCAAACAATGTGTAAACAAACATAAAGTAGAAGTTAAAGTAATTCCATATGTTGCCAATTAAATTTATCATAAATTTAGCTTTTTTAATAATTATGAGGCCTATCAACCAGAAATCGAAAAACAGAACCGAGACTTGAGAAATGGAGTGGAAAGATGCTGTTTACATGTTTGACGGCCATTCGAGTGGGCGTGGCACCTTGTTTACAAATCTTGAAATGCTTATAACTTTGCAAAAAATGACTGAAATTGAAAATTTTTTTTTTAAATTGTAGCTAGATATAACTATTATTTTTTAAAACAAAAATTGAAAAAAGTATAATTTGGTGGATTTTTGGGTTTTTCATCGTGAAGTGTCCCCTTAAAATACCAGTAGCGGGGTACAAAGTAAAAAAAAATAAAAAATAAAAATATTTTTTTCGATAAGAAAAAATATTCTTTTAGGAGCTCCTTGTAAGATTTTTTTATTTTTATTTTCTTTAGCGTTAATTGAGTTTTGTTCGAAGACTGTCAGACACAGAACTACTAAAAGAAATAATATCAAAAGCAAAAAAAAAAGGTTAGTTTTTTTAAGCTTAGTTCTAATATTTCCATTATAATGATGGACCTTATTTAGCAAAAAAAAAATATCGTCATTTTTAATTCTTTAGTAGTCTCTCTAATATATAAAAAATATCTAAATTTAGTTTTTTGATTAATGAAAAAATTCACTAACTTATACGTATTAACGTGACCTTTAACAACATTTTGCCTTCTTTTCTTCTTGCAATAATACTTTCGTTAGTTAACAAGCGGAATCTTTATATATTTGCATAAAAAATACACTTAAGAATGGTTCGTATATCAAGCAACTTTCTGTGTTTAAATAATAGTATAAATCTATCGAATATATATATATATATATATATATACAGTAGAGCGCCGATTATCCAAACCCTTATTATCCGAAAAGTGTCCGAATTCACTTCTTTTTTTTTTCTTTTTAAGTTTAGAATATTTTTTAACTTGTATATGTGCTAAAGTTCTACAATTGGGGGATGGGTACTTGTCACTAATGGTTAATGATTAGTGATTACAGTGCTTGGAATCTTAAATATTGAAATAAAATTCTTAACAAAAAAATAAACGAAACTGAAGTTTCTGAACCAGTAGATCTTCCCGATGAAAAGATGCCAGGTTATACAGCAAAAGAAATAGAAGACTGGCCGTTTTCAGTGTCGAGACACTGAAAACGACCCAGGATTTCAAATTTTAAATGATGCAATTGTTGCTGAAATTTTGAATGAAAATTGGAACTCACAGACGAAGAGGAAGAAGTAGGAGATAAAATTCAAGATAGTGGAACTTCTCATATAGAAGCATGCAATTCATTAGATATCGCAATGAATTGGATAAAACGTCAAAATGATGTTGATCCAGTTCATTTGAGTTATTTAAAAAGAATAAGGGATATGGCTGCTTAAAAAAGAGCATCTTCTTTGAAATAAAAGTATTTGCTGGATTTCTTTTGCAATGGAAAATAAAGAAAAATGTGGTAAAATCAGTAATTGAATAAAAAATTTATAAAAAGCTGAAATATGATAAAAATAATTCAAAATGAAAAAAAAAGTTAAAATAAATAAATAATGTTTAAAAATTGAAAAAAAAAATTTTTTAAACACGCTAGAGCTATTTTAGCCTAGAAAAAGTGTGAGGGGAAGTTAGTGCATAAATAATAATCATTTAAACTAGATTTTAAACAACTTTCCAATTATCCGAACCACGTTCGGTCCCGGGCAGTTCGGATAATCGGCACTCTATTGTATATATATATATATATATATATATATATATATATATATATATATATATATATATATATATATATATATATATATATATATATATATATATATATATATATATATATATATATATAATGAATAATTAGTTAGTTCATAAAGCACCTGCAAGATCTTCCTTTTTATGACAATCAAACATAAATGATTTTATATTTAAAACATTTGAAAAAAAATGTAACCGTCTAAAGTTAAATTTTTTAAAAAAATTACTAAAACTAAACCAACCGGAAAATTCCATTTTTCAGACGGCTCTCTCAAACGATCTGATTGAAAATTTGGAAAGGATTTTAGCGTCAAGAGTAAAAATTGGCCGTTGCAGCCGCTGTCCAAACTTCAAGAGGATAGAACAAATTTATCTGAAGATAGACACACAATCTCTTCGTTTAATAATAGATAACGTAGATATTATCATGGACATTTTTATAGAATTAATCATTAATAAGGAAAATGACACCTATGAATATAAAAATGAATGCAAAATATCTGCAGTTGTTTAAACATTATATTTTTTTAAGTAGCTAATTTTTGATAGTTAGCAAATGGCATTTCTTATTTCCTGAAAAAAATTTATTAGAAAGAAAATAAGAGAATAATCTCGTGTTACAATGTAAGTTTTTGTTTGGATAATCTATGAAATAAGATCACACTAGAATTATTCATTATGTATTAACCTAATTTGTATAGAATTGCTTAAACATATGGGTCATGATATCAAATTACTTAAAATTAATTATAAATCTTTGGCTATTATTGTTCTTCTATTATATAATATATTTTTAAATAAATTAAATTTGAAATTGCTCTGAAAAAGAGTTTCATTTGTTACAAAAAACATTTAGACTAGATATTAATATCTTTTATCATATTGAACACCAGCTGAATACCTATTATTCCTACTAGTTTAGCAAAAAGAATCACACAATCAGTTCATAGATTTTTGTTTTATTTCAATTAGTAACTTTAACGAAATTAATTATCCTTGGTTCCAATAATAGTGAGGGCATTTTTTTTAAAATTTGATCTCACCGAATTTGTAATATTTACCAATAATTTTAGTTTATTTAAATTATCATTGATTTTAAATCATTTATTTTCACAGAATACATTTTAAAAGTATAACTAAGAAACAATAAACACGTGTTTTCACATAACTTTAAAAATACTAATTTGGTAACGAAGTTTACTTAGGCTACCAAAATCGCGTCAATCATTCTGATAATCTGGCAAAACGAATGAAAATAATTAAGATTTAGAGAATGCTATCTTATCATGTTATCTTAAACATATCCTAGCTTACTGAATCATGTTTAGTGATATTCAAAACAATAGTTAACACTTAACCTGGTTGTCAATGCAGCAACTTTTACTTAAAGTTACTTTTAAACTATAAATGATTCTTAGACGCAACTCTGCAATTTTTTTTCTTTATATATTTCCCACTTAGGATTTTATATACTTTAAACAAAAAAAATGCAAATAAATTATTATTTTCTCTTGTTTAAGTTTATGTTTTAAAATCCATTGTGAAACAAAAATTTGCATTGATAAATTTTTATTGCATAGCTAAATTTTACCCAAGCTTATTTTTGTCCAAAGTTTTCATCTAATTATCTAACTTATGACAACCCATCAAATATTTTTTAAAAATATAAACAGAAACAAAACAATAAAAAAATCCCCCCTTTTTGTCACAAAACTAAACATTTTCAACAAATTACTTTGAATTGAATTCTTTTCAGTATTATTAAACCTTCCCGCCGCTGTCTAATAAATCCCAGTGAATTACCAGCTTCGACCAATTTGTATGTCCCACTTTCTTTGAAATTTTTTTATTCTTCAAGGAGACATTCTTTTTTTTTTCTTCATTTCTTTTCATTCTTTGCTTTAATTTAAGGAATATATTTGCAAGAATTCTTTATCATTCTTGGTATCTTTCTTGTTTTATTCTATAAGCTTTCAAATTATTAACATTGATGTGAAAAAAAAACGAAATAAAAAAGTGTTTTGAGTAAATAACATTAATCAAAAATATTGAAATAAAGCTTGGTATTTAGGTTATAACATAATATCAAAAATAATTCCATGTTCATGTTTTGCATAAGTATTTAAATAAGTAAAATAACAGGCTTTTATTTTGGAGAAACTAATACAAGAAAGGAATAATTAGGATTTTCAAAATTATTTTAACTGTGTCAAAAAATCAGCTTTCTTGCTCACTTTTTCATTGATATATTTTTATTTTATCAGAGAACAAACTTAAATGTAGTTAAAAGTTAGGTAAATAAATGCCAAAATTGAGTCACGATGGCGCAGTAGTTAAAATACCGAATCCCTATTGTGAAGAACTGAGTTTCGAAAATTGAGGAACTCAGCTTTAGTTGGATGGAAGTAACCTTGCCTAAACTGCAAATTACGCTAAAAAGTACAAGCACTCAAGATGTCGGTACTTTTCACCGTAAGATACATTTTCATCTGAACATGTTAAAAATTGATTTACCGTAATATTAACAATAGCCGTGATAATCACTAAATCACTCTAGTTAAATAGATATTATTGTAAAAATTACAGTTGATAATTTTACGGTAAAAATAGGTTTTACCGTAAAAATCAATTTCACAGATACTGCTTTAAGGATGCCAGTAATTTTTATCTTTATTTAATTCGGAATTTTTACTAAGGAATTTTTCTGAATTTTTACTTTTTTAGGGAGATACATATTCAAATAAAGTTGTCACGTGAAACTTTTTGCGGTGTATACAAAGCTTGGGAACGGTCAAATATATGAAGAAAAATTGTTTTGGATGGAAAATCTGAAAATGCACATGTTTAGATCTATATATACGTTTATGATCTGACATGTATTTCACCAGATATCTCCATATTCAACGTTATATATACTATTTTTATTTTCTTTTTACAATACAACCTGTTTACCGAAATGCTAAACCATGTAAGTTAAATTGGGTACTTTCTTGATGAATCGAAATCTAAGGTTATCTGCTTAGAATTTTAAAATGTTGAGGTTTCAGATAAGCTGAAAAAGTTATGGTTTCAGAAATGATTTTTTTTTATTTGTTACGTACAATGTATAGGCATATGTATAAAAATTGCGGTGTATTGTCTCTGAAAACATAATGGTGACTAAAACCAAAAAGTTTTATGAACAAGTACAAGCTGGAACAGAGAGAGTTTTGGAAATCTTTCACGCTCATATACATGAACTATCACAAAATGTTGCCGTTAATGTATGTTGTATTTTTTTAACTGTGTAATAAGAATTCTTTTATTTTGATTTTTAAACCTGTGTGATTTTATCGTGTATAATTTTTATGCTCTTCCGGTCTCTGAAGCTTATTTCGAATTCGTCTCTATATCCTCTCTGTGCCATGCCTAAGTTTGATTTACAAACTAATGGTATTTGAAGTATTCGAGTATATATGCATTCTAAATTAATGATTCTTACTTTATATTGTATTGTTAAAGTAACTTTACTGATTCTTATGTCTTTCTTATTAAAGGTTATTATAAGAGCATCTACTTACAAAAAATGATGGCTGCTTTTCTAGACCAAGTAGTGTAAAAAACACTTTTGGTAGACTGGAGCGCCACTTAGGTGTGAAGTAAGTGGCGCTATTCACTATTTTTGGTGCAAAGTTATTTCATGAACATTCATTACAATGCCCTTAATTTTGGTGACCTTTCACTGACCGTTTAGTACAAATTTATTATATGAATCTCTTTAAAACAGTACTCAATTTCTTCACTAAAGTCGTAGGCGTTTAGTCGGCTTTTTGGCTCATAGACCTTAGCATAAACTAAAGGCCCAACGTTGTTAACCCTTTGACTCAGAATTTTTATTAAATAGTATTTTCCACGCTAATTCCATTATTTTGTATTAATTTTGGTCAAAATAAGAGAAAATATTATATTTAGTATTATAACAATTTATGGTTATAAAATAATGCCTGAAACACCGATGTATTTTTCTGCGTTAAAGGTAAAATGTTCCAAACACGGCTCACTTACAAATAATGCTTCTTTTTTAAAAAATTTGCACTTATTTGCAGTTATTTAGGTTTTAGAGAAACAGCTATTTATCATTGCATCATTGAAATTTCTTTGATTTACAAAATCTATGACTGATAAACATTTGAACATATTTGGAAAAAAAAATTCACACTATTTTCTTTTGGATTTTATGTTTTAGTACACATATAAGTCTGGTAATCTAAAAGAATTACTTCAGTAACTATTGGATTGCTTTTTATGTTTAAAAAATATCAAAATATAATTTTGTTTGTAATCAGAGCGTCAGAAAAAAAAAGTGCACCGATGCGTCAAAGTAATAAATCGCATGACTCGGGTGGTTATCGGTAACGAATAATCGGTAACGAAGATTACACAACTACGGAGAATGGCTCCATATTACTAAAAAATTGTCCCGTTTATTAACTCAATTTTTTCCCTTTTTTAAAATTTTTTACATCAACGTCGTTATACACACATCACGTAAATTTTAGTACTGTGTGTTCAGCGGATTTCAATAACATTACACATTAATTCAATAACTTACATTTCATAAAATATAATTAAAACGTAACGATTGCACATAAAAATATATTGTAATTAGTAATAAATGGTTAGAGTTTCGAATGAATTCTCAAAAAATAAAAAACACAAAACACGATTGATTATTACAATTTCAAAATTTTGACAAATTTAAATTTAAACACAAAACTATCTCCAAAAGAAGCGCGCAATTATTTTATTAACTATTTAGAATTGAACGTATTACATTACAGGGAAAATTTAGATTTTATTCAAACTTTACTGTTAAAGGACATCAGCATCAATTCCCAGAACATTAGCAGCATTAAAACACTGCTTATTAGCATATTAAACTCCATGCAAATCCTCAGTAGAATAATCAAACATACTTTAGTCAATGTTAAAATCCAATGCCATCTTAAACTCGAGATTTGGCGACAACTATTATTAATGATTTCAAATCCACGTGAAATAGGAAGGTGGCTTTAACAACTGCTGCTAGAGACAGAAATAAAACTGTAATGATAGCTCCAGGGGCAGACGTAACCATGCGATATGTTTTCCACCGTTTTGGATGGTTACCAAACCTGCTGATGGGGACATTTTATTTCCGAGAGAACAGATGGGAATTACTGGTATTCATTTTTGAGTCCATCAGTGAATTTCGGAAATTTCATTGAAAGTTTAACACGTTAGTCATTAATATTTACTATTTATTTTTAATTTTTTTCCCGTATAGTTCGTAAAAGTTCACGAATCTAAAAAAAACATTGTATCGTACATTGTTTGACATTAATGTTAGTTTTATTATTATTTAGTACATTTTTGAGTTTATCAGTGAATTTCAAAAGTTTCATTACAAGTTTAGTGAAATAGGCATTAATATTAACTACATACTTTTTTAATTTGGAAAAACACACGAATTTAAAATAAGCATTGCATCGTGTATTGTTCGATATTAATGATAGTTTTATTATGATTATATTCATTTTTGAGTTCATTGGAGAATTTCGGAAATTGCGTAGCAAGTTTAACACTTTAGGCATTAATATAAACTACCTATAATTTTTTCGTAGTTTGTAAAAGTATCGTGTATTGCTTGATATTAATGTTAGTTTTATAATAACTACATTCACTTTTGAATCCATGAGTGAATTTTGTAAGTTTTTTTGCAAGCTTAACACGCTAGGCAATAATATTTTCTACACATTTTTTTTTCCCGCGTTGTTTGAAAATGTTCGTGAATTTGAAATAAACAATACATCGTGTGTTGTTCGATATTAATGTTGGTTTTATTATAACTTTATTCACCTGCATCCATCACTGAATTTTGTGAGTTGCTTTTCATGCTTAATACGGTTGTCATTAAATCAGCTACTTATTTATTTATTTATTATTATTATTTTTTGCGGAGTTTGGAAAAGTTCTCGAATCTAAGATAAGCATTGCATCGTGCACTGTTTGATATTAATAAGTTTTAATATGATTGTATTTATTTTTGAGTCGATCTGTGAACTCTGGAAGCTGCTTTGTGAGTTTAACACGTTAAACATTAATATTCTCTACATATTTTTATTTTTGTTTTTGTGCAGTTCTGAAATGTTAAGGAATCTAAAATAAAAAATTTTATTGAGATGTCGAGTATTTCTTAAACGATCATATTCATTGGTAAGATGCATTGCAAGCGTAACACATTAATTATTAATATTTACAACATATTTTAATATCCTTCACGTAGTTTGAAAAAAAATTTCGAATCTAAGATAAACAATATACCTTGAATTGTTTGATATTAATGCTAGTTTTATTAAAATACGTAAGAATTTTGGCATTGAGCAACAAAATTAACAGTTCATTTTGCATTAGATCAAAAAAGGCAAGTGCGATAAAAATCTAACTTTTTCTGCAGGAATATTCTTTATAGTAATACTTTACTATAATGTATATGAAGAAAATAAGTAAAATTACAGTACTTGGACACATTCCAATTTTAAAAACAATAATCTTGTAATATAATAAAGAAACGCATTAAATACTTATAGTAGTCGTGTTAAATAGTATTGGATTCATTATGTACAATAGCTAATTATTTTATATGATACTAGGGGGCTAAGCCCCGTGTTCGCTGCCGCTCACCAACCCCGATGATTGCATTGCAATAATTGTCTTTTCTTGGCAGAAAACAGTTTTTCTACATAAGTTAAAATTATTCACTTAACATATATGTACTAAAAGGAATTCTGTTTGCTTACTCTTGTACCTCTACTTCCCACGTCCAAATATTACTATTTATTAGTATTATAAACATTTGGATCTCTTGGTGAACGGAAGTGATTTTTCGAAGTAATCATTTTTTAAAATAACATTTATATTCTTATAACATTATATTGTTCAAACAAATTTGATGAGTTCACAAACATAATTTAATATTTACAACCATAATTTAATATTCTCTATAGCAGTACTGAAAAATAAATTTAAATTAGGGATACAAAAATATTTAAAGAAAAACAATTCGCGATCGCAACGAACTATAGGGGGCGTTGTTGTATGTGCCGAATCCCTGCGATTTCCATATGAACAGTCATTCAGTTACACTGGAGACGTCTTTAATGTAGCATGTAGCATTGTAACGTTCCATCTTTATTGTGGCTGATTAAATTTAAAAAAGAAAAATGCTTGTTTTCTTTCTTATGCAAACGAAAACAAAATGGTATCTCTTTTTTTTTTTAGAGAAGGAACATCCAGAACACATCGGAAAAATATTTGTAAATAAAGAGAAAAAAAATAGGTATATTCTTATAAAAGTTCAAACCTAATGCCTGAGTAATAGTTTTACTAAATTTAATGGTATAACATGAAATGCCCATTTAAATTTTAACGTAAAATAAAGAATGCTTACGAAACAAAAACAAAACAAAAAAAGAACTATTCTTTTTTTGTCGCCATTTTCAGTGTCGCGAAAATGCGTCTTTGGGACTTGCCAAAAACAAAACAAGATGCAATTTTATTTTTTTAAGAGCGAAATATTTTATAGAGTGAAATATAACGAAAATGTACCAATGTCCATAACATGAAACTTTATCTTAGTAAAAGTCCGTTTTGGAAATGTTATTTCATTTAGAATCTTATTTATTAGAGTTCAAAATGGCTATAGAATCAGGTGAGATAAAAGTTTGTTTTGAATCTATGCTAAACTCTATATCGGCCCATTTTCCACCTAAATCCGATTGACTACTTTGATTTTAAACAAAGTGTTTCATTTTAAGATTTTTTCCACAAATTTTAAGTGTAGATTGGCGGCACTTAAAAATCTGCCAAATCTGTAGCTGTGGTTAATACGTAAGTACCGAATTTTTCTTCCATACTTTTCTGAATCATATTACTTCAAATATTAGAATATGCAAGAATTATACATAAACACATAATTTAATACCATTTAATTTTTCAAAAAAAGTATTTTGACAACAATTTTATCAAAAAATTATAAACTAAAAAACGTAAAATAAAGAATTCTTAGGATAAAAACGATTTTAAAATTTCCTCATTTTTCAATAAAAACTTTCGTTTTGTTTCTTTTTATAAATTCTTATAGTATTTAATCAGACGTAAAAAAACCATTTTGTAGAGAACGATCATCAAGTAAGAAAAAAAATTATTTACAAGCAAATTTTTTATTATAAAAATCATAACACTTACCTGATTTATAAGTCCGGAGAATTCCAAAATGATATGTTCTTTGTTTGAAAACTTTATTCTCAAATAATATATACATAGTTTATCCCTTCATTACTTTTAGGTAACATACCACACATCAAAATTTTATAATTGTAAGATCTCGATATGAATTTTAATATGTAGCTTAAAAACAGAATAGCTGTATTCTAGTTGAAATTCTTTCAAAACTAAAAAACACTTACCAAAAAAACGATAGAAAATTTATTTATAATCAGCACAAAAGATACTTTTTCAAGTAATTCGGATTATTCTTTATTGTTGTTTTCTGAATTATGTAGATACAGAAATATATACTATTCTATGAAGAAGAAGAATATTCTATAACTATTACAGTTCTGTATGGAATTCATTAGAACACATTTATTCATTGGAATGACGAAAGCAATGTTGATTTCATTTTAACTTGTAATGAATTGAAGACAGAACAATTATTTTACCGCAATACACACATCTGTAACAGCAAGTGATCATGAAATCATGTTATGTTGTTGGTAATAGAAAGGTAAAAAATATTGAGAAGTTGTTCTTCAAATGCTTGGCGTGTTCTGCTTCAATGTTTGGCATGTTCTGATTAGTTTTTTCAAGAAGTTTTACCTTTTCTTTAGGGAAATTTTGCTTCTTTTTTTATGCTAGGAAAATGGCGTCCGTCATTGCCAATGGTTATGTGGGAACTAATGCACGATATTTACAGTCTCCCGCTAGATGGCGTATCGAGTGTTGCGATCGCGAATACCTTTACGACTATTGTTAATTTTATGCTGATGAGAACCAAAACAATATGGAAATAAATGAGGGAAAACTGGATCCTACCACGTGATTTTCCGGCCAATAAAAATGCGCCGACAACAATGGAAAACGGTATCAGACCATTATGATTTTATATTATATAGAGATTTTGATTTACGACTCAGACAAGAACAAGCATAATACATTAATTAAATAAAGATTCCTTCGAGACACAAAGTGTTCAAAAATATATCAATCAACAATAGTCATAACTGTTAAGTACAATAAACAATTTTATGTTTATTGTTCCATTTTTTTTCATTTATTTTAAATTTTCGGCTAGTGCAACTTTTTTTTAAAATGAGCTTATAGTGTGAAATAAAAAAAATCAATTTATAGGTTTTTTTAGTGGTTAATAAGTAAAAAAGAAGACTCTATATAAAATTTAAAAAGAGATCTCCTTGGAAAATTATAGTGCTCCAAGTTCTGTTCGCTTTACTCTCCAAACCCCGCTTCACTTCTATAACGCATTCAATTAAATGTCTCAACAATTTACAAAGCATTAACTGAAAATCCGCCCGTCATCCGGGGAAATAAAGAAATATTTAAACAACATTAAACACAATTCAAAACCATGTACACAACTGAAAGGCATATTCCAACAAAATTGAAATACTTAGTGGAAGAACCAGGTAAGTGACATTTTTAGAAATAATGAATGAATGAAAATAACAAAGGTGTTGCTCAATATGGGTATATTTAATGAAACAGAATATTTCACTTTGATCTTAACGTAACTTATCCACATTAGTTGTTAGTATACTTGCATGAGCTTTATTTTCAAATTAGGCAGTGGTAAACAGAATAAGGCTTGAAAATATTAAACCCGCGTTTTAATTAATCGGTAATAAAATAAATCGGAGACAACATATTTTCTTACCCCGGTTACAGCCTCTCTGAAAATGAAATCCCTTACATGGTTTTTCCACTATGCTCTTCAATTAATAATGATAAATTTTTTTTTCTATTCATTATTATTTGCTACCCTTCCCCGTGACTTTACGTTGTTATACAAGGAAAAACACGTTTTTTGTAGTACATCCCATCGGAATAGGAAATAAATGTATTTAACATCACTTTGTGTAGTGATATTGCTCGCTGCCTACTCATGATAGTCAAAATTTACTACCATCAAGTAATTTTCTCCGATACATATCTCTTTCAAAGGGCTATAAGACACTTATTTTTGCCGTATTAGTTTTAAAATTGTTTAGTACTAGTGCAGTTTCAATAATTACCAAATATATCAATATAATACCTAATACTTACATTAGTATATTTGGTACTCATAGTATATAGTATACCAAATATACTCATAGTATATTTGGTACTCTAATTCTTCAACATTTGGGTTTTGTTTAAAGTTCTATTATCAGTAGCAACAAACTAATGCTGGAATTTTTTAAAAACAAATCGATTTCTCATAAGACCCTTAAGGGGGATTTTTAAGTAGTGGTGGAAAAAATTTCCTTTATTTCCAATTCTTTAAAATATTAATACACTGGATATTATTACCACTGGAAAAAATATGTTCTGAAAGTTCAGCAAATACGTTGCACAGTTCTTATTAAAACTGCACCAAATACCAGTATAACATATTGCCGAAATTAATTAGGCGTCATCTGTATATGGTTCACCTATACGAATTTTCAATTGATCTTTTCTCCATGAAATTTGCTTTTTAGCACATAGTTTATATTTTTTTTATTTCAATTAATACATATTACTTAAAATAATTAAGTGTTGGTATCAATGCCAATAATATCAATAAATAATATCCCCAAAATGAATAAGTATTTTTTTTTTCTCCTTTAACACTTTCTTAGATAGGTAATTTTTTATTTCAAATTAACAACATCAATTAAGCATCATTGTCGTCAATAATAGAATGGCAATTTCTTACTGTTTCTCTTAACTGTTAGGTACCTTTACTCTATTAATTTTACCTTTAAGCACATAGTTTATTAGTTCATATTTCAATATGCATTGTATTTCCCAAATGAATTAAGAATTGGTACCAATAATAGTATTGCGATTTTTTATGTTTCTCCTAAGCGATTAGTACCATTTTCCATTAATTTCCATTAATTTCATTACCTAACTATTTTTTCTAATTTTAATTACCAGTTTTTTTTAATTATTTATTTTATAGAAACACACTTTAAAGAATTACTATATTCAAAACAAACATTTTTTAAGAATTTTGCGTAGTAACTCTGTATTTGTTATTTTAACTGTTGTTGTTAACTTAACCTTGTTTTAAACAGGATTTATGATAAAAGTCAAAACATCTTATCAAAAAGAGTAAACATATTTTATCTACCGCTTAATATTTGAAAAATGTAATATTTTTCAATATATTTTTGTTCTCAAAATGGTGCATAATAAGGCAAAATACCGTATGATTTATTAATTATATAGAAAAGTAACAATAATTTTAAATTTAATCCTTTAATTTTGTAGAATAATCATAACCAAATATAAAATAATAATGGAAAATAATACTAGGAAAAGATAGCAAATATTGCTGGTAAGAACAGTTAAATAAGAAATGAATATAAATTTTCAATTACTGCAGTATTCTCTTTTTTTTTTTTAAATTTTAGATTGATGATTGCTTAAGATGTCTGAATCTTCTTTGATTTTTAATGATCAAAAATGTGTTTTGTCTATAAGTTGCAAATGCAAAAAAATTAATTGTATGTAGTGAAACTCATTTGAAGTTTAGCGCAAATTTGGGAAAACCAACCTATGACAAAAATCTATCCTAAACCAGTCTAACTGAAAGAGTAAACAGAAGTTTAAATCCGGAAAGAGAAAAAAAATCTCGTAAAATTATTGCACTATATGTACATTTCTGATAAAACCAAACATAATTCTGGTTAATAAAAACAATATTTACGGTATTTAAGCCATTCATTTGGTAATTTTTCTATTCACGCAGTAAAAAAACTAAATTTAACAGAATTTAACCCAATAACTGGTTTTTCTGCCTTGCTCTAAAGTATGATGATAAGATTTCTAAATTTTACCACATTTATCAAATTTTATCACCTATTATTAGTTTATAAAGAAAGTTAAAAATAGATTAATAAGTCTCTAATGCTGTAAAAATAATACTACAAAATGCTATATAAATGCGCAATATATTAACGCTATATAATGCAATAAATATATGCGCAAAGAATAAAAAACTAAGGTCAAAACTACCAGAATATGATAAAATTTACTATGTTTCTAGCTCTATGGAAACACTAAAAATCTCGGTAATCAAAACGTTTTGGTAATGATTTTGAGAAAATTGCAATACAATAAATTCTGAAATATGTTTTAAAATATGCGATAAAATTTGGTAATTTTCTGTGATACCTGAGAGACACTATTATTTGGTTAAAATCACTTTTCAGTCTTTATTTTTTACTACATGTGAGACAAATAAGAACTCTAAAATTGGAAACCAGCATTTCCAATAAACCATTTCCATAAGAACAGACCAAATGAATGGTTTAAATATCGTATGTTTTGATTCTGTTAACCAGAGTTATGATTATTTTTTTTACCAGAAATTTTATTATCATACAGTACCGGAATTTCAATAGCATTTTTTTTCTCCGTGTAGTATATATTAGTTCAAAACAGAGTTTCTCAAACCTTTCGCACCCTTGTACAGTTTCGAAATTGGCAATTTAATTGGAATTCAATAACTTATTTTATTTCTTCGTCTCGCTGAACTTGAAAAAATGAAGCTAAAGCTGCGAGCTTTTTTCTTTTCTCTATGATAATTTTTTTTCACACTCGTTCCCAGTATTCACTTGTTGAAAAAACATTGATGGAATTTTTTATTTCCTATGAGCTGCACAATCAGTCTTCCCGATTAGCAGACCTAGTGCGTTCTCCAGAAGTGGTATCCACTCTTTCAGGACCACCACAATGGGTGAGATACCGTTGGCCATGTTAATTTGGACGTCTAGTTTCTGCCACACTAGATGGCAGCACCGAGACTCTATTTGGATGCTAAAGTGCACTAGGAATTTAATTTTGCCGGAAATGCCAAGAGCCAATTGATGGAATTTGAAATACATGTACTTCGCATGTTTTGCTTTAATTGTTTTCAGGATGGTTGTTTTAAATTTATATAAATTGTTACAGAAAAATAATGACCAAATAAAACATTAAAAATTTTAAAACTAAAATTTTTAACTCCAATAGCAAAACACGTAATTTAATTAATGTTTTGGTATCGTATTTGGATTCGAAATAATAAATCCATGTTTGTTAATATAGTATTTTCTGTGATATCAAAATTTATAAACATCACTTTGTAAAATTTAAAAATTTATTTTTTGCATGACTCACAGAAGGTTTGCGAAAGAATAATGTGTAATTAATCAAATACAAAAGCAGAAAAATTTAAAAAAGTAAAATTGAGCGTTTAAATTCGAAAATTCACTCCGAAAAGAAATCAAAATGTACTTCAGAACACTTTAATTAAAAACTACGTTACATAATATTTAAATGGATATTAAAACATCCTCAAGAATTGAGCCTTAGCTCTTAACTAGGAAAATAAATTTTCTTGATAAATCCTGCTTTTAAGTATAATCCATAATTTAAAAATCAAATTTTCGTTTCAAACTAAAGTTTCCGCTTCAGACTTCTGCTTCATGATGACTTCTGCTATTAAGAATGCGAAAATGCGAAGAAAGTTATCGAAAGACCAGAATTTTGATTGAAAATCGATAAAACTTAATTTAAAGAAAACATCCCATAAGACTTTCATATAGATTTCTAACAGACATTTTCTCGAAAAATGTTTTTTCTTTTCTTTTCTTTTTTATATTATCGTAATGATCGTACCATGATAAAGTTCATGATCGTAAGGTACGTTCATAAAATATATCTAAATGTATTAAGTTTAATTTTGATCATTTACTTCGTTAATAATGTAATGAAAACATAAAACTGTTTGAATATTTGGATCGTGTTAAACTGTAATATCGTTCAAAGTAATGGCAGCCGTAATGTGGTATCCGATTGAACCATATTAACGTGGAGGTTAAATTACACTATTAAATAATATTAAAGTTAAATTACCATTTGATTACACAATAGTATACTAAGAAAAAATGTGGAGTAAAGTACCAGAATACTGTATACTTTACCGTATTTCTGACTCTATGGGAAAATCCAAAATCTCGGTAATTTTTACATAAGAGTTACGGTAATGATTTTGGTAAAATTAACCATAAAATATGAATTTATAAAATATGATAAAATTTTAAAAATGTGGAAAAATTTAGTAATTTAAACATATCTTAGAGTATGGTTTAAAAACTACTTAATCGGATTAATTTATTTCTTAGTTTGGCATTTTTTACCAAAATTGTAGCAATAATAGTCATAGTTTTGAAAACCAGAATTTTAAATTTTTCAAACTTATCAAGAACAGCATTTTTTTCTCTTCTTAGATATTAAACCACTTTTGGAAAAGTTGCTAGTTAATCAATAATAGAAGAGAACAATGTCATTATTTAAAAATAGGCTAAATTTACGAAGGCAGATTTGTGAAGTTTTTTACTTTTTCTAAAAAGCCGTCAACTATTCCCGTTTTCTGGAATTCCTTTTTTTAATAATTAATAGCAAAGCTCTTAAGTGCCATAAACAGTCCGTTTTAGTGTTTAAATTTCAAGTGTTCAAGACGAATACTCTTTTTAATAAAAAAACATATTTTTCTTACTGCAAAAAAACTTTAAAATAGATATCGACGAAAACTGGAAAAACCAATATTCAATTGTAAGTTTTTTACATATCCTGAGTATGTTTGTTTAAACTCTCTTTTTACGGTCTGATTACGATTATGTGTATTATTTGTGGAACACTTATTACATATAACTGCTTTTTGGTGACTGATAAGTACTTTACATGTTTGTTTTTTAATTTAAAGCTGATAACAGCCCAAAGAAATGCTATTTTTTCATTAAGCTGTCCTTCAAAAATATTTCTTGATGTATCTCTTTGTAAATTTGTGGAATTTTGTCTAGATATCTGTACAGAACTCTGAAGTATAAACTCAATAGACAAAAAATTAGTCACCACTACACAATTAGAAATTCCTCAGAGAAAACAACACTTTATATAATTGATAGTTCAGGATATTCAATAAAAACAGTGAAACAACCATATAAGGTATTTGGAAATCAAATTGATAACAACAAGAAAAACGTCTATGGTCTAATTTCACCTAATACGGTTAAACACAAGAAATTTTTCGCGCCGAACTATTCTCATCTCACGAAAACACTTAGTTTCCTGCAGCTGGCTACAAGGAGTAAACACTGGGATCCTGGTACGTATTCCAGTGTTGGTATCGCAATATTTCTCACATTCTTTCAGCATATTGAGATTTTCCGACATTCAAGGACCATGGGAAACTCTCTTTCTTGCTTAGATAGCAACCCC
Organism: Parasteatoda lunata; assembly: GCA_949128135.1. Taxonomy (NCBI): domain Eukaryota; kingdom Metazoa; phylum Arthropoda; class Arachnida; order Araneae; family Theridiidae; genus Parasteatoda; species Parasteatoda lunata. The sequence goes on from OX421977.1 coordinate 63,044,158, forward strand.
ACAAAGCGGCTTAATGCAAAAACTCTAGTTGTCTATCAATGGTCTCTCACGATACTAAGTAAGTAAGCTGCATCCATTGTACATAAACTAAGTAAGCTAGATTTCATAGTACACTTGACAGAACACAACTCAACCACAACCTAACTCCGATCTCCAGTTAGATTTATTACAGATTTGAACCTAGATTGTTGTAAATGCTTAAAAAATTGTTTGCATTCGCGATTTTTCAACCACACCAGTTGTAAACGGATTCACAACCGTAAAGGTAAAAAAATGCTCCTAGTCGCAAGAATTACGTTCAAATGGATGAACAGACTAGCAACTGTATTTTACAGCAATTTTAGAATGGAAATTCTCACAATCTTGGAAATTGTAAAAATGCATTATTTGATACCTTATAATTTCATCTTTTAGACTTGATATCCACCAGAATTCTAATAGGAAGTTTGCAAAGATAACACAGTTCGCATAAATTCAGGAAATGTGTACCTATTGATAATTCTTTAACAATATAACATAAATATAAAAATGGCATACTTGAAATAAAGTATTTGATCTCTTTATTCAAATAAAAAATTTTATAGTGTAAAATATACGCAAATGAACTTAAAAAAAAGCATTCTGTGATTTATTGATACTCTGCTACAAATAACTCTTTTAATCAAAAAATACTGAATCCGGAACTAAATCATTGAATCCAGATGTTTCGATTCCGGAATTAAAATGATCCGGATGTCTCCTTGACAGAACCATTAAATGAAATTAATGAATTGTCCCGTAGTATAAAAAGTCATTTTCGATCTTATGTTAAAAATGTTCCACGTAATAAAAAGAAAAATAGAAGAAAATTGCGTGTTCCCTTTCTTAGTTTGATTTATGCTGACATTGTAAGCACGAAAAAAATTTTTTTTTTCAATTCATTTGATAAATATAAGTGTCTTTTAAACGGCAAGAAAAAACGCGTTTTTCACATTTTAACACTACAAATTTTTCTTCCTTTTGATAAGAACGCTATTTTTTAGTTGTATAAATATATAAATATTATATCATCGTATGTGATACTTTATAACTTGTCGCAAAGATGAATTATATGTTGGTATAAATAATAATAACTTGAACTCCTATAACTTATGTCAAATAACTTACGCCATTTTTTGCTTTAGCATTACGGAAACAACACAGCACTGATAAAATAAAAGAAAATATACATTATGAATCACTGGTATAACGTTATATGTTGTTTCAATGTTTCTAAAATTTTCTGTTCTAAAATTTTTTGATAGTTCTCGTGATTTACACGTACTGTTTACCGCTATTATAAAAATTAACACTATTTCTTTTATTTTAGTATTGCAAAAAAACACAAAACAGATTAAAAAAAAACTATTAATTCTGCATCATCATAATCGATGTTTTTTTTTATTTTATTTTATTTTTATTTTATGTTTTTTGTATATTTATTTTATTTTATAAATTTATTTATTTTGATTTTGAAAATTTACATTATTTACTGCGTAGATATACTGGTTTACATAAATTTTTAATTGACTTGCAATTTGGATGTAAAAAGATATTTTTTTCTTTATCAGTACAAAATTAGTACTTACGTAAATTAGAGTTTTTAGTATTTTATTTGAAAACAACTCAAATATTTTTAACGCGAAATTAAAATTAGTTTTGTCTCTTGTTTTTGCAATTATTGTTTTAAATGTATCACACAAATTAGCGTATTTATATTTTCTTATATGCGATTTAATGTTTTAAACAAATCTTCATATCCAGATCCACTTTCGTCTTTGGGAGATTGAATAACTTTAAACATTTAAATAGTTTCTATAAATGTGCATTTGATAAAATGTTTTAAAAAGGTCCCATTTAAGTATACAAGCGACAATTATCGATACAATTATTTTTGTATCAAATTTTTTTAAATTACTAAAACTCACGAAAGAAAAAGATCTAGATCTAAACTAAAAAAAAAAAAAAAAAAAAAAAAAAAAAAAAAACAATAACAACAAAAACATGTGAGTAAACATTTTAAAAATCATCCTCAAGTATTACCCTACCTAGAATTTTGTTTTAAAAAAAAGTTTCAGTTTGCTTAGCCAGCAAACCAATTGGCTGCGTGTTATAAAAGGTTTCTTTAATTTTTTAAAAAAAATAAATGACCAAGTCCAAATTCCAATTGACCAAGTTCAATTGTTCAATTGACTAAAGGCATATAATTAAATGTAAACGGTATGAACTAAGTATGACAGAAATAAAAAAAAATGCATTAACTATTTTAAGAGAAATTTGAATCCACCACACAACGTACCCACCTCCACAAAATATTTTTATATCGTTGAAATGGACCCTTCACAAAATATCCTGTCTTTATGACAGATCCTCCGCATAATATATTCTATCTCGAAAACGGCCCATTTACAATTTTTTTTTTCCTTTGAAAAACGGAATAAGTTGTAGATGTACAAACAACCCTATTTTCCTCTAATATCAGGTAAATTGCACATGTTACGTCATTACTTCATTATTACGCATTCACACAGCAATGTATACGTTAAATCTGATGTAGTTGAAAAAAAGAATATAAATAGAGGAAGGCGGCTAGCTTCCATATACTGCGAATCGGTCCTTGGTGCGGTCCCTGTGTATAAAGGGAAAAACAACATTTAAAGGCACAGCATTGGGGGATTTTGAAAAGGGTTTTCACCCTTCTCTCCACCTAACCACTATTAGGGTTTCCGAGAAGATAAGAAGATTACCTTTTTTATGTAATAACGTTTGTTCTGCATTTTTGTACTATTTATAAAGACTACTTTTCTAATAAAGATATTTCTTTGAGAATACATTTATATCATTCATTTTGATTAAAACTGCTAACATATTTTGTGATAGAAAGGAAGAATAAAAAGGTGGTTGGCGGCAGAAAGTGTACGCAATAATACATTGTAGAGTTGTCCAACAACCGGTTCACAGGTGACATACTTCCTGACTGTCGCTTTGCTTCTTATGCGCATGCGCGGGATGTTAGTACGCATGATGCTGTATCTGAGTATGTTGCTCACCCTGAAAGTTGTTTTCCTGCTACAGCATACCGCTTCGAGTAGTTCCCCGTGTTAGTTCAACACCTCCTAGAAGAAGGAAGGCCTCAGCACGGATCAATTTAGTTGTCCGATGTAACGAAGTTAATATGCGCAGTAGATGAAAAATAAGAAAGATGTCATTACGTTCGGGGTACTAAGATGCGCAGTGGTGGAAAATACGAAAGAAGTCATTAAGTTTGAACTGTTAAAAGATCGACTTTCTTATTTATGGTAACCCGTGCTGAGGCCTGCGCTTTTCTAGGAGATCTTGGTTAGTTACGTATTCGAAGAGATAGACTTCTTCTTCTTTCTATATTCTTTAGCTGAATGTCCTCTCGTTAGTTATGGTCTGAAAGTCTGATGACAGAGATACTAGCTCAGGCGTTGTCCATGTTGTCTGACTTGGGTTAATATCACTTGATCTTCCAACGACGGCCGTTAAACGTTAGGTGCTCGGCCATGGTTGGGTAATGCGATGTGTTACATCATTTAGACTACGATTTATCGATCGAGGAATCATCGATAAAACAACAGTGCAAATGCCTGAGAGGGCGTTATTGTTATTTTCTTTTTTCTATGCTCAGGCATCTTTGAGTATGCGTTATGTTCTTTGCATTGCACTATGTGGGATGTTAACTTTGCAACTTGTGTTCAAATAGATCTTTATTTGCCGGATATTGCTTTTGTCTTCCTCAAATTCAACAAACAGCAGAATCATTAATCATGATAATTTTAAATTTAAAGTCTTTTACTACTGTTTGCATTTATAAGTGCGGATTTAACGGCAAAAGTTTTTATTTTTCTTTCGTTTTTTTCTTCTTTTTATTTGCATAAATCTTTCAATAACTTACAATTTTCAAAGTCGCATATAATTGCGTACTTTCCATGTTTCAAGATCAAAAATAATTAAAAAATATCATTATCATATTGATGAGATAATAAATTAATTTCATTTTCTAAGTAAGAAATAATGTGCTGCTCAAAATCGAGACTTTCCTGATATTTATTATCTTTTCTACTTACAACATTCTCAGAATAGATCAATACAGCTCGTAACAGTTTGTTCTGAAATGATTTTGTGCATCTTGCTTGACACGTTGTTTACTTATTTAATTATTCGGGAAAATCCGAAAACATATCATTCTTTTATATCAGCCACAGCCATTGCTAAAAGCTGTTACACTATTCTGTGAAAGAAATCAAATTATAAAGAGATTGCATGAAGAGAAAATATTATACAACATCTGAAACAAACCTTTTCTTCTGATAAGAAATCTTCAAATCATTGTGGTCAAAATGCAGCTTAATTTTCGCAACAAATAATCTAAATTTGTTTATAAATTTTATCATTAATTTAACGAAAAGTGAATTATATTTTTTACAATTAAAAATAGCGCTTTTTATCTGATGCCATATTTGAAACTTCAGATTAAGAGTATTGAATATTTTTCTCTAATTTTTATCATAGTTAAACCTAGATTAATGATATTTGCTCTTGATTGATTGCTATACTATATTTAATTATTTTCTTCTTGAGCATCGTTTTTTTACTAAATAACACAGAAAAAGTTCTGTTTTCCATGTTGGAAAAAAACCATTAAGCTAGTTCGTGAATAGCATTAAAAAAGTTTTAGTTATAATTGAAAAATTAATAATGAAATTGCTCCACAATAATTCTAGTCTTTAATTAATATCATTAACTCCTCTATTAAACATTATTTATTCATCAAATTCATTGAAAAATTCTTTGTTTATGCAGCAATTCGAATTTTGTCTAAGTCAGACAATGGTAATTAATTAAATATGTAGCTCTTTTAATTCGATTAATTCACAATGTTCATTACTTACAATCATTGAATTAATATCATTAGCTAATATATTCATTAATTATTATTTGATTATTAGGTTGTAACTGTAGCAACTATTCAAATGTCGTCTAAAAAAAGAGAAATCTCGATTGACTTTTAAACACTGTGCAGTAGTAAACATAATTAGACATACTATAAATTAAATTGCATTAAAATAATTATTAACTTTTAGTTTTTATTTATAATATAAGTTAATATTTACATTTAGCATTGTTTCATTATTGAAAAATATCGAGAAAAAATAATAATTTCTGTAGAGGGTGAAAATTCAGTTATTGAACACTAAAAGTATCTAAAAGTTTTTAAAAATATGTATTTAGTTTTTTAAAAGTATGTATTCATTTTTAGCATTATTTTATTAAAATGATTAATTATTTAATTTCTCGAGCACAATTGTTGCTGTTACTTAAAAATTTCCAGTTTGTTGTTTTGAAAAGAAAAAAAAATTAAAATTCAATATTTTGCTATATTTTTATAAATTATTATGTTAATAAATTTTTTTTCTTACTATTTAGTATCTATTTCCATGAGGAAATAAATTACACAGTAAAAAATATCTGTTGAATTTACAGAAAAAAAATATCAGCTGAGGTGCCAGAATGAAACCGTTTATTTAAAAAAAATACTGTTCTTTTAAAATCGAACATCTATGTTTAAAGCAGGTAAGTACCGTTATTTTAACAAGCATATTTTGTTATTTTAACAAAACATTCTCTCATTTTAATATAAAATATCTATGTCAGGATTGTGATGAGTGCTAACCGAGAGCAATATCTTGAACACCAGTCAACTCTAGGATTCGAACGCGGGTTACCTCATTGAAAAGCGAGCGTTCTGTTACCTGAACCACTACAGCTCTCGGGATTGGCAATGAATAAAATTATAAAACTGTCTTTCTCTCAAAAGTCTTTCTCATTTAAATCATATTTAAGTGTAACAACGTTTAAAACTACAGTGGCTCATCTACATAAAATGTCTGGTAATTTAACTTTTTGAAAGATTATTCCTAAAGACAAATATTAATCTCGTAGAATATCAATTTTATAAAGAAGTCATATCGCTATTTCATTTATGTGCGCAAAACAATAAAATAGTTGTTGAAAAGTAAGAGTAAGTATAGAAAATGATCGGAAAATAATTTTAAGAAGAATTAAATTTTCTTACCTTAAGCTAACCCGCATGAAAAAAGCTAGAATTTACGCTAGACGGAATTGAAGAAAAGCTAGACGGTTTTAATTCGTGTATGTATTATGATTAGAATGAAAATTAGAGAAAAACTGTTTTAAAAGGTGAAATATAGTGGGAAAATCATTAAAAATAATGGATTCTTTATCGAGTTTTTTTGCAGTGTGGGGGTAACGATTATAAGGAGAGAAAAATCTGCATTTATCTTATAGTTTATATATTTTTTTCTGTGAAAAACATGTTTTTTTTCTACTTCTAAATAATTTGAAGGTTTATGAAGTTGTCTTATGGTAAGCAGGACAATATGGCAAAACACTAGAATATAAACTGATGGTTTTAATCATTTTATGATTAGGAAGAAAAACAGAGAAAAGCAGTTTTTATAAAAAACAATATTAATCCGTCTAATATTCAGAGAATTTCAAATATACATAGAATATTTGAATACTCAGAAAATAAGGAAAATCATTCTCTGTATATTCAGTCAAAAATACAGAGAATAATAAAATTTTTGCAGGGCATACCGATCAAAGCTTAACCCCGTCCCGCTCCCCGTCAGGGGTCATCCGGAGAATACTGTAGACTCTAAGTGCACGCACGTGACCTCTCAGTAGAAAAGAGGATTCAAAAAGGTAGGCTTGGTGGCGATTCATGGCAACACCAGAAGGCCTCAAAGAATTTAGTGAAATCTTAAAATTAACAATAGTAGTTACTCAGAAAATAAGAGTTTGAGTGTTCATACATAATAGACGAGGCATTAAAAAAAACATTTTTAAAAAAAGGTAACAAACATATTTTGAAGATGAAGAGTACCAGAATTTGTCCAAAGCCCATGAAAACAGATACAATTTCAGCAGGGCATACCGATAAAGAAAATTTGTATTTATCTTTAAACAGTTTATTTTTTTTTTGTGTGTTAAAAACATGTTTTTATTCTGTAGAATCAACTTTTTTTACAGTGCAAAGCATTAAATGTATTTATTATATTGCTACGAATAAAGGAAATAAAATATTTTCTTTCTAATCTACATTAAATGGGAAATAAAATTATATTTATGAAGCAATCCTTGTTATGCAAGTTAATAAAGCTAAATCTCATAGGATACTAAGTTTACCAGTCATGTATGATAACAAAGGATAGTTCTATCTCTATAGGCTTCCAAAAACCACTTATTATGCAGAGAGCGTCTGCTTAAGCTCCCTAATCACGTGGAAGCCGATAGAAGATTGTGAACACATCACAACAGATTTCATGCTATTTACAAAGTAATCTTATTTTGTTAGAGATCAACTCATGTTTTTAACAATACATTGGAAGACAAAAAAATGAAGTTTGCCAAGCAATAAAAATACTCATTGGGGAAAAATACTTATTCTAATAAAGGTATTATTGAAGAGAAATTTGTTACGAAATTTTATTGCTTTGCATTTGTACGGCAATTTAAGTTATAGTATCATAGTTTATATGTATATAAACAAAGGGTAAGTTTAGGTAAAATATTTTTATTTGTTTATGAGTTATAACATTCAAAATGTGATAACATGAGTGTCAACATTAAAAACATTACTGTTTACAAGTAAACAATAATATTTTTAAGTATTGATAAAAAAACACCATTTTTTTTTAAAGTTAAAATTATATACCGAATATACTCTTGATTAATTTTGTTTTCTGTATATATAAATTAATATTGATTATATAAATCCAATATTTTTTCTTAAATAATTTTTTAATAGTGTTTTTTATTAAAAAAAGCAGCACATTTTTCGTTTCGATTAAAAAGTATATACCTAATATTCTCTTAATCAATTTCGTTTTCTGCATATATAAATTAATATTGTAAATATAAATCCGATATTTTTCATTAAATAGTTTTTAATAGTTTTTTTTTATAAAGAACTATATAAGAACACTATTCGTTTTTATTTAAAATTATATGCCTAATATTCTCCTAATCAATTTTGTGTTCCGCATATATATAAATATTGGATTTATACATTGAATATATATATATTAATAAAAAATCCCTATTTGTTTAAAGTAAAAAGTTACATTCCAAAGTTACCCTCACTCTTTTTTGTTTTCTGCATGTATAAATTAATATTGAATATATAAATCCAATATTTTTCATTAAATAGTTTTCAATAGTCTTTTTTATAAAATAAAAAAAAAAAATAATTTTCGTTTCGATCTTCAATTATATACCAAATATTTTCTTTAACAATTTAGTTTTCTGCATAAGTAACTTAATATTGTATATACAAATCCAATATTTTTCATTAAATGATTTTTTAAGAGTTTTTTTATACAAAACATTTTTTGTTTCAAGTTAAAATTATATACCGAAGATTCTCTTAATCATTTTTGTTTCCCGTATATAGAAATTGTTATTAAATCTATAAATCACATATCAGTAAATATTTCATTTTTCGTTTATAACTGAGATAAGCATTTTAAGAATAATTAGTAAAAAAAATATTTCCTGCAATATTAATTTCACTTTTTGTGAGTTAAGTTTTATCTCTCTATAGTGTAAAAAATTCCGGATCAAAATACTGTAAAAAGTATTGCTACTCAAGGTACATGTACTTTTTACCATAAAACTTATTTTTACTGGAACTTCTTATGGAGCAAAAAATTTGAGTTCGGTTTTACAGTATAAAATTGATTTTACGGTAAAATGGAGTTTACATAAGAAGCACCCAAAGTGCTGATACTTAATACCATAATTTGATCAGAAATTTTTCGCCAGTAACTATTTACTCGAAAAAATTTTGAGTAAAACAATATGGAGCTTTTTTTATTTTTTAATAAAGTGATGTATAATAAGGTAAAGTATATTTTATTTAGTTTTAAATGAAATTTAAAATTTTTAATCAAACCTTACAAATTAATTTAGAAACTAATATTTTAATGATGAATTAAGACTTTAATTTCGTTAATAATTTTTTTTAAAAACTAAATTTCTATTCTATGCATAATCTCTATAAAAAAAACAAATTTCGTATTTACATTTAATTGTTAGTAAAACTGTGATATTTCAATAAGAATCCATAATTTCGCAAAGCTAAATTTTGTTGTTGTTGTTGTTATCCCTGTGAAGATTAGCAAAACAAAATAAAATTTCATTTCCTTTTTTTGTAATTTTCAAAAGTAACGTGTTCACAACACCAACACATAAAATTGGTTTCTAAATGGATAACAAAGCTAATGAGCGAATGTATAAACAATCAGCGAATCAATAAATCGTGAAATCGATGGAACTGGTACTCAATCAGAAAATCAATCAATCATGTATTCAGTAAATCAGGAAATTAATGAATTTATAAACAAATTAGCAGGTAAATGGAGAAATAAGCGAATCATAAATCAGTGAGTTATGACTCAGTGAGTTATGACTCAGTTAGCAAACAAAAAAATTATCGAATACACAAATAAACAAAATGGTAAGTCAAAGAATGAAAAAAAAAATGTACGGAACCAATAAATGATTGAATCAATGAATCATAGAAATAATGAGTCTAAAAATCAATTAATCAAATAGTCGACATATTGCTGAAACAACGGACATAATAAATAAGCGAATCAGCGAGTAAGAAAATCACAGATTCATAGATGTGTAGTTATATGGTAACTCATCTACTTATTAATTAATTTGGTTGGCGTTCAGATTTTTTGTTTTGTTTTTACTTTCTTTTATTGATTTTCTAATTCGTCTATTTCACAAGCTTTTATGGCTCTATTCATTCGCCAATGCCCTCCTTTCGTGATATGCTCCTTTTAGCTCCCCAATTTTTTTATTGATTTTCTAATTCGTCTATTTCACAAGCTTTTATGGCTCTATTCATTCGCCAATGCCCTCCTTTCGTGATATACTCCTTTTAGCTCCCCAATTTTTTTATTGATTTTCTAATTCGTCTATTTCACAAGCTTTTATGGCTCTATTCATTCGACAATGCTCTCCTTTCGTGATATGCTCCTTTTAGCTCCCCAATTTTTTTATTGATTTTCTAATTCGTATATTTCACAAGCTTTTGTGGCTCTATTCATTCGACAATGCTCTCCTTTCGTGATATGCTCCTTTTAGCTCCCCAATTTTTTTATTGATTTTCTAATTCGTCTATTTCACAAGCTTTTATGGCTCTATTCATTCGCCAATGCCCTCCTTTCGTGATATGCTCCTTTTAGCTCCCCAATTTTTTTATGTTCTAATGTGAACATAATTCTAATGTTCCAATGTGATGTTCTAATTATCACAAAAGTACAATAAATAAAGAAATTTATCAGCAAGAAACTATATAGCGAAAGTGCAATTCGTTTCATTTATATATTGATATGTAATATGATATATTGATCATGTAATAATTTAGAGATTCACACTGTTAGAAATTTTTAAATTGTATGGTAGAATAATAATTAATAAAACCAATTTTTTTTAATTGTTATTTTATCATATATAAACAAAACAGTCAAATAAACATAAATAAGATGGTATTTCGGTGGTATAGATTTCTTAAAAGCCATCAATTGTCAATTTAACCAGTGAATTAATGATATTTTCGGAATTATCGCGTAAGCTTGTACATTTAAAATAAATGAAAAGTGAGAAAATGTGTTAAATATTGGAAAAAAAATTACTAATATTTAATAAGTTGTTATGTCAATTAAGTCCTTTTGAGACAAATAGGTAAAAGAAAACTAATAAAAAAGTAATTTCATTGTTTTTCCAACACCCAATGGGACCATTGACTTACGCTGCGCTGTTTGAACTTTCTCGGAAAAAATGGTCAAATGACAATTCATTTAATTGTTATTTTACCATGTTCAAACAAAATATAAATCCTAATAATCATCATTGTTCAACGACACTTTGTATTCTTGTTTGTAGCTACGTAAAAAGGCAGATTTTGTCTTTTAACGGTAACACATGTACTTTTTAATCATGGTTTTTTAATATAAACTATATATGAATGTGGGTTTAATAATCATTACAATACATTAATGAATATATAAATATAACAATATATATATAAATATATGAATATATAAATATAACAAATATAACAATAATGTAAAGGTCAATTTCTTATATACCCAAAAAGAAAAGCTAGAAGGACATGTGTTCACTAAGTCTACAAAAACGTACCAAATGAATAGTAAAAAATGTACCCCCCAAATGTTCCGCAACAGAATCTAGTCTACAAAAATGTACCAACTCCAGCGATGAACTTTTTAAAGATATTGTTGGAAAAAATACTTAACCTTTAAAATAATGTAATTAATAAAATTTTTTTTCAGATTCTAAAGAAATTTATCATATTGCTTAAAAGACATACATTTAAAAATACGATTTGTATTTTATCTTTTTTTCTAAATCTATGGGGAAAAAATGCTTGTTATCGAGTCAATTCCAATTTCTTCGCAATCCCTTTTAGAATTCAAATTTAGGCGGCAGACGTATTGAAGTCTTTATTTATTTCAGATGAAATACCCAGGATAAACGAGTTAAAAACAGCCAATGTGCTCTATTTTGCTGATTTTGCATATTTTACAAACAAGAATTTGAATATCTTTTAAATATCTATTCACTCTAAAGTACCCCATTAGAAACATGAAGCTGAAATTTACTCTTGCATTTTTATAAGGCATTTTTATACTGAATCCGAACTATCGAGTCAAAATTTATTACCAATTTATAAGGCATCGTTAACAGGAAAGTAAAATCTATTGTAATTAGTCTATTAGTCAATTTCAAAGTATAATGTGATAAAAATTAACAAAATAATTTTGTAAAGTTTTATAAAAATATCATACACTATTAATGAGATGTTACTAAAATTTTTCGGAAAAATGCCACGTAAGTAGACAGTGGACCCTTTAATATTTTATAACATATATACATGAAAGATGGCTAATTTATTTTATTATTAATTATATATTATTAATTATTTTATGACAGCTATAATTATTCAAGGTACTATGTATGCCAAGTGTAGTAAAAAATACTGACACTGATGGAATATTTTTAAATCAAGGAATTTGTTTTTAAATTTGATTTTGTTAAAATAGTTTTTAATTATTATGTTACTCGTTATTGGAAACTTGGAAATATAGGTATCATAGTGGATACGCGAAAGCAATAAAAATATTTTAAGATCACCTTAGGTAAAATTATTTAACTAATTTAAGACTTACTTTTAGAAACAATAAAAACTATTAAGTTTTTTTTTTATTACAGCAATAAGATTTTCTCGTGGTTATTGTTTATAATGCTTGCTTAAAGTAAATATATGGATTCAAATACAAAAAATTTTAGTTATTGATTAATTTGTGAATTTAAAAATTACACTTTTATTAGTGACAGGATAGTCAACATTTCAAAATTTTGATATCGAAGAAAAGAATTTTTTTCTATCAAGGTAATGATTATTTTTTTTTTTTTTTTTTTGCTATTGAGGTAATGTTTTTTTCTTAATGTAAGTATTTTTTTTACCATACACTGAGCATAAAAAATATGGTAAAACTACAAGAATATGGTAAAATTTTACTGCTCGGTAACTTTACTGAAGAGCTTCGGGTAATGATTTCGATAAAATTAAATATAAAATATGGTTTATAAAAATATATAAGAATATATAATGATAAAAAAATATAAGAATATATAAAAATATATAAATATATAAAACATGGTTAAATAACATTGAATTGCGCACCTTAGAACATGGTCTAAAAATCATTAATTCAGTTAAATTTACTTTCCAGTTTTCTATAATCTACTAAATATGTGGTATTAAAAATTTTAATTTTGTAAACAAAAAGTTTCGGAAAACCGTTACTATATGGGTGGAAAGATAAATAAATTAATAATATAAATACCGTATGTATACCATATTTTTGTTTTATTACCAGAATTCTGTTGTTTTTTTTTTACCAGGAATGTTATTTCTGTGTAGTACGGTATCAATACCGTATAGATTAATTTATCAATTATTTATAAATTATTTACACTACAATGCCAATTTTCTAAAAACATTTATCAGAAACTTAAGATTATGAAATTATTTTTTTTCGAAAAAATTAAGAAAGACTTTAAAATTTATAAATAAAGTTTAAGTTTTTTTTTCTTTTATTAGAATCTAAAATACATAGATTCGTTGCAAAAATAGATAAAAAAAACATTTGTAAATTTATAATCAAAATTTAAAATGTTTTGCTGGATTTTTTTTTTTTTCAATTTCATTTCTGGATGGGGAAGGTACAGTGCAATCGTGCCCCTGACTGGCGCCTCCTTATGATGATAATTTAAATACGAGACATGAAATCAATTAATTTTATACTAAAACTGCAAACCATTAGTTTATATATAATTATAATAAAGCAAACAGCTATTTTTATTTCCGTTTATTTTTTTAAAAAAGACATTAAGAAGGATTCTATTCATAACAGCACCAAGCCAGCCACAACCTTCATCGTCTAACCTTGCTCTGAGCAACATAACCTTGGTTGGATTAAAACACAAGCGAAAAACCCTAAATAACAATGCAAATACAAGAAGATTGAAGCGGAATGTCATAATTAATACCATCAAACAATTCGTTCCTCTTTTTTAAATTTCTTTCTCAAATGTTTTGCCTTACATAACATTTATTTACAAAAAATAACATTGATGATTTTTTAAAGATAAAACTAATATTACTTTATATAAAATCAGAACTTTAAAAGCTTTTGATTAAATCTAGTACCATTTTCCCTGTAAAAATAATATTTTTCAGGTCTCGTATTTGTTTAATTTGCGCAAATCTTAACAAACAAATCGTTCAGTTTGCATTTAAACAATGAAAAAAAAAAAACATTTTTAAGTATAGCATAAAGCTACTGAAATGTATAAAATTTATTTCTTCATTTAAAATCTATATTAACAAAAACATTTTATTGCAAGTGCTGTTTATTTTTAAATTTTAAATAAATATTTATTTATAAAATAGAACAAATTTGTTAAAACATGGGAAATAACTTAAATAAAGCAAATTAACATGAAATGTAATATAATCGATGAACAATAAACGAAAACTGCTAAATGGATAATTATGAAAAAATATCATTTTATATGTTAAGAATTAAAAATGATTTAATTTGCAAAATAATTTAAGTAAATCCAATCTAACAACCCAAATAACGTTTTTTTCCCCATAAAATTAGTTTAATATAAAAAATGAGTTTTTCTTTAGGTTTCAAGGTGATTAGGTTTTTATGTTGTCATTTTCCTATCTTCTTGAAATCATTAATAACATAAACTACATAGATCTATCTGAGTTATTTCAAGAAATCATGTTGTTTTCTGTGGAATGTAAACGTTTTAGGCCAAAATGTTAAATTAAAGTAAAGTTAAATGCTATAAAATGGCAAATATGTCATTATCTTGGCTGTCATTTTCCTGGATTATGAATGCCTGGACGTTGAAACAGTTACCAGAAATTTTTTTAAACAGTTGAATGCAAAGAGACAAAGCAAATATTAAAGCTAACACCAAGTTTATGTAAGATTGTAATATGCTGGAATGTAATCAAAGTTTTTTATTTATTTAATGATTGATTATTATACACAATTTTATTCTCTAGATATCAGCAACAGAATCATTTTTTATTCTTCCTACAGTGGATAAAAGGAACTAATTTAAGCAATTTATGATCTATATAGCATTAAAGCTTAAGTTGAGTTCCTTACTATTAGCTTAAAGTGACTGTTTTTTAAACTTCTAAGCTAATATGTCATTTTCCTGGTATTCAGGATTTGGTGAATTTCTATTTTTTTTCTTGAGCAAATATCAATAAACTGCACTGCTGTATGTAAGATATTAATAAATGTTACTAATTAAGTATACAAAAAAATTAGATTATTTTGAAAACTTTAAATTTGAAGAAATATTTTGGTAAGAATTGTCATGTTTCTAAGGAATCTCCCATATAACTGATGGCACTAATATATGTAATATCCTAATTCATCCAACTGATGTCATAAAAACTAACATTAAACTCAAAATACATTAAGTCCAAAATTTAGACAAAAAGGTTACTTTAATTACCTCAATGTCTTGAGTAACCCTGGATAACAGTATTATGAGTCTAAAATCAGTATTTTAAGTAACTCTCTGCCCACAGAACACAGTTATAAAATACAATTGTGATTAAGACAAATTATATCTACATTATTTGCAGAAATCGAAATCATTTTATGAAGTAACCCCGAATGATGGTATTATGCGTCCAAAATCAACAAACATAATTTAATGGTTTTAAGTAACCCTTGATGATCATAAGGTACTGTTATAAAAATGTCATTATTTATTAGGACAGCTTAAATCCTCATCGTTTTCGGAAAAGTTCTTCATGGCAGTTTAACCTGAATGCAGATCTCACTCACTGTAAAAAAATTACAGTGAAAGTTACTGGCATCCTGACTGCAGCATTCCTAAAATCCATTTTATTGTAAAATCTAATTTTACCTCAAAATTGTCTACTTTAATTTGTTTGATTACGATAATCCAGCTATTTTACAGTAAATATTAACGTAAATCTCACGTAATATCAGATTCTTTTCCGTACCATTTAACTGTTTCTTCTTATTTATCACAGTTTCATTTTAGTTCTTTAATATCCGACCACTTCTTCTTAAGGCATAGACAAGCCCCAATTTAAAGTATTGATTTTTTTTTAAATTTTTAGTCTGTAAATATTTGAATTTTTTTCTTAAAATGATAATTTAATAGATTTATATTTTTAAATAGATATTGAGGACACACAAAATACTGTAACTGACTGATACAGAGATGATGATGCATTTTGCTGAGTTTGTTATAGTACTGTTTCAACCAGAAATTCATAAATATTTATTTGATGAAATATTTTTTTTAAGTAAAATTCCTTTACTAATGTTGTTTTCCAACCATTGACTGTGAAAAATGTGTTAACTTGAAAGTGCTTCTTTCTTGTTATTTATTTTTTAATTTTAAAATGTTAAAAAATTTCAAAAATAGATAATTCTTAATGAATAGCTACAAAAGAATATATGCACTAACCGGACGTGACAAGACATATCATGATGATGGTAAAATATTTATTTTAAGATCAATTTGTTGATCTATCATATTTTTGTTATTTAATTTATAACAGAAGCAAAGTCATGTGCCAAATATCTTAGAATGGTTTTTTGCAATGGAACAATAATTTCATAAGTACATTCTGTTTATTTGCCTGCATATTGCTATATTTTCTTTAAGTTTAGATATTGATTTTTAACTTAATCTTGACTTTGTGCAAGAGAAGAATTCCATGCTTTATTTATTGACATGATATCATATGAACTTCTCCTTCAGCTAATATATAGATATTTGATAACAATAAATTTTTATTATGAGGTAAATTCAAATTTTAATGAAGGTTTCATATAAAAAAAAAAAAACATGAATATTATATAGGTTCCTTGAAAGACATCAATCATCGATTTAACAAGCAAATTAAAGAATGTATTTTTTAAATAAATAAAAAGTGAGAAAACTCCACTATTAAATATTACGAGAAAGTTAATGATATTTTAGAACTCAAATATATTTTTATGATAATTAAGTCCTTTTGAGACAAATAAGTAAAAGAAAATTTTTTTAAAAAATAATTTCAATGTTTTTCTACATTTTCTACAATGTTTTTCTACATGGGACATTAACTTACATTGCACTGTCAGAAATTCGTAAGAAAAAATGGTCAAATAACAATTTATTTAATTGTCAATAATATTCATTTAACAATTGCAATTATAATAACAATTCGTATAATATAATAATAACAATTAGTTGGTAACAATAACAATTCATTTAATTGTTATTTTACCATATTCAAACAAAACAAAAATTCTAACATTCATCAATAAGATGGTAACTGTGAGAAAAACTGTTTATTAACTGCTTTTACCGATTACGGTTAAACAACCATAATTTTATCGGATCAACTAGGCCGATGTCATGAAGCCACTAGGTTCCTTGCAAATATGTACATATTATAGCCGAGAGGGCTCATGTGTCACTCTCATGATCGACAAAATGGGGTTTCAAATCCCAGCGTTAATACCGCAATATTTTTTTCCATTCCCTTCAACCAAGAATAGTTTCTAGAGCGATGCACGCTGGACTGTCAGAATTCGAAACTCTCATTGACACTTAGATGACAGCACCATGCCCGGAAAAATTTCTTTTTAACGGTTTTGAAACTATGTTAGTTGTGATTAGTTTAAAACCCGTTTAGTCCTATATTTATTGTTTTTAACCACACCAGTTGTAAATGTTTTCAAAAACATAAAAGTAAAAAAATATTTTTGCCGTAAACTGTACGGTTCATTCGACGAACAGACAACTGCCGGTAATTGTGCCGTAATTTTTGAATATAACTTCTATCAGTGTGGTGGTATTTTATACCAGTAAATGCAAGAAGTAGTACTAGAGTTTAATAGCTGAAGACTGGATTTAATCGAGCTTTGTATTAGATATAAGAAACGAGAACTGAAGCTTTTAACTGTATGGTTTAGACATTTTTACAGTAGAAATACTAATGTAAGAAATATAGTATATATTTTTAGTTTTAAAGGGATAATAATTAAACATTTTTCTAAATTTTACTAAAATGTTTTGTTAAATTTTTGTTTGAATTTCGATTGATTACAACATATAGAAAAATACTTAAAATATTAAGCATTTTTTAAGTTAAAGGCGTAAAAAGCACCCTTATACATAGTTGAGAGAAAATTACTTTCATCTAAAAAAATAATTAGCTTTGATTGTGTCAATTTGAAATACAATAATATTTAAAACCACAAGAAAAACTTTCAATGGGACCTCAACATCAACTAGACTTTAGCTTAAGAATGATTTAACATTTGGGGTGATAAGACCGGTACATTGTAATAAGTAGTACATTGTAATAATTGGATTTTACAGTACAAAGTTACTGGCACCCTGAATGCCAGTACTTTATACTGTAAAATAAAATTTTACGGAAATGTTACAAACAAAAAATATAATATGCAGTATTTTTACAGTAATTATTACCACAAAATCACTAAATCTCTCTAATTAAATAAATATTATTGTCAAATTTATGGAGTAATATTTTACAGTAAAAACGATTTTGTTGGTAAAATGGATTTTACGGGTGATGGATCCAAAGTTCCATCACTATTTATCGTTATTTTTACTATACATTGAACGTAGAAAAGAACTTTAAATACAAATTAATATTTTCTATATGTGTAAGCATCAAGAAACGTACATGATATTGCATACTCCAATTTTAGCATCATTAAAATTGAAAAATAAAATGAATTGCACTTTCACTAATATTTATTCTCTGATTCTTCACTAAATTAAAAAATAAAACAAGTTGAATTTGCACATAAAATATTAAAATACAGAACACTTTTTTCGTCTAAAATATAAAAATTATTGCCAGAACTCACCCTGAAAATTACACTGCTAGTCTAAATTCTTACAAATTTATATTACTTTAAAAATTTCATAAATGAATTAATTAAGAATTCATTTGAAGAAAATATTTTTTCATTCTTATTAAAATTCAAGTTTGACAAAAAATTTCAAACTAGATTATTATGCCAAAATTTGCTCTTTCTAATAAAGAAATTATTCTTTTGCAAGATAATTATTCTTTTTAAAATTATTCTATCAATTAATGCATTCACAAATATGCATTTTAGAGATCATTGTTATCTAATATATATTAGTCTTGTTTTATATTTTGAAGAAAAAATTTTGCAGTTCTTTGATGTTGAGTTTCTTGAAAATAACATCTAATAGCTAAGAGACAAGACATTTTTTTTCTAAACGAGAATTGTTTTTGAATATAATTTCCTTAAATCACGTATTTTGGGCATAAAAGTAGAGTAAAAAGTAATGTTTTTTTAATAAAAAAATTAGTGTGATTTTAAAAATTTCTTTTAAAACAAACATTTTTGAGATTCTTTTTCATGTAAATTACAAAAGGATTTCAGCAACAAAAATTAACAATTCTTTTTGTTTGCATTTCTTACATGATTTAGAGATGATTAAAAATCAAAAATACGCATTGTTCATAAGTTTCGTTGTTCAAATAATTTTCGAAATCAGTAATTATTCGTTCTATAATTAATAAAATATAATAATTACGTGTTATAAAAGAATGCATGCATTACTTAAAAGAGAAAAAAAAATATTTCCTAACAGGATTTCGTACAAATGTAATAAAAAGTAAAAAACTTTACGATAAGTAAAAAATATTAATAAAATATAGCTACTCTAATAAAAATTCATACAACTTTAATGCTTAGTAATCTACTCTTTGCAGATCATATTTACAGAATTTTTTTTCTTTTTTACAAATCACAAATTACTATATGTATTTTTATATTTTTTACGTGCTATATTATTTTTCACTTGTAAATATATCCTTTTTAGTTTTTATAAATATTATTTTGCAATTTATTTATATTGTGGATATTATTTATATTGTTTCTTGTGTATATATAAGGATTATAAAAATACATAAATTAATTAAAAGTGAAAAATAATTTTTAATTTCTATAAGAAGATTTCATATAAATGTAATAAAAATTAAAAAAAGAACACTTTACAATAGGTAATAAAAGTTAATAAAATATAAATACTTTAAAAACTTATATAACTTTAATACTTAGTAATCTAGTCTCCACTAATCAGATTCACAGAGTTTTTTTTACAAATTAAAATGCAAAATACTATGTTTTTTTAATTTTTTATGAGCATTTTATATTTTACATGCTGTATTATTAACTAGTAAATATATATATTTTTAGATTTTATAAATATTATTTATAATATATATAGTATACACAATGTATATAGTGTATAGTATATATTTAGTATACACACTATTTAGATTGTGTATATTATTTATATTGTATCTTGTGGATATATAGAGGAATTATAAAAAAAATCATATATTAATTAAAAGTAATAAATAATTCTTAATTTCAATAAAAGAATTTCAGATAATTTCAGATTTCATTTTAATTAAAAAAAAACTTCTCGACAGGAAAAAAAAAGTTAATAAGATATAAATAATTTAAAAACTTGAAAATCTTTAGTTCTTAGTTATCTAGTCTCTACTAATCATATTTACAAAATGAGTTTTTTTTTTTTTTTATAAAGTATTTTTATGCAATTTTGTAAGCATTTTTATGCATATTTTATATTTTGCGGGTCATATTATTTTTATTTTGTAAGTATATCCTTTTTAATTTGTATAAATATTATTTAAATAGTGTATACATTTACAATATTACTTAAATTTTGAGGGCTATTTTTTATATTTATTCATACAAAGAAAAATATCAAATTATTTCAGTATATGTTTCTTTAAAGGAGACTAGTCTTGGTTTAGTTCCAAAGCAATTGTGGTTAAAAATTCGAGAAATAGTTGAACAATAAAAAAAAAACACTCACCTGCTTTGAAAACATTTTCTTTAAGTGATGTTGATTCAAAAAAATTAAAGTTTCTATAAAAAGATTAAGTGGTAAAAAGTTTATTTAAAGAACCTTGGATCATTCTTAGTTGAGGGGGGTCACCGAATTTCGAAACAGGACGAAAACTGTAAACGGTTGTCGTTCTCTCACTGGGCCAAGTTCAGAACTAAGCGCGTATTTTGTAGTTACGTTGGCAGCGCCTCCTGGTGGATAACAGGTAGTATTTGTGTGAGTGAAAACGTTCCTGTAGTTTAATAAAACTGTTGCGTAATCAGGAATAGATGCGGAAATAAACTCAAAACGATTTTTCTGCTACAATAGGAAAAGCGAAGTGAAATAGTGAAATAAAGACGCTCCCTCGTGTGTCAGCATGTTAAATGTTTTAATTACTTTCCTTAATTGCTCGGCTTAGATTATTAAAGGTATGCTCCGCAAAACTTTTAGTGACACTCACAAATAAGAAGAAGAACAATAGCGCGCTCTAGCATTTGTATTACAAAGAGCTTAACAATTTTTCTTTTATCTAAATCTGCGTCTCTTTGCATAAAAATATATTAAGCACATAATAGAATTATAAAATTAAATAGCTTTGAAAATGCTTTTTTAGTGACTTTAGAAAACAAAATAGTGCCTATTCAGTTAATGATATTAAATCTACGCTACGCTATTTAAAAATGTGGAGCAGAATATAAAAGTAGTTAATGATTTCAATCAATGTAAGAATAAGAAATGATGCAGAGAACAATAAATCAGGTTTTGATAGGGAAGAGAGTTATTCAAAATTTTAAGTTATTTGATTATTTTTTAATTCCAAATTAGTAGTGATTTTTAAAATTAAGATATGACCTTATTTGTGAACAGGCAAAGGATATAATTTGCTCTACTTGTTAATGTGTCATTAATTTCTTTTGCGTAGTTTACCCTTTCATGCAGAATTTTTATTAAGCATAGTTTTCATACTTTTTCATTATTTCGTATTAATTTAAGTCAAAACAAGTGAAAAATATGTTTAGAATTTTAAAAACGTATGATTAAGAGATACAGCATGAAACACTGGCGTCATTTTTTTGAGTTAAAGATAAAATCCTCCGAACAGGGCACCCTACCAAACAATAATATTTTAAATTTACAGTTTTTTTAACCTAAAAGAGCGTATTTTAAGTCTAAGAGAAACAGCTATTCATCATTAAAATTTATTTAATTCATAAAATCAATTATTGATAAATTTTGAAACATGAATGAACCATTTTTTTAAAACTGCTTTGTTTAGATTTTATATTTTCGACGAAATACAATTCTGATTAATTAACAAATTGTTTTAGAAACTATTAGACAGTTTTTTTATAATTAAAAAATTCCAAAATATATGTTTATTCGTAAGCAGAGCTTCAAGAAAAAATATATTTAAATGGGACACTGGTGTCCTGTCAACGATAAAGGGTTAGCTTATTTACCAATAATTTCATTGTATTTAATTTTATTGTTATTTGAGAAATAATTGGAAAAAAGTATTTTAGGTAAGAATTATTTTCAAATTGTAGATTCATTTGCTATTTATATATAAAAAAGATTTTTATATATAAAAAGTTTTGAAATTAATGATTTAGAAATTTTTAAGAAAATAAATTTCGCAGATTAAAAACTTAACACTTTTAAGATTTGACAAATCACGATGCGAGTATAATAAACAACAGAAAGGTTTAATTACGGGAAAAAGAAAAAAGTTGAAAGGCGATTATTCAAAACACCTTCAAGCTTCAACTTTCAATCAAACCTATTTTGAAGCTTATTTAAACAGCTGATTGTAACTAGTAATATTTTGGTAGCGGATTTGTTTTATCATCGGTAAAAAAAATAGTCTTCAATATCTAGTGCGCAGACATTTTGGTTTTTATATATACAAAGATTCTAAAAAAACATGTTAAAGGTGGTTTTAACAGAACATCTTATTTGGATTGGAGCAAAACAATGAAAATACATCAGTACTTTCTTCATCGTAATATTATTGTTATTTTGAAATCCATATTTAAATTTCCGTGTAAAATTCTTTTTACCCCTTTTTAGATAATCATCGAAATACTTCAATTTACAAAAATATATAAAATTTTAAATTTAACAATTCATTGAAGGAGAAGAAATCGAGACAAAGTAGTGCTGTTTTTTTTTTTAAACTATTCATAAAATTACAGAAGAACGTTAGATATTTTTTAAAAATTAAAATAAAAGAAAAATTGAATTATGTTAACTAATTAAATTTTATTTAAAATAATTTATTAGATTTTTTTAAATTGGTTCATTTTTTTTAAATTTTTATTTTCTGATTGTTTTTGAAAGAAAATTTTGTAAGATAATAGCAATTATATATTAAGTACGTTAAAAACGTACACGCATAAAAAATACTGGTAATATTAAAGTCCTTGTATAGTAATGAGATTTCTGTTAAAGAATGAGAAGCATTATTTTAGTAATAAAACAAAAATATGCAGTATTTAAACCACACATTTGGTAATTTTTTCGTCCGCATCTCAACTATTTACCAAATATTCTGTTTCTACACATTTAGTAACAAATACAAAACTGGAAAGTAAATTTAAACGAATAAAGGGTTTCCATGCCATGCTTTAAGATAGCATGATAAAATTTTAAAGTTTTGTTACATTAATTACCAAACACCATATTAACAATTTTATTGTGAATTTTACAAAAAGTCATTATCAAAAGACTTAGATATAAATTACCGTTCTTGTTGGCTTTCTCATAAAACCAGAAACACTGTAAATCTTTTAATGTTCTGGTTGTTTTGGCTGTACTTTTCTTTCTCAGAACGTGTGTTTTTTAGTTTTATTAATTTGTATTTGTTTTTTTTAATTAAAAACACCATTTACTAGCTATGTAAAGTTTAGGAATAGCTATTATAGCGTTTTATGAACAAGTAATCACACAACAGTATAAATTCATCCGTTAGTAAAAATTCTATACTCATGAATTGAATATTTCACATCACTTTAAAATAAGAAAAATGCTTTTAATATTTCTCGTTTCTTTTAGGTATTTTATCACTCGCATGGTATTCCCTAACAGCATTTTAATCAAAAACTTTCCAATTAATTTTTAGATAGCCAATAAATTTCACAGTTTTAGAACGGATATTTTCTTTTGCTTAGGATTTTGTTAATAAACTAACAAGAAATAAGGGATACTTCTGTGGAATTAATTAGCTACAAGCAGATAATAAATGTTTTTAATAGTTAAGATATGCGTGACAAATACTTTATACCATAAAATTTTTTGTTACGCTACTGTTTAGAAAAATTTACTTAAAATAATGTAACTAAAAACTGTTGAACTTTCGGAAATAAAAATCCATTTCTGAAAAAAAATCAATATATTCATCTTTGTAATTTAAGAATTTTCAATGCTTTCAATTTATTAAAATTAATTAGGTTCTTCCTACTTTTTTTTTACAAAAATATCACTTCAAATTTTATTTAAAAAATTTGGAGAGTCATTCTTCAAACTCCTGTGGAGGTGAAATCTTTTTACGTGAGTTCGAAATAACATTCTAGAAAAATTGTTCCTCTTTTATCTTTTGACAGGCTTTGAATTTGAATTATTTATATTCTGACACTTACTTAATTTATTTCTTATTCTTTTTTACATGTTTTGCAAATTTGTCATTTCTCTACGAAGACCTTTCTGATTTTGAGATTATTAATAATTTTCATTTATTTATTTTACTCTACAGAATTATTCAATGCATTATTTCATTCATTTTTTTAATGTTAACCATAACAATTATATACCTATAAATATTTATTTTCAATTCGGACTATCTTTAAATTTAAAAATAATTGCTTATTTATTTGCCCTTCAGCTGAAAATAAGTTAATATTCTAACTGTGAGATCAATAAGAAAGCCAGTTACTAAATGTTAAGGAAACTGATACACATTTCGGCCTTATTGCACTAAAAGTGAAACATTTTGATCAGAATTACCAGAATATGGTAAAATTTACCTTGTTTTTGACTTTATGTGAACACCAGAAAGTTCGGTAATTTTTACCGAAGTGCTATGATAATGATTGTGGTAAAATTAACAATTAAGTATGATTTTATAATGTGTAGTAAAATTCGATTGGCTCCCACCAGATGGGCTGATTTTTTTTCGACGGACACATTAAGGATCCGGAAGTCAACCAATGGCAATCTATTGCTCCAGACAGAATCAGGTGGAGGCATCCTCGGGTTGTGACAGTCTTTAGTGCCGAAGAGAAAAACAAAATTTCGAAATTTTATCATGATACTTTAGGGTAAGGCATAAAAACCAGTTATTCTGCTATATTTACTTTAGAGTTTTGTAATTTGTACTAAATGCGAAGTAGTAAGAATTATAAATTTGAAAACTAGAAAAACCGTTACAATAGGAAAGAAAAAACTACCAAATGAATGGTTTAAATATTGCATATTTTTGGTATTTAATATACCTACCAGAATTTTCATTACTACACTGTACGGCAGTTATACCAGTGCTTAGTTGTGTTTGGTAGCTTAGTTGTTTAGTTGTGTGCTCCGTGTGCTTAATTAATTTTGGTGGTATAAATTCTTAACAATTAACTATATGAAAAACTTGGGAAAATATTGTGATGAAGTACTTATTGTGTGATATTTTTATATAAAATTGTTTCTTATTGTTGTTTCTAGACAAATATTTCATTTTGTAGCCCTCTCTATATAGCATACTATACACAGAATTATTTTTTATCTCCTTCATGAAAGTAATGGGTTTTTTTCTTCCGAAAACAGTCTTCTGAATAACTAAAATATGCAGCAAATCATTATTTTGCCCCAAACCCTCATCTGATCTTAAATAGAAATTAATATTGAAAGAATTCAAAGCAAAAATAAGATCAGATGGTTTAAAACAAAGCAGCTATTACAGTACTATATGCAAGTACCTTCCGTAATGAAGAAATGAACATCACTTGACATAAGACATCAATTAATTAAACCAATCAGTCTTTTGTGTTTCTTATTTGTGCTTTTGTGTTGTTTTCTAAGATATTGTTATTGTTGGTTTTATGGAAAAATAAAGTAGCTGTTAATTTATGAGAAAGACTTTATAAAAAAATTTTTAGCGTATTTTTTTCGATATATGTGATATTTTGAGTCCACACATGACTAAGCGGATTCTGTGTTTAAGTTCATAGAATGGTCAGATAAAGATAAATATGCTAAGAGAATGTAACATTTTATGCTTATTCGACATTCTCATCTCATGTATCGTAACTCAGTTCAATTATGCCTCGATAAAGAAAAAAAAAGCAGTTAAATTTATATATTCTAATTTTTTTTTTATATTAATACATTTGAAGGGTCACCGCCGCTGTTTTAGGCCAGTAATAAAAAGCAAAGGTCAATGTTTTCAAATTAAAAAAAAAAGAAAATTATGCGTGCCTCTTATTTTCCTCCCTCCGATTTTATTGCAATGCTGAACAAAACATTAAGTCAGCATACGATTTAGTTTAGAAGTTCTTATTGATAAAGAATGTTTTTAATGCTGGATAATATGTTTAATGCATTATAATTAAAATTGATAAAAATTAAAAAATTTAACTAAATTAAGTATAAAAAAAATTTGCTCTTGAAATGCTCTTGATAAAAAAATAAAGTTTTCAAAAATGTATTCTTTCAATAAATAAGAATTTTAAATATTAATGTTTAATTAGTTTAACTATCGATTATTTTTTCGATCTTATGTAAATATTATCCTTAATTAGTGACCCTTAGTTAGTATCCCTAATTAGTTTAAGTGGGGCTTTTTATATAAAATTTAAAAGAGATTATTATGAAGTTAATTAATAAGTTTATCTAGCCTATAGAATATGAAGAAAATATTAAATTTGGAAAAAATTAATTTATTATTTTATAAATTTTACTAAAAGAATGCTACTTCAAGCCTCTTATTTTTTACTAGAGACAACAAAATAAAACAAGGATAAATAAATTTTTCAAGTTCCATTTACCTATACCCTGAAATAGATTATCATTTTATTTTAAGACATATTGAAAGACTAATGGGATCTTTTTATAATATTGCATCTTTTTAGATACTATAATAGATATTTTTTAAAAACATTCAAATAGTGCAAAATTGTATAAATAAATCATAATAACTTTCCGGCTTATATTGTTAAAGTAAACAATCAATACGAAACAATTATGTTTTTCGAACTTTTTAAAACATTTTCTTCCTTCGCTTTTGAATTTTTTGAAATCTGTTTGTTTCTAAATTTGTAAAACGCAATGACATGTTAGTATATAATAGGTAATAACATTTTTAGCTCTAAATGCACGAAAGAAAGTTCTATAATAACTTATAGTTCTATAACTCACTTAAATGTTGCAACAAACTTCTAGAGGAGTTAGGATACATCATCAGAATTAAAATTACACAGGAACCCATACCCGAAATGTCGTCATTCGCCGCTAGAGACGCTTCTCGATTATGAACTCTTTCTTCGCGTACTTATAAGCAGATAATAATAGGGAAGTGCTCCTAATCACGGACAACGTCATTTCCTGACATGGGATATTATTCAATTTTAATCCTGACTATGTGGCCTAACCATCCTAGATGTTTGTCACAACATTTATATAACCCCATTTTATACGTAACGCTTTCACACTTAGACATTTTGACATTAATAGACTAAAAATGTCATTTATATATAGCTTTAGAAGCGGAATTTCAGATTTGAAACCCGAATTAATGAAGATCATGTATTTATATATATGCAACAAAAAATTTGCTCCCTATTGTTATTAAATCATCTTTAATTTCACTTTCATCAAAAACAAATAATGCAAAGAAATATTTTTGATTCTTACCCATTGTACAAAATTAAATATAGATTTAATAACCTTATCTAAAAATAAAATGAAGACAACTTTATTTTTAAATTTTTTATCTAGTACAGCCTTTACAGGCAATTTGAATCAAGTTTCATATTAACAGTATTATAAGAAAAATGTCACTTTACCTTTTAAAAATATAAAAAAAATATCCGTTTCAAACTTTAAATGTAAAGCGTAAAATAGTTTAAAAATTATGTACACAGAGAAAATTTTCAGCCTCTGAATTATGGGGATCACAATAAATTAATGATGCAAAATTTCATACTAATGCATTCTTATGCATTCTAAAGGAATTTTGACAGCTCAATTAACTTTTGCCTAAACTTTCTCTGTCACGCAGCGGACTGATCATTAAGACACGGTTCCCAGTAGAACACCGAAGTCAAACATCACTGGCTGCGGTCAGTAAGCGGGTGGGTGACCACTTTGATCTGCCTAAGTAGGGACCGAGGGTGCACGGTATCGGATCTCGTTAAACTGTTCTACTGTAAAGTACTCGGCCTACCAAAGGTAGGGCAGCCATGCTTTCTGCGGTGGATCAAAATTGCGAGGGCTCGTCAGATCATCCCCAGGGATGTTTGCCAAACAGCCGCCAATATCCCATTGCTCAGTTTTAGTATTGCGTAAATAAAATACGTACCTACCTAAACCTTTTTTGTTTAAAAATGTTTTGTGGGGTGCAAAAAAAAAAAATCTGAAAATACTGTTTTCCCATTACTGTAAAAAAGAAAAAAATATGGATCAAATTACTGTTAAAAGCATCAAATTAGTGTTATTGTGAAATCCATTTTACTGAAAAATCCATTCTTACCGTACAATTTTAAACCGTTATTTTTACAACAAAATTTAAAGCACAGAGATTTTACATGAAATACTACAGTAAAAACTCGGTATATCAGATATTTTGCCCGGAAAAAATTTTACGCAAACTGTATTGGCAGCATGAGTGCCAGTATTTTTTGAAGTGTACGAAATTGGTTAAATAATCCAACTCAGTATATTAATTTTATTTTAGTTTACCGGTTTACTTAACATAAAGTCTAACTCAGAGTTTAAAATTAACTTAATTTTTTTCATACAAAACGAGAAAACTTATATAATAGTTTAATACACTGCCTAATAATAACCTCTTCTAAAAACTAATACCTACCTCCTATAAAGAGATAGTACTCCTCAAAGGTCTATAATCTTGCTTAGCGTCCTGGTGGAATTCTTCAACGCCTACTGATATTACCTATTTTTGGAATCTATAATCTAGAGACATATTTGAACAAGAAATATCAATAAAATATCATCTTTTCGCATAAACTGTTTTCATCGACAATTTAAGCTACCGTTTTTTTTAGCAGAAAAACAATCTTTCACGATTTTCAACTCTCTAATATCTTATTGACAAGAAAATCGTTTACTCTTTGTTTCATGGGAGCAAACCAGTTTCTCTTATTTGCTTTTTATTAAGACGAATAAATACACTGTAAAAATTTTCGGATCAAATTGTGCTAAAAAAGTACAGTTTTGGGTGCATCAACCGTTAAATCCATTTTACCGTAAAATATTATAGCATAATTTTTGCAGTAGTATTTATTTTTTTAGAGTGTTTTAGGGAGTTTCTCTAATTATTACTGTAAAAGTTAAGCTATATTAATTTTTCTTTTCATACATACTTGTTCCGTTACATACATCAGTCAAAAATGATTTAATGGAAAAAAAAGCACCGGCATCCTGAGTGCCTGTACTATTTATCATAATCTGTTCTATTTCTTTACAGCGTAGTTTCACTTGTGTTTTTAAAAATATAAAAAATAACTTTTCAGATGAATTTATAGTTATCTCATAAATAGAAAATCCATTAAATTTTAAAATGATATTTTTTTTTAATAATAAACAATAAAATTATGAAAGAATGATAAATTATAAAAATATTCTCCATGAAATGGTAAAACGTATACCAAATTGCTTTAGATTTGAAAATATTTTTAAATTAAATATTATTCTTCAACGCATTCCTTATTTATATTTCTCTTTAGGGAACTAACGAGGTCGCATTTTTGTCGAACTATTTTACTAACTAATTCGTTATAGGCAAAGCACTTTTACATGAATTGTATTTTCATTATTTATCATTTTACCGAAATTTCTACTTTATGTAATTAATTTCTATCTAAATATTTTAAAAAAGCAATTATTTGCATCGGGCTAGAGGATTAAAAATGTATTATTCGTTTAGATCGCAGTTATTCGTCGCAGTTATTTAGAATTTGCATTATATTGTCCATATAAACTTAATATCACAAATGGGAATATTTTCCTCTATCTATAGGTGAAAAAGAAATTTAAGGTTAAGTTTGACTCTTGAAATAAAGTTTTCTCAATAGAGAATAATAATAAATATGTTTAAATTCAAAGAAGTTAGTGTGTATAAATACTAATGTTGAAATTATAATTTGTTTAAAACAATAGTATATGTAGCAATTAGATTTCTAAAATAAATATTTCATTTCTAGCCAAAAAGTAGTTGATATTAGATTAGTAAAAGCTTAACTAAAATGAATGTACCAGCATTTGAAAATGTAATACTTTATTTATATCTTAAAATGCAATGAGTAATATCTTAAATGCATTCATAACATTGCAATAATAATAATAATAATGCAATAATAATAATAATGCAATAATAATAATATTGCATTAATAATAATAATGCAATAATAATAATAATAATAATAATAATAATAATGCAAGGCGGCCTTTCTGTATAAGAAAGGCATGTCTCGTTTGATTTTAATCGTCAAATATAAACTTTAATTGCAAAAAAAGACACTACATAAAGATTTAAATAATTGTATCGCTCAGAAATAAATATATTTTAAATAAAATGATTAATACATCTATTAAATAAAACTAATTACTTAACATGTATTTTGAACGAATAATCTTTTAATTTGAACAAACTCAGAACTGTCAAAATAATTCTGAAACATAAACACCAACTTATATTTCAGAAATGTTTTACATAAAAAATTATAATTCTAATACGCTTTCAAAAATATTTCTATATCATATTCTTGTAATATAACGTATAAATAGGGCATTAAACATTCTTTCAATTAATTCTTTGACATTAAACAAATATTGCCAAACCTACTATTTTATATTTTTGGAATAAAACTGTATTCCAAAATGTTTATCTATTTAAAAATGATTTCGATATTTTAACTTTCCAAGCGTGCTTAATGTCCATAAAATTGTATGAAATTAAGTGGATGTCATCTTTTAAAATGTTTGAAAAGGTACTGAATAGTTATTATATATAAAAGAGCTGTTATTTTAATGGTTGAGTGGAAGTTCATAGAATTTCTCTCAGGATTTAATGACTGCGTCTTAAATGACTCTTAAATTTAAAGCGTGCAAGTAAACGAAGCATTGCGTACTTTATAGTTAGTTAAAATCTGCTTCAACTTCCTGCATTCCTTTGGTTTGACTAAGTGTCATTATGTGTTTCTTGTTTATCGTTATATTTACGAACCCTTCTGGTTTTTTTAAAAAAATATTTTCGAAATTATTATAATTTGTAAAAAATTCCACTTCTAGTCATCGATTATTATGAAGCTAAATAAAAATGAATTTTAATAAAGAATTTGAATTTTTATTTAATAATTATTTTATAAAAAATTAGTAATGTTCGTCAGGGGAACTTGCATGAATTACTTACTGTTTTTACTCACTGTTGTTCTTCGGAACTTACTGTTTTTGCAAGAATTAAAGAATCGCGCTTAAATAAATTATTGCGTTTACAATATGTTTATAATATTATACATGTTTTGAGTAAAAATTAAAAATAAAATGAATGAAATATTTTAATAAAATTTTAAAGAGTTTTCGCCACACTCTTCATCCAATTCATTTATTTTTCCGCAAGTAAATCTACACGCGTGAGGTAGATCTCGTTGTGGTTGGCCAGTTGGAAAATGCGAAGTTGCCGGGTTTAGATTCGTAAGAGATTTTGCCCCAATTTCCTTCCAATTCATTTCTTCTTTCAGAAACTAGATCTACACAAGTGAAGTTATTATTTGGCAATTGCGGATTACAAAACAGTCTTTTAAATAAGTGGACGAAAAGAAATAACCAATTGAAAGTGGTGCAAAATCCTTTAAATGCAAAAATTCTATTTAAATACACTTGGAAAAAGGCAAACATCTCTTTTCTTTTTAATATGATTTAATAAATTTTTTAGAGCCTATAGTAATGTGATGTATAAAACTCAATTGCAAGTATATCTACTTTTTTTAAAAAAATCATTCAGACTATATATTGTATTTATATATATCATATATTGTATTTATATAGTTATATATTTCACATATATAACTATATATATATATATATATATATATATGCGTATTATTCTTTCTTTGTCACAAAATAGCAGAGTAATATACAAAGAAATCTTGCGCTTTATTGCTTAATTTAATGCTATAAAAATCATCAAGAAACTCATGCATGTAATAGTAATATATTAGTCTGCTTTTTAAATATTTAGTTTAATCAAACGGAAATTGTCAATTTGGGAATAAAGATCGCTTTAAATAAGGGTTATTTAAAATGTTCATTCATTTGCAAATAGACAGTAAACATTAGATCCCTCTTCGCTAAAAATCTTTCCTCCATATGAACTTCAACTTACATCTTGAGAACCATGTTTTCACATTTTTGTTACGTCGAATCATGTAGATATAATGAAACCATTTTTTTTTAATATTGCAATTTTATTCTGTATTACATAAGTCCTAATTTCGAGTTCGTTTTATAAATTGTATCATGCCGTTTTTATTTGATAGGTTTGTACTTTAATTCCATTCTTTCCCATTCTTCTTACGAGGTGCAAAATAAATAAATAAACGGACAATAAATCGGTATTAAACAACACTAGGTAACCATGCATCAAAACTGAAACTCATATACCGACTCAATTTATTTAGCTAAAACAATTCCATTTATTATTATATGTGTAATATATTGCCTTTTCCAGTATATTTATGCCCTCAGATTAAGCAAAACATGTTCCTTCAAAATAAAGATAATTATATTGAATATCATTTGGCATAATGCTGTTGTTCGATGTCAACTTCTGATAGTCAAACATTACCATAATCAGCATTCTTATCCAGTACATATTCTTTTTGAAGAGCCGCAAAAGTCTATTTTTACAGAAATATCTTATTGCCAATCGTACTACATTTAGTACTTATTAAAAAAGAACACCGATCAAGATAATGGTAATAGTACATATTACTAAAATTAACTAAGTATTATTGGGAACACTAATAATAAGGTGATTTTTATGGTTTTCCTAGATTAATATGTACCTTTTGACCATTAATTTAGCTTTTTGTACATAATTTATTTTTTCATTTTAATTTGTACCTATTACCAAAATTAATTAAGCTACAGTGGCGTTA
Organism: Parasteatoda lunata; assembly: GCA_949128135.1. Taxonomy (NCBI): domain Eukaryota; kingdom Metazoa; phylum Arthropoda; class Arachnida; order Araneae; family Theridiidae; genus Parasteatoda; species Parasteatoda lunata. Next base: position 63,077,211 of record OX421977.1, read on the forward strand.
ACATGGCATATTTTTACCGTTTAAATATACGAATTAGTACCCTTTATCCATTAATTTAGCATTCCAATACATAGCATACTTTTTATTTAAATTTGTAACTATTACCACAATTAATTAATTGCAATTCTCGAAAATAAGTTGTAATTACACAAATCTTTTATTATCATATTTGGGGCACGAAATAATATTGTTACTTACTTCGAATGCCGTCCAAAATCGTTAAACTATTATCTATGTCAGTACTTAGTTAATTGGGTATTAAATGCTTCTGGTATTGCCGTTATAAGTACTTGATAATGAAAAGTTTACTGCAATAGGTACTGAGGTAATAGATTTTTACCGCCGTTGAAAACGGACAAGTACTCTAATATCACCATAACTTCAATTTTATCACCATACACAACTATGGCACCCAATATACAACCTTCGTTTTTCAATTATTAAATTGTACATTCCAGTGAGATTTCATCATATAAAATTTACCATAATCTGAAATAGTATTCTGAATAGTTCAACTTGCTAAAAAAAAAGATTAACTATTCTTATGGTATTATTTTAAACGTGATATTCAGAATTCACCATAGTTTTTGCATGGCTTAATAGGTAACTTCATTCATTTCATTCATTCTTGCTAAGTTTTCATTACATATATTTATAGAGGCATACCTTAAGAATGCAGGTATCAAGAAAAAGAAATATATTGCTTCAGATACCTTTTAAAATATAAATTCGGGGTACTTACGTATTAACGCAACCAGGCCAAAATTCGCATAAATCGCCAAATTTGGCGACCCTACTTACGGCAACCCAACGTGATTTATATTATTTTTCTTCACACATCTTGAATAAATGCATACCGGGCAGTGGCACTTGACCTTAAAAAACATCAGTGTAGGATATACCGGGCAAATGTATACCGGGCAGTGGCACTTGACCTTAAAAAAACATCAGTGTAGGGTATACCGGGCAAATGTATACCGGGCAGTGGCACTTGACCTTAAAAAAACATCAGTGTAGGATATACCGGGCAAACGTATACCGGGCAGTGGCACTTGACCTTAAAAAAACATCAGTGTAGGGTATACCGGGCAAATGTATACCGGGCAGTGGCACTTAACCTTAAAAAAAAACATCAGTGTAGGATAAACCGGGCAAATGTATACCGGACAGTGGCACTTGAACTTAAAAAAACATCAGTGCAAATCGCATACATACAAAAAACATAACATACAAATCGCGCCAACCTGGTTGCGATAATACGTAAGAACCAAATTCGGTGACGCCATCACCATACATTACGAAATTATTAATGTTGATTTTACCTGTGATAACATATAAGAAAACAAAAATAAAACATTCAAACGAACGTGCGATAAAAAGATTTTTTGATCGATTAGAGCTGAAAGTTAGCGAACTGCTTTATAATAAAATAATCAAATCTTATGGTAAACTCATTCTTTGAGATTTAGCACACGAATCGTTGATCGAAGGTAGTTTTAAGGTAGATAGTTGAGTCCGACTTGTCGTCGAGAGTATTCACACCAAATTTGCACCGGATAGGTTCAGAATTGTGAATTTATATACGGTACCTATAGATATAAATTCGCGTTATAGATTTCATCTTTTTCCTTTACATCTGTATAAATTTCAAATTGAAAATTTATAAATAATAAGTAAGAAGTTTTATTTATCAAGTTTTGCGTTGATCTGGTTTTGAAAACTTATAGAAAAGAATCGTAGAAAGTATTTTTATAACTAAATCCTTTAATAAACGGCTTCCTTTCAATTTCTGAAAATGTTTGAAGCTTTAGTATAAGAAATGCTTTAGTAAATCTAATGCGCAGAAATCCACTGATGGAAAATTTATTTACACGATTCTAGACAAACTTAAGAAAAACTACCAGCAAAAAAGTAAATTTAAACGGTCATAACTCAAACATCATTCTCAAAATATATACTGCAAGATTTTAAAGAAAAAAATTTCTGTTTATAATAAAGGAAGTTTTCTTAAAAATATTCCTTTAGAAACTTTAAATTTTTGCTTAGTAAATGTTATAAAATATTCGGAGTATTCTTATAGAAATAGTTTGCTTTCGGACTCAGAATTTTAAAAATAAAATTAAAAGAAAAACTGGGACAGACAAAATTAATATAAAACCGAGGCAGACTTTCAAATGCTTTTTTTTTAATCTTTCTTCTTTTCTATCTATCCATGGAAATAGAGAAATTGCAAGACTAGAAGAAAATAAATTAATTAAAAATTTCCGTTTTCAAAATCCGTTTTAAAAAAATAAAATTTTTTTTAACAATTAGATTTAATGTTGAGCACACTGAAAAAAATTACTGATCCAATTATCGGCACTCAGGGTAACGATACTGATTACTGCAAAATCAGTTTTTACCAGATTACCATTTTTACCAAAAAATCTGATTTACTGTCATTTTTACAGTAATAATTACAATAAAATCACTGAATCACTCTAAATTAAGTGTCACTGTAAAAATCACGGTATAATATTTTACGGTAAAAGGGGATTTTACAGTAAAATGGATTTTACGGATGATGCACTTAAACTGCCGGTAATTTTTACTGTAATTTGATCCGGAATTTTTGGAAGCTTTAATTTAATACTACTTTAACAAAAAGTTTAAGTTAAGAATTTGAAGTCACGTTCTTATACCTATCCCTAGATTGAAAAATAATTTGCGTATTTATATTATTTGGTCAAATTTCTTCTTTCAGATGAAAATGTAAAAGTTTTTTAATGCTACAGATATAATGCTAGTTTTCAGATGTACTCTGATATCAGTAATTAATATTTTCAAACTAAACCAACATAATCACAAGGTGTTACAAACTAGGAATCACAAATCCGAAGAAACTCATAAAAAGTGAAAAACTGTTTTGACATTACCGAACGCAAGTGAATCTAATATTGATATGCTATCTGGTCACATATATTTACTGATGACAAATTGTGAAAAATACAAGCATTTTTAATTTAATAACTAAGCCATTCACAGCATTCTAATTAGAATAAATTTTGATCTTTTTTCTAATAAAATAGAGCCATTTGATGACTAAAACCAATGAATAGAGCAACCTTTCTAATTCCGCAGAGCGTGCCTATTTCAACATTGGAATAAAAATTCCCACGAAATTGAGACTTTTGAAAATTTAATCTAGTCGAATTTTGAATTGTTAACTTTTTTTAGTAAAAATATTATTTTTTGAATCGGTTTACTGTTAAAACGTCTTCAAGCTAAGATTTCAATGAGTATTTTATTTGTCATAATTACGACAAAAACGCTAGTGTATTTAGCATTTGATGTGTGATATTCTAGTAGATAGCTAATTTCTTCAGTTCAAAATAAAGAAACAATTTTAGATACGATGGAACAAATCCTAATCGATGAATTTGTTCTCTCGTAAAATAATTTAAACTGAATTCAAAGAATATTTACACATTATATCGGAAGTTTTTAATTCCTACAACAACAATCATTTCTGAATAAAGGGCCAAACGCATGCTATGTATTAATCTTTAAAAAAAATAAAGAAACGAAATAAATAAATAAAAAAGCGATTTAACATAAACGCATGGACAGATATCTTCAGTATAGCTCTGATTAAATTAAACTTCTAATATTTTCTGGATCGTTTAAAAATGGGATATTTTAATATTTTTGGAGTACTCTGTAAAAAACAAGGTAAAAAGTACCGGCACTCTGGGTAACGGTAATTTGTACCCTAAAATCCATTTTCACCGGAACATGTTACAGATCAAAAAATATAATTAACCGTAAATTTTACAATAATAATAACCGGAAAATCACTGAATCACTCTAATTAAATAAATATTACTGCAAAATTTACGGTATAACATTTTACGGTAAAAATGGATTTCACTAATGATATACCCAAATTGACAGTACACTACACAGTTATTTGATCCGGAATTTTTTACAGTGTAGTGTTACTGGAATTATAAAATAAAAGTGAGTCTCGTGAATGCCAGTTTTAATGGCTCAAGGGGTGACCTCATTTATGTAATTAGTCAGTACAGATGATAATTTAAGTTAAGCTCACAACCGTACATTCTCAGAATAAACATTCAACAAATGTGGACTTCTGAATTCCAATAAGATTGGAACTATGGTCCCAAAATATTAGACAGGAGAGCTGTTCAAAGTTTCTTAATGTTAATTTTCATTGATTGTTAATGTTAATTTTTAATTTAATTTCTCCTCAATGTTAATTTTAAAATTTCGTCATATTTCGAGAATTTTTTGATCAAAAAAAGTTTCGCCACTCAATTATAAAATTCGTTTATCCAAAGATATTTCCACAGAAATAAAATTAAAAAATATTTATTATTTTTTAATACTTTATTTAATAATGGTTGAAACACTCTTGAATTGTCAGGTATACATATTTTTAAAGAATGTGATTTTTTATGTCAAATTACGACAGTTGGGCGAAATTGGCTGAATAGTTTCTGAAAAATTTAAAGCATGCAATTTCTGTAAAATTCCATCTTTCAAGAATTATTTACTCTTATTGAAAAAAATACAATTATTTCTTATAACACAGAAACCTGCTTTAAGTCTTAGCACATTCTACGTTATTCGTCTACGTTATTCATTTATCCCCGTTATGATGCAACACTGAATAATTTACATATTTTTGTAGTACTTTTATTTTAAAACAAAAATAATATTTTATAATTAACAAAATTGAAGTACTTTTCTTTTAAAACTTAAACTATTCGGCAACACTGTACATTTGTTCATTATTTCTCAAATTACACTTTGTTTAATTTTTTTTACATCCATTTCCACGTTATCCGTTTCTAATTACTAACAGGTTTAAAGAAAAAGCACTTTATTAACTTCTATACATTATGTAAATTTATATATTTTTTTTTAAATATTAGATTTCAATAGCTTAAAAAATGAAAATTTAATTAGAGAAAGAAATCTTGCCAATAACAAGAAAAGTAAATAAAAAAATGTATGTATTTATATCCACAAAAATGTTTTAAAGCATACATAGTGTACTGAAAAAAATGATATCTTGGAATAAAGAATAAACTGTTTTACAAATTAGAGACATTTTTTTAATAAATATTTTCTGATGGCCAAAAAAAGCAGTTTTAACTCAGTTAATATAAATTACATTAAGAAATATTTTTTTTGAGAAGTTTTATTTCATCTGACGTATATTAAATAAATTAGAACAAATTAAGTAATAATTAGTTTCCACTTTTTAGTATTTAGAAATAAAAGAAATTGCATAGAGAATAAAATTAGGAGTAAATTACGAGATTAAATAAAGTAAAAAATACATAAATGCAAGATCAGTTTTTTTCAAACAAAAAACATTTTTAAAAAGTAATTTTTTTTTTTACATTTCTATGAAGAAAAGCATAGTAAATATGTAGTGTATCAAGAAAAACAATAAAATATTTACTTAAAATTTTATTAACTAAAAATTTCTACGTTTTTAAAAATAACGAGATAAAAAATGGTACAATTAAAACATGTAATAACGAGATAGTAAACTTAACAGCTATAAAGTGCATTTTAAATTTGTGACTAATGCCAAGTGGGAAAAGATTCAAAAAATATATGCTCAAGATAAGAAAGGTAACGGTTGAAAAAAATATAAGTACAACTTAGAAAACGTAAAAAGAAAATAGCACTTTTTAAAAAATAAAGAGAATAAAAATAAAAATTAAAAAATACAAAAGCCAAACAGTTAAAAATGCAAGAAAAAAGATGATAAATAATCGAAAATTGTAAACTGAAATAATTACTGAGTAAAAAGTGTAATGGTAACGAATGAGAAATACACTGTTAAAATTTTCATTCTAAAATTATGGTAAAATAACTGGCAGCTGTCTGTCCATTCGATTAACCGTTAAGTTTACGGTAAATAATTTTTTGTCCTTTATGGTTTTGAAACCATTTACAAAAAGTATGGTTATAAAACCATGAATACCGTTTTTCAACCATTTACAACTAGCATTTTTCAAAAACGTAAAAAAAATAATAATAATTATGTAACTACATATAGGAGCTCGGCTTTTCGTAAGGTAATAGGCATTGCAGAGTGCCGGACACTGGAAATTCTTCATGTGTTGAAGGGAATATAGGAAATATTGCGATGCCAACACTAGGACTCGAACTCAAGTTCTGCCAGTCATGAGATTGACAGATAAGCCCGCTCGGCTATGATATACACTCAGTTAGAAGGAACTAAGTGGCTTCATTAGGTTTGCTTATTATAGTAGTATTTTGTAGGTATTAGTTTGATACTTTAAACAACGAAATCTGGCGCAAAAATATTTTTTATCTCGGAAACATACCTTCTTTTCGATGGATTCGACTTCCTTACCCTCAGAATATGGAGGATAGCCGCAACTTGAGAAAAATGCTTATAATAATTTATTCAGGAGAGTGGTCGAAAGTGTATGTGCCTTAATGTCAATTTTACTTATTGCGTATTTTGCCAATCTCGAGAACTTTTTAAGCAATCGAAAACTTTTTGCAATGTGATTATTGCAACTTTTATCTTAAGATAATTCCACATAAAAAATAATTTTTAATAATTATGTATAATGTATAGAAATTTTTTTTATGGAAACAATTTTGAATTGAATACGATAAAAATTTTTACATTACTGTAGCGAATATAATTTTATATGAAAAAATACGAAATTTGAACTGAATCTGTCAAATAGTTTCTGAGTTATAAAACTTAAAACAAAATGTCGTTTATTTAAAATACGATTTTGTAAGAGCTACTCGAACGATTTAGTTCAAATTTTGTAATTTGTTATCTAAAATTATATGATGTAAAATACACTGCTCAAAACAATTAGAGGATATTCTAAGGATATTGGATAAAATAACGGCATTAGCAAAATTTTTTGCATAAAATGGACGAAAATAGTCAGAACTGCAAATTTTTCTTATTTCCAAACTTTGCAGCATGGAAACTTTGAGTTTGACGTCGAAGACGACTCCACTCACTGACACAAATTCACTGCCACTAAGGCAGTGAATTTGGTTTGACTTTTAACTTAATGGAAAAAAAGCGGAAAAGAATGATTGATATTCAGTAAGAGCGTTGTTTCGATGAGTGTGATGTCTCAACGAAGTCATTAAACGAATCAGAATTTTGGAGAGTTGTTGGCCGATTATAGGGGGCCAAACACAAGCCGAAGTAGCAGAGGTCATTGGAGTTTCACCATGTGCGATTTCCAGGATCTGGAACTGTTTTTTTTTTTTTTTTGGAGACTAGAAATGCAAGCCGGAGATCAAGGTAAGGGTGTAGATGTGCAACAACAACCAATGAAGACCGTTATTTAACTCTAAAGGCTCAGAGACCCCTAAATATGAATACCACTCTTATGCAACAACACCTTCGCTCGGCTTCTGGCACTACAGTTTCGACCCAAATTGTCCGAAACGGTTTTAACGCTGTAGGTCTGCATGCTTGCCGACCTATGGTTTTTGTCACGTTAATAGCAAGGCACCATCCTGCCCGCATGGAGTGGGCAAAAGAGCATGTGAACTGGGGGGGGGAATGAATGGCGTAATATTCATTTCTTTGACGAGTCCTGTTTTTCTGTTTATTCTGATAAAAGGTGTATTTTCATCTGGAGGGAACGTGACATTAGAAAAAATCCTGAGTGCACGAAATTGTAAGATTAGGTGATGGAGAGGGAGTGATGGTCTATGCTGTCATCCACATGGATGTGCGCAAAGGTCTCCATATCATTGGAAATCAAGCTCTGACCAGTTGTCGATATAGGGATGAGATCCTGAGACTTATTTCAGTCTATTACGCGGCAGAAATTGGAGATGACTTCACGTTAATGAACGACAATTGCAGGCCACATCATGCTAACTTGGGGAATGATTTTCTTTTGGAGGAAGGACTTATACAAATGGATTGCCCAGCGTATTCATTCTAGGAAGACAAATTTCTGGACGCCTACTACCCCCAAAAACTTTCCAAGAACTGGAACGAGCTCCTCTGGAGGAGTGGGACAGAATACGCAAGCCCCTGATTAACAACCTCATTGACTCGATGACTCAAAGGGGCTCAATGTTGCTGGCCGTACGGGGATACCATACCCCCTACTAAAAACGATTTTCTTTTAAGAAAATAACTTTTTTTATTTGTTTTCCCATGTACACAAATTCTGTTTTTTCCTTTTGTACCCAAATGTACATTAAAACGCATTTTTTCTGTCAAACAAATGTCATTTTTATCTCATATAGCTTACTACGTCTGTCGATAATGTATCAATCATTCAAACAATTCTCCAGGTGCAAGATTAACCCACAACCTTAATATCCTTTAATTGTTTTGAGCAGTGTATAATAATAATAAGAATATATTTCATTAAAACCTTTTAAAATTATAATTACTCAATCCTATCCAACTAACTTCGACACAACATAACAAGAGAATTTCGATCTTAGAAACAAATAAATAAAAAAAAGCTGGGCGATGCTTTAAAGCATAGCTACAGTCCTTTAATGTGACAATAATAGCTTTCCTCCTGTGTTTATTGTAAACCATGACAGAAGTCATTAATTCTCATTAACTAAGATTCATTTCCATCCGGTATGGGAACATTATGGCTTCTGTTTCCTTTAAATATATTTTATCATTTTTTTTCCCTTTGCTATTTACGATTCTTGTTTTGTTTGTGATTAGAAAATGATAAATAACCACAGACAAAACTATTTTCGAATTTGGATTGAAAAATTAAAATATAATTAGCGAAAACGATAAAGAAGAAAAAGCGAAAAATAATTAATTCTTGTATTTCAAATGAGAATTTTAAACAGTTTTATTAAATATATAGGCAAGGTTAATACGTCAGTGAGGGCATAAAATAAATCTTAACATAATTGGAAGGTTTTAACTTTACTCTCTTTCAGAATTTACGGTTATACGGAGTGTTTTATTAAGATCTCCCTTAATATTTATTTTTAAAATAATTATTAAATTTAAACAAGAGAGAGTATACGCACAAATTAATATGCGAACCGAAAAAAAAAAAATTAACAGCATCACATCATCTGACAAATCACACTACAGAAAGGTGGACGGAATAGAAAAGACAAAACAGGTTTGATTGAGGGAGGAAAAAATAACCCGTTGAGAAACTGTTATTAGGGACACCATGCAACTTAAACCTCCAAGTTATACCTTTTTTGATATTAATTATAACCAGCTTCTTTATTTTTCCTCTGATTTCAATAAATATTTGAAAATTAAAAGCAAATTCAAACCTACTTAAGAAGGAAACAGCTAATAAAAAAAATTTTATAAATATATCTTTTTAAGTATCCAAAGGGTTTTCTGAATGAGAACAAAAAAAATAAGAATTAATTTATAAATTTTTAACCCTTTTTTTATAAATATTTAACTACTCAAACAGTTTATTATCAATTAGTCACTGAAAAAAATAAATTAATCACGGACTATCAATTGATCAGGGAAAACAAATTCTGCTAAAATTTAATTTCCGTACTGTATGGTAATGATATTTTTGTTAAAAAATAGCCCCTATTATTTTGGTAATAAAAAACAAAATAAACAGTATTTAAATTATTTATTTGATTTCTGAATTCTGGTTTTCAAAATTATAGTTCTAATTTCCTTACATTTAGCAAATAATATAAAACCAAAAAATAAATTTAATCTCAATAATATTTTTTATATAATTCTTTAAGGTATCATGATAAAATTATAGAATTTTCCACATTTATAAAATTTTATCACGTATTATTAAAAAAAACATTTTTTTTGTTAATTTTACCAAAAGCATAAGCCTAAGCGTTTCGGTAAAAATTACCGAACTCTTTTGGGTTCCCATAGAGTAGAACATATTAAATTTTACAACATTCTGGTAGTTTTGATCATATTTTCTTCCTCCGTGTAGTTAAATTCTGAACTTTTGAATCTTCTATTCAAATTTAATATAGAACACTCGTAAAATACATTTTATGGCAATAAACGTATTACATCTCGTCAAGAAATTTAACAGATATTTACTTTCTCTAGCTGCATAATATTACCAAAATAAATATTACGTTTTTCTTAAATCAAATATATTAACTATAAATTTTAAAAAAAATTATTTATTGCAACTATCAATCTCAAAAAAGTATTGAACATCTGCATTATTTAGGTAATAAATATCAATTTCTAAGGAAGTAAATACAATCACAATTAACGTTACCACATTCTTTAAGTATAATCAATTAAGTTTGAATTAAATTTAAGCTGAATAGTTTTCACCAACGTTAAATGAACCTAGCTTGTTAAGATTCAATTTCGTGGACTAATTAAACAACAGTAGTTAGTTTGAAATATTTAATGCTTTAAGCAATTGTATCAAACATAAGATTAATTATGAACCCTTAAAGTTTTGGCAACATGTTTTACGTAACAACTAGCTTTACAATATCTTCCACTGCTAAATTTGTTTTAACAATACAATCAATGTATTAGTTAAATAAAATAAGAAATATGTGTTTTGAGCTAAATTTAAACTTATTATTACTAATATTTCATACTACTATATGCAAACGTAATTTAAAGCAAAACGTCTTAAAGTGTATTCTAAACTTTAAGAAGACTATTCAGTTTTGAAAATCTTATGCCTTAATTTATTTATTCGAAAACCTTAGTCAGCACAGCTTACTTTTTTAAATATATTATAAGTAATGTGCTAGTTAAATGAAAGCGTAAATATATATTTTGAACTAAATATAATTTTTATCACTACTGTTCACACACACACACACACACACACACACACGCACGCACGCACACACACACACACACACACACACACACACAGACATATATATATATATATATATATATATATATATATATATATATATATATATATATATATATATATATATATATATATATATATATATATATATATATATATATATACTAATGTGGGCACTATCTAAGAAACAAGTCGACAAACTGTTTCAAAATTTAATATAAAAAACAATGGATACCCAACTAATGTAATTAAGTTCTTTATAAAATCATTGAGTTAATTAAATGTTATTATTAATAAATTTACTAAATACTTCTTAGTTTATATTTTCACTATGTGCAAATCCAATTCGTTCAAACTCGGCTAAAAATCGGTCCAAAATGAACAAATTGTGCATCTTTTTTTTAAAAAAATAAATGTTAACTTTTTAAAATCATTTAAATTGTATGATTAAATATCGACCTTGTCATAAACTTTAAATTATCCAATATATTATTACCTTGCGTACATCTATTATGGAGCAAATCTATGGCAACTGTCACGTTTTTCGTGGACACTATCTAATGTGGATAGATAGCAGAACAGTGAGATAAATTACAAACGGGATCTTGCTGCCATGATACCAACTCCTTAACCACTATATTCTCCGGTCTTCAACTACTTTTTCTACAAACCGTTCTTCTATTTCCCATCGTCTAGTCTTCATTCTAGTTTCGTCTATCTAATTATAAATTTTCAACAATGCACTTCTATAAGGTTTAAAAGTTTTCGTCATATATTTAAGAGTTTGAGTTTCGTCAGAAATCAAAGAAATGATTCTCAAAATTAACGAAATTCAGTTCCAGGATTTTTGAAGTAAAAAAAAAGGAAGTTATACTTCTGAGAGTGTATACGTTAAAAAAATGTAAAGATCATAAATATGTTTAAAAAAACATATATAAAATTCGATAGGCTAATTAAAATGTTTCTATGATATTTTCGAAAAGTAGTTAGTATATTATGCATATTATTTTATTTGGACATCTGAGAACATATGAAAAAGGTTGACAATTTCGTCACCAAGCTAAATTATTTGATTAGTCATTACTGACTTTTAAACGACGATACTTCTTAACAAGACACTTTAGTTCATGTAATTGTCATCCACGTGGGAATTTGCTTGATTACTTCCTTAATTTACCAAATTTTTTTGTTATCAATAATTTAGTGTACTTATTATGAAACTTACGGAAATGACTAGAATTTCCACGTGTTGAATTTTAAAAATCATACTAAACTTAAACAATATTGACTATTTTAGCTTCTATTAGAAATACTACAAAGTACCAAGATCGCAAACTGTAAACACTCTGAAAAAATTAAAGAAAAAAACGTAATAGGCAAAAATTTTGAGAAACACATTTAATAGATTTAAAAAAAAATTTTTGCCTTATAATATTTAAAAAAACCTTGTGCGTAATTTCCAACTCTCCTGTTTATTTAAAAAATTCTGAATTCTGCCACAAATTCTGAATTTTCCGATCTCCAAAAAAATTAATTTCCTCCTCTTATAACTAACCACATCAAGTTTTAAAAATTAAAAATTTAGTATTTTCTAAATTTAACAAATGTTATAAATGTATTTTCCAAATGTTCATGTTTACATCACATTAAATTGTTATCCAATTTCTTAGACAACATATTAAGTATCTTTTTTAATAAATTAATAAATTTTAATATAACTTGAAAACATGACAAATTTTTTTGCTTATCTTGTCATGTCTTGACTACTATTTACTTAAATCAAATAATGAATATAGTTTTCTTTATTTTAAATTGAATAGTTGAGTTAAAATAATAAAATATACTACATATTCAGCGCGAATCAAAAAGCTTTAGACTAAAATCTAAGTGAATCGGATGTCTATCGAGTTCATTACTAAAATAAATAGATTATATTTTAAATCAATTATACCAAAATACAAATGTTTATTGGAAAAATAAGTATTAAAAGAAACCTAAACACATATATTTTAATGAAATATTTTTTTGTATGCTGATTTTAGTACATTTAGTATACTTTGGAAGGCTCTTTTCGCATTTTTTACAGGACACTTTAATATTTTAAACACATTTGGCATAATCCTTAAGGTTTAGTTTTTTTTTCCCTTACAGAAACAATGCTCTGTATTATTCTTGAATATTAAATATAAAACTGCCAGGTTTTAACATAGGTAATTCAAAAAGATTTTAATTTAAACTGATTTTTAAAATAAATTTCTATGATCTTTCTTTAAACTTCAATTAAACTATTCATATATCCTAAATTAAGCCTTTCAAGTGTTGCAGCAATTTCAGGCGTACTGATCTCTGAATTGTGGGGATTTTAGAAAGTTACAAAAAGTAATAAATATAGATTTAATGGGGAGTATAATTGTGACAAAGAAAAAATTGAAAAGAATTTTTGTGACAACTGAATATATGTCGCGTTTAGAGTTCCTTTTTATCACATCATTTTGAAATATTAAACATAAATAGAATCTGAATATAAGGTACAGGTATGCTTAGTTAAAAAAATAGTTCTCGTCCTCTTAGAATTTAAATAATTACACAAAAGTTTTACTATTAATAAAAGAAATTGAATAAAGCACTTATAAAAATACTGAGGCGAAATTAATTAATTTCAGCTTAAAATAATTTGTTATTTAATTTTACATACAGTGTGCGAAAAGAAAACCACCTTGAATGACTTTTGATCTGCAGATCGGGTCTTCACGTTTTAAGATTTTCATAATGGTTAGAGGGAGTAAATTCAAATATGCTTAATTAGTACAAATGACATTTTAAGTTATGAAATCAGACACAAAAACGTACTTTCTCCAAATAAACAGAGATTTTTTGACGGATTTGGATTTATGACTCCTAAAATATTGGAGATAGCTGCAATATGGGAAATATTGTATTTGAATGTGTGAAATATAGTATATTTTTTATTGTTCAATTTCATATAAAAGTCGAAACAATTTTGAGTTGCAAGGTAAAAAAAAAATATATCATGTTAAGAAATGTAATTTTACGTGGCAAAATACAAAATTTCAGCTAAATTGGCCAAATAGTTCCTGAGAATTCAAGTTGTAAAAGCACAACTTTTTTAAAATTCGATTTCTCAGGAAAAAATTGCTCGACAGCTTTTTTTTTAAAAAAAATAATAATAAATATTTAATAAAAGTTCTTTTTTTAATGTACTTGATTTTAGATAAACGAATTTTATAGTTAGTTGCAAACATTTTTCATTTCACTCTGGGAGTTCTCATAATGGCTCTAGAAGTAAAAAATCAACATAAAGGGAATTCAACATTGAACGGCTCACCTTACAAAACAATTGGGCTGCCCTCTATGTTTTAAGAGGTAAATTTCCAGATCTGACAAAAATGCTATGTTTATTCAGACAAAGTGCGTTTTTGTGTTTGTTTTGGAGACTTACAATATCGTTTGATGTAATCGATTATCATATTTGAGGTCACAACCTCGAGCCATCAAGATTGAATGTAAAAGTCCTCGTATGTTAAAATTGAACACTCTAGAATCCGATCATTTGATAGAAAGTTAATCAGAGGGATCTTGTTTTAGTAGTTATAAACCCTGGATTTGTTAAAATAGCTCACAGTAAATATAGCTCTCAGTTTTCTAAAACTGAAACATCAAAATTAATTTTACACAGCAGAAAACTATAACATGTACTTCGTAAGTGGTAAAAAGTTGCAAAAAATTACACAATGGTTTTTGGCGTGAAAAGGAAAAATGGTAAATTGTGGGAAACATAAACATCGGAATTTATATAAATAATGCATTATTTCTGTTTTTCTTTTTTTTATTCAAATCTTTTTAAAATTGAAGTAATTTATGATAGGACTAAACATTTAGAATTTACGAAAGCTTTTGTATAAAATGTACTATTTAAACATCTTTCATTGCTATGCTATCTACACTAGCAAAGAAATGTTTGCTCTGTATTTCTTTTGTCTTGAATCTATAAAAAAAACATGATATCACGTGGAGAAAAAAAATTCTGATAAAATTACCTTACTGTTCAATAATGGCATTTCTGGTAAAAAGAAGAGAGAAAAAACGTAATTCAAGTAATAAAACCAAAATATATGCTGTTTTTGAACCATTGATTTGGTAATTTTCTCATTCGTATGGCAACGATTTAACGGTAATTCTAGCTTTCAAAATTGTGGTTCTTATTACCACATATTTAGTTTAAAAAAAATACAAAATGTTAATTGAAATGAATATATGGCTTTTGTGCTATGCACTAAGGTATCATGATAAAATTACCGAATTTAAACACATATACCAAATTTTATCACATACTATAATGCAACAATTTATTGTTAATTTTACTAAACCCATTGTTCATCAATGCAAAAATTAACGAATCGTTTGGTGGTTACCTAGTGCTAGAAACACGGTAAATTTTACCATAGTTTGGTAGTTTTGACCATACTGTTCTAACTGTTAGCTTATAGAAACTGTTTGTTTTAAACCTCCTATTTTTTCCCAATGTTTCACCTAGCCGTGAAAAATTTCATTGGTTTCGTGACAATATAAGTGATTTATATTAATAAAGTCATTAAAACAAAACTTTGAAAATTATTAATTAATTATTATAATTATTATGAAATTAATTTAAAAATTTCATTGGTTTCGTGACAATATAAGTGATTTATATTAATAAAGTCATTAAAACAAAACTTTGAAAATTATTTGAAAAGTTTTATTACTCTCACCACCATTTATATTACTTTAAAAAGTTTTTTTTTTTTATATAAAGTAAATAAAAGAAGTATGAAGAAAAAATAATATAACTGAAATAGCTACGAATAAAAAACTTCTACTGAAAAAATATGGAAGAAATTTAATTTTACTTTTCCGTTATTTTTTTTTCCATCTGAGTCAGTTATTGTCAAAATGCAATCACTCTAATGTAAAAAGACTTTTTTATTTTAAAAAGTACAATAGTTAGACTTTCGTATGATTTAGTTTTAAACTTTTATATCCAAAAAGACTTACTTACTTTTATTTTTCTTACCAGTTTGAAGACTAAGTAATAATATGTTTTCATTTTTTTGTTTGATAAACTTTTTCAAGTTAATTGCACTCTTGATCGACTTTTTAATGTTAAAAACAATTCATATTAAAGTTTCCATTCACTTCAATTAATTTGGGAAATAATAATTCGAAGCTCTTTCAGATGCCCTGGAAACTCCCAAAAGCTGCAAATTTGCAAGAACTCTAAAAGCAAAACGCAATTTTAATTATTTGTAGTTTCAAAATATATCCTAAACAAAAATAAAAAATAAAAAATAAAGGGAAAAGTATTTATGTAACGGTACTGAAAGCCAATTAAGGTACTGTGCTGTCATCGTGAGGTCTATCATTGTAAAGGGGTGAGGTTTAAACTCTTATATCCAAAAAAGACTTAGGCCAAAAGACTTACTATTTTTCTAGTCAGTTAGACGACTAAGTAATAATATGTTTTAATTTAATTTTTTGATAAATTTAAACTAAAAAAATAAAAAAATCAGGAAAAACTGAAAAAATAAAAAAATCAGTCGAAAGCATTTATGTAACGGTACTAAAAGCAAAATAAGGTACTGTGCTATCAATATGAAGGGCTGAGGTTCGATCCCTAGGGTCTTGGATAGGTAAAAACTTGTCTGGGAAATAAAGACGAAACGTAATTAATGATGGACACATTGATAGAAGCAAGCCATTGATCATGAAATCGTTGAGTTTTAGGCTGAAAGATAGCACAATTCCAACTTATGACAAACTTTTGTGGTAATGCCTTATTTTTTTTCTAAACTAAGTTCAACGTTCTTAAAATATGGTTTTCTAATAAGCGACAAAATTTGGTAATTTTGGTAAAGTTTGCTTTGTCTTGAGACCTTAGACTATGGCATAGAAATCGTTTATTAGGTTAAATTTCTTTTTTATTTTGTATTTGTGGTAATAAAAAAACAAATGTGTGGTAATAAAAAACAGAATTTTGAAAATTTAAATCTCAAGAAAACCGCTACCATATGAACGAAAAAATTATCAAATAAATGGTAATACCGTATATATCGTATTTATTGTATTATATTGGAAGAAGCTAAATTGGCACTCATTGTTTGGTGAAAGGTAGAATCAAATTTTTAACATTGTATGAATTAATGTCGTATAATTTAGTTTTATTAACCAGAGCTGTTTTTTTTTTTTTTTTACCAGAAATGTAATCTACAGTATTGTAATTTTTCCAGAATTTTTTCCCCTTATGATATGAGTGAAGCATGAATATAAAATTACAAAATTATACAAAATGAAATACAAAATTGTATACAAAATTGTTACCAAGAATTTCAGTAAAAGTTACCGAGCTATTTGATGTTCGCATAAAGTAAGAATCACCGTAATTTTTAGCAAATTCCAATAGTTTTGAACACGCCTTTTTCTTTGTATACTCAATTTAAAAATACAATAAATTTAAACATTTTTTTTATTTTCCGTTTCCATTGCATAAATCAACCGTTATTTGGCCTTAATATTTCAATTTTTTTAAAATTTGTCTTATAAATTTTAAGTTCCAATTAAGTACATATAAAATGCTAGCTTATTTTATAGAAGAAATGCGCAATTAATACATCTCAGACATAACAAAACATTTCAAATTTTACTGAAGGCTTAAAAAAATCAAATCGAAAAATTGAAATGTATTGAAAAGAAGGGAAGAAATAGAAATGGATACTGCCTGCGTAAAAGAGATAAAGAGAAAGTGCAGCGCGACTCGCAGTGAAAGTTACGGTTTTAAGAAACTGGCAATTTCGTTTTTGGAAACTTTTCTTCTTCTCATAAGTTCTGCTCAAACGAGTGATCGGCCTCGAAAACAGATGTTTTCATCTTAAAATTTTATTTTTATTTTTAGCAATCTTCGAACTCCTTTTTCTATGATTCTACTGGAATCAACTCCATTCCGTATGCAAAAGTAAAAGCAAATAGTTTTGTATGCTTGTTTTAAATAAAAAGAAAGATCTTTCTTTTTATTTTGTCAGATATATTTAACATATAAATAACATATTTTATATACAAAAATGTTTGCATGTTTTGTTATTTAAAATTATACGTAAAAATCTTTCTATTTTACCTCTTATAAGAAATGTTCTTATAATTCTTAAAATATTTTGTGAATTTTTTTTAAAATCTAGTAAATACTTAATAATAGCGAGTAAACAAAATAGCAAAACATTTATATTACTCAAATAAACCAGAAAAACAAAATAATAAAGTATAATATCATTAGGTTTGCTGCAAAAAACTACAATAAAAGTTTTGGAATTTTTCATTGGCATTTTAATGTGTTTTAATTGTCGAAACCATTTCCCAGGAAAAACGTTTTTACAAAAATATATATTTTTTCTGAAACTTTTTATTAACACAATGAAATGTACAAATTTATGTCGTGTATTTTTGTTTAACTAATAAACTTCTTCTAACATTGGCTTTTAAAAAATATATAAACTAGGACGAACCTCCTTTCTTTGAGGATAGTATTTCCAACTATAAAATAGGTTTGATCAACAAGAATTAAAAGAGTTGTTAAAACCCATACAGCGATAATAATTGTCTTATGAAACGTTTAAAAAAATATGAAGCATTTATATACAAATGAAAAGTAACAAAAATGAACTTTTAATGACGAAAGATTTTCTTGATACACGATTTTAAATTGAATCAGTAGATTGAATTATCTGCAGAAATTTCTTTCCTTCTCTTTTTTGTTTCTAAGAACTCTTCAAAGTGTTTTCCCTATTTTTATTTTTCCTCTTTGCTCTCGGTTTCATTTTTGACAAGGGAATCTGTTAAAATACTAAATTTGGTACGATCTATCAAATCACTTTTATTAAGTATTTTATGAAAATAAAAAAAAATAAATAAAAAAAAAATCAGTAAGCAAACATTCAGAACATTAATCTAACTTTTCAAAAAATGTATTGTTTGATTGGATGTCATTAACGTACGACGGTAATAACTAACTAACAATAAAAAATTAGAAAGAAGAAAATCTCAATGAAAATTACATCACGTGGGGACGTGGAGTATCTCCAAAATTTGATTTGCCAAAGACCGACAGAATAATTTAACATATATATATATATATATATATATATATATATATATATATATATATATATATATATATATATATATATGTATATATATATGTGTGTGTGTGTGTGTGTGTGTGTGTGTGTGTATATATATGTTCAAAATGAAGATAAAACAAAGGTAAATTTCAGACAAATGAGAGAAAAAAAGGGGGGGGAATAATAATAATAACAAACAACTGGGAAAAGAAAAAAAAATTAATTCAAAAAAAAAAAAAAAGAGGATAAAGTTTATTTAAAAAACCAGAAAATAAAAGATATAATCTTTTCATCAGCCCATACGATTATATCCGAACAAGAGTGCTTTCTAATATTGTATCAATATAGCCAAAGCAAAATATATCAATACAATAGTGTGAGGAGCACTAAAAAAATTTTTATAAAAATTACAACGAATAAAATTAAACACAATAAGTAAAAATAACACGTAAAAACAGAAAATAAAATATAAAGGAAGAACAGAATAAAACAAAATCTATAAAGCGAGCAGTGAAATATAATGAACTTAGATGAACGGGAAATTTTTCAAGAATGATTTAAAATGTTTACGTAACAAGATTGCCAGATTGCAAAACATGAAAACTATGAAAACAAAAGCGCAAATTGAGTGTAACTAGAGGAGTTTAAAGTGCGTTCTTGCTGCATTACTGAAGTGTGTTTGATTTGTTAGTTACCAAGGATGGGCCAGAAAACGGATGTGCGCGAGGTAATATTATACTGGATAATTTAAAAAAGTTGACTATAAATAATTTTAGAAAATAAATATTTATTTAAGAAAAAAATATAAAAAAGATAAGAGAAAGAAACATGAATTGCCAGTTTTGCACATAATTTTAGCCGCGGATTTGCCCGAAATGGATTTGCACATGGAAAAATTATATAAATTGACAAAGAAATATTTTTAGTAAATAATTTTAGCCACGGATTTGCTCGAAATGGATTTGCACATGGAAAAATTATATAAATTGACAAATAAAAAATAAAAAAAGAAAAACAACTTATTTTAGTAAATAATTTTAGCCACGGATTTGCCCGAAATGGATTTGCACATGGCAAAATATTATAAATTAACAAAGGAATTTTTTAGTAAAGGAATTTTTTAGTAAATAATTTTGACCAAGGATTTGTCCGAAACGGATTTGCACAAGGAAGAATTATACAAATTAAGGAAGAAATTATTAGTAAAAAACTTTCTTGGCCACGGATTAACCTGAAATGGATTTGCACATGGGAAAATTTTATAAATTAACAAAGAAAATTTTTAGTAAATATATTTACAAAATATGCGATTAACTCAATGATTTTATATAGAATTTTATTACTTTAGTTGGGTATCTATTGTTTTTTATCAAATTTTGAAAGAGTTTATCGATTTGTTTTTTGGATAAATAAATATTACTACATATTCTTTTAATTCTATTAATTTCATTAAAAGTAGTATTTAAATAGATGCTCCGAGAAATATTAGAATTCCAAGTAATTAGTTTATTTATATTAAAATTAAAATCATTTCTTTTATCGTATAAATTAACAAAGCAGATATTTTCTTCTTTTATAATACCCAAATCCAAAAAATTGAAATTAATATTATCATCATGATTACGAAGCAAGATTAATTCCTCGGGGTAAATATCATTTAATAAAATAGTATAGCCTTGAAAATTAAAGATAATTAAGTCATCAATATATCTAAAAACAAATTTAATACTAAGAGTGTAATTTTTTTCATAATAATGCAAAAATAAGTTAGCTAAGAGAGATGAATAATTAGAACCTAAGATACTTATTGTTTTTCTTAATTTTTTTCTGGTTTTTTTGTATTTATTTATTTTGCTGTATATATATATATATATGGATATATATATATATATATGGTTAAGGTAATACCGAGAAGGTTAAATTTCAAAAACTTGTAGGAGTTAAGGAGTTAACTGTTAGACTTAATCAAGATATTTATTGTTTAATTATTTATAATATATCATTTTCGAAAGTCATAGCTGTTTTTTTAAATGATTTTTTATTAAAAAAGTTTGAAGCCCCCGGTTATATTCCACTAGTGAGTTAAAACTGGATACACTTATTAACTCAATGGGAAATTTAGAAATACTAGAATTTCAGTAAAGAAATAGCTGATAGTTTTATTTTATAATACAATTCAAGAAATTATGCCTGTAGATTTCATGTGATGTAGTCAAGTGATGTACACAAGGAGTGAGAGAAGACTAACTGACCCGGGGCCCGGAGCTACTGAGGGTCCGTCAAAAATTTCTTAGAAATAAATATTGTGCATATTAATTAATATTTTACAGAAGAGGAAGCAGAAAATTTCTTTTTATCTATATTAAATTTTATATAAAGGGTTTTCAAAAATTTCAAACTACTTTTAGGTCTTTCGAATCAAGTCCGCAATAAATTTTGCGGACTTGATTCGAATCCACGTTCGGCTAACCACCTGATCGGAACATCTGCTCCTGCACCCCAGAGCCCAAGATCAAGAAAACTGAGATGGGCACAGTAGGCCTTGACTCTCTATGGGCTGTCTCGCCACTGAGTTTAGTTTAGTTTAGTACATACCGTGAATTAATCAACAGCAGTACGCTTACATGGTAGGTCCATAATGAAAATCAGAGTTTGTTCGTTTTTTTAACGAAGTAGCAATACTAATTTTTAACTATATAAAAAAAACATAACTTAAAACATAAATGGCATATTAACATAATTTTTTCCTTAATTCGGTGTGATATATGATCATTCAAGTTTTGAACTGTATGAACTGGGAAGAATTTTTTCACTTAAAACATTTTCTTACAATTTATGGTATCAAGTTATTCTACCACATTGTCTAAAAAAAAAACTGAAAATACTTGGTCGGATTTTATTGGGCTGTGTCTAGACGTTATGTTAACACAGAAACTTCAAACATTAAAATAATCTTTAAAATCATAAAATAAAAAAGTTCCGAAATGTTTTTTTTTTTGTGAAAGAGAACTGGAAATCGTAAAACCTAGTCTTTTTCAATGGTGGCTCTTATTTTCCTTCTATTTTACAACAAAACAAACTGAAAAATAAATGTGCAAATGTTTTATTTTATGATATCTCCTTTTTTTTGACTGCGTCATGTACCAGGGGAATGCATTTTGGGAAATTCGTAGCTATTTACAATGACTAAAATTTATTGAAAATTTAATGTTTCAATATAAATTTATTATCATGTTTAAATAAAAATGCAATGTTTAGATAAAAATGCAATGTTTAGATAAAAATTTAATGATAAAGTAAAACACAATGTTTGAATATAATTTTCATATCAATATAAATACGCACTGTATTAATTCGAAACATTTAAAGAATAATTAGAGAATTCTTCATTAAATTTTTTTGAGTGATCATTTCGTAAAATACCATCTTTACCTGCTTAACCCCTTTTGCATCTAGTGTCCTTTTAAAGGGACAAACAAAAAAATCTGTAACTTAAGTTTTCATTATTAGGATTTATTTTTCAGAAGCAAAACAGTTTTACATTCTGTTAAGTATTAATATCATGAATATTTCTATTTGGATATGACTGACAAACACAGTGCCTTTTTTTTAAAGTTCTGTAAAAGAAAGAAATATCTTTGATATATAAACAAATTAGAACTATCACTTTTGTTGCATAAGTGCTTCTTTTGCATATTACTACTTTTTGTTAACTATTGGAAATTTCCCGTAAAAAATGGTTTTTAGAAATTTATATAATTGTTATTTGACTATATCCATTAATAACCATTATTATTTTGCCATAGTTACCATATTCAAATAACCATAAAAAAAGATGTTATTCAAATTGTTAACTGTTTAAAAAATCATGTTTTTGCAGTTTGATACAATACTTAACCGTATTACTAAATACTTATACAACTAAATTTTTATCAGCACTAACTAGACCCCATATGAAGTAAGTTAGTTATTTACAGCAGGGGCGATGGGCATACAGTGATCCGGTGGTTCGAATCCCAGCGTTGGCATCGCAAAATTGCTTATATACCCTCAATATATGAGCAGTTTCCAGTGACTTACACTCCCTAATTGAAGACCCTGTGCTACCAAATTTCGAAACTTTCATTTAAGCATAGATGGCAAAACCACAAAGCTGCTTAACACAGGATGTCTAGCATTTACCATCTCCCCCGATAGAGGGCACCAACATATAAACTAATCAAACCATATTCTATAGTTCATTTGATAAAGCACAACTCAACCACAACCTAACATTACTGTTTTCTTATCTATTGAAAAACCTGACATAAACAAACTCCAATGTTCAAATAATTTTATATTTACGGTTTTGAAATCATACCAGCAGTAAAAGGTTAAACGAAGTTTTGTATTCACGGTTTTTAACCATATCAGTTGTAGCGGTTTCAAACTGTAAACTTTATAGATAGACAGACAACTGCCAGTTATTTTACCGTAATTTTAGTAATCATTTTACAGTAATTTTAGTAATTAGTTATTTTACCGTAATTTTTGTAATTAGTACCGTAATTAACAGTATATCTAAGAATCAATTAATTAACACAAAAGATCTCAACATTTTGGGCTATGGGTTCACTTTTGAACACGCTTCTCTAATCAGACGTGGTCAATGCAAGTAATAAAATCGGAATTTAAAACCGAAGCGGGATAATAAATTAAAATATAGATAATTCCATACAAAAAATTAAAATTTACTACGCAAATCGTAATTTAGTATCACAACGCCTGACATAAAAGAATAAAGAATAGAAAAATTGTATTTGAGATAATCTATGATCTAAATGCGTATGGCATGGAATACCAGCCGCTTTCAGCTGAGCGAGAAGCCGTTTTCATGCTTTGCAGTTTTGTTCTTTTGTATAACGCATTAAAAGATGCGAATTTATCGAAAACTTTTACATTTGGTTCCAAAATTTAATAAATTAAAGTGAATATTATTATTGAAAAAAAAAGAAAGAAAAATAGAACTTCCTTGAAATTCTACGAAGGTTGAGAGCCACTAAGTTTAGAGTCTCGTCACAAGTTTTACTTTTATTGCCACACGTCAATTACTCAATTTATAATTAACTACTAAATACAATAAGAAAAGGAATAAGTTGGTATAAGAACACAATTATTGCCAAGGTTTAAACCTCTGATTGATAAAATGGTGCACTAATCTCTATAACATTCCATCATACAATGCAAATTGTTTTACAACTAGACAAAAAATATAAGTGAACACACAGATTTGATTTTATTTTTTAACCGTCGTTGAACAGCTGACCCAATTTTTGGGTTTACGACTCTGCTAATGTTTAACACCGTAGCCTTGTAATTTTGAACCCAATCCAGAAGACAAGGGAACTCCTGGATAAAGTATGGGAAGAAATTTACCTTCGTGGAGGACTTTTTGACGGAACTAACCCGCATTTGTGTTACATTAAGAGGAAGACCACGAGAACCTCCCAGAGTTAGCCTGAAGGCGAAGGGACTCTAACCCATCATCTGTCTACAACTGAGGATATTTCACGTCAGCAGAGTGATCGGTGCAAGCCGGATGCGAATTCGTATCAACCAGCAATCTCTGGATTCGAACCCGGTTCACCTCATTGGAAGGCTAACGCTCTATTCCCAGAGCCATAGCTGCTGTGAACTCACAGATTGTTCTGATATGACACATGAATTAAAAAAAAGAAATAATAATAATTAAAAAAAACTCAATTTTTTTTCTCCAGATTCCGCGTTTCGCCAAACCGTGATAATTGTCAAAAGTTTCAAACAAGGGCTCTAAGATTGCTTAATTACCAAAAATGAGACGTTTATTGCAAACAAAGTTTCAAACAAGGGCTCTAAGATTGCTCAATTACTAAAAATGAGACGTTTATGTGAGTGTTAGTGTATGAGAGTGATTATATTCGATAAACTATCTACGAATCTTTAAGTATGAAACTGTAGTCTTTAATGAACTGAGAATACAGTAGAACCTGTTTTTGTGCGGTGGATAGGGACCGCATAAAAAAAGTCGAAATTAGAAAATACATCAATGATTTATGGAATAGATGAGAAAAGCTTTCAATTAAATGAAATAATTAAATTAGACCTAAAGAAATTGTAAAAAATATTTAATTCTTAATTGTACATATACATGGAGAAGTTTTCAAACTATACATTAAATAGTGGAATTGTCTGTCTTTTTACTTTCTTTTGGCTATAATTATTCATTTTAAGGGAGTACTTATGTCTAAAAATAAAATAAAAATCATAAAAACTACATAAAATTAGAAACAAAAGTAACTAATTTATTTATCTTTAATCTCACTATAAAATGAATCCTTAATCACGTGAATCGTGTATAAAACTCTAAATACGAAGCGCATACTGTTCGCGCGTCGAGCGACAATATGTACGTAACTGACTCTGCCTTGTCAGGAGATTGTTTAAAATAAATGAACAGAGCATTGCAAAGTCCTGATACATCGTTGTCAAGGAGGCCACGTAATCAGAGTTCGTCCAAAACATGCATATGTACGTTGATAGGAAACATTAAACTGGTGCTAACGCCGCTAAGATTCATATACCGCATAAAAAAATCGCACAAAAACAAAATCGCATAAAAAAAGACCGCACAAAAACAGGTTTTACTGTAATGTGTTAAGGAAATAAATTTATACACATTGAAACACATTTTTAAACCAATTATGTTTTTTTTAACTTATTAATATTCATACCATTAAATTAAGGTATTACGTAAATCAACAATTAGTGTCTAACTAAGTTACAAAGTTATTGTCTCTACCAATGCAAAAATGTTTTGTTGTATTTTACCTCAGAGATTGCATAGATTAATTTATAGGAAAAATACTTAATTTTGATGGTATTTTCTCAACATTTCCCATAAACTTAAATTTATGAGTCCGTTAAATAAGTACCTAAAGTCAGAAATAATCTGAAGGCCTATTAATGTAATTTGTTAGCACAAAGTAAATCCTCGAAGTTTTGCAAACCAGAGTTAAAGGCTACAAAATGTTAGGAAATTTATACTTAGAGACAGCTTTTATTGACCCAGAGAATGCGACAAACTTAATTTAAAACCGAAATTTAGCCTCTGGTGTTTTTTTACTGTATTTCATTTTCAATGATAATTTTCGCTTTCTTTGCTTAAGTTTAACATCGAGTTTCAAATGAAATCGAAGAAAGATAAATTACTCTGTGTGCTTTTATTATCGATAGCAACGCCCCCCCCCCCTTCCCATTCACTTAATAACCATTCATTTTTTGAAAATAAGCAAATCAAAATTAAGAAGTATAAGTAAAATTCATAATAATTTATCATTCTAGCACAGATTTATTTCCCGATTCTATTGAAATAAATTTCAAATCTAATCACTTCGCTCAGTAATCACTGTTACTTCATCCAAAAACAATTTATTTCTTTATTTATTACTTTATTTTCAGATGCTGTAATCTGTCACAATTAATGAAAATATAATATAAAATATATATATATAACTTATCAAAAAATAAATGTAACTTATTTATCGTTAATAATTATAACACTAAAAGGACTTATATCACTTGACATGATTTTCATTAAATTTATCGTTAAAAATTTATTCTATTGATTTGCTATTAAAATAAATTAAAAAGAACACTACTTTTATTTTCAAGTCTTTATTTTCGAATTAGTTTCTCACTTTCAGCATAATTTTTAATATACTCTCTGTGTTCCTTCTGTATAAAAATATTCAAAAAATAGCTGAAATAACAAAATAAGTTCAATTTAAATCGCATAATAATTAAAAATAGCTGAAGATGACTTATATCTTTCTGTAATCAAAACAGAACAGAACGAAAATAAGAGTTAAGTAATTAATTTGCAGGTAAGTACTATTGTGATTTTTACTGTCTCCTTAAAATTATGAATTATGACGTCATTAGAACTTACACGATATTAGCTCAATATCATAAAATAATTGCTGAAATGTAAGAGCAAGTTTAGAAAGTAATCATAAAATAATTTGAAATAAAAAAGATAAACTTATCTTAAGGTAAACAAAACTGCATGGTAAAAATTAGAATTTGAGCTGACAGTTTTAATCAGTTTAAAATAAGGATGAAAAACAGAGGAAAACTGTTTTGAGAAAAACAGCTTTAAGCCTTCACATATATGGAAAAAGTCTGTAAATATAAAGGGCGATTTTTGCAGAGCACGGGTAACGAGAACTAAGAACAGAAAAAAATCTGCATTTAGCTTTAAACAATTTTTTTATGTGAATAACATGCTTTTTTTCTGTGGAATTTATAACTCTTTTTTACAGAGTTCTATTTTCACATTTGCCCGATGAACACAATAGCTTTCGAAAAGCACATTAATAGAAAAATATATATTGTAAAAATTATAAATTTTGAAGCACATGCTACTTTAAAATTTTAGGAGGGGCAAAAGTTAGTTTCATGTTGTCAGTTTTTAAATTTTTTTTCTTATCGATACTGGTGAAATTCTAGAAGATACTGACAAACTTAAGACTTTTACGTACATATTTAATAGTATATGTTCGTATATTAATCATATCATATATGAATCATATATTAATCATATATGTGCACGTAAAACACATAGTTTTGTCAGTATCTTCTAGAATCAATCAAATGGTGAACGGTATCTAGATTTTATTAGTTTGAAAATCAAAAATATTTGTTCTCAAACATATATTTGTGGAGATTCGAATCCGTAGACGTATCGCTTTCCGTTTCCATCTGCCCCCCCCCCCCTCATCCAGACTGCTTCCATTAAACCATTTTGGATTTCCGAAGTTCGTAAGCCGTTGCAAGTACCTAGGAATTCATCTAAATTAAAGGGAGTTATGCAAAATATTTCGTGAGCCTATAAGGAACATACCAATCTCGGAAGATTTGCACTCATCATCACATGACTAGCATGCTACTTTGGGCTTTAGCAGCTGCTTAATTGTACGGACTGTATTTATTCTGTTCATTTAATGAATGTTTTCAGATTAACGTTATTTATTTAGACATATTAATTAATTAACATTTTATAAGTCATCATGATTGAACTTTCACATCTCATATTATTCAAAACCTACAACAATATCGGATAGCTAAGTTGCGTCAATTCGGAAAATTGCCTCAGGCATTTCGACAAAGACTTGAGAGCGCATGTGTCAACGCCCAATTCAAACGTCACGCATGCCATACTGTGACATGCGTGACGCTGGTTGCTTAAAGAGCATTTTAATTTTATGCAAAGTTAAAATTTACTCTTTGTATGTTAACTTAAAGTTAAATCACTCGTGATATAATAAATTTATTATAACTTTCTCTTCTAAAATTATAGTATTTTAGAATATATATATAGTTCCAGTGCTTTTACCATAAAATCCACTTTCACCGTTAAACTTTACGCAACAAAATATCTGATATACTGATAATTTACTGTGAAAATTTTTTTTACGGCAAAATGGATTTTATGGATGATGCATTCAGGGTGCAAGTACTTTTTTGCAGTGTACTTAACCTGATTCTTTTTGCTGTGGCCAAAATTTTATCATTTTAATGCCATTACGAAAGTTGCCCATTGACCTTGTTTCTTCTATTTTTATTCACCTAATATTTTATTAATAGACTTATTAAAAGATCTGTTTGATGGATATCAAGGCATCTTTACATCTTTAAAGTTTCTCGCTCTTTTTGAATTCGCTCATTGAATTTTTTTTTTTTTTTTTTTTTTTTGCCCCATGGCATTTTCCTTCTGGATTTGTCCATACTTTTAGAATAGTTTAAAAAATGAGTTTGATTTTTTTTCAAAAATTTCTCAAGTGCACAAGAAGGTCTTCCATAATATTAGCAGCATTATTGTTAAAATTATTGTTAATATGTTATTGATAATACATAATGCTAAAAAACGTCTTTTCTTAATAACATTTCAAATTATTGTAATCCATTTAGTACTTATGCATTAATGTGTTATCCTATATTTCAACTTAAATAGATTTTTAAACTAACTCCAAGAGCAAACAAGCATTTAATTTATTAATAATAATTTTCAATACGAATTTAACGGAATTTAGCAAAATTTTAATATACTTTCATCAAAACAAAAGTTTACATTCCGGCTATTGATTTAGTTTTAAATATCATTTATATGAAAAAATACGATTAAACTCAAAGCATCTTTATAGAAATTGCTTCACATTATTTTTCTCTTCTGCTATTAAGAATATCCGATTTATCTGCATTTCGTCTATACTATACAATGAAAGGATATATTTCCCCATTCAAGATAACCTGTCGGCATCGTTCACGCACTGCTTATAATCAATGTTCTTTACGTACCTCATTTTTTAAATCATTTTTTTAAGTGTTATAAAAATATAAGTAAGTGCTAATAATGTGAGATAAAAATGTCATAAAGTTCACTTTTATTTATTTATTTATTTATTTATTTTTTTACATACCGAAATCTTACGCAGAATAAACGTGGTATAAGGTTCTTTTTTATTTATACATTTTTTAAAGAAAAAAAAGGGTTAGATAAGAAATTAAAAATCAAAAGATATTATTTTATATCAAATGTTTGTAATTGTTTTGCAGCAATAATTTTATCGTGGAAACCAGTTTAAACCTTTGTCGGATAAGAAAGTGATAGCCCTAAATTTTCGAGAGAAAAAAAAAGTTATGAGATTTTTTTTCATCATGTACACTTCGAAAATTTCGAAATTTAATTTATCTTCTTATTTTAACTTTTTTTAATAAATGTTAATGAACCCTTCAGTTTATGAGAAAAATCTATGAAATTTTAGTAGTTTATTTTATAGGTAAAACTAACTGTTTTTACTTTGAAGTTGATAGATTTCACTCAGCTAGTTTCATCTGACATAATATTCAGATCAAACTAGTTAAGACCTAACCATTTACGAGTATGACCTGACTTGTTAACATTTATCGATGATTTAAAAAGTGTTAATACATCGTAGCAGAATTGAATCCTTTGTGGTTAAGGAAATGTTAAACGTAAATTTTCTTGAAAAAAATAATTATAAGAATTGTGGTCATCATATGCACGTCAGAAAACTGGACTCCATTTTACCTTTTTATATTGAAATAAAAGTTTTAAAAAAACATTCAGTTTATTAGGAATCCTTTTAAATTTCAGTTGTTTACTCTATAGTCCAAACTAACTGTTTTTACTCTGAAATCGATACGTTTCTCTTAGCAAGTTTAACATGATTGGAATTATCATTTATTAATGCTCTTTAAGAGTTTAAAACGTTTTTCGCAAATGATAATATTACAAGTTTAGGTTAATTTTGCAAATTAAGAGACGAAATAATTGGTATTAGAACACTTTCAACTAATACATACTGTTAGAATTTGCATTCTAAAATTATGGAAAAATAATCAGCAGCAATCTGTACATCCAATTAATTGTAATGTTTACGATGAAGAATATTTTTTTACTTTTACGATTTTTAAACTGTTTACAAGTAATATGGTTAAAAAAAACATAAATGCAAACCTATACGGTTTTTTAACTATTTACAATTAGCATGGTTTCAACACCGTAAAAAAACCTTGACGGGGAATTTTATTTTATTTTATAACCGTCGTTGAACAGCCGACACAATTTCATGGGTTTACGACTACTAATGTTCAACTCCGTAGCCTTCTAATTTTGAACCAATCCAGAAGACAAGGAAACTCCTGGATCAGTACCCCCAGAGGTATTGATTTGTTATGGGAACATGGAGGACTTTGAGACTCGACAGATTTAACGTGCATCAGTCACCATTTACTTCACGGGGTCTTCGGTCGGCGAGGATCGAACCCACGACCTCTTGGATATGGGCCCAGCGCCCTACCGACCAGGCTATCCCGGCCTCTTGACGGGGAATTGGCGATAGATGGTAGTAGTACGAGTAGATGGTGCTGCCATCTACTCGTATCCGTACATGAGAGTATCGTAATCTAACAGCTCATCGCCGGAAATTAGGAACGCTGGAAACTCTTCTTGCGTTAAAGGAAAGGCTGGCAACGCTGATACTCGACCTCCCGTTCTGTCGATCATGATTTTGAAAGATTTTCCTGCTTGGCAATAATATTTAGTACCCATCTGCAGGGAGCTAAGTGACATCATTAGGTAGGCCTAGTTGGTGAGATAAAATTCTGCTTGTTTAACAGTATTAGATGAAAAGAGTAATTAAACTGTTTTTCTCGGAAATAACAGTTTGAATACAATTTTATTTATAGTTATTTGACTATTTTGTTTGAATATGATAAAATAACAATCAACTAAATTGTTATTTAACTATTTTTCCCAGACATTTCTAACAGTGAAACATGTATGATAAAGCTCGCAATTGCTAGAGAACATAGAATATAACAACTATTCGTATAACTGAAAATAACATAACTGAAAAGAACAGAATAACTATTAGTATTGCAAAGAACATAATAACTACTGCTATAATAAGTATGATCAGATCTTCACGTACAAGACTCAATCTTATTAGTTTAAAGAAGTGACCTCAAATGTGGTAATTAATTAGTGCAGGTGATGTTTTAAGCTACAGAATTAGACACAAAAATGTATTTTCTCCAAATGAACAAACCTTCTTTTCGACAGATTTGGATTCCTGATCTTCAAGATATCAAGACGGTGTAGCCATTTTCTAAAAAAATATGATAGTTTGGTCAGGAGAGTGATGGAAAGTTTGAGCCCTTTCATGTTAATTCTAGTCTTTATGGATTTCACCTTATTTTGAAAAGTTTTAATCGAATGAAATTTTTTTTTCCATACAATTATAAAATTCATCCAAAGATAATACTATGCAAAAAATTATTTTTAATATTTTAAATATTTTACTACTATTTTATGTAATAACAGTCGAATTTTTTTTTATTGTTTGGTATAAAAACTTTTACATTATTTCAAAGAATATTATTTTATATCGCAAAATACAACTTTGAATGAAATTGGTCAAATATTACTTGATAAATCAAATTCATCTGATATCTGAAACTGACAAATGATGATAAAAAATGAATAAATAAATTGAAATTTCTAATAAGTTTACAATTTCAAGCTTTGTTTGTAATTTAACTTCAATTTTATATGTTTTTGCTTTTTAATTATCTATTTTTCCATTTTCCATTTTTACCCTTGCAGTTAAAGAATAAGACTTTTTTGTAAAATTATAGACAAATCACCAAACTTTTATTATAGTATCTCTACATTACTGTTAAAAAAATTAATTTAAGAAAATATTAAAATTAAAAAATATTAAATAAAATTAAAAAAACTAAAATAATTGTGTGAATGTAAAACTCATTATAAATATAAACAAATTTATTTGTAAAACTTCTATAATCATGTTATCCAGAGTTCTAAAGTAAATACAATAGTGAATTCCTTTCTTTAATTATTGACTTATTTTACTAAATGAACAAAGCAAATTAATATTTCCGTAACTCTGATATTTTACACTTAAATTATTTGAAAAAAATTTTCACATCATTCGGACAATTAATCCAGTGAATAAGACTTTCAATTCCGATTATTGTATTTTTTAAAATAAAACAGAACAAGTATAATAAAATATTACTTGTTATGGGTAAACATGACAACCGGAAAAGTTAGTTAGATAATGCATCACCGCACGAAATTCAAAATCTATTTTAGCTCTCTTTATTTTTAAGCAACGGAAATAATTAAAACTATTGCTTCAATGGACACACACAAATTCGTAACTAACATTTTTATGTTAAAACTTTCCGTGAAAAATTTACGCTTAAGGCGATAGTTGGACAGGAAGATTTGCTTTATGGCTGAACAAACTAATAGGCATATTTGTTTCGCGTTCGCAAAGTAAAACTTATTCACCCAAATACGTAAACTAGGAACGTTATTAAATGTTAAAGAAGAATCTAACAACAGCTCTTCTGATTTAGTTGAAATCAGTCGAATGTTTCCTTTGTTTAATAATTGCATTAGCTTTCATTTTTAATCTTCACTTTTGTTAAATTCAATTAAATATATTTAGAAAACTTGTTGATTCATGGAAGCATAAATAATAAAAAAATACTTAGTGTTAACATTGATAAACTTTAAAAACGCTTAAGTAAAATTCTTTTAAAATAATATTAAAGTAGTTCTTTTGAAAGATTTTTCTTTAGTTTAGATCGTGTTTAACGAAGTGGATAGATGCTAAGTGTAAATTGAAGTAAAAATTTTCCCAAACTAATTAACGGTAAAAAAATTGCGGATACAATTACGGTATAAAGTATCGGCACTTTGGATGCATCATCTGTAAAATCCATTTAACGGTAAAAACCTATTTCGAAGCTATTAGTAGAATAAGCGTTGAACAAAATTAATTCTAATTAAATTAACTTTCTTCCACGTTTTTGTTTTTGATACCACTTTCCAAGTAGCCAGCAAGCCTGCTTGGTGTAATCAAGCGAATTTTAGGCAGAGGGTGAGTTTCTTGCGTTTTAGTGGCACCAATTATTACCAAGAATACTTCTTCAGTCACACCCATATGTCACAGTCAGTTTTAAAGGGCGGACCCACTCATTGATCCACAGATATTAATTTTGATCTTAGTCAGAGAACGATCAATCCCCAATTCAATACCCTCAAGAAAATTGATTTGCCATGGAAATTCGGAGGACTTTGTGACCCGACAGATTTAAAGCGTAGCGGTCACCATTTACTACATGGGGAGTCTTCACCCGGTGGGGATCGAACTCACGACCTCTTGTACTAGGACCTAACTCGCTACCAACCAAGCTATACCAACCCAACTTTCTTCCCTTAAAATCTCAAACAAGATTGCACTTAGTCCCACCCATTATTTTACTCTAATTAACTTTTATATAATATATTATTTAATGCGATATAATATATTATGACATCAACGATGACTGGGTATAGATAGAAAATGAATTTTTCAATGAAGTGAGATGAATTTTATTGTTGCCTTCCAACCTAGAAAATAACATTTTCTGATAGTTGCATGATTTTACAAACGATAAATTAATGTTATCCCTAAAATTGATAAGTTACATAATTAAGTATAAAATTTATTACATTTTTCATTTGAAGGATAACCATTAAAAAATTTCAAATTAAAAATTTGTACTTATGAAAGATGTTAACAATCAGATATCTGCAAGTGACGTAGTATGTCCATATCTATTCTGATTGGCTGTTTAAAAGTTACATTTGTTTATGTTATCAACTGTTCTTCATGCATTGAATTTTAGAAATAATTTCAAATCAGTCTGACAGTCTTTAAATAAAAAATAAAAAAACACCATAAGTATAAGTTTCATACATTGCCGCGTAGTAGGCAGCAGAATTATTAAAATTATTTCCATCTTTGTCTTGAGATAGGAGAGGAAACTCATCCCAATGCTCCAGTATATGCTGTTCTACTTCCTCACTCACTTCTAGAGCCATAACTTGAGTATCGTATAAGATACTGCTATAATATATACTATTATACTATTGCACGTAATAGACAAGGTCTGCCACAAATATTTGGTACGATAGTACGTGACACCAAATTACTGTTTATGTTTAAAATTTCTACAATCATTTTAGAAAGAATCAAAAATGAAACTAAATAATTACTTTATAACGAAGTTTTTATTTCGAAAAAAATATTTCTAAATAAATAATTAACGTATAACTAATTTTTGAAGTTATTATTTAAGACAGATTAACAAAATGAATAATAACTATAGTGTTGCCAATGCATAGTGAGATACTTATCTTGCCACATAATAAGAATATGTATAGAAAAGAAACTGATTCTGCTATTTTTTTAAGAAATCTATAAGCATCAACTAATTTAAAAATGTTCGAGATTTTGTAAGGCTACATGGGGAATTACATTCTGTTTATAAAACAATGGTTAACTCTTAACAGAGTATCATTATAAGTCTTCTCTGTTTAGCAAAACATCGTGCCATAAACATCGTGCCATTATAATAATAAAATTTCATAATAATATAATAAAATTTCACAAATAAACATCGTGCCATAAAAAAAAACGATTTATTTAAAACTTAAAGTACTTTGAACAATAAGTTTGTTCAAAATACTAACATTTTTATTTAACAAGGCGACAAGTTTTGGGAAAATCAAGAAATATGAGTTAAAATTTACTTTTTTGTACGTGCTTTCATGTTTGATTTTACATAAAATTTTCCCACTATGTGAACAAATGATCAACTGCTTTATTACGTTCATAGAATTGATGAAATACATGACAACTGAAAATTAAAGTTTTTTCCATGCTATTGACTACGAGAAAAAGGAAGATCAAATACAAACAAGAAATAGAATAAATTAGTTTGCCACTTCCTATGCAGTTGTTACTATAAATAGAAATTCCTTGTGGGAGAAATCGAATGTCCTTCTTCGAGAAGTTTATTTCGATTTCTATTGATGTATCCGTAGTGTATCTAGATTGCTGAATTTATTACGCAAAAAGAGAGTAATGATACGTGAACTGTCACACGCAGGCAAGAATGGGAGAAAAGAAAGCAGTTTAATTTTAACCTTAACTTCTAACAGCAGTTTAATTTTAACTAACTTCTCCCTAAATTATAAAATAACGTAATCAGTTGACGTTGCGAAGTTTATAAAGGAAATATTTCGAAATATTTTATTGAACTGCAATCTATATTTAGTTAAATTTAAAAAAAAAAAAAAAAAAAATTCACTTAATCTACTTTCAATCAACTTTAAGATATATATATATATATATATATATATATATATATATATATATATATATATATATATATATATATATATATATATATATATATATATATATATATATATATATATACTAGGAGGCTTCGCCACCTGCTCGCTAGCGCTCGTCAATCCCCGGAACTGCTTTCGCAGTTCATTTCGGATTGCTTCGCAATCCAATGCTCGCTTTGCTCGCTCATTGGATACGTTCTTAACGTCTAGCTTTTGTATACTTTTTTGAATACTGAAGAAAATTCTAAACCTGTACATTTCAATATTAATTTGAAATTTCAATTGTTAATTTGGGCATTTGGTGATACAACACTTATAGAACTGAAGGATTTGTTACGTCAAGAGCTCAGGTATCATTAACTTTCAAAAAATTCTATGGCTGGCAGCAGCATTTTTATTTTTTAAGTTGTTTATTTTTAATTCTTTTAGAATTCATTACTTTTTTAGCGAAATGTTTTTTAACCAAACAAAATTATTTGCCGACTGTTTTCCCTATAAATGAAGAAAATAAAGTAAATATTTAAGTGTCGTGAAAAGAATCTTATTTAGTTGTACAAAGTACTTCAGCCAAAATTTGGGAGCCACGTAAGAGAATTATATATATCTCAGCCCCTCTCCAGCTGGAGGGGGAGAGACACATATTCCGTCAAATCGGACGGAGTTTATTTAGAAAACATAAAACACAAAAAGCCAATAATCGATTACAATAGCGATTTTTCGCACAGTGAACAGTTTGAATACTATCGTCTTTAAGGTTATTTGACTATTCTGATTTTACATGGTAAAGTAATGATTAAATAAATTGTTATTTAACATTTTTTTTTTAAGTCATTTCTGATAGTATGGGAATTTTGATTTTCCATTTTCGTTGCAATCAAGGAACATTATGTACGAAAGTAAAATTAACAAATTATTGTATTTAAAATAAAGACCTCTTTGAACGTTAGTTATACTCATGTTTGAACGTTTGTTAATTTCTTATAAGACGAAACTAATTGTAAATCTCCTTGTTAATTTTCTGCATTTTATTAAAACTTGATATGTTTAATACATATATAATCATATAATGATTTGTTGAAACAATCTTTTAACGCCAATTTTCATTATTTATTTTATATCTTACTGCATATTGGAAATAACACTATCAGCATAACCAAACTATAAAATATTTACTTTTCTTGTTGATGGATTCTAAAAAATATAAGTTGTTATCAAGTTTTTGTTCTTTATACTGTTGACAGTAATTATAGTTGTAAAAAACTAAATATTTGATCAAAGGCGTGAAGAGGTTAAATGCATACGTTTGAATAGATTATAACCTTTTTTAAGCTTTAAACCTAAAATTTGGAAATGGCAAATTTTTATCTTCCAGTTTTAAGTGATAAAGAAACTATTAACGGATTCTACTTTCGACTGAATTAATTAATTGATAATAGTAAATTTTTCAATTCAAAAACTTATTGTGTAAATACTCACTGTATAAAAATATTACTCGCGTCAATAATGTTTGAACTTGGTACACATTAAATGCTTGTAATATATGTTGCAAGCTGGCATAAATAATATAATATAGCCTCTAAATTAAAATCGACTAATACATATTTCTCCAAGTCCTTAATAAAAAAATGGGTTTCTTAAAATTCTTTTCAAGATAAGAAAGTATTGATTCAC
Organism: Parasteatoda lunata; assembly: GCA_949128135.1. Lineage (NCBI taxonomy): Eukaryota > Metazoa > Arthropoda > Arachnida > Araneae > Theridiidae > Parasteatoda > Parasteatoda lunata. The sequence continues at coordinate 63,114,707 of OX421977.1, forward strand.
ATGACGTGCTCGTATAATATGTACTGAAAAACCGATACTTTCAATTAAAAGAATTTTATAAAAACGACGGTAAAATTCGCAGAAATGTCGAAACTTATAAACTTTTTCTATACTTTTATTAATTTTTAAAGGATATCTCACTTCTTGATTTATTAAGCAGTAAAATTTTTTTTAACATTCTTTATCCGACATATTTCTCAATAATCAAGTTTCCTTTTACCCTAGCAGTTATTTAATATTTAAGACCATTTATTTCAATTTCTCTTCAATTCAAAGTTGAAAACTGTTTTATTTTTATCATAAAAGATTCGACTGCTGCTAAATGACTCGAACATATGCTTTTAATTTCATGTTAGAAAAGATTCTAAAAATTCAAGATCGATTTTTATCACGATATACTCTCATGTAAAACTCATTACAAGGAAATATTTGAAGTAAAAGCTATATATATCTTCTTCTTCTTAGGATCGCATTCTTTTCTAAATTTGCGTGACATTTTGATTAAGGAAATCTTAGAAACCTTATGAATCATTTTTCTTCGAACTTAACTTTATGTTTGCTTTTCTTTCAAATCCTTTTTATTTAAACAAAACCGCCTGTTCAGTTATTTCAGAGATTTTTAGGCTTCATACCAATAAATAAAATAAGTGCGATTATTAGGGCAGTATCTTTTAAAAAAGTTTAAAATTGCTTAAGACTGCAATAGCAAAAATTTAAGTCTGTCTAACTATCCGATAAAAAGTCAAAAATTTTGTTTTCGTCCTTACATGGCGAAAAATAATTCTGTTGAAATTACCATAGGGGAGATTGGGGTCAATTGTAATATTTTTTACTTAACTATTTTTAACTAACAAAAAATTCGATATATTATTAGTATTAATTGACAGACGAGTAAAGTAGACTATCCTCTACTAGAAAAAAAAATAAATACCTTATTTTAAATGTTATTATATTAGTTATTAACAATTTTTAACAGTCGTGCACTTGTTACAATTGTCCCCACTTACGGGGTCAATTGTAACAGTTCATAAATTCAACTGAAACATAGTTAATTATACATATTATCATAGTTGTGATATATTTTTTAATTGATCAAAATAGTAGTGATATTTTAGGAGTAAAAATAATAGTGAGCAGAGACCTAAAGGGTTAAACTTTTAACTTTAAGGGGTTAAAAATTTTAGGTGTGAAAGGTGACAAATAAAATAATGCACATGCAACATAATATAAATGATATAGGAAATTATTGGTGGTTCTTAAAGAGTTAAGTAATGGTTTTTAAACATAAGATTATTTATTTTCAGCTGTTACATTCGTCCCTTTACTTATTGTTACAATCGTCCCCAAGATGCCATTTCAGCTTCATTTGTTAAAAACAATGCTAGTTAATTAACAAAACTAATCTTTTTTTTTAAATGTTAATTAAGGTGTCCACTTACATATTCGGTTAATAATTTTTATTTGTTTAAACAAAATTACTTTGTTACAATATAATATTCCAATACCAAAAAAAGTACTTACGTAGCGTGAAAATATCTTTTGTGATGTAACTTTTTCCAAAGTACATAAAAATGGTTGCCAGCAGGGGTGTCATGTAGATTTATTAAATACACCTTACCTAATACACCTAGGAACCGAATCTGGAACCCGACACTCGAAATTTTTGCTCTGTTACAATCGTACCCTGTTACAATTGACCCCGCTCTCCCCTACTGTATGATAATGTCATTTTTGATAATAAAAAACAAACAAACAACAGAATTCTAGAGATAAAATCAAAATATGCGTTTTTTAACCATTTTCTTACGGCTCTTGCCTGGTGAAGCCTGTCATTCTTGTCTACTATCACCCATAAGCAAAAGATTAAACCATTCATTTGGTAATTTTCCTGTTTATACGGTAACGGTTTACCGGAATTTTTTTTTCTTGTAGAATTATAATTCTTATTAATACATATTTAGTAAAAAATATAAACCTGGAGAGTGAATTTAACCGAAAAGAGGGTATTTATATCCCGCTCTAAAGTATGAAAAAATACTAAATTTTACAATATTTACTATCACATATTGAAAAAGCATATTTTATTGTTAATTTTACCAAAATCATTACTAAAGCGGTTTTTCTGTATTTTCATCAAGAGGATTTTCTGTATTTTTGAAAATTATCGAGCTCTTTGGTGTTTCCATAGAGCCTGAAACACAGTAATTTTTACCATATTGTGATTGAACATATTTTTTTCTCTATAGTGATTTGATCTTTCACTGCTATTCATTTCTATTTCATTTCAAAATTGAACAATTTTCGTTAAAATTCTTCTGATATTTTATACGCAACTGTTATTATAAATAGTAATTATTCAAATACATATTTTTTTCTTAAAACAATTAAGCTCAGTTTATGTATTCAAATTTATTTATAAAAAGAATTTTCACGACACTCAATTTTTTAAAAACAATATTTGTATATATATATTTCGCACTATAAGCTCTTATAAAATATAAATAAGCAAAAGTTCAATTTTTGGAAAAGTTCATAGTGTTGTTCTGTTAAACTATAAAAATTTAATGCTTTAAGAAAGATATTAAATTCAGTTTTTGTAATAAAAAAGTACTCGTTCTGAGAAAAAGTTATAAAGCACTTCAATAAATTATTAATTCATTTACGTAATAGAAATTTATATTGCTCTTTAGAGAAAGCAAGATTTTTTTAAATACAAAACTATAAATTTGTTTTGGCATAAATTGCTTTAATCTTATCAAATGCACAGAAAAGCAATTTGTTTTATTAAAAACTGTCATTTTTCATACTCTTTAGCTCATAGACGTTTTTGTTCAAAAAACTTCATCTAGAATATTAGTTCATTTTTTTATGATGGACTAGAAATGTTTATTCGACATTTTTGATTATATTCATTTTTTTCAGAAAGTGCAAATAATTCATAAAATCTTTTAAACCCATTTGAACTAACCTATTTTGAAATTTTTTTGCGAGTTATTGCTTTGACACAAAAATTTAAAATAGGAACACATTCAAAATTATTATTAAAATATTAGCTGCCGTAATAATACATTAATATTAAAATAAAATTGCTACAATATACATATTAATGATTGTTGATAAAAATTTTTAAATATTGTGTTGAGCTAAATTATCATGCTGTAAAACATTCCGCATCAAAATACGATAAAAGTAGTACGGTAAAGCACTTAGAGTGGAAGTACTTATCACAGTTAAATTCATTTTTACTGGTACATGTTGTGGAAGTAAAAATCTAATGTACCGTAATTTTTGCAAAAGTAATTACCTTAAAATCTTTAAATCTAATTAAATAAATATTACAGTAAAATTCACGGCATAATACAGGTATTTTACGTTAAAAATAGATTTTACAGTAAAGCGCATTAAAGAAAACTCTAAGTGCCAGTACTTTGTACTGCTATTTGATCTGGAATTTTTTACAGTGTAGATAAAAATTATTACTTTATTTTCATTTATTTAAAATCCCGTGATGAGAATGGTTAATATTTTCATGTATTTCAAACAACAAAATTACATCAATAAGTTCAAAGATTTCTTTCTTTAAATAAAAAATAAAGTCTGAAGATTGAATCATACGGGACTATGCAAAAATTACGTTTCAGAAAAAATATATATATTTTGCACAAAAGCATGTCATTAAAAAAATGAAAGTTACCACACTCAACTCAATTTCGACTGTTATTTCTAATTATATTTCTATTTATTATTGATTTTAACTCTAACTTTATTACTTTTAATTTTATCTCATCATATTGATTTTATCTCATCATATTGGACTCGGTTTAAAATAATCGTTCTAATTTTAATTCATTTCGATTAAAATAATCAATCATATTGAACTCTGTTAGATAAAATTCTGTGATTACCTCCTCAAACTAACTTAGAACTCTCTTTAAAATCAGTTTGAGGAGGTAATTTAAAAACGATATGATAAAATTCAAGTAAAACCTAGGAAAGGGATAAAGCAGCATAAGCTGGAAATTTGTCTTCAAATATATTTAATACAAAATAAAGAATTAAACTAAAATTGAAGTAAATTGAAATAGAAAAGTAAATTCAAATAAAGAAGAAAACTGAAATAGAACGGTAAAATAAAATAGAGAAGAAATAAATTGAAGTAGAAAAGTAAATTGAAGTTGATAAATGAATTGAAAGAGAAAAGTAAATTGAAATAGAGAAGTAAATCGAAGGAAAAAAGTAAATTGAAATAGAAAAGTAAGTTGAAGTAGAAAAAAAAAATTGAAATAGAAAAATAAACTGAAATAGAAAAATAAATTGGAATAAAATATTAAATGGAAAAAGAAAAGTAAATTGACACAGAAAAGTCAATTGAAAGAGAAAAGTAAATTGGATTCGAAAGGTAAATTGAAATAAAAAATTAAATTGAAGTAGAAAAGTAAAAGGAATTAGAAAAGTAAATTTCAATGGAAAAATAAATTTTAATAGTAAAGTCAATTTTAATAGTAAAGTCAATTTTAATCGAAAAGTAAATTGAAATAGAAAAGTGAAGTGAAATCGAACAAAATATAAATGCAATGCAAGGCTTCTTCTTTGGATATTCTGAATGCTTTCATACTAGGAATTTTCTGTGAAAAATTGCAGATATTTTTTTTTTTTTTGTAAATAACTTATTTACAGAAACGCGCTCCAACAAGAATGCATGCAAGGTGTGTTTTAAAAAAGCTCTGCATTTCTTTCATGTTCCTTTTCTATTTCAATTGAAATATAATTCGCAATTTTTTATGGATTCTAATTTTATTATTCAAAACAAATTTATTTCTTCTATTTTTGTTATATTAGGATAATTTATTTCTAATAATTCTTGCCATGAAGTTCTAAAAGCTTTATTACACAGTTCATATATTAGGTGTATATTTTAGTATAATAGGAATCTCTTATTGCAATCAAAATGGTACCTATTTACATAAATATTTAAGCATTATATATATCAATAAAAGTAAGGCATTTTTTTAGCGGTCTACACGGATAAATATAATTTATTTTGCTAAGCAATTTAGTGCCGTATGCAAGTACTAAAATATTGTGGCTTCGATAATTCTTCTTTTGCATAAATAGCCACCAAACCTCTTTTTTTTAAAGAAAATGGTGTAAAGCTATTCATTTTTTGACTAGTCTTTCTTCTTTTTTTTTTATTCGGAGTAATATTATGTTACATTCTTTAGAGACATTTTATCTAAAATAAAAAAAAATAAAAAATCCGTTTAAATCCCAAGAGTGTGTAGAACCCTTTTTCTAGAAATAGAGTTTAAATAGCTTTTTGTGAAACTCCCACAATCTTGAAATATTGAGAGACGTAAGATAAATTAAAGAAATTGCTTTTATCTTGGAAACTAAAAAAATTTTCAGGATTTAGAAGATTGTTGTATTTTTATGCTCTAAAAATCTTAAATAGCAATTACATTTGCAGACATGTAACACCATTTACTACGGTTTAAATCCCTAATAAAAAATATATAAATATAAGATTTTGTTTGTAAAAAATAGTTTTAAAAGACTTCGTGTCTGGAAATCATTTTTAGACTAAGTTATTAAAAAGATAAAAGAGGAATTCTTCATGCTACAGGTTTTGTTAGAAATTGTATAAATAGTTGAGTTATAATATTTTAATATTTTCTATAACCTTAATTGTTCCCAGCTAAACCTTATTATCGCGCAACTTTTATTTTCTCAAACTTAATTACACGATACTGTAATTCAGGTTGAACGAAAATATGGTTAAATGTAACATTTATTTGAGGTGCAGAAATTTTTTTTTTGGTATTATGGTTCAAGGTGCCAATAATATGGTTCAGCATTGAACTAAAATTCTGAAAGTTGATTTAAGTTACTGTTTCACTATGAAAAAGGGCTTCTCAAAATTGAGAAAAAAAATATGTCAAAATAATTCCGAAAAAAATGGTAATTGAATTTTATAACTGCATTTTTTTCAAAATTGAAACAGTCTGTACTTTTTTATAATCAAAAAAACATGTGAAGGGAGAAATGTGTGTTCGTTAGCCAAGTACCTCCAAGCACCTCCAAGTGCCAAGTAGTAGTGTGTTCGTTAGCCAAGTGGAACCAAGTACCTCCGGGTCCAGTTCGCAATTGGGTGCTATTATCACGAAAGTTGTACGCCCCAGCCCAGGAAGAGTTAGGAAGCTTTATATAGTAGCCTCCATAATGGCAGCATGATGTATTATTTCCCAATTTCAATAGTATGAAGCATTGCAGTAATGGAAATATGAACTCATTAGCTTAGTCAGGAGATTGATAATTTTATTTCAATTTTTTTGCTTATTTTGCTATATCTTAAAAACGCTTATATGATGATGTCGTTACTGTTGCGGTCATTATGTCTTCACTTTCAACTAGGATTGTTAAAAATCTTATTAAGAGAGGTCATTACGGAACATCCCGTACTGGCTTAGAAAAATAAGCATTTTTCGGGCAATCATAATGGTATTCCTCACACATATAAAACTTAAGTACAAAACTTTATCTCACTTCCCAATGAAACAATTTTGTTCCTAAGCTATAGTCTAGTATGATTGAATGCATTTCCCCTACGTTCAATTAAGACGACGCCCCTTCAGCAAATGCATAAGAGTCACTTATCTATAAAAGAATTGTTCAGTTGATTTCCCTAGTGAGCATATTCAATATAAAGTCAATTACAGAAGGTGAATCCATGATACAAATTAGAAACAGAATCTTGATTAATATAATTATGTATCAGCTGTTTGATCGGAATGAATCTTATTTCTCGTCTTATGCATTGCAAAAGAGAAAATATTATGGGAATCTTTATCCTAGGCTTAACTGTTTGATTAAGTTAAAAAAAAAAAGGAAAAAAGAGTAACTTAATATCTATATTTCTGAATAAAAATGAATTTGACGTTCTTCATTTCATTTCTTTCAGTAGTAATTTCAAGCGACACACTGAGAAAAAAAAAGTATGGTCAAAATTACCGGAACATTGAAAAATCTGTTGTGTTTTTAGCTCTAGGGGAACGCCAAAAATCTGGATAATCTTTACCGTTTTGGAAATATTTTTGTTAAAATTAACAATAGAATATGGTTTTTTGGTATGCGATATAATTTAGTAATTTTGTAATGATACCTTATTTAAAAACCATTTATTCAGCAAAACTTGCTTTTCAGTTTTTACTAAATATGTGGTAATAAAATCTATTATTTAGAAAACCAGAATTTCCGGTAAACCAATATTTTATGAAAGGAAAAAATACCAAATGAATGGCTTATATATTTACTAAATGTGTGGTAATTTTTACTAAATGTGTGGTAATAAAATCTATTATTTCGAAAACCAGAATTTCCGGTAAACCGATATTTTATGAAAGGAAAAAATACCAAATGAATGGTTTATATACCATATATTTTGGTTTTAGGTTTTATTAAACAGAATCATAAGTTTTTTTTTCTCATACTTTAAATGCCATTACCATATAGAACAATTTTAATAGAATTTTTTTTCTCCGTTACGTATTACGAAACAGATTACAGGAATTCTGTTTTGTTTTTCATTCTGCTATGCATGCTTCAGTTGAAAAAATAAGGAGATAAATTTTTTAAACCATCTCCTTTTTGAACCAACTCTTTTTTAAACCAACCTTTTTAAATTGAAAATAATTTGATAATGATAATAATAATATAAGTTTTTAATAATTATATTTGCAAATTTTCTCCTTATATTTTGGTAGAATTTGGAAAATAATACGCATGAGCATTTACTGTTTAGAGAAAATAGAGTGCATATGTTTATTTTTTCATAGTTATTTCATTGAGTTTTTATCCTTGAGTAGTACAAAAAGATACGTGTTACGTGTTTTTCATTTTTAATAGTGTTTTTCAAACACGTTAAAAAAATTTTTATAAATTACATGCTAAATAAAACTGTGGCGGACACGACAAGATTATGGCTGTAAACTATGCTTAAATGTGTTTAAAGAGAAAAAAGTTTCAATTTATTTAATTGAAAAAAATGAAAGTACACTCATTTTTCTCTATTAGACATCATAAGCGGATCTAGTGAACAATAACGTCTTTCTCTCGTGAAAAAATAATGTGGTTTTGTTCATTGTTCCAGCCATTAAAAACTGTTTTATTTTTCTGTAACGCTGCACACAAAATATTTTGTTCTATATTTTTAGTTTAATAAAACATTTTACATTATGTTTACCAAAAAATCATATCTAAGCTTAAATTTATTTTATACAATTTATATTTAATTAATATTATTAATACTTTAGATTAAACTAAATTTCTATCTAATTTTATAAATGGTGTTTTCTATCTAACCAATATATGGATTTTAAATTTAAATTTTTTTTTATCTACATTTTTTTAAGATGAAAACACTTTTATTTTAAATGCATTAAAAATTGCATTGAGCTTTTCTTTTCTTTTTCTTTAGTAAAAAATTAAAGAAAAGACACACATTGACTGCACTGTAAAATTTTCCCGGAAATTACGTAAAATCTACCGGCACTCGAGGTATTTTAAACCGCAAAAATAATTTTTTTTTCGTAAGATTATACGGAACAAAAAATCTTATATACTGTAATTTTTATTTATAATAATATATACTGTGAAATTAATGCAATTAAATATATATATTTAAAAATAAATATGTTTAATTGCTTAATATATATTAATTAAATATAAACTGTAGCATTTTACGGTAAAAATTGATCGTACAGTAAAATGGAGTCTACGGATGCACTCAAGGCAGTAATTTTAATCGTAATTTAATCCGTAATTTTTTAGTGTCCTATTTGGTTGCATGTGAGACACTGATATCTAGCTCTTCTTCAATAATAATTACTCATAACTACTAATATATTATAACTAATAATAATCATAACTGATAATAATTATAACTAATTATAATCATAACTAATAATAGTTATAACTAATTTATATTAACTAATAATTATAACTAATAGTAATTTTAACTAATATTTTATAACTAATAATAATTGTGACTAATAATTGATATAATATAACTATAACTAATAATAATTATTACTAATAATAATTATAACTAATAATTGATATAATATAACTATAACTAATAATTGCATAACTTCCAATATTATTTTTGCAGAGCAATGCTATGTTATGATTTGATCTCGTTAATAGTAAGATAACAGTTAAATAAAACTACATTATGTGATGAAAGATTTTCATTCTAATAGCGCGAGGAGATAAAAATAGATAATTTAAAATTATTATTTACAAATTAATGAAAAAAATCCTCCTCGCATTCTGAAAAAAAACTCATTAATTGGATTTTTAAATCAGAATTTCAGAAATAGGCATTTTATGTGTACTGTAAAGAATTCTAGATCAAATTACCGGCAAAAAAGTACCGTCACTCAAAGTGCCGGTACTTTTTATAGTAAAAATTAGCTTTTACTGGAACATGTTACAGAAAAAAAAATCTGATACTCCGTAATTTTACAGTAACAATTACCGTTACTATAACTGAATTAGAAATTTTTGAAAACTGATGAATAATTTTTAAAAAAATACAGTGCTCAAGAATAATCTTGATTTGAACATAATTTAAATTCTAATGCAATTTGGTTTAGGCTTCATCATTTAATGAAGAATATATTTTATCCTTTATGCATAATTTTATATTTTGTTATCCATCCATAATCTTATAAAAACAAAATATCACGTCAACATTTATTGGACATTATTTTTTTTCCTTAAGGAGACAACTATAAATTCGAAAAGCATTCTTTTAATTTTTAAAAACAAACACAACTGGTACTATTTATATCTCTCAATTACAAGAAAATACACTGTAAAAAATTACGGTGAAAGGTAAAGTCACTTTTTACTACAAAATCCATTTATATCGGAATCTATTGCTGTACAAAAAAGCCAATATACTTTCATTTACATTTTACAGTTACAATCACCGTAAAATCACCGAACCACTAAATATTATAGTAAAAATATTGGTACAATATTTTACGGTAAAAATAGATTTTACGGTAAAATGGATTTTACGAATATGGATTTTACGGATGTTGCATCAAAGCACCCTAAGTGCAGGTATTTCATACCTTAATTTAAATCTGAATTTTGTACGAAGTGCCGATTTCATAGCTTTGATTTTAGTTATGTTTCCGGATTATAAGAAATTATGATAATAGGTGTGTCTTGTCTTGATTATTATTTTAACAAAAAAGACGTGTATTAGATACAAAAATACTAATTCAAGCAAACAATGTTTGAAAAATTTTGCTTAAAAATATCATAATCATAAAATTAAACTATTTAAAGATATTTGTTTTATTCATTGAAAAATAAAATATAAATTTATCAATTAAGAAAGGACCTTTCATCCAAACAATAATATAACAAGATCCTATTATATTGTGATCTCTCATGATTTTATCCCTTAGAAGAAGAATTTTTAGGAAAATGTTTTCTTTTTAAGAAACATCTAAAAGGTTTTATCTGTATCGAAAGTCTACGAAGTTTATCATCAATATCCTCCCACTTCGAATAGATTTCTTTTGTGGTAAAGACATCTTGGTTCATTGTTGTGTAATAAACTGTTTTCCTACACTGTAGAATCAATTTATCAAATATATTGACAGAAAAAGAATCATGAAATATTATGCTTACATGAGGATAAAAATTGAGAATTTAGTTATTCCTAAAAACTTTGATTGCCTATGGCGAAATTTTCGACGAAGAAAAAAATGTTTTGTAAAGGCCTTGATGAGGTAAATTAAGCTATCAAAAAATTTAAAATAAATTTTTTCTCATATCTTTCAGCTCTATTCATCATGGTTTTAAACATACAGAAGTAAATAAATAGTTTAAACGGAATATAGTTCATTTTAAACGATTAAGTCTCTCTGAATATATAAATTTTTCTTGTTTAAGAAGTATTTTACTATCAATTAACTGTTCAGAATCTTGCTCAAAACTAAATAAATGATCACCTTATAGCAATTGTAAAGCATTTATTATTAGTTATTTAAACGGATGAGATGCATTTTTTAAACGCATTACTTTAAAAGAATGAAAATATCTCCTGGAGGCTAAAAAAGTTACACTACTTGTCCTCGAGGTTCTGAAATTCAACTTTCTATAGGTGATATTTTTAATTGATTCAACAATATAAACTCAAATCCCACTGACAATCAACTGTTCTAATCGCCAAGGATCTTTGACATTATCAGGGCTGCTTTGGACACCTGCTATTTGGTTTCTCTGCACTACATGGACAAAACAACAAGAACAACAACAGCAGCAGAAGTATTAATACAAAAATTATTATTTTCTAAAACCAAAATTAACACTAAAACGAATAAAAAAATATTTTTATTACCAACATTATCTTTTATAAATAGTATTCAAAACAATGACAAATTATGAAAGTAAACAAAAATTATGTTGAAGCAAGTAAGTAAAAATTATTTTGATTATAACTACCGAAATTAATAATCTTAGTATTTCATTCTAAACTTCAATAAATTTTAGATGCATTGTTACATAAATTAGCATTTGTGAAAACCAAAATCAGCTCTTAAATTAATAAAAAAATATTTTGATGACCAAAATTATCTTTTATAAATAATATTCAATATAATGATATATTATGAACTTTGACAAAAAAACATGTTAAAGTAAGTTAATAAAAAGTTAGCTGATTATAATTAGTGAAATTAATAATCTTAATATTTTACTTTAAACATCAATAACTTTTTATTGATAATAGGTTCCATAACCGTATCAACTCAGAAAAATAATAATATTGTAGAGAAAAAAATTTATTTTTCAAAATTTAATAAAAAAAGATGTTAAAAAAGACTCAAAAATGACAGTGAGATCAAATACTTCAGATAATTTCAATTAAATACTTACCGTTTTTGAATATTTATACCATATCTATCTATTTAATAAATATTCTATCTATTTTATAGATCGCATATCGAAAGCTGCCGAATAAAGCTGCTTTCGTCTTACAATAAGTCTATCAATACGGATGTTGATTACAAATTGTTGAAATCTTCCAGCAGTAGTCATTTAATCAAGACTTTGCAGAGATTGAGAGTGACATATTGAATTGCATCTTACAATAAAGGGATGGAGCTGCAATTAAGTTTAATTCATTTCAAATCTGTGTAACCAATATATCTATGGTTTCTATGTTGATGTAAGGGTTTTATTTTTAAATATAAGTTAAAAATCAAAGATCCTTGATTGAAAATAACCCTTTAAAAACTTGTTTGTTTTTATGAAATAAAATTAATTTTCAACGGTATATTCAGAATTTTGTAACTGGGAAGTAAATTTTCAGACAGCAGGAAAAATAGGCTAGTGTCTATTGCTAAGTTGTAAATTTGTTAATTTTACTTTTCCGCAACAACACATTGTAGGCCAGTAGGATCATGGAATTTATTGGTCCGCAATTTCGTGACGAGGAACATGATTGAGGTGTGGTCAGTAATGCGCAAAGGCCGCCTTTACTTCCAAGAAAAGCTAATACCCATTCATTTAAAGCTTCAAGCTACAATCGAAGTTCGAATATCAATGCTTTTCAATAAAAGCTGAAGGCTATTACCATAACTTGAAAGTTAATTTTATTTTAAAATTAATGGACAACGAATATAATTTGTTTTATAATATTCTAGATCGAATTAAGGTAAAATTCGTTTTGACTGCAAAATTTTGTGGAAAAAATCTTATATGCCGTAGTTTTAACCGTAATATTTATTGTAAAATCACTGAATCACTGTACTTAAATAAATACTACTGAAACGGTATAAAACTTCACGATAAAAAAGAATTAATTTTACGGATGATGCATTCAGGGTTCCAGAAAGTACATTGAACTATTTTTTTAGAATCTCTACCAAACATGAATTCATAACAAGCGTTTAACAAAAGGATGCCAATGTTTTTTAGTTAAAAAATACTAAGAGAACGAAAATGATTGCAAAATGTAGCAAATATTATCGTATCGATTTATTATAAAAGTTGAATAAAGTCTTTTGTTTTTGTTGAATAAAACTGAAAAATGGTTCTTTACTGAAAGGATTAAATCTTTGCAATTCCACGAAGAAAGTAAACTGGTTTTCGTTGGATTCTATCCACAAGGTCACGAGTTGGAGATCTGAAAAATGGCCGTTGCATAAACACTGTTAAAAAAACTCACCTTCTTCTTCTACCAGCACTACAGCAGACCTGGGCTGTCTCAAGTAGATATTTCATCACGATTTATCTGACCTGGTAATCTTCACCTATCTACCCCAAATATCATTATCATCATCATTGGTGACATGACTGCCCTGGATAAAAAGTGGTCTTTTTTATAAAACTTTCCAATCCACTCTTTTGCAAACAACTGTTTTCCAGTTCTTTACTTTAATTACAGAAATGTTTTCCACTTCTTTATTTTAATTACAGAAATGTTTTCCAGTTCTTTACTTTAATTACAGAAATGTTTTCCAGTTCTTTACTTTAATTACAGACATATTTTTCAGCTCTTCACTTTAATTACAAAAATGTTTTTTAGTTCTTTACTTTAATTACAGAAATATTTTTTAGTTCTTTACTTTAATTACAGAAAAGTTTTCCAGTTCTTCACTTTAATTACAGAAATGCCTTACCCCTAACATAGTTCAGTTTTTGTTCCTATCATCATACAATTTAGTACGTAGTCTCTTGTTTTTCTCAGGGTTGTAGATACTTATTTATGAACTTTATCCAAATAAGTGAAGTCACATGGTCTACAGTAAGGTCACTTATTCGTATATAAAACAAGTAAAAATTAAACAGTATAAAAAAAATGGACAAGTTCATAAAGTAAATTAGTAAGTGCTGAGGTTAAGACGGAGGTATAAAACAGAAAATCTATAAAATAATTTAGGTTTTGCAAAGAAATAGAGAAAAGTTAAATAACTAATTAAAAGAAAGTAGAAAATAGGGCAGTATATGTCATTGTGAAGTGGGAATTAAGAGCAACCAGCCTGTTATTTTATGTCGCACAACTGCAACAAAAATTGTGCTCTATTTAAAAATTATCTCTGTCGTAACTAAGCAACATCTATTGTGCATTAAGTTTATAGATATTTCACAAGATTGTAGTTCTAAATGGTCACTGTGGTTCTAAATGGTCAATTTATTTTCCTTAAATTAATATTGCATGAAACATTCTCCTATTTCCTTAAAAAAGTGTAAGTAATTGAAAGCAACTCTTCACATCAAATTTAAAATTACTTCTATTGAAAAAGTGGGCATCTTTTATGATTTCATTATCAGCGAAGGCTGTTAGTAAGTTTAAAAGAAGGCAGATTAAGTTTATGCATTAAAGTTACCTGAAAGAATGTGATAATTTAATATTACTTTTAAAAAATCAACTAGAAACGGAATAAGGATATAAAAAGCATACTTAATTGTAGGTAACACAAAATATTCAATATCAAAAAGATATATACTCAAAAAAATAAGAAAAAAATATTACAAGAAACTGAAGCAGATTGTGAAGAAAAGCAAGGAAAGCAGACGATTGGAAACTCTACCAGTTATGATAGAGTTCTAGTTACGACAAATAGATTTATCACGATACAATTCAAATTGTACTTCAATACCAAGGCAATCGACAAAAATAAAATATTAAATAAAATAACACTTCATATTACTTGCATGTTTACCAATTAAACAAAGTCATTATTTAAGACCTCAAAAAACAAGAAAAAATATACTGCATTAAAAAACAATCTCTTAATTTATCTATTTTTTATTTGACTTCTTACGTTTTTCCTTACCTTTGGCACTTAAATGGAGTGAATGAAAACATCCTAAGTTTCCAAATCAAAAAGCAAATTAAACTCAAATTGAAAATTCTTTTAATTGTTTCGATATTTGTTGTGTTTAGATTATACAGCTAATTTCTTTTAAAATGGTACAAATCAAAGATAAATAATTTAACATAGATTGAATGCAAGCAATATAAATAAAATTTATATTACTTTAAAAGAAATTTTGCGTAAACCTGAGAATGCTCTACTTATTCCTTCCTTACAGGGTGGATCTCAGATGGTGCATCCTCTATTATTTCGTATTTCCACTCAATTCCTCCTCAAAAGACTCAAAACCTGAAAGACAATCTGTCTTTACTGAAGAATTTTTCCATTCTAAGCCCTGACCGAAATAAAATAATGCTTTGCATTACACATCAAATTTAAATTATTTAACATAGATTGAAAGCAAGTAATATAAATAAAATTTATATTACCTGAAAAGAAAATTTGTGTAAACAGGAGAATACTCTTCTTATTCCTTCCTTACATGGTGGATCTGTCTGATAGAGCATCCTC
Source organism: Parasteatoda lunata (assembly GCA_949128135.1). Classification (NCBI taxonomy): domain Eukaryota; kingdom Metazoa; phylum Arthropoda; class Arachnida; order Araneae; family Theridiidae; genus Parasteatoda; species Parasteatoda lunata. The sequence goes on from OX421977.1 coordinate 63,130,120, forward strand.
TTTTATTTCGTATTTCCTCTCATTACCTCTGAAGATTCAAATCCTGAAAGACAATCTGTCTTCAATGAAGAATTTTTCCGTTCTAAGCCCTGACCGAGAGAAAGAAAATGCTTTGCATTACTCATCAAAGTTAAATAATTTAACCTTGACTGAATGCAAGTAATATAAATAAAATTTATATTACCTGAAAAGAAATTTTGCTTAAACAGGAGAATAGTCTTCTTATTCCTTCCTTAAATGGTGGATCTGTCTGATGGAGCATCCTCTTTTATTTCGTATTTTCTCTCACCACCTCTGAAGATTTAAATCCTGAAAGACAATCTGTCTTCAATGAAGAATTTTTCCGTTCTAAGCCCTGACCGAGAGAATAAAAATGCATTGCATTACACATCAAAGTTAAATAATTTAACATAGATTGGATGCAAGTAATATAAATAAAATTTATATTACCTGAAAAGAAAATTTGCATAAACAGGAGAATATACTTCTTATTCCTTCCTTACATGGTAGATCTGTCTGATGGAGCATCCTCTTTTATTTCGTATTTCCTCTCACTACCTCTGAAAATCAAATCCTGAAAGACAATCTGTCTTCAATAAAAATAATTTCCGTTTTAAGCCCTGACCGAGAGAAAAATACTTTGCATTACACATCAAAGTTAAATAACTTAACATAGATTGAATGCAAGTGATATAAATAAAATTTATATTACCTGAAAAGAAATTTTACGTAAACAGGAGAATGCTCTTCTTATTCCTTCCTTACATGGTGGATTTGTCTCATGGAGCATCCTCTTTTATTTCGTATTACCACTCACTACCTCTGAAGATTCAAATCCAGAAAGACAATCTGTCTTCAATGAAGAATTTTTCCGTTCTAAGCCCTGACCGAGAGATAAAAATGCTTTGCATTACACATCAAAGTTAAATAATTTAACCTAGATTGAATGCAAGTAATATAAATAAAATTTATATTACCTGAAAAGAAATTTTGCTTAAACAGGAGAATAGTCTTCTTATTCCTTCCCTTGATGGCGTATCTCTGTTAGTGCATCCTCTTTTATTTCGTATTTCCTCTCATTACCTCTGAAGATTCAAATCCTGAAAGACAATCTGTCTTCAATGAAGAATTTTTCCGTTCTAAGCCCTGACCGAGAGAAAAAAAATGCTTTGCATTACACATCAAAGTTAAATAATTTAACCTAGATTGAATGCAAGTAATATAAATAAAATTTATATTACCTGAAAAGAAATTTTGCTTAAACAGGAGAATAGTCTTCTTATTCCTTCCTTAAATGGTGGATCTGTCTGATGGAGCATCCTCTTTTATTTCGTATTTCCTCTCACCACCTCTGAAGATTTAAATCCTGATAAACAATCTGTCTTCAATGAAGAATTTTTCCGTTCTAAGCCCTGACCGAGAGAATAAAAATGCATTGCATTACACATCAAAGTTAAATAATTTAACATAGATTGGATGCAAGTAATATAAATAAAATTTATATTACCTGAAAAGAAATTTGGCGTAAATATGAGAATACTCTTCTTATTCCTTCCTTTGATGGCGGATCTCTGTTAGTGCATCCTCTTTTATTTCGTATTTCCTCTCACTACCTCTGAAGATTCAAATCCTGATAAACCATCTGTCTTCAATGAAGAATTTTTCCGTTCTAAGCCCTGACCGAGAGAAAAAAAATCCTTTGCATTACACATCAAAGTTAAATAATTTAACCTAGATTGAATGCAAGTAATATAAATAAAATTTATATTACCTGAAAAGAAATTTTGCTTAAACAGGAGAATAGTCTTCTTATTCCTTCCTTAAATGGTGGATCTGTCTGATGGAGCATCCTCTTTTATTTCGTATTTCCTCTCACCACCTCCTAAGATTTAAATCCTGATAAACAATCTGTCTTCAATGAGGAATTTTTCCGTTCTAAGCCCTGACCGAGAGAATAAAAATGCATTGCATTACACATCAAAGTCAAATAATTTAACATAGATTGGATGCAAGTAATATAAATAAAATTTATATTACCTGAAAAGAAATTTGGCGTAAATATGAGAATACTCTTCTTATTCCTTCCTTTGATGGCGGATCTCTGTTAGAGCATCCTCTTTTATTTCGTATTTCCTCTCATTACCTCTGAAGATTCAAATCCTGAAAGACAATCTGTCTTCAATAAAAATAATTTCCGTTTTAAGCCCTGACCGAGAGAAAAAAATGCTTTGCATTACACATCAAAGTTAAATAATTTAACATAGATTGGATGCAAGTAATATAAATAAAATTTATATTACCTGAAAAGAAATTTGGCGTAAATATGAGAATACTCTTCTTATTCCTTCCTTTGATGGCGGATCTCTGTTAGAGCATCCTCTTTTATTTCGTATTTCCTCTCATTACCTCTGAAGATTCAAATCCTGAAAGACAATCTGTCTTCAATAAAAATAATTTCCGTTTTAAGCCCTGACCGAGAGAAAAAAATGCTTTGCATTACACATCAAAGTTAAATAACTTAATATAGATTGAATGCAAGTGATTTAAATAAAATTTATATTACCTGAAAAGAAATTTTACGTAAACAGGAGAATGCTCTTCTTATTCCTTCCTTACATGGTGGATTTGTCTCATGGAGCATCCTCTTTTATTTCGTATTACCACTCACTACCTCTGAAGATTCAAATCCAGAAAGACAATCTGTCTTCAATGAAGAATTTTTCCGTTCTAAGCCCTGACCGAGAGATAAAAATGCTTTGCATTACACATCAAAGTTAAATAATTTAACATAGATTGAATGCAAGTAATATAAATAAAATTTATATTACCTGAAAAGAAATTTTGCGTAAACAGGAGAATGCTCTTCTTATTCCTTTCTTACATGGTGGATCTGTCTGATGGAGCATGCCCTTTTATTTCGTATTTCCTCTCACTACCTCTGAAGATTCAAATCCAGAAAGACAATCTGTCTTCAATGAAGAATTTTTCCGTTCTAAGCCCTGACCGAGAGAATAAAAATGCATTGCATTACACATCAAAGTTAAATAATTTAACATAGATTGGATGCAAGTAATATAAATAAAATTTATATTACCTGAAAAGAAAATTTGCATAAACAGGAGAATATACTTCTTATTCCTTCCTTACATGGTAGATCTGTCTGATGGAGCATCCTCTTTTATTTCGTATTTCCTCTCACTACCTCTGAAAATCAAATCCTGAAAGACAATCTGTCTTCAATAAAAATAATTTCCGTTTTAAGCCCTGACCGAGAGAAAAAAATGCTTTGCATTACACATCAAAGTTAAATAACTTAACATAGATTGAATGCAAGTGATATAAATAAAATTTATATTACCTGAAAAGAAATTTTACGTAAACAGGAGAATGCTCTTCTTATTCCTTCCTTACATGGTGGATTTGTCTCATGGAGCATCCTCTTTTATTTCGTATTACCACTCACTACCTCTGAAGATTCAAATCCAGAAAGACAATCTGTCTTCAATGAAGAATTTTTCCGTTCTAAGCCCTGACCGAGAGATAAAAATGCTTTGCATTACACATCAAAGTTAAATAATTTAACCTAGATTGAATGCAAGTAATATAAATAAAATTTATATTACCTGAAAAGAAATTTTGCTTAAACAGGAGAATAGTCTTCTTATTCCTTCCTTTGATGGCGTATCTCTGTTAGTGCATCCTCTTTTATTTCGTATTTCCTCTCATTACCTCTGAAGATTCAAATCCTGAAAGACAATCTGTCTTCAATGAAGAATTTTTCCGTTCTAAGCCCTGACCGAGAGAAAAAAAATGCTTTGCATTACACATCAAAGTTAAATAATTTAACCTAGATTGAATGCAAGTAATATAAATAAAATTTATATTACCTGAAAAGAACTTTTGCTTAAACAGGAGAATAGTCTTCTTATTCCTTCCTTAAATGGTGGATCTGTCTGATGGAGCATCCTCTTTTATTTCGTATTTCCTCTCACCACCTCTGAAGATTTAAATCCTGATAAACAATCTGTCTTCAATGAAGAATTTTTCCGTTCTAAGCCCTGACCGAGAGAATAAAAATGCATTGCATTACACATCAAAGTTAAATAATTTAACATAGATTGGATGCAAGTAATATAAATAAAATTTATATTACCTGAAAAGAAATTTGGCGTAAATATGAGAATACTCTTCTTATTCCTTCCTTTGATGGTGGATCTCTGTTAGTGCATCCTCTTTTATTTCGTATTTCCTCTCATTACCTCTGAAGATTCAAATCCTGATAAACCATCTGTCTTCAATGAAGAATTTTTCCGTTCTAAGCCCTGACCGAGAGAAAAAAAATGCTTTGCATTACACATCAAAGTTAAATAATTTAACCTAGATTGAATGCAAGTAATATAAATAAAATTTATATTACCTGAAAAGAAATTTTGCTTAAACAGGAGAATAGTCTTCTTATTCCTTCCTTAAATGGTGGATCTGTCTGATGGAGCATCCTCTTTTATTTCGTATTTCCTCTCACCACCTCCTAAGATTTAAATCCTGATAAACAATCTGTCTTCAATGAGGAATTTTTCCGTTCTAAGCCCTGACCGAGAGAATAAAAATGCATTGCATTACACATCAAAGTCAAATAATTTAACATAGATTGGATGCAAGTAATATAAATAAAATTTATATTACCTGAAAAGAAATTTGGCTAAAATATGAGAATACTCTTCTTATTCCTTCCTTTGATGGCGGATCTCTGTTAGAGCATCCTCTTTTATTTCGTATTTCCTCTCATTACCTCTGAAGATTCAAATCCTGAAAGACAATCTGTCTTCAATAAAATTAATTTCCGTTTTAAGCCCTGACCGAGAGAAAAAAATGCTTTGCATTACACATCAAAGTTAAATAACTTAACATAGATTGAATGCAAGTGATATAAGTAAAATTTATATTACCTGAAAAGAAATTTTACGTAAACAGGAGAATGCTCTTCTTATTCCTTCCTTACATGGTGGATTTGTCTCATGGAGCATCCTCTTTTATTTCGTATTACCACTCACTAACTCTGAAGATTCAAATCCAGAAAGACAATCTGTCTTCAATGAAGAATTTTTCCGTTCTAAGCCCTGACCGAGAGATAAAAATGCTTTGCATTACACATCAAAGTTAAATAATTTAACATAGATTGCATGCAAGTAATATAAATAAAATTTATATTACCTGAAAAGAAATTTTGCGTAAACAGGAGAATGCTCTTCTTATTCCTTTCTTACATGGTGGATCTGTCTGATGGAGCATCCCCTTTTATTTCGTATTTCCTCTCACTACCTCTGAAGATTCAAATCCAGAAAGACAATCTGTCTTCAATGAAGAATTTTTCCGTTCTAAGCTCTGACCGAGAGATAAAAATGCTTTGCATTACACATCAAAGTTAAATAATTTAACCTAGATTGAATGCAAGTAATATAAATAAAATTTATATTACCTGAAAAGAAATTTTGCTTAAACAGGAGAATAGTCTTCTTATTCCTTCCTTTGATGGCGTATCTCTGTTAGTGCATCCTCTTTTATTTCGTATTTCCTCTCATTACCTCTGAAGATTCAAATCCTGATAAACCATCTGTCTTCAATGAAGAATTTTTCCGTTCTAAGCCCTGACCGAGAGAAAAAAAATGCTTTGCATTACACATCAAAGTTAAATAATTTAACCTAGATTGAATGCAAGTAATATAAATAAAATTTATATTACCTGAAAAGAAATTTTGCTTAAACAGGAGAATAGTCTTCTTATTCCTTCCTTAAATGGTGGATCTGTCTGATGGAGCATCCTCTTTTATTTCGTATTTCCTCTCACCACCTCCTAAGATTTAAATCCTGATAAACAATCTGTCTTCAATGAGGAATTTTTCCGTTCTAAGCCCTGACCGAGAGAATAAAAATGCATTGCATTACACATCAAAGTCAAATAATTTAACATAGATTGGATGCAAGTAATATAAATAAAATTTATATTACCTGAAAAGAAATTTGGCGTAAATATGAGAATACTCTTCTTATTCCTTCCTTTGATGGCGGATCTCTGTTAGAGCATCCTCTTTTATTTCGTATTTCCTCTCATTACCTCTGAAGATTCAAATCCTGAAAGACAATCTGTCTTCAATAAAAATAATTTCCGTTTTAAGCCCTGACCGAGAGAAAAAAATGCTTTGCATTACACATCAAAGTTAAATAACTTAACATAGATTGAATGCAAGTGATATAAATAAAATTTATATTACCTGAAAAGAAATTTTACGTAAACAGGAGAATGCTCTTCTTATTCCTTCCTTACATGGTGGATTTGTCTCATGGAGCATCCTCTTTTATTTCGTATTACCACTCACTACCTCTGAAGATTCAAATCCAGAAAGACAATCTGTCTTCAATGAAGAATTTTTCCGTTCTAAGCCCTGACCGAGAGATAAAAATGCTTTGCATTACACATCAAAGTTAAATAATTTAACATAGATTGAATGCAAGTAATATAAATAAAATTTATATTACCTGAAAAGAAATTTTGCGTAAACAGGAGAATGCTCTTCTTATTCCTTTCTTACATGGTGGATCTGTCTGATGGAGCATCCCCTTTTATTTCGTATTTCCTCTCACTACCTCTGAAGATTCAAATCCAGAAAGACAATCTGTCTTCAATGAAGAATTTTTCCGTTCTAAGCCCTGACCGAGAGAATAAAAATTCATTGCATTACACATCAAAGTTAAATAATTTAACATAGATTGGATGCAAGTAATATAAATAAAATTTATATTACCTGAAAAGAAATTTGGCGTAAATATGAGAATACTCTTCTTATTCCTTCCTTTGATGGCGGATCTCTGTTAGAGCATCCTCTTTTATTTCGTATTTCCTCTCATTACCTCTGAAGATTCAAATCCTGAAAGACAATCTGTCTTCAATAAAAATAATTTCCGTTTTAAGCCCTGACCGAGAGAAAAAAATGCTTTGCATTACACATCAAAGTTAAATAACTTAATATAGATTGAATGCAAGTGATTTAAATAAAATTTATATTACCTGAAAAGAAATTTTACGTAAACAGGAGAATGCTCTTCTTATTCCTTCCTTACATGGTGGATTTGTCTCATGGAGCATCCTCTTTTATTTCGTATTACCACTCACTACCTCTGAAGATTCAAATCCAGAAAGACAATCTGTCTTCAATGAAGAATTTTTCCGTTCTAAGCCCTGACCGAGAGATAAAAATGCTTTGCATTACACATCAAAGTTAAATAATTTAACATAGATTGAATGCAAGTAATATAAATAAAATTTATATTACCTGAAAAGAAATTTTGCGTAAACAGGAGAATGCTCTTCTTATTCCTTTCTTACATGGTGGATCTGTCTGATGGAGCATGCCCTTTTATTTCGTATTTCCTCTCACTACCTCTGAAGATTCAAATCCAGAAAGACAATCTGTCTTCAATGAAGAATTTTTCCGTTCTAAGCCCTGACCGAGAGAATAAAAATGCATTGCATTACACATCAAAGTTAAATAATTTAACATAGATTGGATGCAAGTAATATAAATAAAATTTATATTACCTGAAAAGAAAATTTGCATAAACAGGAGAATATACTTCTTATTCCTTCCTTACATGGTAGATCTGTCTGATGGAGCATCCTCTTTTATTTCGTATTTCCTCTCACTACCTCTGAAAATCAAATCCTGAAAGACAATCTATCTTCAATAAAAATAATTTCCGTTTTAAGCCCTGACCGAGAGAAAAAAATGCTTTGCATTACACATCAAAGTTAAATAACTTAACATAGATTGAATGCAAGTGATATAAATAAAATTTATATTACCTGAAAAGAAATTTTACGTAAACAGGAGAATGCTCTTCTTATTCCTTCCTTACATGGTGGATTTGTCTCATGGAGCATCCTCTTTTATTTCGTATTACCACTCACTACCTCTGAAGATTCAAATCCAGAAAGACAATCTGTCTTCAATGAAGAATTTTTCCGTTCTAAGCCCTGACCGAGAGATAAAAATGCTTTGCATTACACATCAAAGTTAAATAATTTAACCTAGATTGAATGCAAGTAATATAAATAAAATTTATATTACCTGAAAAGAAATTTTGCTTAAACAGGAGAATAGTCTTCTTATTCCTTCCTTTGATGGCGTATCTCTGTTAGTGCATCCTCTTTTATTTCGTATTTCCTCTCATTACCTCTGAAGATTCAAATCCTGAAAGACAATCTGTCTTCAATGAAGAATTTTTCCGTTCTAAGCCCTGACCGAGAGAAAAAAAATGCTTTGCATTACACATCAAAGTTAAATAATTTAACCTAGATTGAATGCAAGTAATATAAATAAAATTTATATTACCTGAAAAGAACTTTTGCTTAAACAGGAGAATAGTCTTCTTATTCCTTCCTTAAATGGTGGATCTGTCTGATGGATCATCCTCTTTTATTTCGTATTTCCTCTCACCACCTCTGAAGATTTAAATCCTGATAAACAATCTGTCTTCAATGAAGAATTTTTCCGTTCTAAGCCCTGACCGAGAGAATAAAAATGCATTGCATTACACATCAAAGTTAAATAATTTAACATAGATTGGATGCAAGTAATATAAATAAAATTTATATTACCTGTAAGAAATTTGGCGTAAATATGAGAATACTCTTCTTATTCCTTCCTTTGATGGCGGATCTCTGTTAGTGCATCCTCTTTTATTTCGTATTTCCTCTCATTACCTCTGAAGATTCAAATCCTGATAAACCATCTGTCTTCAATGAAGAATTTTTCCGTTCTAAGCCCTGACCGAGAGAAAAAAAATGCTTTGCATTACACATCAAAGTTAAATAATTTAACCTAGATTGAATGCAAGTAATATAAATAAAATTTATATTACCTGAAAAGAAATTTTGCTTAAACAGGAGAATAGTCTTCTTATTCCTTCCTTAAATGGTGGATCTGTCTGATGGAGCATCCTCTTTTATTTCGTATTTCCTCTCACCACCTCCTAAGATTTAAATCCTGATAAACAATCTGTCTTCAATGAGGAATTTTTCCGTTCTAAGCCCTGACCGAGAGAATAAAAATGCATTGCATTACACATCAAAGTCAAATAATTTAACATAGATTGGATGCAAGTAATATAAATAAAATTTATATTACCTGAAAAGAAATTTGGCTAAAATATGAGAATACTCTTCTTATTCCTTCCTTTGATGGCGGATCTCTGTTAGAGCATCCTCTTTTATTTCGTATTTCCTCTCATTACCTCTGAAGATTCAAATCCTGAAAGACAATCTGTCTTCAATAAAATTAATTTCCGTTTTAAGCCCTGACCGAGAGAAAAAAATGCTTTGCATTACACATCAAAGTTAAATAACTTAACATAGATTGAATGCAAGTGATATAAGTAAAATTTATATTACCTGAAAAGAAATTTTACGTAAACAGGAGAATGCTCTTCTTATTCCTTCCTTACATGGTGGATTTGTCTCATGGAGCATCCTCTTTTATTTCGTATTACCACTCACTAACTCTGAAGATTCAAATCCAGAAAGACAATCTGTCTTCAATGAAGAATTTTTCCGTTCTAAGCCCTGACCGAGAGATAAAAATGCTTTGCATTACACATCAAAGTTAAATAATTTAACATAGATTGCATGCAAGTAATATAAATAAAATTTATATTACCTGAAAAGAAATTTTGCGTAAACAGGAGAATGCTCTTCTTATTCCTTTCTTACATGGTGGATCTGTCTGATGGAGCATCCCCTTTTATTTCGTATTTCCTCTCACTACCTCTGAAGATTCAAATCCAGAAAGACAATCTGTCTTCAATGAAGAATTTTTCCGTTCTAAGCTCTGACCGAGAGATAAAAATGCTTTGCATTACACATCAAAGTTAAATAATTTAACCTAGATTGAATGCAAGTAATATAAATAAAATTTATATTACCTGAAAAGAAATTTTGCTTAAACAGGAGAATAGTCTTCTTATTCCTTCCTTTGATGGCGTATCTCTGTTAGTGCATCCTCTTTTATTTCGTATTTCCTCTCATTACCTCTGAAGATTCAAATCCTGATAAACCATCTGTCTTCAATGAAGAATTTTTCCGTTCTAAGCCCTGACCGAGAGAAAAAAAATGCTTTGCATTACACATCAAAGTTAAATAATTTAACCTAGATTGAATGCAAGTAATATAAATAAAATTTATATTACCTGAAAAGAAATTTTGCTTAAACAGGAGAATAGTCTTCTTATTCCTTCCTTAAATGATGGATCTGTCTGATGGAGCATCCTCTTTTATTTCGTATTTCCTCTCACCACCTCTGAAGATTTAAATCCTGATAAACAATCTGTCTTCAATGAGGAATTTTTCCGTTCTAAGCCCTGACCGAGAGAATAAAAATGCATTGCATTACACATCAAAGTCAAATAATTTAACATAGATTGGATGCAAGTAATATAAATAAAATTTATATTACCTGAAAAGAAATTTGGCGTAAATATGAGAATACTCTTCTTATTCCTTCCTTTGATGGCGGATCTCTGTTAGAGCATCCTCTTTCATTTCGTATTTCCTCTCATTACCTCTGAAGATTCAAATCCTGAAAGACAATCTGTCTTCAATGAAGAATTTTTCCGTTCTAAGCCCTGACCGAGAGAAAAAAATGCTTTGCATTACACATCAAAGTTAAATAATTTAACCTAGATTGAATGCAAGTAATATAAATAAAATTTATATTACCTGAAAAGAAATTTTGCTTTAACAGGAGAATAGTCTTCTTATTCCTTCCTTAAATGGTGGATCTGTCTGATGGAGCATCCTCTTTTATTTCATATTTCCTCTCACCACCTCTGAAGATTTAAATCCTGATAAACAATCTGTCTTCAATGAAGAATTTTTCCGTTCTAAGCCCTGACCGAGAGAATAAAAATGCATTGCATTACACATCAAAGTTAAATAATTTAACATAGATTGGATGCAAGTAATATAAATAAAATTTATATTACCTGAAAAGAAAATTTGCATAAACAGGAGAATACTCTTCTTATACCTTCCTTACATGGTAGATCTGTCTGATGGAGCATCCTCTTTTATTTCGTATTTCCTCTCACTACCTCTGAAGATTCAAATCCAGAAAGACAATCTGTCTTCAATGAAGAATTTTTCCGTTCTAAGCTCTGACCGAGAGAAAAAAATGCTTTGCATTACACATCAAAGTTAAATAATTTAACCTAGATTGAATGCAAGTAATATAAATAAAATTTATATTACCTGAAAAGAAATTTTGCTTAAACAGGAGAATAGTCTTCTTATTCCTTCCTTTGATGGCGTATCTCTGTTAGTGCATCCTCTTTTATTTCGTATTTCCTCTCATTACCTCTGAAGATTCAAATCCTGATAAACCATCTGTCTTCAATGAAGAATTTTTCCGTTCTAAGCCCTGACCGAGAGAAAAAAAATGCTTTGCATTACACATCAAAGTTAAATAATTTAACCTAGATTGAATGCAAGTAATATAAATAAAATTTATATTACCTGAAAAGAAATTTTGCTTAAACAGGAGAATAGTCTTCTTATTCCTTCCTTAAATGGTGGATCTGTCTGATGGAGCATCCTCTTTTATTTCGTATTTCCTCTCACCACCTCTGAAGATTTAAATCCTGATAAACAATCTGTCTTCAATGAGGAATTTTTCCGTTCTAAGCCCTGACCGAGAGAATAAAAATGCATTGCATTACACATCAGAGTCAAATAATTTAACATAGATTGGATGCAAGTAATATAAATAAAATTTATATTACCTGAAAAGAAATTTGGCGTAAATATGAGAATACTCTTCTTATTCCTTCCTTTGATGGCGGATCTCTGTTAGAGCATCCTCTTTCATTTCGTATTTCCTCTCATTACCTCTGAAGATTCAAATCCTGAAAGACAATCTGTCTTCAATGAAGAATTTTTCCGTTCTAAGCCCTGACCGAGAGAAAAAAATGCTTTGCATTACACATCAAAGTTAAATAATTTAACCTAGATTGAATGCAAGTAATATAAATAAAATTTATATTACCTGAAAAGAAATTTTGCTTTAACAGGAGAATAGTCTTCTTATTCCTTCCTTAAATGGTGGATCTGTCTGATGGAGCATCCTCTTTTATTTCATATTTCCTCTCACCACCTCTGAAGATTTAAATCCTGATAAACAATCTGTCTTCAATGAAGAATTTTTCCGTTCTAAGCCCTGACCGAGAGAATAAAAATGCATTGCATTACACATCAAAGTTAAATAATTTAACATAGATTGGATGCAAGTAATATAAATAAAATTTATATTACCTGAAAAGAAAATTTGCATAAACAGGAGAATACTCTTCTTATACCTTCCTTACATGGTAGATCTGTCTGATGGAGCATCCTCTTTTATTTCGTATTTCCTCTCACTACCTCTGACAATCAAATTCTGAAAGACAATCTGTCTTCAATGAAAATAATTTCTGTTTTAAGCCCTGACCGAGAGAAAAAAATGCTTTGCATTACACATCAAAATTAAATAACTTAACATAGATTGGATGCAAGTGATATAAATAAAATTTATATTACCTGAAAAGAAATTTTACGTAAACAGGAGAATGCTCTTCGTATTCCTTCCTTACATGGTGGACCTGTCTCATGGAGCATCCTCTTTTATTTCGTATTACCACTCACTACCTCTGAAGATTCAAATCCAGAGAGACAATCTGTCTTCAATGAAGAATTTTTCCGTTCTAAGCCCTGACCGAGAGATAAAAATGCTTTGCATTACACATCAAAGTTAAGTAATTTAACATAGATTGAATGCAAGTAATATAAATAAAATTTATATTACCTGAAAAGAAATTTGGCGTAAACAGGAGAATAGTCTTCTTATTCGTTCCTTAAATGGTGGATCTGTCTGATGGAGCATCCTCTTTTATTTCGTATTTCCTCTCACCACCTCTGAAGATTTAAATCCTGATAAACAATCTGTCTTCAATGAAGAATTTTTCCGTTGTAAGCCCTGACTGAGAGAAAAAAAATGCTTTGCATTACACATCAAAGTTAAATAATTTAACCTAGATTGAATGCAAGTAATATAAATAGAATTTATATTACCTGAAAAGAAATTTGGCGTAAATATGAGAATACTCTTCTTATTCCTTCCTTTGATGGCGGATCTCTGTTAGAGCATCCTCTTTTATTTCGTATTTCCTCTCATTACCTCTGAAGATTCAAATCCTGAAAGACAATCTGTCTTCAATGAAGAATTTTTCCGTTCTAAGCCCTGACCGAGAGAAAAAAATGCTTTGCATTACACATCAAAGTTAAATAATTTAACCTAGATTGAATGCAAGTAATATAAATAAAATTTATATTACCTGAAAAGAAATTTTGCTTAAACAGGAGAATAGTCTTCTTATTCCTTCCTTAAATGGTGGATCTGTCTGATGGAGCATCCTCTTTTATTTCGTATTTCCTCTCACCACCTCTGAAGATTTAAATCCTGATAAACAATCTGTCTTCAATGAGGAATTTTTCCGTTCTAAGCCCTGACCGAGAGAATAAAAATGCATTGCATTACACATCAAAGTTAAATAATTTAACATAGATTGGATGCAAGTAATATAAATAAAATTTATATTACCTGAAAAGAAATTTTACGTAAACAGGAGAATGCTCTTCTTATTCCTTCCTTACATGGTGGATCTGTCTCATGGAGCATCCTCTTTTATTTCGTAATACCACTCACTACCTCTGAAGATTCAAATCCAGAAAGACAATCTGTCTTCAATGAAGAATTTTTCCGTTCTAAGCCCTGACCGAGAGATAAAAATGCATTGCATTACACATCAAAGTTAAATAATTTAACATAGATTGGATGCAAGTAATATAAATAAAATTTATATTACCTGAAAAGAAATTTTACGTAAACAGGAGAATGCTCTTCTTATTCCTTCCTTACATGGTGGATCTGTCTCATGGAGCATCCTCTTTTATTTCGTAATACCACTCACCACCTCTGAAGATTCAAATCCAGAAAGACAATCTGTCTTCAATGAAGAATTTTTCCGTTCTAAGCCCTGACCGAGAGAATAAAAATGCATTGCATTACACATCAAAATTAAATAATTTAACAAAGATTGGATGCAAGTAATATAAATAAAATTTATATTACCTGAAAAGAAATTTTACGTAAACAGGAGAATGCTCTTCTTATTCCTTCCTTACATGGTGGATCTGTCTCATGGAGCATCCTCTTTTATTTCGTAATACCACTCACCACCTCTGAAGATTCAAATCCAGAAAGACAATCTGTCTTCAATGAAGAATTTTTCCGATCTAAGCCCTGACCGAGAGAATAAAAATGCATTGCATTACACATCAAAGTTAAATAATTTAACATAGATTGGATGCAAGTAATATAAATAAAATTTATATTACCTGAAAAGAAATTTGGCGTTAATATGAGAATACTCTTCTTATTCCTCCCTTTGATGGCGGATCTCTGTTAGTGCACCCTCTTTTATTTCGTATTTCCTCTCATTACTTCTGAAGATTCAAATCCTGAAAAACAATCTGTCTTCAATGAAGATTTTTTCCGTTCTAAGCCCTGCCCGAGAGAAAAAAAATGCTTTGCATTACACATCAAAATTAAATAATTTAACCTAGATTGAATGCAAGTAATATAAATAAAATTTATATTACCTGAAAAGAAATTTTGCTTAAACAGGAGAATAGTCTTCTTATTCCTTCCTTAAATGGTGGATCTGTCTGATGGAGCATCCTCTTTTATTTCGTACTTCCTCTCACCACCTCTGAGGATTTAAATCCTGATAAACAATCTGTCTTCAATGAAGAATTTTTCCGTTCTAAGCCCTGACCGAGAGAATAAAAATGCATTGCATTACACATCAAAGTTAAATAACTTAACATAGATTGAATGCAAGTGATATAAATAAAATTTATATTATCTGAAAAGAAATTTTACGTAAACAGGAGAATGCTCTTCTTATTCCTTCCTTACATGGTGGATCTGTCTCATGGAGCATCCTCTTTTATTTCGTAATACCACTCACTACCTCTGAAGATTCAAATCCAGAAAGACAATCTGTCTTCAATGAAGAATTTTTCCGTTCTAAGCCCTGACCGAGAGATAAAAATGCTTTTTCATTACACATCAAAGTTAAATAATTTAACATGGATTGAATGCAAGTAATATAAATAAAATTTACATTACCTGAAAAGAAATTTGGCGTAAATATGAGAATACTCTTCTTATTCCTTCCTTTGATGGCGGATCTCTGTTAGAGCATCCTCTTTTATTTCGTATTTCCTCTCATTACCTCTGAAGATTCAAATCCTGAAAGACAATCTGTCTTCAATGAAGAATTTTTCCGTTCTAAGCCCTGACCGAGAGAAAAAAAATGCTTTGCATTACGCATCAAAGTTAAATAATTTAACCTAGATTGAATGCAAGTAATATAAATAAAATTTATATTACCTGAAAAGAAATTTTGCTTAAACAGGAGAATAGTCTTCTTATTCCTTCCTTAAATGGTGGATCTGTCTGATGGAGCATCCTCTTTTATTTCGTATTTTCTCTCACCACCTCTGAAGATTTAAATCCTGATAAACAATATGTCTTCAATGAAGAATTTTTCCGTTCTAAGCCCTGATCGAGAGAATAAAAATGCATTGCATTACACATCAAAGTTAAATAATTTAACATAGATTGGATGCAAGTAATATAAATAAAATTTATATTACCAGAAAAGAAATTTGGCGTAAATATGAGAATACTCTTCTTATTCCTTCCTTTGATGGCGGATCTCTGTTAGTGCATCCTCTTTTATTTCGTATTTCCTCTCATTACCTCTGAAGATTCAAATCCTAAAAGACAATCTGTTTTCAATGAAGAACTTTTCCGTTCTAAGCTCTGACCGAGAGAAAAAAAATGCTTTGCATTACACATCAAAAATAAATAATTTAACCTAGATTGAATGCAAGTAATATAAATAAAATTTATATTACCTGAAAAGAAATTTTGCTTAAACAGGAGAATAGTCTTCTTATTCCTTCCTTAAATGGTGGATCTGTCTGATGGAGCATCCTCTTTTATTTCGTATTTCCTCTCACTACCTCGGAAAATCAAATCCTGAAAGAAAATCTGTCTTCAATCAAAAAATTTCCGTTCTAAGCCCTGACCGAGAGAAAAAAATGGTTTGCATAACACATCAAAGTTAAATAACTTAACATAGGTTGAATGCAAGTAATATAAATAAAATTTATATTACCTAAACAGAAATTTTGCGTAAACAGGAGAATGCTCTTCTTATTCCTTCCTTACATGGCGGATGTGTCTGATGGAGCATCCTCTTTTATTTAGTATTTCCTCTCACTACCTCTGAAAATCAATTCCTGATAGAGAATCTGTCTTCAATAAAAAAAATTTCCGTTCTAAGCCCTGACCGAGAAAAAAAAATGCTTTGCATTACCCATCAAAATTAAATAATTTAACCTAGATTGAATGCAAGTAATATAAATAAAATTTATATTACCTGAAAAGAAATTTTGCCTAAACAGGAGAATAGTCTTCTTATTCCTTCCTTAAATGGTGAATCTGTCTGATGGAGCATCCTCTTTTATTTCGTACTTCCTCTCACCACCTCTGAAGATTTAAATCCTGATAAACAATCTGTCTTCAATGAAGAATTTTTCCGTTCTAAGCCCTGACCGAGAGAATAAAAATGCATTGCATTACACATCAAAGTTAAATAACTTAACATAGATTGAATGCAAGTGATATAAATAAAATTTATATTATCTGAAAAGAAATTTTACGTAAACAGGAGAATGCTCTTCTTATTCCTTCCTTACATGGTGGATCTGTCTCATGGAGCATCCTCTTTTATTTCGTAATACCACTCACTACCTCTGAAGATTCAAATCCAGAAAGACAATCTGTCTTCAATGAAGAATTTTTCCGTTCTAAGCCCTGACCGAGAGATAAATATGCTTTTTCATTACACATCAAAGTTAAATAATTTAACATGGATTGAATGCAAGTAATATAAATAAAATTTACATTACCTGAAAAGAAATTTGGCGTAAATATGAGAATACTCTTCTTATTCCTTCCTTTGATGGCGGATCTCTGTTAGAGCATCCTCTTTTATTTCGTATTTCCTCTCATTACCTCTGAAGATTCAAATCCTGAAAGACAATCTGTCTTCAATGAAGAATTTTTCCGTTCTAAGCCCTGACCGAGAGAAAATAAATGCTTTGCATTACGCATCAAAGTTAAATAATTTAACCTAGATTGAATGCAAGTAATATAAATAAAATTTATATTACCTGAAAAGAAATTTTGCTTAAACAGGAGAATAGTCTTCTTATTCCTTCCTTAAATGGTGGATCTGTCTGATGGAGCATCCTCTTTTATTTCGTATTTTCTCTCACCACCTCTGAAGATTTAAATCCTGATAAACAATATGTCTTCAATGAAGAATTTTTCCGTTCTAAGCCCTGATCGAGAGAATAAAAATGCATTGCATTACACATCAAAGTTAAATAATTTAACCTAGATTGAATGCAAGTAATATAAATAAAATTTATATTACCTGAAAAGAAATTTTGCTTAAACAGGAGAATAGTCTTCTTATTCCTTCCTTAAATGGTGGATCTGTCTGATGGAGCATCCTCTTTTATTTCGTATTTCCTCTCACTACCTCGGAAAATCAAATCCTGAAAGAAAATCTGTCTTCAATCAAAAAATTTCCGTTCTAAGCCCTGACCGAGAGAAAAAAATGGTTTGCATAACACATCAAAGTTAAATAACTTAACATAGGTTGAATGCAAGTAATATAAATAAAATTTATATTACCTAAACAGAAATTTTGCGTAAACAGGAGAATGCTCTTCTTATTCCTTCCTTACATGGCGGATGTGTCTGATGGAGCATCCTCTTTTATTTAGTATTTCCTCTCACTACCTCTGAAAATCAATTCCTGATAGAGAATCTGTCTTCAATAAAAAAAATTTCCGTTCTAAGCCCTGACCGAGAAAAAAAAATGCTTTGCATTACCCATCAAAGTTAAATAATTTAACATAGATTGAATGCAAGTAATATAAATAAAATTTATATTACCTGAAAAGAAAATTTGCGTAAACAGGAAAATACTCTTCTTATTCCTTCCTTACATGGTGGATCTGTCTGATGGAGCATCCTCTTTTATTTCGTATTTCCACTCACTACCTCTGAAGATTCAAATCCAGAAAGACAATCAGTCTTCAATGAAGAATTTTTCCGTTCTAAGCCCTGACCGAGAGATAAATATGCTTTGCATTACACATCAAAGTCAAATAATTTAACATAGATTGAATGCAAGTAATATAAATAAAATTTATATTAACTAAAAAGAAATTTTGCGTTAACAAGAGAATGCTCTTCTTATTCCTTCCTTACATGGTGGATCTGTCCGACGGAGCATCCTCTTTTATTTCCTCTCACTACCTCTGAAAATCAAATCCTGAAAGACAATCTGTATTCAATCAAAAAAATTTCCGTTCTAAGCCCTGACAGAGAAAAAAATGCTTTGCACTACACATCAAAGTTAAATAACTTAAGATAGATTGAATGCAAGTAATATAAATAAAATTTATATTACCTGAAAAGAAATTTTGCGTAAACAGGAGAATGCTCTTCTTATTCCTTCCTTACATGGTGGATCTGTCTGATGGAGCATCCTCTTTTATTTCGTATTTCCACTCACTACCTCTGAAGATTCAAATCCAGAAAGACAATCTGTCTTCAATGAAGAATTTTTCCATTCTAAGCCCTGACCGAGAGATAAATATGCTTTGCATTACACATCAAAGTCAAATAATTTAACATAGATTGAATGCAAGTAATATAAATAAAATTTATATTAACTAAAAAGAAATTTTGCGTTAACAAGAGAATGCTCTTCTTATTCCTTCCTTACATGGTGGATCTGTCCGACGGAGCATCCTCTTTTATTTCCTCTCACTACCTCTGAAAATCAAATCCTGAAAGACAATCTGTATTCAATCAAAAAAATTTCCGTTCTAAGCCCTGACAGAGAAAAAAATGCTTTGCACTACACATCAAAGTTAAATAACTTAAGATAGATTGAATGCAAGTAATATAAATAAAATTTATATTACCTGAAAAGAAATTTTGCGTAAACAGGAGAATGCTCTTCTTATTCCTTCCTTACATGGTGGATCTGTCTGATGGAGCATCCTCTTTTATTTCGTATTTCCACTCACTACCTCTGAAGATTCAAATCCAGAAAGACAATCTGTCTTCAATGAAGAATTTTTCCATTCTAAGCCCTGACCGAGAGATAAATATGCTTTGCATTATACATCAAAGTCAAATAATTTAACATAGATTGAATGCAAGTAATATAAAAAAAATTTATATTAACTAAAAAGAAATTTTGCGTTAACAAGAGAATGCTCTTCTTATTCCTTCCTTACATGGTGGATCTGTCCGACGGAGCATCCTCTTTTATTTCCTCTCACTACCTCTGAAAATCAAATCCTGAAAGACAATCTGTATTCAATCAAAAAAATTTCCGTTCTAAGCCCTGACAGAGAAAAAAATGCTTTGCACTACACATCAAAGTTAAATAACTTAAGATAGATTGAATGCAAGTAATATAAATAAAATTTATATTACCTGAAAAGAAATTTTGCGTAAACAGGAGAATGCTCTTCTTATTCCTTCCTTACATGGTGGATCTGTCTGATGGAGCATCCTCTTTTATTTCGTATTTCCACTCACTACCTCTGAAGATTCAAATCCAGAAAGACAATCTGTCTTCAATGAAGAATTTTTCCATTCTAAGCCCTGACCGAGAGATAAATATGCTTTGCATTACACATCAAAGTCAAATAATTTAACATAGATTGAATGCAAGTAATATAAATAAAATTTATATTAACTAAAAAGAAATTTTGCGTTAACAAGAGAATGCTCTTCTTATTCCTTCCTTACATGGTGGATCTGTCCGACGGAGCATCCTCTTTTATTTCCTCTCACTACCTCTGAAAATCAAATCCTGAAAGACAATCTGTATTCAATCAAAAAAATTTCCGTTCTAAGCCCTGACAGAGAAAAAAATGCTTTGCACTACACATCAAAGTTAAATAACTTAAGATAGATTGAATGCAAGTAATATAAATAAAATTTATATTACCTGAAAAGAAATTTTGCGTAAACAGGAGAATGCTCTTCTTATTCCTTCCTTACATGGTGGATCTGTCTGATGGAGCATCCTCTTTTATTTCGTATTTCCACTCACTAGCTCTGAAGATTTAAATCCAGAAAGACAATCTGTCTTCAATGAAGAATTTTTCCATTCTAAGCCCTGACCGAGAGATAAAAATGCTTTGCATTACACATCAAAGTTAAATAATTTAACATAGATTGAATGCAAGTATAATAAATAAAATTTATATTACCTAAAAAGAAATTTTGCGTCAACAAGAGAATGCTCTTCTTATTCCTTCCATACATGGTGGATCTGTCCGATGGAGCATCCTCTTTTATTTCCTCTTACTACCTCTGAAAATCAAATCCTGAAAGACAATCTGTATTCAATCAAAAAAATTTCCGTTCTAAGCCCTGACAGAGAAAAAAATGCTTTGCATTACACATCAAAGTTAAATAATTTAACATAGATTGAATGCAAGTAATATAAATAAAATTTATATTACCTAAAAAGAAAATTTGCGTAAATAGTAGAATACTCTTCTTATTCCTTCCTTACATGGTGAATCTGTCTGATGGAGCATCCTCTTTTATTTCGTATTTCCTCTCACTACCTCTGAAGATTTAAATCCTGAAAGACAATTCGTCTTTAATGAAAAAATCTTCCGTTCTAAGCCCTGACCGAGAGAAAAAATATGCTTTGCATTACACATCAAAGTTACATAATTTAACATAGATTGGATGCAAGTAATATAAATAAAGTTTATATTACCTAAAAAGAAATTTGGCGTAAATATGAGAATACTCTTCTTATTCCTTCATTTCTTGGTGGATCTCTGTTAGTGTATCCTCTTTTATTTCGTATTTCCTCTCACTACCTCTGAAGATTCAAATCCAGAAAGACAATCTGTCTTCAATCAAAAAAATTTCCGTTCTAAGCCCTGACTGAGAGAAAAAAATTCTTTGCATTACACATCAAAGTTAAATAATTTAACATGGATTGAATGCAAGTAATATAAATAAAATTTATATTACCTGAAAAGAAATTTTGCGTAAACAGGAGAATGCTCTTCTTATTCCTTCCTTACATGGTGGATCTGTCTGATGGAGCATCCTCTTTTATTTCGTATTTCCACTCACTACCTCTGAAGATTCAAATCCAGAAAGACAATCTGTCTTCAATGAAGAATTTTTCCATTCTATGCCCTGACCGAGAGATAAAAATGCTTTGCATTACACATCAAAGTTAAATAATTTAACATAGATAGAATGTAAGTAATAAAAATAAAATTTATATTACCTAAAAAGAAATTTTGCGTAAACAGGAGAATGCTCTTCTTATTCCTTCCTTTCATGGTGGATCTGTCTGATGGAGCATCCTCTTTTATTTCGTATTTCCACTCACTACCTCTGAAGATTCAAATCCAGAAAGACAATCTGTCTTCAATGAAGAATTTTTCCATTCTATGCCCTGACCGAGAAGATAAAAATGCTTTGCATTACACATCAAAGTTAAATAATTTAACATAGATTGAATGTAAGTAATATGAATAAAATTTATATTACCTAAAAAGAAATTTTGCGTAAACAAGAGAATGCTCTTCTTATTCCTTCCTTACATGGTGGATCTGTCCGATGGAGCATCCTCTTTTATTTCCTCTCACTACCTCTGAAAATCAAATCCTGAAAGACAATCTGTATTCAATCAAAAAAATTTCCGTTCTAAGCCCTGACAGAGAAAAAAATGCTTTGCATTACACATCAAAGTTAAATAACTTAACATAGATTGAATGCAAGTAATATAAATAAAATTTATATTACCTGAAAAGAAATTTTGCGTAAACAGGAGAATGCTCTTCTTATTCCTTCCATACATGGTGGATCTGTCTGATGGAGCATCCTCTTTTTCTTCGTATTTCCTCTCACTACCTCTGAAAATCAAATCCTGAAAGACAATCGGTCTTCAATAAAAAAAATTTCCGTTCAAAGCCCTGACCGAGAGAAAAAAATGCTTTGCATTACACATCAAAGTTAAATAATTTAACATAGATTGAATGCAAGTAATATAAATAAAATTTATATTACCTAAAAAGAAAATTTGCGTAAATAGTAGAATACTCTTCTTATTCCTTCCTTACATTGTGAATCTGTCTGATGGAGCATCCTCTTTTATTTCGTATTTCCTCTCACTACCTCTGAAGACTTAAATCTTGAAAGACAATCTGTCTTTAATGAAAAATTTTTCCGTTCTAAGCCCTGACCGAGAAAAAAAAAATGCTTTGCATTACACATCAAAGTTACATAATTTAACATAGATTGGATGCAAGTAATATAAATAAAGTTTATATTACCTAAAAAGAAATTTGGCGTAAATATGAGAATACTCTTCTTATTCCTTCATTTCTTGGTGGATCTCTGTTAGTGTATCCTCTTTTATTTCGTATTTCCTCTCACTACCTCTGAAGATTCAAATCCAGAAAGACAATCGGTCTTCAATCAAAAAAATTTCCGTTCTATGCCCTGACTGAGAGAAAAAAATTCTTTGCATTACACATCAAAGTTAAATAATTTAACATGGATTGAATGCAAGTAATATAAATAAAATTTATATTACCTGAAAAGAAATTTTTCGTAAACAGGAGAATGCTCTTCTTATTCCTTTCTTACTTGGTGGATCTGTCTGATGGAGCATCCTCTTTTATTTCGTATTTCCACTCACTACCTCTGAAGATTCAAATCCAGAAAGACAATCTGTCTTCAATGAAGAATTTTTCCATTCTATGCCCTGACCGAGAGATAAAAATGATTTGCATTACACATCAAAATTAAATAATTTAACATAGATTGGATGCAAGTAATATAAATAAAATTTATATTACCTGAAAAGAAATTTTACGTAAACAGGAGAATGCTCTTCTTATTCCTTCCTTACATGGTGGATCTGTCTCATGGAGCATCCTCTTTTATTTCGTAATACCACTCACCACCTCTGAAGATTCAAATCCAGAAAGACAATCTGTCTTCAATGAAGAATTTTTCCGTTCTAAGCCCTGACCGAGAGAATAAAAATGCATTGCATTACACATCAAAGTTAAATAATTTAACATAGATTGGATGCAAGTAATATAAATAAAATTTATATTACCTGAAAAGAAATTTGGCGTTAATATGAGAATACTCTTCTTATTCCTCCCTTTGATGGCGGATCTCTGTTAGTGCACCCTCTTTTATTTCGTATTTCCTCTCATTACTTCTGAAGATTCAAATCCTGAAAAACAATCTGTCTTCAATGAAGATTTTTTCCGTTCTAAGCCCTGCCCGAGAGAAAAAAAATGCTTTGCATTACACATCAAAATTAAATAATTTAACCTAGATTGAATGCAAGTAATATAAATAAAATTTATATTACCTGAAAAGAAATTTTGCTTAAACAGGAGAATAGTCTTCTTATTCCTTCCTTAAATGGTGGATCTGTCTGATGGAGCATCCTCTTTTATTTCGTACTTCCTCTCACCACCTCTGAAGATTTAAATCCTGATAAACAATCTGTCTTCAATGAAGAATTTTTCCGTTCTAAGCCCTGACCGAGAGAATAAAAATGCATTGCATTACACATCAAAGTTAAATAACTTAACATAGATTGAATGCAAGTGATATAAATAAAATTTATATTATCTGAAAAGAAATTTTACGTAAACAGGAGAATGCTCTTCTTATTCCTTCCTTTCATGGTGGATCTGTCTCATGGAGCATCCTCTTTTATTTCGTAATACCACTCACTACCTCTGAAGATTCAAATCCAGAAAGACAATCTGTCTTCAATGAAGAATTTTTCCGTTCTAAGCCCTGACCGAGAGATAAAAATGCTTTTTCATTACACATCAAAGTTAAATAATTTAACATGGATTGAATGCAAGTAATATAAATAAAATTTATATTACCTGAAAAGAAATTTGGCGTAAATATGAAAATACTCTTCTTATTCCTTCCTTTGATGGCGGATCTCTGTTAGAGCATCCTCTTTTATTTCGTATTTCCTCTCATTACCTCTGAAGATTCAAATCCTGAAAGACAATCTGTCTTCAATGAGGAATTTTTCCGTTCTAAGCCCTGACCGAGAGAAAAAAAATGCTTTGCATTACGCATCAAAGTTAAATAATTTAACCTAGATTGAATGCAAGTAATATAAATAAAATTTATATTACCTGAAAAGAAATTTTGCTTAAACAGGAGAATAGTCTTCTTATTCCTTCCTTAAATGGTGGATCTGTCTGATGGAGCATCCTCTTTTATTTCGTATTTTCTCTCACCACCTCTGAAGATTTAAATCCTGATAAACAATATGTCTTCAATGAAGAATTTTTCCGTTCTAAGCCCTGATCGAGAGAATAAAAATGCATTGCATTACCCATCAAAGTTAAATAATTTAACATAGATTGAATGCAAGTAATATAAATAAAATTTATATTACCTGAAAAGAAAATTTGCGTAAACAGGAAAATACTCTTCTTATTCCTTCCTTACATGGTGGATCTGTCTGATGGAGCATCCTCTTTTATTTCGTATTTCCACTCACTACCTCTGAAGATTCAAATCCAGAAAGACAATCAGTCTTCAATGAAGAATTTTTCCGTTCTAAGCCCTGACCGAGAGATAAATATGCTTTGCATTACACATCAAAGTCAAATAATTTAAGGGGTCACAGTACCCAAAAAATGATCAAACAATCGAATTTTTTTTTATTGCTTATAATAAAACTTCAAACTATTTCGAATGCACTGAAAAAAACATCATCTCTCTATCTACATTTTTAAAAAATTATGAATGATTTTAGATAGTCCTAATACAGAAGCTTGTTTAGCAGACAGACTTTAAAGTGCCTTTCCTCATAGATGATAATTTTGTGTTTTAATCTTAGTTAAATCCCTAAGGAATTTTTTTTATTTAAGATAGAACTTTGAAGTAAACTTTTTTAATTTAAGTATAATACACTTATTTAAGCTGTGCATGGAATAAGCATTTTAGGAGGTATTACAATTTTTACAGCATGTTATATGTACCTAACAGGAATATTTAATCTTTTTTTTTCTACTTTTTTACAAAATAATCTATAAAAAATATTCTAATTGATGTCTCAACAAATGAATGCACAAAATTATTAAGATGTATATTCTAAGCAAGAAGGAAAAAAAAAATTTGAAAATGTGTTAAAATAAAAAAGCCTTAGGGATTTAAAAATTGAGAATTTTTAAAATTTTTTTAAAATTTTAAAAAAGTTAAACAGTTTAATTATGTTTTGAAGATAAATTATTGATTATAAGTTAAATGAGCATGTAAAGCATCCACAAAATGAATGATTATACCTTTGTTTAAAAAAATTGTTGCAAAGGTACTGTGACCCCTTAACATAGATTGAATGCAAGTAATATAAATAAAATTTATATTAACTAAAAAGAAATTTTGCGTTAACAAGAGAATGCTCTTCTTATTCCTTCCTTACATGGTGGATCTGTCTGATGGAGCATCCTCTTTTATTTCGTATTTCCACTCACTACCTCTGAAGATTCAAATCCAGAAAGACAATCAGTCTTCAATGAAGAATTTTTCCGTTCTAAGCCCTGACCGAGAGATAAATATGCTTTGCATTACACATCAAAGTCAAATAATTTAACATAGATTGAATGCAAGTAATATAAATAAAATTTATATTAACTAAAAAGAAATTTTGCGTTAACAAGAGAATGCTCTTCTTATTCCTTCCTTACATGGTGGATCTGTCCGACGGAGCATCCTCTTTTATTTCCTCTCACTACCTCTGAAAATCAAATCCTGAAAGACAATCTGTATTCAATCAAAAAAATTTCCGTTCTAAGCCCTGACAGAGAAAAAAATGCTTTGCACTACACATCAAAGTTAAATAACTTAAGATAGATTGAATGCAAGTAATATAAATAAAATTTATATTACCTGAAAAGAAATTTTGCGTAAACAGGAGAATGCTCTTCTTATTCCTTCCTTACATGGTGGATCTGTCTGATGGAGCATCCTCTTTTATTTCGTATTTCCACTCACTACCTCTGAAGATTCAAATCCAGAAAGACAATCTGTCTTCAATGAAGAATTTTTCCATTCTAAGCCCTGACCGAGAGATAAATATGCTTTGCATTACACATCAAAGTCAAATAATTTAACATAGATTGAATGCAAGTAATATAAATAAAATTTATATTAACTAAAAAGAAATTTTGCGTTAACAAGAGAATGCTCTTCTTATTCCTTCCTTACATGGTGGATCTGTCCGAAGGAGCATCCTCTTTTATTTCCCCTCACTACCTCTGAAAATCAAATCCTGAAAGACAATCTGTATTCAATCAAAAAAATTTCCGTTCTAAACCCTGACAGAGAAAAAAATGCTTTGCACTACACATCAAAGTTAAATAACTTAAGATAGATTGAATGCAAGTGATATAAATAAAATTTATATTACCTGAAAAGAAATTTTGCTTTAACAGGAGAATAGTCTTCTTATTCCTTCCTTACATGGTGGATCTGTCTGATGGAGCATCCTCTTTTATTTCGTATTTCCACTCACTACCTCTGAAGATTCAAATCCAGAAAGACAATCTGTCTTCAATGAAGAATTTTTCCATTCTAAGCCCTGACCGAGAGATAAAAATGCTTTGCATTACACATCAAAGTTAAATAATTTAACATAGATTGAATGCAAGTATAATAAATAAAATTTATATTACCTAAAAAGAAATTTTGCGTAAACAAGAGAATGCTCTTCTTATTCCTTCCATACATGGTGGATCTGTCCGATGGAGCATCCTCTTTTATTTCCCCTCACTACCTCTGAAAATCAAATCCTGAAAGACAATCTGTATTCAATCAAAAAAATTTCCGTTCTAAACCCTGACAGAGAAAAAAATGCTTTGCACTACACATCAAAGTTAAATAACTTAAGATAGATTGAATGCAAGTGATATAAATAAAATTTATATTACCTGAAAAGAAATTTTGCTTTAACAGGAGAATAGTCTTCTTATTCCTTCCTTACATGGTGGATCTGTCTGATGGAGCATCCTCTTTTATTTCGTATTTCCACTCACTACCTCTGAAGATTCAAATCCAGAAAGACAATCTGTCTTCAATGAAGAATTTTTCCATTCTAAGCCCTGACCGAGAGATAAAAATGCTTTGCATTACACATCAAAGTTAAATAATTTAACATAGATTGAATGCAAGTATAATAAATAAAATTTATATTACCTAAAAAGAAATTTTGCGTAAACAAGAGAATGCTCTTCTTATTCCTTCCATACATGGTGGATCTGTCCGATGGAGCATCCTCTTTTATTTCCTCTCACTACCTCTGAAAATCAAATCCTGAAAGACAATCTGTATTCAATCAAAAAAATTTCCGTTCTAAGCCCTGACAGAGAAAAAAATGCTTTGCACTACACATCAAAGTTAAATAACTTAAGATAGATTGAATGCAAGTAATATAAATAAAATTTATATTACCTGAAAAGAAATTTTGCGTAAACAGGAGAATGCTCTTCTTATTCCTTCCTTACATGGTGGATCTGTCTGATGGAGCATCCTCTTTTATTTCGTATTTCCACTCACTACCTCTGAAGATTCAAATCCAGAAAGACAATCTGTCTTCAATGAAGAATTTTTCCATTCTAAGCCCTGACCGAGAGATAAATATGCTTTGCATTACACATCAAAGTCAAATAATTTAACATAGATTGAATGCAAGTAATATAAATAAAATTTATATTAACTAAAAAGAAATTTTGCGTTAACAAGAGAATGCTCTTCTTATTCCTTCCTTACATGGTGGATCTGTCCGAAAGAGCATCCTCTTTTATTTCCCCTCACTACCTCTGAAAATCAAATCCTGAAAGACAATCTGTATTCAATCAAAAAAATTTCCGTTCTAAACCCTGACAGAGAAAAAAATGCTTTGCACTACACATCAAAGTTAAATAACTTAAGATAGATTGAATGCAAGTGATATAAATAAAATTTATATTACCTGAAAAGAAATTTTGCTTTAACAGGAGAATAGTCTTCTTATTCCTTCCTTACATGGTGGATCTGTCTGATGGAGCATCCTCTTTTATTTCGTATTTCCACTCACTACCTCTGAAGATTCAAATCCAGAAAGACAATCTGTCTTCAATGAAGAATTTTTCCATTCTAAGCCCTGACCGAGAGATAAAAATGCTTTGCATTACACATCAAAGTTAAATAATTTAACATAGATTGAATGCAAGTATAATAAATAAAATTTATATTACCTAAAAAGAAATTTTGCGTAAACAAGAGAATGCTCTTCTTATTCCTTCCATACATGGTGGATCTGTCCGATGGAGCATCCTCTTTTATTTCCCCTCACTACCTCTGAAAATCAAATCCTGAAAGACAATCTGTATTCAATCAAAAAAATTTCCGTTCTAAACCCTGACAGAGAAAAAAATGCTTTGCACTACACATCAAAGTTAAATAACTTAAGATAGATTGAATGCAAGTGATATAAATAAAATTTATATTACCTGAAAAGAAATTTTGCTTTAACAGGAGAATAGTCTTCTTATTCCTTCCTTACATGGTGGATCTGTCTGATGGAGCATCCTCTTTTATTTCGTATTTCCACTCACTACCTCTGAAGATTCAAATCCAGAAAGACAATCTGTCTTCAATGAAGAATTTTTCCATTCTAAGCCCTGACCGAGAGATAAAAATGCTTTGCATTACACATCAAAGTTAAATAATTTAACATAGATTGAATGCAAGTATAATAAATAAAATTTATATTACCTAAAAAGAAATTTTGCGTAAACAAGAGAATGCTCTTCTTATTCCTTCCATACATGGTGGATCTGTCCGATGGAGCATCCTCTTTTATTTCCTCTCACTACCTCTGAAAATCAAATCCTGAAAGACAATCTGTATTCAATCAAAAAAATTTCCGTTCTAAGCCCTGACAGAGAAAAAAATGCTTTGCATTACACATCAAAGTTAAATAATTTAACATAGATTGAATGCAAGTAATATAAATAAAATTTATATTACCTAAAAAGAAAATTTGCGTAAATAGTAGAATACTCTTCTTATTCCTTCCTTACATGGTGAATCTGTCTGATGGAGCATCCTCTTTTATTTCGTATTTCCTCTCACTACCTCTGAAGATTTAAATCCTGAAAGACAATTCGTCTTTAATGAAAAAATTTTCCGTTCTAAGCCCTGACCGAGAGAAAAAATATGCTTTGCATTACACATCAAAGTTACATAATTTAACATAGATTGGATGCAAGTAATATAAATAAAATTTATATTACCTGAAAAGAAATTTTGCGTAAACAGGAGAATGCTCTTCTTATTCCTTCCTTACATGGTGGATCTGTCTGATGGAGCATCCTCTTTTATTTCGTATTTCCTCTCACTACCTCTGAAGATTCAAATCCAGAAAAACAATCTGTCTTCAATGAAGAATTTTTCCGTTCTAAGCCCTGACCGAGAGAAAAAAATTCTTTGCATTACACATCAAAGTTAAATAATTTAACATGGATTGAATGCAAGTAATATAAATAAA
This sequence comes from Parasteatoda lunata, assembly GCA_949128135.1. Classification (NCBI taxonomy): domain Eukaryota; kingdom Metazoa; phylum Arthropoda; class Arachnida; order Araneae; family Theridiidae; genus Parasteatoda; species Parasteatoda lunata. The sequence continues at coordinate 63,160,006 of OX421977.1, forward strand.
ATTTATATTACCTGAAAAGAAATTTTGCGTAAACAGGAGAATGCTCTTCTTATTCCTTCCTTACATGGTGGATCTGTCTGATGGAGCATCCTCTTTTATTTCGTATTTCCACTCACTACCTCTGAAGATTCAAATCCAGAAAGACAATCTGTCTTCAATGAAGAATTTTTCCATTCTATGCCCTGACCGAGAGATAAAAATGCTTTGCATTACACATCAAAGTTAAATAATTTAACATAGATTGAATGTAAGTAATAAAAATAAAATTTATATTACCTAAAAAGAAATTTTGCGTAAACAGGAGAATGCTCTTCTTATTCCTTCCTTACATGGTGGATCTGTCTGATGGAGCATCCTCTTTTATTTCGTATTTCCACTCACTACCTCTGAAGATTCAAATCCAGAAAGACAATCTGTCTTCAATGAAGAATTTTTCCATTCTATGCCCTGACCGAGAAGATAAAAATGCTTTGCATTACACATCAAAGTTAAATAATTTAACATAGATTGAATGTAAGTAATATAAATAAAATTTATATTACCTAAAAAGAAATTTTGCGTAAACAAGAGAATGCTCTTCTTATTCCTTCCTTACATGGTGGATCTGTCCGAAAGAGCATCCTCTTTTATTTCCCCTCACTACCTCTGAAAATCAAATCCTGAAAGACAATCTGTATTCAATCAAAAAAATTTCCGTTCTAAACCCTGACAGAGAAAAAAATGCTTTGCACTACACATCAAAGTTAAATAACTTAAGATAGATTGAATGCAAGTGATATAAATAAAATTTATATTACCTGAAAAGAAATTTTGCTTTAACAGGAGAATAGTCTTCTTATTCCTTCCTTACATGGTGGATCTGTCTGATGGAGCATCCTCTTTTATTTCGTATTTCCACTCACTACCTCTGAAGATTCAAATCCAGAAAGACAATCTGTCTTCAATGAAGAATTTTTCCATTCTAAGCCCTGACCGAGAGATAAAAATGCTTTGCATTACACATCAAAGTTAAATAATTTAACATAGATTGAATGCAAGTATAATAAATAAAATTTATATTACCTAAAAAGAAATTTTGCGTAAACAAGAGAATGCTCTTCTTATTCCTTCCATACATGGTGGATCTGTCCGATGGAGCATCCTCTTTTATTTCCCCTCACTACCTCTGAAAATCAAATCCTGAAAGACAATCTGTATTCAATCAAAAAAATTTCCGTTCTAAACCCTGACAGAGAAAAAAATGCTTTGCACTACACATCAAAGTTAAATAACTTAAGATAGATTGAATGCAAGTGATATAAATAAAATTTATATTACCTGAAAAGAAATTTTGCTTTAACAGGAGAATAGTCTTCTTATTCCTTCCTTACATGGTGGATCTGTCTGATGGAGCATCCTCTTTTATTTCGTATTTCCACTCACTACCTCTGAAGATTCAAATCCAGAAAGACAATCTGTCTTCAATGAAGAATTTTTCCATTCTAAGCCCTGACCGAGAGATAAAAATGCTTTGCATTACACATCAAAGTTAAATAATTTAACATAGATTGAATGCAAGTATAATAAATAAAATTTATATTACCTAAAAAGAAATTTTGCGTAAACAAGAGAATGCTCTTCTTATTCCTTCCATACATGGTGGATCTGTCCGATGGAGCATCCTCTTTTATTTCCTCTCACTACCTCTGAAAATCAAATCCTGAAAGACAATCTGTATTCAATCAAAAAAATTTCCGTTCTAAGCCCTGACAGAGAAAAAAATGCTTTGCATTACACATCAAAGTTAAATAATTTAACATAGATTGAATGCAAGTAATATAAATAAAATTTATATTACCTAAAAAGAAAATTTGCGTAAATAGTAGAATACTCTTCTTATTCCTTCCTTACATGGTGAATCTGTCTGATGGAGCATCCTCTTTTATTTCGTATTTCCTCTCACTACCTCTGAAGATTTAAATCCTGAAAGACAATTCGTCTTTAATGAAAAAATTTTCCGTTCTAAGCCCTGACCGAGAGAAAAAATATGCTTTGCATTACACATCAAAGTTACATAATTTAACATAGATTGGATGCAAGTAATATAAATAAAATTTATATTACCTGAAAAGAAATTTTGCGTAAACAGGAGAATGCTCTTCTTATTCCTTCCTTACATGGTGGATCTGTCTGATGGAGCATCCTCTTTTATTTCGTATTTCCTCTCACTACCTCTGAAGATTCAAATCCAGAAAAACAATCTGTCTTCAATGAAGAATTTTTCCGTTCTAAGCCCTGACCGAGAGAAAAAAATTCTTTGCATTACACATCAAAGTTAAATAATTTAACATGGATTGAATGCAAGTAATATAAATAAAATTTATATTACCTGAAAAGAAATTTTGCGTAAACAGGAGAATGCTCTTCTTATTCCTTCCTTACATGGTGGATCTGTCTGATGGAGCATCCTCTTTTATTTCGTATTTCCACTCACTACCTCTGAAGATTCAAATCCAGAAAGACAATCTGTCTTCAATGAAGAATTTTTCCATTCTATGCCCTGACCGAGAGATAAAAATGCTTTGCATTACACATCAAAGTTAAATAATTTAACATAGATTGAATGTAAGTAATAAAAATAAAATTTATATTACCTAAAAAGAAATTTTGCGTAAACAGGAGAATGCTCTTCTTATTCCTTCCTTACATGGTGGATCTGTCTGATGGAGCATCCTCTTTTATTTCGTATTTCCACTCACTACCTCTGAAGATTCAAATCCAGAAAGACAATCTGTCTTCAATGAAGAATTTTTCCATTCTATGCCCTGACCGAGAAGATAAAAATGCTTTGCATTACACATCAAAGTTAAATAATTTAACATAGATTGAATGTAAGTAATATAAATAAAATTTATATTACCTAAAAAGAAATTTTGCGTAAACAAGAGAATGCTCTTCTTATTCCTTCCTTACATGGTGGATCTGTCCGATGGAGCATCCTCTTTTATTTCCTCTCACTACCTCTGAAAATCAAATCCTGAAAGACAATCTGTATTCAATCAAAAAAATTTCCGTTCTAAGCCCTGACAGAGAAAAAAATGCTTTGCATTATACATCAAAGTTAAATAACTTAACATAGATTGAATGCAAGTAATATAAATAAAATTTATATTACCTGAAAAGAAATTTTGCGTAAACAGGAGAATACTCTTCTTTTTCCTTAATTACATGGTGGATCTGTCTGATGGAGCATCCTCTTTTATTTCGTATTTCCTCTCACTACCTCTGAAAATCAAATCCTGAAAGAAAATCTGTCTTCAATCAAAAAATTTCCGTTCTAAGCCCTGACCGAGAGAAAAAAATGCTTTGCATAACACATCAAAGTTAAATAACTTAACATAGGTTGAATGCAAGTAATATAAATAAAATTTATATTACCTAAAAAGAAATTTTGCGTAAACAGGAGAATGCTCTTCTTATTCCTTCCTTACATGGTGGATCTGTCTGATGGAGCATCCTCTTTTATTTCGTATTTCCTCTCACTACCTCTGAAGATTCAAATCCAGAAAAACAATCTGTCTTCAATGAAGAATTTTTCCGTTCTAAGCCCTGACCGAGAGATAAAAATGCTTTGCATTACACATCAAAGTTAAATAATTTAACATAGATTGAATGCAAGTAATATAAATAAAATTTATATTACCTAAAAAGAAAATTTGCGTAAACAGTAGAATACTCTTCTTATTCCTTCCTTACATGGTGAATCTGTCTGATGGAGCATCCTCATTTATTTCGTATTTCCTCTCACTACCTCTGAAGACTTAAATCCGGAAAGACAATCTGTCTTTAATGAAAAATTTTTCCGTTCTAAGCCCTGACCGAGAGAAAAAAAATGCTTTGCATTACACATCAAAGTTACATAATTTAACATAGATTGGATGCAAGTAATAAAAATAAAGTTTATATTACCAAAAAAGAAATTTGGCGTAAATATGAGAATACTCTTCTTATTCCTTTTCTTGGTGGATCTCTGTTAGTGCATCCTCTTTTATTTCGTATTTCCTCTCACTGCCTCCGAAGATTCAAATCCTGAAAGACAATCTGTCTTCAATGAAGAATATTTCCGTTCTAAGCCCTGACGGAGAGAAAAAAAATGCTTTGCATTACACATCAAAGTAAAAATATTTAACATAGATGGAATGCAAGTATTATAAATAAAATTTATATTACCTGAAAAGAAATTTTGCTTAAACAGGAGAATACTCTTCTTATTCCTTCCTTACATGGTGGATCTGTCTGATGGAGCATCCTCTTCTATTTCATATTTCCTCTTACTACCTCTGACGATTTAAAACCTGAAAGACAATCTGTCTTTAATGAGAAAATGTTTCCGTTCTAAGCCCTGACCAAGAGAAAAAAATACTTTGCATTACACATCAAAGTTAAATAATTTAACATAGATTGAATGCAAGTAATATAAATAAAATTTACATTACCTGAAAAGAAAATTTGCATAAACAGGAAAATACTCTTCTTATTCCTTCCTTTCATGGCGAATCTCTGTTAGTGCATCCTCTTTTATTTCGTATTTCCTCTCACTACCTCTGAAGATTCAAATCCTAAAAGACAATCTGTCTTCAATGAAGAATATTTCCAATCGGAGCCCTGAAGTAGAGAAAAAAAATGCTTTGTATTATATATCAAAGTTAAATAATTTAACATAGATTGAATGCAAGTAATATAATTAAAATTTAAATTGCCTGAAAAGAAAATTTGCGTAAACAGGAGAATACTCTTATTATTCCTTTCTTTGATGGTGGATCTCTGTTAGTGCAACCTCTTTTATTTCGTATTTCCTCTCATTACCTCTGAAGATTCAAATCCTGAAAGACAATCTGTCTTTATTGAAGAATTTTTCCGTTCAAAGCCCTGTCCGAGTGAAAAATTAGCTTTGCATTACACATCAAAGTTAAATAATTTAACGTAGATTGAATGCAAGTAATATAAATAAAATATATATTACCTGAAAAGAAAATTTGCATAAACTGGAGAATACTCTTCTCATTCCTTCCTTACATAGTAGATCTGTCTGATGAAGCATCCTCTTTTATTTCGTATTTCCTCTCAATACCTCTGAAGATTTAAATCCTGAAAGACAATCTGTCTTCAATGAAGAATTTTTTCGTTCTAAGCCCTGTCCGAGAGAAAAAAATGCTATGCATTATACATCTAAGTTAAATAATTTAACATAGATTGAATGCAAGTAATATAAATAAAGTTTATATAACCTAAAAAGAAATTTGGCGTAAATATGAGAATACTCTTCTTATTCCTTCCTTTCTTGGTGGATCTCTGTTAGTGCATCCATTTTTATTTCGTATTTCCTCTCACTACTACTGAAAATTCAAACCCTGAAAGACAATCTTTCTTCAATGAAGAATTTTTCCGTTCTAAGCCCTGACCAAGAGAAAAAAAATGCTTTGCATTACACATCAAAGTTAAATAATTTAACATAGATTGAATGCGATAAATATAAATAAAATTTATATTACCTGAAAAGAAATTTGGCGTTAATATGAGAATACTCTTCTTATTCCTTCCTTTCTTGGTGGATCTCTGTTAGTGCATCCATTTTTATTTCGTATTTCCTCTCACTACTACTGAAAGTTCAAATCCTGAAAGACAATCTGTCTTCAATAAAATATATTCCCGTTCTAAGCCCAGAAGGAGAGAAAAAAAATGCTTTGCATTACACATCAAAGTTAAATAATTTAACATAGATTAAATGCAAGTAATATAAATAAAATTTATATTACCTAAAAAGAAATTTTACGTAAACAGGAGAATACTCTTCTTATTCCTTCCTTACATGGTGGATCTCTCTGATGGAGCATCCTCTTTTATTTCATATTTCCTCTCACTACCTCTGAAGATTTAAATCCTGAAAGACAATCTGTCTTCAATGAAGAATTTTTTCGTTCTAAGCCCTGTCCGAGAGAAAAAAATGCTATGCATTATACATCTAAGTTAAATAATTTAACATAGATTGAATGCAAGTAATATAAATAAAGTTTATATAACCTAAAAAGAAATTTGGCGTAAATATGAGAATACTCTTCTTATTCCTTCCTTTCTTAGTGGATCTCTGTTAGTGCATCCATTTTTATTTCGTATTTCCTCTCACTACTACTAAAAGTTCAAATCCTGAAAGACAATCTGTCTTCAATAAAAAAAATTCCCGCTCTAAGCCCTGACCGAGAGAAAAAAATGCTTTGCATTACACATCAAAGTTAAATAATTTAACATAGATTAAATGCAAGTAATATAAATAAAATTTATATTACCTAAAAAGAAATTTTACGTAAACAGAAGAATACTCTTCTTATTCCTTCCTTACATGGTGGATCTGTCTGATGGAGCATCCTCTTTTATTTCGTATTTCCTCTCACTACCTCTGAAGATTTAAATCCTGAAAGACAATCTGTCTTCAATGAAGAATTTTTTCGTTCTAAGCCCTGTCCGAGAGAAAAAAATGCTATGCATTATACATCTAAGTTAAATAATTTAACATAGATTGAATGCAAGTAATATAAATAAAGTTTATATAACCTAAAAAGAAATTTGGCGTAAATATGAGAATACTCTTCTTATTCCTTCCTTTCTTAGTGGATCTCTGTTAGTGCATCCATTTTTATTTCGTATTTCCTCTCACTACTACTGAAAATTCAAATCCTGCAAGACAATCTGTCTTCAATGAAGAATTTTTCCGTTCTAAGCCCTGACCGAGAGAAAAAAAATGCTTTGCATTACACATCAAAGTTAAATAATTTAACATAGATTGAATGCGATAAATATAAATAAAATTTATATTACCTGAAAAGAAATTTGGCGTAAATATGAGAATACTCTTCTTATTCCTTCCTTTCTTGGTGGATCTCTGTTAGTGCATCCATTTTTATTTCGTATTTCCTCTCACTACTACTGAAAGTTCAAATCCTGAAAGACAATCTGTCTTCAATAAAAAAAATTCCCGTTCTAAGCCCAGAAGGAGAGAAAAAAAATGCTTTGCATTACACATCAAAGTTAAATAAATTAACATAGATTGAATGCAAGAAATATAAATAAAATTTAAATTACCTGAAAAGAAAATTTGCGTAAACAGGAGAATACTCTTCTTATTCCTTCCTTTCATGGTGGATCTCTCTGATGGAGCATCCTGTTTTATTTCGTATTTCCTCTCACTACCTTTTAAGATTCAAATCCTGAAAGACAATTTGTCTTCAATGAAGAATTTTTCCGTTCTAAGCCCTGACCGAGAGAAAAAAAATGCTTTGCATTACACATCAAAGTTAAATAATTTAACATAGATTGGATGCAAGTAATATAAATAAAAGTTATATTACCTAAAAACAAATTTGGCGTAAATATGAGAATAGTCTTCTTATCCCTTCCTTTGATGGTGGATCTCTGTTAGTGCATCCTCTTTTATTTCGTATTTCCTTACACTACCTCTGAAGATTCAAATCCTGAAAGACAATTTGTCTTCAATGAAGAATTTTTCCGTTCTAAGCCCTGACCGAGAGAAAACAATGCTTTGCATTACACATCAAAGTTAAATAATTTAACATAGATTGAATGCAAGTAATATAAATAAAATTTATATTACCTAAAAAGAAATTTTGCGTAAACAGGAGAATACTCTTCTTATTCCTTCCTCTCATGCTGGATCTCTGATAGTGCATCCTCTTTTATTTCGTATTTCCTCTCACTACCTCTGAAGATTCAAATCCTGAAAGACAATTTGTCTTCAATGAAGAATTTTTCCGTTCTAAGCCCTGACCGAGAGAAAAAATGCTTTGCATTACACATCAAAGTTAAATAATTTAACATAGATTGAATGCAAGTAATATAAATAAAATATTTATTACCTAAAAAGAAATTTTGCGTAAACAGGAGAATACTCTTCTTATTCCTTCTTCTCATGGTGGATCTCTGATAGTGCATCCTCTTTTATTTCGTATTTCCTCTCACTACCTCTGAAGATTCAAATCCTGAAAGACAATTTGTCTTCAATGAAGAATTTTTCCCTTCTAAGCCCTGACCGAGAGAAAAAATGCTTTGCATTACACATCAAAGTTAAATAATTTAACATAGATTGAATGCAAGTAATATAAATAAAATTTATATTACCTAAAAAGAAATTTTGCGTAAACAGGAGAATACTCTTCTTATTCCTTCCTCTCATGGTGGATCTGTGATAGTGCATCCTCTTTTATTTCGTATTTCCTCTCACTACCTCTGAAGATTCAAATCCTGAAAGACAATTTGTCTTCAATGAAGAATTTTTCCGTTCTAAGCCCTGACCGAGAGAAAAAATGCTTTGCATTACACATCAAAGTTAAATAATTTATCATAGATTGAATGCAAGTAATATAAATAAAATTTATATTACCTAAAAAGAAATTTTGCGTAAACAGGAGAATACTCTTCTTATTCCTTCCTCTCATGGTGGATCTCTCTGATGGAGCACCGCACCTTCTTTTATTTCGTATTTCCTCTCACTTCCTTTTAAGATTCAAATCCTGAAAGACAATCTGTCTTCAATGAAGAATTTTTACGTTCTAAGCCCTGTCCGAGAGAAAAGAATGCTATGCATTAAACATCTAAGTTAAATAATTTAACATAGATTGAATACAAGCAATATAAATAAAATTAATATTACCTGAGAAGAAAATTTGCGTAAACAGGAGAAAACTCTTCTTATTCCTTCCTTACATGGTGGATCTCTCTGATGGAGCACCGCACCCTCTTTTATTTCGTATTTCCTCTCACTTCCTTTTAAGATTCAAATCCTGAAAGACAATCTGTCTTCAATGAAGAATTTTTCCGTTCTAAGCCCTGAGCGAGAGAAAAAAAATTGCTTTGCATTACACATCAAAGTTAAATAATTTAAACTAGATTGAATGCAAGTAATATAAATAAAATTTTTATTACCTGAGAAAAAATTTTGTTTAAACAGGACAATAGTCTACTTATTCCTTCCTTTCATGGTGAATCTCTGTTAGTGCACCTCTTTTATTTCGTATTTCCTCTCACTTCCTTTTAGGATTCAAATCCTGAAAGACAATCTGTCTTCAGTGAAGAATTTTTCCGTTCTAAGCCCTGAGCGAGAGAAAAAAATGCTTTGCATTACACATCAAAGTTAAATAATTTAACCTAGATTGAATGCAAGTAATATAAATAAAATTTATATTACCTAAAAAGAAACTTTTCGTAAACAGGAGAATTCTCTTCTTATTCCTTCCTCTCATGATGGATCTCTGATAGTGCATCCTCTTTTATTTCGTATTTCCTCTCACTACCTCTGAAGATTCAAATCCTGAAAGACAATTTGTCTTCAATGAAGAATTTTTCCGTTCTAAGCCCTGACCGAGAGAAAAAAAATGCTTTGCATTACACATCAAAGTTAAATAATTTAACATAGATTGAATGCGATAAATATAAATAAAATTTATATTACCTGAAAAGAAATTTGGCGTAAATATGAGAATACTCTTCTTATTCCTTCCTTTCTTGGTGGATCTCTGTTAGTGCATCCATTTTTATTTCGTATTTCCTCTCACTACTACTGAAAGTTCAAATCCTGAAAGGCAATCTGTCTTCAATAAAAAAAATTCCCGTTCTAAGCCCAGAAGGAGAGAAAAAAAATGCTTTGCATTACACATCAAAGTTAAATAAATTAACATAGATTGAATGCAAGAAATATAAATAAAATTTAAATTACCTGAAAAGAAAATTTGCGTAAACAGGAGAATACTCTTCTTATTCCTTCCTTTCATGGTGGATCTCTCTGATGGAGCATCCTGTTTTATTTCGTATTTCCTCTCACTACCTTTTAAGATTCAAATCCTGAAAGACAATTTGTCTTCAATGAAGAATTTTTCCGTTCTAAGCCCTGACCGAGAGAAAAAAAATGCTTTGCATTACACATCAAAGTTAAATAATTTAACATAGATTGGATGCAAGTAATATAAATAAAAGTTATATTACCTAAAAACAAATTTGGCGTAAATATGAGAATAGTCTTCTTATCCCTTCCTTTGATGGTGGATCTCTGTTAGTGCATCCTCTTTTATTTCGTATTTCCTTACACTACCTCTGAAGATTCAAATCCTGAAAGACAATTTGTCTTCAATGAAGAATTTTTCCGTTCTAAGCCCTGACCGAGAGAAAACAATGCTTTGCATTACACATCAAAGTTAAATAATTTAACATAGATAGAATGCAAGTAATATAAATAAAATTTATATTACCTAAAAAGAAATTTTGCGTAAACAGGAGAATACTCTTCTTATTCCTTCCTCTCATGCTGGATCTCTGATAGTGCATCCTCTTTTATTTCGTATTTCCTCTCACTACCTCTGAAGATTCAAATCCTGAAAGACAATTTGTCTTCAATGAAGAATTTTTCCGTTCTAAGCCCTGACCGAGAGAAAAAATGCTTTGCATTACACATCAAAGTTAAATAATTTAACATAGATTGAATGCAAGTAATATAAATAAAATATTTATTACCTAAAAAGAAATTTTGCGTAAACGGGAGAATACTCTTCTTATTCCTTCTTCTCATGGTGGATCTCTGATAGTGCATCCTCTTTTATTTCGTATTTCCTCTCACTACCTCTGAAGATTCAAATCCTGAAAGACAATTTGTCTTCAATGAAGAATTTTTCCCTTCTAAGCCCTGACCGAGAGAAAAAATGCTTTGCATTACACATCAAAGTTAAATAATTTAACATAGATTGAATGCAAGTAATATAAATAAAATTTATATTACCTAAAAAGAAATTTTGCGTAAACAGGAGAATACTCTTCTTATTCCTTCCTCTCATGGTGGATCTGTGATAGTGCATCCTCTTTTATTTCGTATTTCCTCTCACTACCTCTGAAGATTCAAATCCTGAAAGACAATTTGTCTTCAATGAAGAATTTTTCCGTTCTAAGCCCTGACCGAGAGAAAAAATGCTTTGCATTACACATCAAAGTTAAATAATTTATCATAGATTGAATGCAAGTAATATAAATAAAATTTATATTACCTAAAAAGAAATTTTGCGTAAACAGGAGAATACTCTTCTTATTCCTTCCTCTCATGGTGGATCTCTCTGATGGAGCACCGCACCTTCTTTTATTTCGTATTTCCTCTCACTTCCTTTTAAGATTCAAATCCTGAAAGACAATCTGTCTTCAATGAAGAATTTTTAGGTTCTAAGCCCTGTCCGAGAGAAAAGAATGCTATGCATTACACATCTAAGTTAAATAATTTAACTTAGATTGAATGCAAGCAATATAAATAAAATTAATATTACCTGAGAAGAAAATTTGCGTAAACAGGAGAAAACTCTTCTTATTCCTTCCTTACATGGTGGATCTCTCTGATGGAGCACCGCACCCTCTTTTATTTCGTATTTCCTCTCACTTCCTTTTAAGATTCAAATCCTGAAAGACAATCTGTCTTCAATGAAGAATTTTTCCGTTCTAAGCCCTGAGCGAGAGAAAAAAAAATGCTTTGCATTACACATCAAAGTTAAATAATTTAAACTAGATTGAATGCAAGTAATATAAATAAAATTTTTATTACCTGAGAAAAAATTTTGTTTAAACAGGACAATAGTCTACTTATTCCTTCCTTTCATGGTGAATCTCTGTTAGTGCACCTCTTTTATTTCGTATTTCCTCTTACTTCCTTTTAGGATTCAAATCCTGAAAGACAATCTGTCTTCAGTGAAGAATTTTTCCGTTCTAAGCCCTGAGCGAGAGAAAAAAATGCTTTGCATTACACATCAAAGTTAAATAATTTAACCTAGATTGAATGCAAGTAATATAAATAAAATTTATATTACCTAAAAAGAAACTTTTCGTAAACAGGAGAATTCTCTTCTTATTCCTTCCTCTCATGATGGATCTCTGATAGTGCATCCTCTTTTATTTCGTATTTCCTCTCACTACCTCTGAAGATTCAAATCCTGAAAGACAATTTGTCTTCAATGAAGAATTTTTCCGTTCTAAGCCCTGACCGAGAGAAAAAAATGCTTTGCATAACACATCAAAGTGAAATAATTTAACCTAGATTGAATGCAAGTAACATAAATAAAATTTATATTACCTAAAAAGAAATTTTGCGTAAACAGGAGAATACTCTTCTTATTCCTTCCTCTCATGATGGATCTCTGATAGTGCATCCTCTTTTATTTCGTATTTCCTCTCATTACCTCTGAAGATTCAAATCCTGAAAGACAATTTGTCTTCCATGAAGAATTTTTCCGTTCTAAGCCCTGACCGGGAGAAAAAAATGCTTTGCATTACACATCAAGGTTAAATAATTTAACATAGATTGAATGCAAGTAATATAAATAAAATTTATATTACCTAAAAAGAAATTTTGCGTAAACAGGAGAATACTCTTCTTATTCCTTCCTTACATGGTGGATCTCTCTGATGGAGCATCCTCTTTTATTTCATATTTCCTCTCACTACCTCTGAAGATTTAAATCCTGAAAGACAATCTGTCTTCGATGAAGAATTTTTTTGTTCTAAGCCCTGTCCGAGAGAAAAAAATGCTATGCATTATACATCTAAGTTAAATAATTTAACATAGTTTGAATGCAAGTAATATAAATAAAGTTTATATAACCTAAAAAGAAATTTGGCGTAAATATGAGAATACTCTTCTTATTCCTTCCTTTCTTAGTTGATCTCTGTTAGTGCATCCATTTTTATTTCGTATTTCCTCTCACTACTACTAAAAGTTCAAATCCTGAAAGACAATCTGTCTTCAATAAAAAAAATTCCCGCTCTAAGCCCTGACCGAGAGAAAAAAATGCTTTGCATTACACATCAAAGTTAAATAATTTAACATAGATTAAATGCAAGTAATATAAATAAAATTTATATTACCTAAAAAGAAATTTTACGTAAACAGAAGAATACTCTTCTTATTCCTTCCTTACATGGTGGATCTGTCTGATGGAGCATCCTCTTTTATTTCGTATTTCCTCTCACTACCTCTGAAGATTTAAATCCTGAAAGACAATCTGTCTTCAATGAAGAATTTTTTCGTTCTAAGCCCTGTCCGAGAGAAAAAAATGCTATGCATTATACATCTAAGTTAAATAATTTAACATAGATTGAATGCAAGTAATATAAATAAAGTTTATATAACCTAAAAAGAAATTTGGCGTAAATATGAGAATACTCTTCTTATTCCTTCCTTTCTTAGTGGATCTCTGTTAGTGCATCCATTTTTATTTCGTATTTCCTCTCACTACTACTGAAAATTCAAATCCTGCAAGACAATCTGTCTTCAATGAAGAATTTTTCCGTTCTAAGCCCTGACCGAGAGAAAAAAAATGCTTTGCATTACACATCAAAGTTAAATAAATTAACATAGATTGAATGCAAGAAATATAAATAAAATTTAAATTACCTGAAAAGAAAATTTGCGTAAACAGGAGAATACTCTTCTTATTCCTTCCTTTCATGGTGGATCTCTCTGATGGAGCATCCTGTTTTATTTCGTATTTCCTCTCACTACCTTTTAAGATTCAAATCCTGAAAGACAATTTGTCTTCAATGAAGAATTTTTCCGTTCTAAGCCCTGACCGAGAGAAAAAAAATGCTTTGCATTACACATCAAAGTTAAATAATTTAACATAGATTGGATGCAAGTAATATAAATAAAAGTTATATTACCTAAAAACAAATTTGGCGTAAATATGAGAATAGTCTTCTTATCCCTTCCTTTGATGGTGGATCTCTGTTAGTGCATCCTCTTTTATTTCGTATTTCCTTACACTACCTCTGAAGATTCAAATCCTGAAAGACAATTTGTCTTCAATGAAGAATTTTTCCGTTCTAAGCCCTGACCGAGAGAAAACAATGCTTTGCATTACACATCAAAGTTAAATAATTTAACATAGATTGAATGCAAGTAATATAAATAAAATTTATATTACCTAAAAAGAAATTTTGCGTAAACAGGAGAATACTCTTCTTATTCCTTCCTCTCATGCTGGATCTCTGATAGTGCATCCTCTTTTATTTCGTATTTCCTCTCACTACCTCTGAAGATTCAAATCCTGAAAGACAATTTGTCTTCAATGAAGAATTTTTCCGTTCTAAGCCCTGACCGAGAGAAAAAATGCTTTGCATTACACATCAAAGTTAAATAATTTAACATAGATTGAATGCAAGTAATATAAATAAAATATTTATTACCTAAAAAGAAATTTTGCGTAAACAGGAGAATACTCTTCTTATTCCTTCTTCTCATGGTGGATCTCTGATAGTGCATCCTCTTTTATTTCGTATTTCCTCTCACTACCTCTGAAGATTCAAATCCTGAAAGACAATTTGTCTTCAATGAAGAATTTTTCCCTTCTAAGCCCTGACCGAGAGAAAAAATGCTTTGCATTACACATCAAAGTTAAATAATTTAACATAGATTGAATGCAAGTAATATAAATAAAATTTATATTACCTAAAAAGAAATTTTGCGTAAACAGGAGAATACTCTTCTTATTCCTTCCTCTCATGGTGGATCTGTGATAGTGCATCCTCTTTTATTTCGTATTTCCTCTCACTACCTCTGAAGATTCAAATCCTGAAAGACAATTTGTCTTCAATGAAGAATTTTTCCGTTCTAAGCCCTGACCGAGAGAAAAAATGCTTTGCATTACACATCAAAGTTAAATAATTTATCATAGATTGAATGCAAGTAATATAAATAAAATTTATATTACCTAAAAAGAAATTTTGCGTAAACAGGAGAATACTCTTCTTATTCCTTCCTCTCATGGTGGATCTCTCTGATGGAGCACCGCACCTTCTTTTATTTCGTATTTCCTCTCACTTCCTTTTAAGATTCAAATCCTGAAAGACAATCTGTCTTCAATGAAGAATTTTTAGGTTCTAAGCCCTGTCCGAGAGAAAAGAATGCTATGCATTACACATCTAAGTTAAATAATTTAACTTAGATTGAATGCAAGCAATATAAATAAAATTAATATTACCTGAGAAGAAAATTTGCGTAAACAGGAGAAAACTCTTCTTATTCCTTCCTTACATGGTGGATCTCTCTGATGGAGCACCGCACCCTCTTTTATTTCGTATTTCCTCTCACTTCCTTTTAAGATTCAAATCCTGAAAGACAATCTGTCTTCAATGAAGAATTTTTCCGTTCTAAGCCCTGAGCGAGAGAAAAAAAAATGCTTTGCATTACACATCAAAGTTAAATAATTTAAACTAGATTGAATGCAAGTAATATAAATAAAATTTTTATTACCTGAGAAAAAATTTTGTTTAAACAGGACAATAGTCTACTTATTCCTTCCTTTCATGGTGAATCTCTGTTAGTGCACCTCTTTTATTTCGTATTTCCTCTCACTTCCTTTTAGGATTCAAATCCTGAAAGACAATCTGTCTTCAGTGAAGAATTTTTCCGTTCTAAGCCCTGAGCGAGAGAAAAAAATGCTTTGCATTACACATCAAAGTTAAATAATTTAACCTAGATTGAATGCAAGTAATATAAATAAAATTTATATTACCTAAAAAGAAACTTTTCGTAAACAGGAGAATTCTCTTCTTATTCCTTCCTCTCATGATGGATCTCTGATAGTGCATCCTCTTTTATTTCGTATTTCCTCTCACTACCTCTGAAGATTCAAATCCTGAAAGACAATTTGTCTTCAATGAAGAATTTTTCCGTTCTAAGCCCTGACCGAGAGAAAAAAATGCTTTGCATAACACATCAAAGTGAAATAATTTAACCTAGATTGAATGCAAGTAACATAAATAAAATTTATATTACCTAAAAAGAAATTTTGCGTAAACAGGAGAATACTCTTCTTATTCCTTCCTCTCATGATGGATCTCTGATAGTGCATCCTCTTTTATTTCGTATTTCCTCTCATTACCTCTGAAGATTCAAATCCTGAAAGACAATTTGTCTTCCATGAAGAATTTTTCCGTTCTAAGCCCTGACCGGGAGAAAAAAATGCTTTGCATTACACATCAAGGTTAAATAATTTAACATAGATTGAATGCAAGTAATATAAATAAAATTTATATTACCTAAAAAGAAATTTTGCGTAAACAGGAGAATACTCTTCTTATTCCTTCCTTACATGGTGGATCTCTCTGATGGAGCATCCTCTTTTATTTCATATTTCCTCTCACTACCTCTGAAGATTTAAATCCTGAAAGACAATCTGTCTTCAATGAAGAATTTTTTTGTTCTAAGCCCTGTCCGAGAGAAAAAAATGCTATGCATTATACATCTAAGTTAAATAATTTAACATAGATTGAATGCAAGTAATATAAATAAAGTTTATATAACCTAAAAAGAAATTTGGCGTAAATATGAGAATACTCTTCTTATTCCTTCCTTTCTTAGTTGATCTCTGTTAGTGCATCCATTTTTATTTCGTATTTCCACTCACTACTACTAAAAGTTCAAATCCTGAAAGACAATCTGTCTTCAATAAAAAAAATTCCCGCTCTAAGCCCTGACCGAGAGAAAAAAATGCTTTGCATTACACATCAAAGTTAAATAATTTAACATAGATTAAATGCAAGTAATATAAATAAAATTTATATTACCTAAAAAGAAATTTTACGTAAACAGAAGAATACTCTTCTTATTCCTTCCTTACATGGTGGATCTGTCTGATGGAGCATCCTCTTTTATTTCGTATTTCCTCTCACTACCTCTGAAGATTTAAATCATGAAAGACAATCTGTCTTCAATGAAGAATTTTTTCGTTCTAAGCCCTGTCCGAGAGAAAAAAATGCTATGCATTATACATCTAAGTTAAATAATTTAACATAGATTGAATGCAAGTAATATAAATAAAGTTTATATAACCTAAAAAGAAATTTGGCGTAAATATGAGAATACTCTTCTTATTCCTTCCTTTCTTAGTGGATCTCTGTTAGTGCATCCATTTTTATTTCGTATTTCCTCTCACTACTACTGAAAATTCAAATCCTGCAAGACAATCTGTCTTCAATGAAGAATTTTTCCGTTCTAAGCCCTGACCGAGAGAAAAAAAATGCTTTGCATTACACATCAAAGTTAAATAATTTAGCATAGATTGAATGCGATAAATATAAATAAAATTTATATTTCCTGAAAAGAAATTTGGCGTAAATATGAGAATACTCTTCTTATTCCTTCCTTTCTTGGTGGATCTCTGTTAGTGCATCCATTTTTATTTCGTATTTCCTCTCACTACTACTAAAAGTTCAAATCCTGAAAGACAATCTGTCTTCAATAAAAAAATTCCCGTTCTAAGCCCAGAAGGAGAGAAAAAAAATGCTTTGCATTACACATCAAAGTTAAATAATTTAACATAGATTGAATGCAAGAAATATAAATAAAATTTAAATTACCTGAAAAGAAAATTTGCGTAAACAGGAGAATACTCTTCTTATTCCTTCCTTACATGGTGGATCTCTCTGATGGAGCAACGCACCCTCTTTTATTTCGTATTTCCTCTCACTTCCTTTTAAGATTCAAATCCTGAAAGACAATCTGTCTTCAATGAAGAATTTTTCCGTTCTAAGCCCTGAGCGAGAGAAAAAAAAAATGCTTTGCATTACACATCAAAGTTAAATAATTTAAACTAGATTGAATGCAAGTAATATAAATAAAATTTTTATTACCTGAGAAAAAATTTTGTTTAAACAGGACAATAGTCTACTTATTCCTTCCTTTCATGGTGAATCTCTGTTAGTGCACCTCTTTTATTTCGTATTTCCTCTCACTTCCTTTTAGGATTCAAATCCTGAAAGACAATCTGACTTCAGTGAAGAATTTTTCCGTTCTAAGCCCTGAGCGAGAGAAAAAAATGCTTTGCATTACACATCAAAGTTAAATAATTTAACCTAGATTGAATGCAAGTAATATAAATAAAATTTATATTACCTAAAAAGAAACTTTTCGTAAACAGGAGAATTCTCTTCTTATTCCTTCCTCTCATGATGGATCTCTGATAGTGCATCCTCTTTTATTTCGTATTTCCTCTCACTACCTCTGAAGATTCAAATCCTGAAAGACAATTTGTCTTCAATGAAGAATTTTTCCGTTCTAAGCCCTGACCGAGAGAAAAAAATGCTTTGCATAACACATCAAAGTGAAATAATTTAACCTAGATTGAATGCAAGTAACATAAATAAAATTTATATTACCTAAAAAGAAATTTTGCGTAAACAGGAGAATACTCTTCTTATTCCTTCCTCTCATGATGGATCTCTGATAGTGCATCCTCTTTTATTTCGTATTTCCTCTCATTACCTCTGAAGATTCAAATCCTGAAAGACAATTTGTCTTCCATGAAGAATTTTTCCGTTCTAAGCCCTGACCGGGAGAAAAAAATGCTTTGCATTACACATCAAGGTTAAATAATTTAACATAGATTGAATGCAAGTAATATAAATAAAATTTATATTACCTAAAAAGAAATTTTGCGTAAACAGGAGAATACTCTTCTTATTCCTTCCTCTCATGGTGGATCTCTGATAGTGCATCCTCTTTTATTTCGTATTTCCTCTCACTTCCTTTTAGGATTCAAATCCTGAAAGACAATCTGTCTTCAATGAAGAATTTTTCCGTTCTAAGCCCTGAGCGAGAGAAAAAAATGCTTTGCATTACACATCAAAGTTAAATAATTTAACCCAGATTGAATGCAAGTAATATAAATAAAATTTATATTACCTAAAAAGAAACTTTTCGTAAACAGGAGAATTCTCTTCTTATTCCTTCCTCTCATGATGGATCTCTGATAGTGCATGCTCTTTTATTTCGTATTTCCTCTCACTACCTCTGAAGATTCAAATCCTGAAAGACAATTTGTCTTCAATGAAGAATTTTTCCGTTCTAAGCCCTGACCGAGAGAAAAAAATGCTTTGCATTACACATCAAAGTTAAATAATTTAACATAGATTGAATGCAAGTAATATAAATAAAATTTATATTATCTAAAAAGAAAATTTGCGTAAACAGGAGAATACTCTTCTTATTCCTTCCTTACATGGTGGATCTCTCTGATGGAGCATCCTCTTTTATTTCGTATTTCCTCTCACTACCCCTGAAAATTCGAAACCTGAAAGACAATCTGTCTTCAATGAAGATATTTTCCGTTCTAAGCCCTGACCGAGAGAAAAAAATGCTTTGCATTACACATCAAAGTTTAATAATTTAACATAGATTGAATGGAAGTAATATAAATAAAATTTATATTACCTAAAAAGAAAATTTGCGTAAACAGGAGAATACTCTACTTATTCCTTCCTCTCATGATGGATCTCTGATAGTGCATCCTCTTTTATTTCGTATTTCCTCTCACTACCTCTGAAGATTCAAATCCTGAAGGACAATTTGTCTTCAATGAAGAATTTTTCCGTTCTAAGCCCTGTTCTATGCCTGACCTTAGAGAAAAAAATGCTTCGCATTACACATCAAAGTTAAATAATTTAACATAGATTGAATGCTAGTAATATAAATAAAATTTATATTACCTAAAAAGAAATTTATCGTAAACAGGAGAATACTCTTCTTATTCCTTCCTCTCATGGTGGATCTCTGACAGTGCATCCTCTTTTATTTCGTATTTCCTCTCACTACCTCTGAAGATTGAAATCCTGAAAGACAATTTGTCTTCAATGAAAAATTTTTCCGTTCTAAACCCTGACCGAGAGAAAAAAATGCTTTGCATTACACATCAAAGTTAAATAATTTAACCTAGATTGAATGCAAGTAATATAAATAAAATTTATACTACCCGAGAAGAAATTTTGCTTAAACAGGACAATAGTCTTCTTATTCCTTCCTTACATGGTGGATTTGTCTGTTGGAGCATCCTCTTTTATTTCGTATTTCCTCTCACTACCTCTGAAGATTTAAATCCAGAAAGACAATCTGTCTTCAATGAAGAATATTTCCGTTCGAAGCCCTGAAGTAGAGAAAAAAATTGCTTTGTATTATACATCAGAGTATAATAATTTAACAAATATTGAATGCAAGTAATATAAATAAAATTTATATTACCTGAAAAGAAAATTTGCGTAAAAAAGGAGAAAACTCTTCTTATTCCTTCCTTACATGGTGGATCTCTCTGATGGAGCACCGCATCCTCTTTTATTTCGTATTTCCTCTCATTTCCTTTTAAGATTCAAATCCTGAAAGACAATCTGTCTTCAATGAAGAATTTTTCCGTTCTAAGCCCTGACCGAGAAAAAAAATGCTTTGCATTACACATCAAATTTAAATAATTTAACGTAGATTGAATGCAAGTAATATAAATAAAATTTATATTACCTAAAAAGAAATTTTGCGTAAACAGGAGAATACTCTTCTTATTCCTTCCTCTCATGGTGGATCTCTGATAGTGCATCCTCTTTTATTTCGTATTTCCTCTCACTACCTCTGAAGATTCAAATCCTGAAAGACAATTTGTCTTCGATGAAGAATTTTTCCGTTCTAAGCCCTGACCGAGAGAAAAAAATGCTTTGCATTACACATCAAAGTTAAATAATTTAACATAGATTGGATGCAAGAAATATAAATAAAATTTATATTACCTAAAAAGAAATTTTTCGTAAACAGGAGAATACTCATCTTATTCCTTCCTTACATGGTGGATCTTTCTGAAGGAGCATCCTCTTTTATTTCGTTTTTCCTCTCACTACCTCTGAAGATTCAAATCCTGAAAGACAATTTGTCTTCAATTAAGAATTTTTCCGTTCGAAGCCCTGACCGAAAGAAAAAAAAATGCTTTGCATTACACATCAAATTTAAATGATTTAACCTAAATTGAATGCAAGTAATATAAATAAAATTTATATTACTTAAAAATAAATTATGCGTAAACAGGAGAATACTCTTCTTATTCCTTCCTTACATGGTGGATCTGTCTGTTGGAGCATCCTCTTTTATTTCGTATTTCCTCTCACTACCTCTGAAGATTTAAATCCAGAAAGACAATCTGTCTTCAATGAAGAATATTTCCGTTCGAAGCCCTGAGCGAGAGAAATAAAATGCTTTGCATTACACATCAAAGTTAAATAATTTAACCTAGATAGAATGCAAGTAATATAAATAAAATTTATATTACCTGAGAAGAAATTTTGCTTAAACAGGACAATAGTCTTCTTATTCCTTCCTTTCATGGTGAATCTCTGTTAGTGCATCCTCTTTTATTTCGTATTTCCTCTCACTTCCTTTTAAGATTCAAATCCTGAAAGACAATCTGTCTTCAATGAAGATATTTTCCGTTCTAAGCCTTGAGCGAGAGAAAAAAATGCTTTGCATCACACATCAAAGTTGAATAATTTAACCTAGATTGAATGCAAGTAATATAAATAAAACTTATATTACCTAAAAAGAAATTTTGCGTAAACAGGAGAATACTCTTCTTATTCCTTCCTTACATGGTGGATCTCTCTGATGGAGCATCCTCTTTTATTTCGTATTTCCTCTCACTACCCCTGAAAATTCGAAACCTGAAAGACAATCTGTCTTCAATGAAGATATTTTCCGTTCTAAGCCCTGACCGAGAGAAAAAAATGCTTTGCATTACACATCAAAGTTTAATAATTTAACATAGATTGAATGGAAGTAATATAAATAAAATTTATATTACCTAAAAAGAAAATTTGCGTAAACAGGAGAATACTCTACTTATTCCTTCCTCTCATGATGGATCTCTGATAGTGCATCCTCTTTTATTTCGTATTTCCTCTCACTACCTCTGAAGATTCAAATCCTGAAGGACAATTTGTCTTCAATGAAGAATTTTTCCGTTCTAAGCCCTGTTCTATGCCTGACCTTAGAGAAAAAAATGCTTCGCATTACACATCAAAGTTAAATAATTTAACATAGATTGAATGCTAGTAATATAAATAAAATTTATATTACCTAAAAAGAAATTTATCGTAAACAGGAGAATACTCTTCTTATTCCTTCCTCTCATGGTGGATCTCTGACAGTGCATCCTCTTTTATTTCGTATTTCCTCTCACTACCTCTGAAGATTGAAATCCTGAAAGACAATTTGTCTTCAATGAAAAATTTTTCCGTTCTAAACCCTGACCGAGAGAAAAAAATGCTTTGCATTACACATCAAAGTTAAATAATTTAACCTAGATTGAATGCAAGTAATATAAATAAAATTTATACTACCCGAGAAGAAATTTTGCTTAAACAGGACAATAGTCTTCTTATTCCTTCCTTACATGGTGGATTTGTCTGTTGGAGCATCCTCTTTTATTTCGTATTTCCTCTCACTACCTCTGAAGATTTAAATCCAGAAAGACAATCTGTCTTCAATGAAGAATATTTCCGTTCGAAGCCCTGAAGTAGAGAAAAAAATTGCTTTGTATTATACATCAGAGTATAATAATTTAACAAATATTGAATGCAAGTAATATAAATAAAATTTATATTACCTGAAAAGAAAATTTGGCGTAAAAATGAGAATAGTCTTTTTATTCCTTCCTTACATGGTGGATCTGTCTGTTCGAGCATCCTCTTTTATTTCGTATTTCCTCTCACTACCTCTGAAGATTTAAATCCAGAAAGACAATCTGTCTTCAATGAAGAATATTTCCGTTCGAAGCCCTGAAGTAGAGAAAAAAAATGCTTTGTATTATACATCAGAGTATAATAATTTAACAAAGATTGAATGCAAGTAATATAAATAAAATTTATATTACCTGAAAAGAAAATTTGCTTAAACAGGACAATAGTCTTCTTATTCCTTCCTTACATGGTGGATCTCTCTGATGGAGCACCGCACCTTCTTTTATTTCATATTTCCTCTCACTTCCTTTTAAGATTCAAATCCTGAAAGACAATCTGTCTTCAATGAAGAATTTTTCCGTTCTAAGCCCTGAGCGAGAGAAAAAAAGTGCTTTGCATTACACATCAAAGTTAAATAATTTAACCTAGATTGAATGCAAGTAATATAAATAAAATTTATACTACCCGAGAAGAAATTTTGCTTAAACAGGACAATAGTCTTCTTATTCCTTCCTTACATGGTGGATCTCTCTGATGGAGCACCGCACCTTCTTTTATTTCGTATTTCCTCTCACTTCCTTTTAAGATTCAAATCCTGAAAGACAATCTGTCTTCAATGAAGAATTTTTCCGTTCTAAGCCCTGAGCGAGAGAAAAAAAGTGCTTTGCATTACACATCAAAGTTAAATAATTTAACCTAGATTGAATGCAAGTAATATAAATAAAATTTATATTACCTGAGAAGAAATTTTGCTTAAACAGGAGAATAGTCTTCTTATTCCTTCCTTTCATGGTGAATCTCTGTTAGTGCATCCTCTTTTATTTCGTATTTCCTCTTACTTCCTTTTAAGATTCAAATCCTGAAAGACAATCTGTCTTCAATGAAGAATTTTTCCGTTCTAAGCCCTGAGCGAGAGAAAAATATGCTTTGCATTACACATCAAACTTAAATAATTTAACCTAAATTGAATGCAATTAATATAAATAAAATTTATATTACCTAAAAAGAAATTTTGCGTAAACAGGAGAATACTCTTCTTATTCCTTCCTCTCATGGTGGATCTCTGATAGTGCATCCTCTTTTATTTCGTATTTCCTCTCACTCCCTCTGAAGATTCATATCCTGAAAGACAATTTGTCTTCAATGAAGAATTTTTCCGTTCTAAGCCCTGACCGAGAGAAAAAATGCTCTGCATTACACATCAAAGTTAAATAATTTAACATAGATTGAATGCAAGTAATATAAATAAAATTTATATTACCTAAAAAGAAATTTTGCGTAAACAGGAGAATACTCTTCTTATTCCTTCCTCTCATGGTGGATCTGTGATAGTGCATCCTCATTTATTTCGTATTTCCTCTCACTACCTCTGAAGATTCAAATCCTGAAAGACAATTTGTCTTCAATGAAGAATTTTTCCGTTCTAAGTCCTGACCGAGAGAAAAAATGCTTTGCATTATACATGAAAGTTAAATAATTTAACATAGATTGAATGCAAGTAATATAAATAAAATTTATATTACCTAAAATGAAATTTTGCGTAAACAGGAGAATACTCTTCTTATTCCTTCCTCTCATGGTGGATCTCTGATAGTGCATCCTCTTTTATTTCGTATTTCCTCTCACTACCTCTGAAGATTCAAATCCTGAAAGAAAATTTGTCTTCAATGAAGAATTTTTCCGTTCTAAGCCCTGACCGAGAGAAAAAATGCTTTGCATTACACATCAAAGTTAAATAATTTAACATAGATTGAATGCAAGTAATATAAATAAAATTTATATTACCTAAAAAGAAATTTTGCGTAAACAGGAGAATACTCTTCTTATTCCTTCCTCTCATGGTGGATCTGTGATAGTGCATCCTCTTTTATTTCGTATTTCCTCTCACTACCTCTGAAGATTCAAATCCTGAAAGACAATTTGTCTTCAATGAAGAATTTTTCCGTTCTAAGCCCTGACCGAGAAAAAAAATGCTTTGCATTACACATCAAAGTTAAATAATTTAACATAGATTGAATGCAAGTAATATAAATAAAATTTATATTACCTAAAATGAAATTTTGCGTAAACAGGAGAATACTCTTCTTATTCCTTCCTCTCATGGTGGATCTCTGATAGTGCATCCTCTTTTATTTCGTATTTCCTCTCACTACCTCTGAAGATTCAAATCCTGAAAGATATTTGTCTTCAATGAAGAATTTTTCCGTTCTAAGCCCTGACCGAGAGAAAAAAATGCTTTGCATTACACATCAAAGTTAAATAATTTAACATAGATTGAATGCATGTAATATAAATAAAATTTATATTACCTGAAAAGAAATTTTGCGTAGACAGGAGAATACTCTTCTTATTCCTTCCTCTCATGGTGGATCTCTGATAGTGCATCCGCTTTTATTTCGTATTTCCTCTCACTACCTCTGAAGATTCAAATCCTGAAAGACAATTTGTCTTCAATGAAGAATTTTTCCGTTCTAAGCCCTGACCGAGAGAAAAAATTCTTGTCATTACACATCAAAGTTAAATAATTTCACATAGATTGGATGCAAGTAATATAAATAAAATTTATATTACCTGAAAAGAAATTTGGCGTAAAAATGAGAATAGTCTTTTTTTTCCTTCCTTACATGGTGGATCTGTCTGTTCGAGCATCCTCTTTTATTTCGTATTTCCTCTCACTACCTCTGAAGACTTAAATCCAGAAAGACAATCTGTCTTCAATGAAGAATATTTCCGTTCGAAGCCCTGAAGTAGAGAAAAAAAATGCTTTGTATTATACATCAGAGTATAATAATTTAACAAAGATTGAATGCAAGTAATATAAATAAAATTTATATTACCTGAAAAGAAAATTTGCGTAAACAGGAGAAAACTCTTCTTATTCCTTCCTTACATGGTGGATCTCTCTGATGGAGCACCGCACCTTCTTTTATTTCGTATTTCCTCTCACTTCCTTTTAAGATTCAAATCCTGAAAGACAATCTGTCTTCAATGAAGAATTTTTCCGTTCTAAGCCCTGAGCGAGAGAAAAAAAGTGCTTTGCATTACACATCAAAGTTAAATAATTTAACCTAGATTGAATGCAAGTAATATAAATAAAATTTATACTACCCGAGAAGAAATTTTGCTTAAACAGGACAATAGTCTTCTTATTCCTTCCTTACATGGTGGATCTGTCTGTTGGAGCATCCTCTTTTATTTCGTATTTCCTCTCACTACCTCTGAAGATTTAAATCCAGAAAGACAATCTGTCTTCAATGAAGAATATTTCCGTTCGAAGCCCTGAAGTAGAGAAACAAAATGCTTTGTATTATACATCAGAGTATAATAATTTAACAAAGATTGAATGCAAGTAATATAAATAAAATTTATATTACCTGAAAAGAAAATTTGCGTAAAAAAGGAGAAAACTCTTCTTATTCCTTCCTTACATGGTGGATCTCTCTGATGGAGCACCGCATCCTCTTTTAATTCGTATTTCCTCTCACTTCCTTTTAAGATTCAAATCCTGAAAGACAATCTGTCTTCAATGAAGAATTTTTCCGTTCTAAGCCCTGAGCGAGAGAAAAAAATGCTTTGCATTACACATCAAAGTTAAATAATTTAACATAGATTGGATGCAAGAAATATAAATAAAATTTATATTACCTAAAAAGAAATTTTTCGTAAACAGGAGAATACTCTTCTTATTCCTTCCTTACATGGTGGATCTTTCTGAAGGAGCATCCTCTTTTATTTCGTTTTTCCTCTCACTACCTCTGAAGATTCAAATCCTGAAAGACAATTTGTCTTCAATTAAGAATTTTTCCGTTCGAAGCCCTGACCGAAAGAAAAAAAAATGCTTTGCATTACACATCAAATTTAAATGATTTAACCTAAATTGAATGCAAGTAATATAAATAAAATTTATATTACTTAAAAATAAATTATGCGTAAACAGGAGAATACTCTTCTTATTCCTTCCTTACATGGTGGATCTGTCTGTTGGAGCATCCTCTTTTATTTCGTATTTCCTCTCACTTCCTTTTAAGATTCAAATCCTGAAAGACAATCTGTCTTCAATGAAGATATTTTCCGTTCTAAGCCCTGAGCGAGAGAAAAAAATGCTTTGCATTACACATCAAAGTTGAATAATTTAACCTAGATTGAATGCAAGTAATATAAATAAAACTTATATTACCTAAAAAGAAATTTTGCGTAAATAGGAGAATACTCTTCTTATTCCTTCCTCTCATGATGGATCTCTGATAGTGCATCCTCTTTTATTTCGTATTTCCTCTCACTACCTCTGAAGATTCAAATCCTGAAAGACAATTTGTCTTCAATGAAGAATTTTTCCGTTCTAAGCCCTGACCGAGAGAAAAAATTCTTTGCATTACACATCAAAGTTAAATAATTTAACATAGATTGGATGCAAGTAATATAAATAAAATTTATATTACCTGAAAAGAAATTTGGCGTAAAAATGAGAATAGTCTTTTTATTCCTTCCTTACATGGTGGATCTGTCTGTTCGAGCATCCTCTTTTATTTCGTATTTCCTCTCACTACCTCTGAAGATTTAAATCCAGAAAGACAATCTGTCTTCAATGAAGAATATTTCCGTTCGAAGCCCTGAAGTAGAGAAAAAAAATGCTTTGTATTATACATCAGAGTATAATAATTTAACAAAGATTGAATGCAAGTAATATAAATAAAATTTATATTACCTGAAAAGAAAATTTGCTTAAACAGGACAATAGTCTTCTTATTCCTTCCTTACATGGTGGATCTCTCTGATGGAGCACCGCACCTTCTTTTATTTCGTATTTCCTCTCACTTCCTTTTAAGATTCAAATCCTGAAAGACAATCTGTCTTCAATGAAGAATTTTTCCGTTCTGAGCCCTGAGCGAGAGAAAAATATGCTTTGCATTACACATCAAACTTAAATAATTTAACCTAAATTGAATGCAAGTAATATAAATAAAATTTATATTACCTAAAAAGAAATTTTGCGTAAACAGGAGAATACTCTTCTTATTCCTTCCTCTCATGGTGGATCTCTGATAGTGCATCCTCTTTTATTTCGTATTTCCTCTCACTACCTCTGAAGATTCATATCCTGAAAGACAATTTGTCTTCAATGAAGAATTTTTCCGTTCTAAGCCCTGACCGAGAGAAAAAATGCTCTGCATTACACATCAAAGTTAAATAATTTAACATAGATTGAATGCAAGTAATATAAATAAAATTTATATTACCTAAAAAGAAATTTTGCGTAAACAGGAGAATACTCTTCTTATTCCTTCCTCTCATGGTGGATCTGTGATAGTGCATCCTCTTTTATTTCGTATTTCCTCTCACTACCTCTGAAGATTCAAATCCTGAAAGACAATTTGTCTTCAATGAGGAATTTTTCCGTTCTAAGCCCTGACCGAGAGAAAAAATGCTTTGCATTATACATGAAAGTTAAATAATTTAACATAGATTGAATGCAAGTAATATAAATAAAATTTATATTACCTAAAAAGAAATTTTGCGTAAACAGGAGAATACTCTTCTTATTCCTTCCTCTCATGGTGGATCTCTGATAGTGCATCCTCTTTTATTTCGTATTTCCTCTCACTACCTCTGAAGATTCAAATCCTGAAAGACAATTTGTCTTCAATGAAGAATTTTTCCGTTCTAAGCCCTGACCGAGAGAAAAAATGCTTTGCATTACACATCAAAGTTAAATAATTTAACATAGATTGAATGCAAGTAATATAAATAAAATTTATATTACCTAAAAAGAAATTTTGCGTAAACAGGAGAATACTCTTCTTATTCCTTCCTCTCATGGTGGATCTGTGATAGTGCATCCTCTTTTATTTCGTATTTCCTCTCACTACCTCTGAAGATTCAAATCCTGAAAGATATTTGTCTTCAATGAAGAATTTTTCCGTTCTAAGCCCTGACCGAGAGAAAAAAATGCTTTGCATTACACATCAAAGTTAAATAATTTAACATAGATTGAATGCAAGTAATATAAATAAAATTTATATTACCTGAAAAGAAATTTTGCGTAGACAGGAGAATACTCTTCTTATTCCTTCCTCTCATGGTGGATCTCTGATAGTGCATCCGCTTTTATTTCGTATTTCCTCTCACTACCTCTGAAGATTCAAATCCTGAAAGACAATTTGTCTTCAATGAAGAATTTTTCCGTTCTAAGCCCTGACCGAGAGAAAAAATTCTTGTCATTACACATCAAAGTTAAATAATTTAACATAGATTGGGTGCAAGTAATATAAATAAAATTTATATTACCTGAAAAGAAATTTGGCGTAAAAATGAGAATAGTCTTTTTATTCCTTCCTTACATGGTGGATCTGTCTGTTCGAGCATCCTCTTTTATTTCGTATTTCCTCTCACTACCTCTGAAGACTTAAATCCAGAAAGACAATCTGTCTTCAATGAAGAATATTTCCGTTCGAAGCCCTGAAGTAGAGAAAAAAAATGCTTTGTATTATACATCAGAGTATAATAATTTAACAAAGATTGAATGCAAGTAATATAAATAAAATTTATATTACCTGAAAAGAAAATTTGCGTAAACAGGAGAAAACTCTTCTTATTCCTTCCTTACATGGTGGATCTCTCTGATGGAGCACCGCACCTTCTTTTATTTCGTATTTCCTCTCACTTCCTTTTAAGATTCAAATCCTGAAAGACAATCTGTCTTCAATGAAGAATTTTTCCGTTCTAAGCCCTGAGCGAGAGAAAAAAAGTGCTTTGCATTACACATCAAAGTTAAATAATTTAACCTAGATTGAATGCAAGTAATATAAATAAAATTTATACTACCCGAGAAGAAATTTTGCTTAAACAGGACAATAGTCTTCTTATTCCTTCCTTACATGGTGGATCTGTCTGTTGGAGCATCCTCTTTTATTTCGTATTTCCTCTCACTACCTCTGAAGATTTAAATCCAGAAAGACAATCTGTCTTCAATGAAGAATATTTCCGTTCGAAGCCCTGAAGTAGAGAAACAAAATGCTTTGTATTATACATCAGAGTATAATAATTTAACAAAGATTGAATGCAAGTAATATAAATAAAATTTATATTACCTGAAAAGAAAATTTGCTTAAACAGGACAATAGTCTTCTTATTCCTTCCTTACATGGTGGATCTCTCTGATGGAGCACCGCACCTTCTTTTATTTCGTATTTCCTCTCACTTCCTTTTAAGATTCAAATCCTGAAAGACAATCTGTCTTCAATGAAGAATTTTTCCGTTCTAAGCCCTGAGCGAGAGAAAAAAAGTGCTTTGCATTACACATCAAAGTTAAATAATTTAACCTAGATTGAATGCAAGTAATATAAATAAAATTTATACTACCCGAGAAGAAATTTTGCTTAAACAGGACAATAGTCTTCTTATTCCTTCCTTACATGGTGGATCTCTCTGATGGAGCACCGCACCTTCTTTTATTTCGTATTTCCTCTCACTTCCTTTTAAGATTCAAATCCTGAAAGACAATCTGTCTTCAATGAAGAATTTTTCCGTTCTAAGCCCTGAGCGAGAGAAAAATATGCTTTGCATTACACATCAAACTTAAATAATTTAACCTAAATTGAATGCAAGTAATATAAATAAAATTTATATTACCTAAAAAGAAATTTTGCGTAAACAGGAGAATACTCTTCTTATTCCTTCCTCTCATGGTGGATCTCTGATAGTGCATCCTCTTTTATTTCGTATTTCCTCTCACTACCTCTGAAGATTCATATCCTGAAAGACAATTTGTCTTCAATGAAGAATTTTTCCGTTCTAAGCCCTGACCGAGAGAAAAAATGCTCTGCATTACACATCAAAGTTAAATAATTTAACATAGATTGAATGCAAGTAATATAAATAAAATTTATATTACCTAAAAAGAAATTTTGCGTAAACAGGAGAATACTCTTCTTATTCCTTCCTCTCATGGTGGATCTGTGATAGTGCATCCTCTTTTATTTCGTATTTCCTCTCACTACCTCTGAAGATTCAAATCCTGAAAGACAATTTGTCTTCAATGAAGAATTTTTCCGTTCTAAGCCCTGACCGAGAGAAAAAATGCTTTGCATTATACATGAAAGTTAAATAATTTAACATAGATTGAATGCAAGTAATATAAATAAAATTTATATTACCTAAAAAGAAATTTTGCGTAAACAGGAGAATACTCTTCTTATTCCTTCCTCTCATGGTGGATCTCTGATAGTGCATCCTCTTTTATTTCGTATTTCCTCTCACTACCTCTGAAGATTCAAATCCTGAAAGAAAATTTGTCTTCAATGAAGAATTTTTCCGTTCTAAGCCCTGACCGAGAGAAAAAATGCTTTGCATTACACATCAAAGTTAAATAATTTAACATAGATTGAATGCAAGTAATATAAATAAAATTTATATTACCTAAAAAGAAATTTTGCGTAAACAGGAGAATACTCTTCTTATTCCTTTCTCTCATGGTGGATCTGTGATAGTGCATCCTCTTTTATTTCGTATTTCCTCTCACTACCTCTGAAGATTCAAATCCTGAAAGACAATTTGTCTTCAATGAAGAATTTTTCCGTTCTAAGCCCTGACCGAGATAAAAAATGCTTTGCATTACACATCAAAGTTAAATAATTTAACATAAATTGAATGCAAGTAATATAAATAAAATTTATATTACCTAAAAAGAAATTTTGCGTAAACAGGAGAATACTCTTCTTATTCCTTCCTCTCATGGTGGATCTCTGATAGTGCATCCTCTTTTATTTCGTATTTCCT
This sequence comes from Parasteatoda lunata, assembly GCA_949128135.1. Classification (NCBI taxonomy): domain Eukaryota; kingdom Metazoa; phylum Arthropoda; class Arachnida; order Araneae; family Theridiidae; genus Parasteatoda; species Parasteatoda lunata. Next base: position 63,191,338 of record OX421977.1, read on the forward strand.
CTCACTACTTCTGAAGATTCAAATCCTGAAAGACAATTTGTCTTCAATGAAGAATTTTTCCGTTCTAAGCCCTGACCGAGAGAAAAAATGCTTTGCATTACAGATCAAAGTTAAATAATTTAACATAGATTGAATGCAAGTAATATAAATAAAATTTATATTACCTAAAAAGAAATTTTGCGTAAACAGGAGAATACTCTTCTTATTCCTTCCTCTCATGGTGGATCTGTGATAGTGCATCCTCTTTTATTTCGTATTTCCTCTCACTACCTCTGAAGATTCAAATCCTGAAAGATATTTGTCTTCAATGAAGAATTTTTCCGTTCTAAGCCCTGACCGAGAGAAAAAAATGCTTTGCATTACACATCAAAGTTAAATAATTTAACATAGATTGGATGCAAGAAATATAAATAAAATTTATATTACCTAAAAAGAAATTTTTCGTAAACAGGAGAATACTCTTCTTATTCCTTCCTTACATGGTGGATCTTTCTGAAGGAGCATCCTCTTTTATTTCGTTTTTCCTCTCACTACCTCTGAAGATTCAAATCCTGAAAGACAATTTGTCTTCAATTAAGAATTTTTCCGTTCGAAGCCCTGACCGAAAGAAAAAAAAATGCTTTGCATTACACATCAAATTTAAATGATTTAACCTAAATTGAATGCAAGTAATATAAATAAAATTTATATTACTTAAAAATAAATTATGCGTAAACAGGAGAATACTCTTCTTATTCCTTCCTTACATGGTGGATCTGTCTGTTGGAGCATCCTCTTTTATTTCGTATTTCCTCTCACTACCTCTGAAGATTTAAATCCAGAAAGACAATCTGTCTTCAATGAAGAATATTTCCGTTCGAAGCCCTGAGCGAGAGAAATAAAATGCTTTGCATTACACATCAAAGTTAAATAATTTAACCTAGATATAATGCAAGTAATATAAATAAAATTTATATTACCTGAGAAGAAATTTTGCTTAAACAGGACAATAGTCTTCTTATTCCTTCCTTTCATGGTGAATCTCTGTTAGTGCATCCTCTTTTATTTCGTATTTCCTCTCACTTCCTTTTAAGATTCAAATCCTGAAAGACAATCTGTCTTCAATGAAAATATTTTCCGTTCTAAGCCCTGAGCGAGAGAAAAAAATGCTTTGCATTACACATCAAAGTTGAATAATTTAACCTAGATTGAATGCAAGTAATATAAATAAAACTTATATTACCTAAAAAGAAATTTTGCGTAAATAGGAGAATACTCTTCTTATTCCTTCCTCTCATGATGGATCTCTGATAGTGCATCCTCTTTTATTTCGTATTTCCTCTCACTACCTCTGAAGATTCAAATCCTGAAAGACAATTTGTCTTCAATGAAGAATTTTTCCGTTCTAAGCCCTGACCGAGAGAAAAAATTCTTTGCATTACACATCAAAGTTAAATAATTTAACATAGATTGGATGCAAGTAATATAAATAAAATTTATATTACCTGAAAAGAAATTTGGCGTAAAAATGAGAATAGTCTTTTTATTCCTTCCTTACATGGTGGATCTGTCTGTTCGAGCATCCTCTTTTATTTCGTATTTCCTCTCACTACCTCTGAAGATTTAAATCCAGAAAAACAATCTGTCTTCAATGAAGAATATTTCCGTTCGAAGCCCTGAAGTAGAGAAAAAAAATGCTTTGTATTATACATCAGAGTATAATAATTTAACAAAGATTGAATGCAAGTAATATAAATAAAATTTATATTACCTGAAAAGAAAATTTGCTTAAACAGGACAATAGTCTTCTTATTCCTTCCTTACATGGTGGATCTCTCTGATGGAGCACCGCACCTTCTTTTATTTCGTATTTCCTCTCACTTCCTTTTAAGATTCAAATCCTGAAAGACAATCTGTCTTCAATGAAGAATTTTTCCGTTCTAAGCACTGAGCGAGAGAAAAAAAGTGCTTTGCATTACACATCAAAGTTAAATAATTTAACCTAGATTGAATGCAAGTAATATAAATAAAATTTATACTACCCGAGAAGAAATTTTGCTTAAACAGGACAATAGTCTTCTTATTCCTTCCTTACATGGTGGATCTCTCTGATGGAGCACCGCACCTTCTTTTATTTCGTATTTCCTCTCACTTCCTTTTAAGATTCAAATCCTGAAAGACAATCTGTCTTCAATGAAGAATTTTTCCGTTCTAAGCCCTGAGCGAGAGAAAAATATGCTTTGCATTACACATCAAACTTAAATAATTTAACCTAAATTGAATGCAAGTAATATAAATAAAATTTATATTACCTAAAAAGAAATTTTGCGTAAACAGGAGAATACTCTTCTTATTCCTTCCTCTCATGGTGGATCTCTGATAGTGCATCCTCTTTTATTTCGTATTTCCTCTCACTACCTCTGAAGATTCATATCCTGAAAGACAATTTGTCTTCAATGAAGAATTTTTCCGTTCTAAGCCCTGACCGAGAGAAAAAATGCTCTGCATTACACATCAAAGTTAAATAATTTAACATAGATTGAATGCAAGTAATATAAATAAAATTTATATTACCTAAAAAGAAATTTTGCGTAAACAGGAGAATACTCTTCTTATTCCTTCCTCTCATGGTGGATCTGTGATAGTGCATCCTCTTTTATTTCGTATTTCCTCTCACTACCTCTGAAGATTCAAATCCTGAAAGACAATTTGTCTTCAATGAAGAATTTTTCCGTTCTAAGCCCTGACCGAGAGAAAAAATGCTTTGCATTATACATGAAAGTTAAATAATTTAACATAGATTGAATGCAAGTAATATAAATAAAATTTATATTACCTAAAAAGAAATTTTGCGTAAACAGGAGAATACTCTTCTTATTCCTTCCTCTCATGGTGGATCTCTGATAGTGCATCCTCTTTTATTTCGTATTTCCTCTCACTACCTCTGAAGATTCAAATCCTGAAAGAAAATTTGTCTTCAATGAAGAATTTTTCCGTTCTAAGCCCTGACCGAGAGAAAAAATGCTTTGCATTACACATCAAAGTTAAATAATTTAACATAGATTGAATGCAAGTAATATAAATAAAATTTATATTACCTAAAAAGAAATTTTGCGTAAACAGGAGAATACTCTTCTTATTCCTTCCTCTCATGGTGGATCTGTGATAGTGCATCCTCTTTTATTTCGTATTTCCTCTCACTACCTCTGAAGATTCAAATCCTGAAAGACAATTTGTCTTCAATGAAGAATTTTTCCGTTCTAAGCCCTGACCGAGATAAAAAATGCTTTGCATTACACATCAAAGTTAAATAATTTAACATAGATTGAATGCAAGTAATATAAATAAAATTTATATTACCTAAAAAGAAATTTTGCGTAAACAGGAGAATACTCTTCTTATTCCTTCCTCTCATGGTGGATCTCTGATAGTGCATCCTCTTTTATTTCGTATTTCCTCTCACTACCTCTGAAGATTCAAATCCTGAAAGACAATTTGTCTTCAATGAAGAATTTTTCCGTTCTAAGCCCTGACCGAGAGAAAAAATGCTTTGCATTACACATCAAAGTTAAATAATTTAACATAGATTGAATGCAAGTAATATAAATAAAATTTATATTACCTAAAAAGAAATTTTGCGTAAACAGGAGAATACTCTTCTTATTCCTTCCTCTCATGGTGGATCTGTGATAGTGCATCCTCTTTTATTTCGTATTTCCTCTCACTACCTCTGAAGATTCAAATCCTGAAAGATATTTGTCTTCAATGAAGAATTTTTCCGTTCTAAGCCCTGACCGAGAGAAAAAAATGCTTTGCATTACACATCAAAGTTAAATAATTTAACATAGATTGAATGCAAGTAATATAAATAAAATTTATATTACCTGAAAAGAAATTTTGCGTAGTCAGGAGAATACTCTTCTTATTCCTTCCTCTCATGGTGGATCTCTGATAGTGCATCCGCTTTTATTTCGTATTTCCTCTCACTACCTCTGAAGATTCAAATCCTGAAAGACAATTTGTCTTCAATGAAGAATTTTTCCGTTCTAAGCCCTGTCCGAGACAAAAAATTCTTGTCATTACACATCAAAGTTAAATAATTTAACATAGATTGGATGCAAGTAATATAAATAAAATTTATATTACCTGAAAAGAAATTTGGCGTAAAAATGAGAATAGTCTTTTTATTCCTTCCTTACATGGTGGATCTGTCTGTTCGAGCATCCTCTTTTATTTCGTATTTCCTCTCACTACCTCTGAAGACTTAAATCCAGAAAGACAATCTGTCTTCAATGAAGAATATTTCCGTTCGAAGCCCTGAAGTAGAGAAAAAAAATGCTTTGTATTATACATCAGAGTATAATAATTTAACAAAGATTGAATGCAAGTAATATAAATAAAATTTATATTACCTGAAAAGAAAATTTGCGTAAACAGGAGAAAACTCTTCTTATTCCTTCCTTACATGCTGGATCTCTCTGATGGAGCACCGCACCTTCTTTTATTTCGTATTTCCTCTCACTTCCTTTTAAGATTCAAATCCTGAAAGACAACCTGTCTTCAATGAAGAATTTTTCCGTTCTAAGCCCTGAGCGAGAGAAAAAAAGTGCTTTGCATTACACATCAAAGTTAAATAATTTAACCTAGATTGAATGCAAGTAATATAAATAAAATTTATACTACCCGAGAAGAAATTTTGCTTAAACAGGACAATAGTCTTCTTATTCCTTCCTTACATGGTGGATCTGTCTGTTGGAGCATCCTCTTTTATTTCGTATTTCCTCTCACTACCTCTGAAGATTTAAATCCAGAAAGACAATCTGTCTTCAATGAAGAATATTTCCGTTCGAAGCCCTGAAGTAGAGAAACAAAATGCTTTGTATTATACATCAGAGTATAATAATTTAACAAAGATTGAATGCAAGTAATATAAATAAAATTTATATTACCTGAAAAGAAAATTTGCGTAAAAAAGGAGAAAACTCTTCTTATTCCTTCCTTACATGGTGGATCTCTCTGATGGAGCACCGCATCCTCTTTTATTTCGTATTTCCTCTCACTTCCTTTTAAGATTCAAATCCTGAAAGACAATCTGTCTTCAATGAAGAATTTTTCCGTTCTATGCCCTGAGCGAGAGAAAAAAAGTGCTTTGCATTACACATCAAAGTTAAATAATTTAACCTAGATTGAATGCAAGTAATATAAATAAAATTTATACTACCCGAGAAGAAATTTTGCTTAAACAGGACAATAGTCTTCTTATTCCTTCCTTACATGGTGGATCTGTCTGTTGGAGCATCCTCTTTTATTTCGTATTTCCTCTCACTACCTCTGAAGATTTAAATCCAGAAAGACAATCTGTCTTCAATGAAGAATATTTTCGTTCGAAGCCCTGAAGTAGAGAAACAAAATGCTTTGTATTATACATCAGAGTATAATAATTTAACAAAGATTGAATGCAAGTAATATAAATAAAATTTATATTACCTGAAAAGAAAATTTGCGTAAAAAAGGAGAAAACTCTTCTTATTCCTTCCTTACATGGTGGATCTCTCTGATGGAGCACCGCATCCTCTTTTATTTCGTATTTCCTCTCACTTCCTTTTAAGATTCAAATCCTGAAAGACAATCTGTCTTCAATGAAGAATTTTTCCGTTCTATGCCCTGAGCGAGAGAAAAAAATGCTTTGCATTACACATCAAAGTTAAATAATTTAACCTAGATTGAATGCAAGTAATATAAATGAAATTTATATTACCTAAAAAGAAATTTTGCGTAAACAGGAGAATACTCTTCTTATTCCTTCCTCTCATGATGGATCTCTGATAGTGCATCCTTTTTTTATTTCGTATTTCCTCTCACCACCTCTGAAGATTCAAATCCTGAAAGACAATTTGTCTTCAATGAAGAATTTTTCCGTTCTAAGCCCTGAGCGAGAGAAAAAAAAATGCTTTGCACTACACATCAAAGTTAAATAATTTAACCTAGATTGAATGCAAGTAATATAAATAAAATTTATATTACCTGAGAAGAAATTTTGCTTAAACAGGAGAATAGTCTTCTTATTCCTTCCTCTCATGATGGATCTCTGATAGTGCATCCTCTTTTATTTCGTATTTCCTCTCACTACCTCTGAAGATTAAAATCCGGAAAGACAATTTGTCTTCAATGAAGAATTTTTCCGTTCTAAGCCCTGACCGAGAGAAAAAAATGCTTTGCATTACACATCAAAGTTAAATAATTTAACATAGATTGAATGCAAGTAATATAAATAAAATTTATATTACCTAAAAAGAAATTTTTCGTAAACAGGAGAATACTCTTCTTATTCCTTCCTCTCATGGTGGATCTGTGATAGTGCATCCTCTTTTATTTCGTATTTCCTCTCACTACCTCTGAAGATTCAAATCTTGAAAGACAATTTGTCTTCAATGAAGAATTTTTCCGTTCTAAGCCCTGACCGAGAGAAAAAAATGCTTTGCATTACACATCAAAGTTAATAATTTAACATAGATTGAATGCAAGTAATATAAATAAAATTTATATTACCTAAAAAGAAATTTTTCGTAAACAGGAGAATAATCTTCTTATTCCTTCCTCTCATGGTGGATCTGTGATAGTGCATCCTCTTTTATTTCGTATTTCCTCTCACTACCTCTGAAGATTCAAATCCTGAAAGACAATTTGTCTTCAATGAAGAATTTTTCCGTTCTAAGCCCTGACCGAGAGAAAAAAATGCTTTGCATTACACATAAAAGTTAAATAATTTAACATAGATTGAATGCAAGTAATATAAATAAAATTTATATTACCTAAAAAGAAATTTTTCGTAAACAGGAGAATACTCTTCTTATTCCTTCCTCTCATGGTGGATCTCTGATAGTGCATCCTCTTTTATTTCGTATTTCCTCTCACTCCCTCTGAAGATTCATATCCTGAAAGACAATTTGTCTTCAATGAAGAATTTTTCCGTTCTAAGCCCTGACCGAGAGAAAAAATGCTCTGCATTACACATCAAAGTTAATAATTTAACATAGATTGAATGCAAGTAATATAAATAAAATTTATATTACCTAAAAAGAAATTTTTCGTAAACAGGAGAATAATCTTCTTATTCCTTCCTCTCATGGTGGATCTGTGATAGTGCATCCTCTTTTATTTCGTATTTCCTCTCACTACCTCTGAAGATTCAAATCCTGAAAGACAATTTGTCTTCAATGAAGAATTTTTCCGTTCTAAGCCCTGACCGAGAGAAAAAAATGCTTTGCATTACACATAAAAGTTAAATAATTTAACATAGATTGAATGCAAGTAATATAAATAAAATTTATATTACCTAAAAAGAAATTTTTCGTAAACAGGAGAATACTCTTCTTATTCCTTCCTCTCATGATGGATCTCTGATTGTGCATCCTCTTTTATTTCGTATTTCCTCTCACTACCTCTGAAGATTCAAATCCTGAAAGACAATTTGTCTTCAATGAAGAATTTTTCCGTTCTAAGCCCTGACCGAGAGAAAAAAATGCTTTGCATTACACATCAAAGTTAAACAATTTAACATAGATTGAATGCAAGTAATATAAATAAAATTTATATTACCTAAAAAGAAATTTTGCGTAAACAGGAGAATACTCTTCTTATTACTTCCTCTCATGGTGGATCTCTGATAGTGCATCCTCTTTTATTTCGTATTTCCTCTCACTACCTCTGAAGATTCAAATCCTGAAAGACAATTTGTCTTCGATGAAGAATTTTTCCGTTCTAAGCCCTGACCGAGAGAAAAAAATGCTTTGCATTACACATCAAAGTTAAATAATTTAACATAGATTGGATGCAAGAAATATAAATAAAATTTATATTACCTAAAAAGAAATTTTTCGTAAACAGGAGAATACTCTTCTTATTCCTTCCTTACATGGTGGATCTTTCTGAAGGAGCATCCTCTTTTATTTCGTTTTTCCTCTCACTACCTCTGAAGATTCAAATCCTGAAAGACAATTTGTCTTCAATTAAGAATTTTTCCGTTCGAAGCCCTGACCGAAAGAAAAAAAAATGCTTTGCATTACACATCAAATTTAAATGATTTAACCTAAATTGAATGCAAGTAATATAAATAAAATTTATATTACTTAAAAATAAATTTTGCGTAAACAGGAGAATACTCTTCTTATTCCTTCCTTACATGGTGGATCTGTCTGTTGGAGCATCCTCTTTTATTTCGTATTTCCTCTCACTACCTCTGAAGATTTAAATCCAGAAAGACAATCTGTCTTCAATGAAGAATATTTCCGTTCGAAGCCCTGTGCGAGAGAAATAAAATGCTTTGCATTACACATCAAAGTTAAATAATTTAACCTAGATTGAATGCAAGTAATATAAATAAAATTTATATTACCTGAGAAGAAATTTTGCTTAAACAGGACAATAGTCTTCTTATTCCTTCCTTTCATGGTGAATCTCTGTTAGTGCATCCTCTTTTATTTCGTATTTCCTCTCACTTCCTTTTAAGATTCAAATCCTGAAAGACAATCTGTCTTCAATGAAGATATTTTCCGTTCTAAGCCCTGAGCGAGAGAAAAAAATGCTTTGCATTACACATCAAAGTTGAATAATTTAACCTAGATTGAATGCAAGTAATATAAATAAAACTTATATTACCTAAAAAGAAATTTTGCGTAAATAGGAGAATACTCTTCTTATTCCTTCCTCTCATGATGGATCTCTGATAGTGCATCCTCTTTTATTTCGTATTTCCTCTCACTACCTCTGAAGATTCAAATCCTGAAAGACAATTTGTCTTCAATGAAGAATTTTTCCGTTCTAAGCCCTGACCGAGAGAAAAAATTCTTTGCATTACACATCAAAGTTAAATAATTTAACATAGATTGGATGCAAGTAATATAAATAAAATTTATATTACCTGAAAAGAAATTTGGCGTAAAAATGAGAATAGTCTTTTTATTCCTTCCTTACATGGTGGATCTGTCTGTTCGAGCATCCTCTTTTATTTCGTATTTCCTCTCACTACCTCTGAAGATTTAAATCCAGAAAGACAATCTGTCTTCAATGAAGAATATTTCCGTTCGAACCCCTGAAGTAGAGAAAAAAAATGCTTTGTATTATACATCAGAGTATAATAATTTAACAAAGATTGAATGCAAGTAATATAAATAAAATTTATATTACCTGAAAAGAAAATTTGCTTAAACAGGACAATAGTCTTCTTATTCCTTCCTTACATGGTGGATCTCTCTGATGGAGCACCGCGCCTTCTTTTATTTCGTATTTCCTCTCACTTCCTTTTAAGATTCAAATCCTGAAAGACAATCTGTCTTCAATGAAGAATTTTTCCGTTCTAAGCCCTGAGCGAGAGAAAAAAAGTGCTTTGCATTACACATCAAAGTTAAATAATTTAACCTAGATTGAATGCAAGTAATATAAATAAAATTTATACTACCCGAGAAGAAATTTTGCTTAAACAGGACAATAGTCTTCTTATTCCTTCCTTACATGGTGGATCTCTCTGATGGAGCACCGCACCTTCTTTTATTTCGTATTTCCTCTCACTTCCTTTTAAGATTCAAATCCCGAAAGACAATCTGTCTTCAATGAAGAATTTTTCCGTTCTAAGCCCTGAGCGAGAGAAAAAAATGCTTTGCATTACACATCAAAGTTAAATAATTTAACCTAGATTGAATGCAAGTAATATAAATGAAATTTATATTACCTAAAAAGAAATTTTGCGTAAACAGCAGAATACTCTTCTTATTCCTTCCTCTCATGATGGATCTCTGATAATGCATCCTCTTTTATTTCGTACTTCCTCTCACCACCTCTGAAGATTCAAATCCTGAAAGACAATTTGTCTTCAATGAAGAATTTTTCCGTTCTAAGCCCTGAGCGAGAGAAAAAAAAATGCTTTGCATTACACATCAAAGTTAAATAATTTAACATAGATTGAATGCAAGTAATATAAATAAAATTTATATTACCTAAAAAGAAATTTTGCGTAAACAGGAGAATACTCTTCTTATTCCTTCCTCTCATGGTGGATCTGTGATAGTGCATCCTCTTTTATTTCGTATTTCCTCTCACTACCTCTGAAGATTCAAATCCTGAAAGACAATTTGTCTTCAATGAAGAATTTTTCCGTTCTAAGCCCTGACCGAGAGAAAAAATGCTTTGCATTATACATGAAAGTTAAATAATTTAACATAGATTGAATGCAAGTAATATAAATAAAATTTATATTACCTAAAAAGAAATTTTGCGTAAACAGGAGAATACTCTTCTTATTCCTTCCTCTCATGGTGGATCTCTGATAGTGCGTCCTCTTTTATTTCGTATTTCCTCTCACTACCTCTGAAGATTCAAATCCTGAAAGAAAATTTGTCTTCAATGAAGAATTTTTCCGTTCTAAGCCCTGACCGAGAGAAAAAATGCTTTGCATTACACATCAAAGTTAAATAATTTAACATAGATTGAATGCAAGTAATATAAATAAAATTTATATTACCTAAAAAGAAATTTTGCGTAAACAGGAGAATACTCTTCTTATTCCTTTCTCTCATGGTGGATCTGTGATAGTGCATCCTCTTTTATTTCGTATTTCCTCTCACTACCTCTGAAGATTCAAATCCTGAAAGACAATTTGTCTTCAATGAAGAATTTTTCCGTTCTAAGCCCTGACCGAGATAAAAAATGCTTTGCATTACACATCAAAGTTAAATAATTTAACATAGATTGAATGCAAGTAATATAAATAAAATTTATATTACCTAAAAAGAAATTTTGCGTAAACAGGAGAATACTCTTCTTATTCCTTCCTCTCATGGTGGATCTCTGATAGTGCATCCTCTTTTATTTCGTATTTCCTCTCACTACCTCTGAAGATTCAAATCCTGAAAGACAATTTGTCTTCAATGAAGAATTTTTCCGTTCTAAGCCCTGACCGAGAGAAAAAATGCTTTGCATTACACATCAAAGTTAAATAATTTAACATAGATTGAATGCAAGTAATATAAATAAAATTTATATTACCTAAAAAGAAATTTTGCGTAAACAGGAGAATACTCTTCTTATTCCTTCCTCTCATGGTGGATCTGTGATAGTGCATCCTCTTTTATTTCGTATTTCCTCTCACTACCTCTGAAGATTCAAATCCTGAAAGATATTTGTCTTCAATGAAGAATTTTTCCGTTCTAAGCCCTGTCCGAGACAAAAAATTCTTGTCATTACACATCAAAGTTAAATAATTTAACATAGATTGGATGCAAGTAATATAAATAAAATTTATATTACCTGAAAAGAAATTTGGCGTAAAAATGAGAATAGTCTTTTTATTCCTTCCTTACATGGTGGATCTGTCTGTTCGAGCATCCTCTTTTATTTCGTATTTCCTCTCACTACCTCTGAAGACTTAAATCCAGAAAGACAATCTGTCTTCAATGAAGAATATTTCCGTTCGAAGCCCTGAAGTAGAGAAAAAAAATGCTTTGTATTATACATCAGAGTATAATAATTTAACAAAGATTGAATGCAAGTAATATAAATAAAATTTATATTACCTGAAAAGAAAATTTGCGTAAACAGGAGAAAACTCTTCTTATTCCTTCCTTACATGCTGGATCTCTCTGATGGAGCACCGCACCTTCTTTTATTTCGTATTTCCTCTCACTTCCTTTTAAGATTCAAATCCTGAAAGACAACCTGTCTTCAATGAAGAATTTTTCCGTTCTAAGCCCTGAGCGAGAGAAAAAAAGTGCTTTGCATTACACATCAAAGTTAAATAATTTAACCTAGATTGAATGCAAGTAATATAAATAAAATTTATACTACCCGAGAAGAAATTTTGCTTAAACAGGACAATAGTCTTCTTATTCCTTCCTTACATGGTGGATCTGTCTGTTGGAGCATCCTCTTTTATTTCGTATTTCCTCTCACTACCTCTGAAGATTTAAATCCAGAAAGACAATCTGTCTTCAATGAAGAATATTTCCGTTCGAAGCCCTGAAGTAGAGAAACAAAATGCTTTGTATTATACATCAGAGTATAATAATTTAACAAAGATTGAATGCAAGTAATATAAATAAAATTTATATTACCTGAAAAGAAAATTTGCGTAAAAAAGGAGAAAACTCTTCTTATTCCTTCCTTACATGGTGGATCTCTCTGATGGAGCACCGCATCCTCTTTTATTTCGTATTTCCTCTCACTTCCTTTTAAGATTCAAATCCTGAAAGACAATCTGTCTTCAATGAAGAATTTTTCCGTTCTATGCCCTGAGCGAGAGAAAAAAAGTGCTTTGCATTACACATCAAAGTTAAATAATTTAACCTAGATTGAATGCAAGTAATATAAATAAAATTTATACTACCCGAGAAGAAATTTTGCTTAAACAGGACAATAGTCTTCTTATTCCTTCCTTACATGGTGGATCTGTCTGTTGGAGCATCCTCTTTTATTTCGTATTTCCTCTCACTACCTCTGAAGATTTAAATCCAGAAAGACAATCTGTCTTCAATGAAGAATATTTTCGTTCGAAGCCCTGAAGTAGAGAAACAAAATGCTTTGTATTATACATCAGAGTATAATAATTTAACAAAGATTGAATGCAAGTAATATAAATAAAATTTATATTACCTGAAAAGAAAATTTGCGTAAAAAAGGAGAAAACTCTTCTTATTCCTTCCTTACATGGTGGATCTCTCTGATGGAGCACCGCATCCTCTTTTATTTCGTATTTCCTCTCACTTCCTTTTAAGATTCAAATCCTGAAAGACAATCTGTCTTCAATGAAGAATTTTTCCGTTCTATGCCCTGAGCGAGAGAAAAAAATGCTTTGCATTACACATCAAAGTTAAATAATTTAACCTAGATTGAATGCAAGTAATATAAATGAAATTTATATTACCTAAAAAGAAATTTTGCGTAAACAGGAGAATACTCTTCTTATTCCTTCCTCTCATGATGGATCTCTGATAGTGCATCCTTTTTTTATTTCGTATTTCCTCTCACCACCTCTGAAGATTCAAATCCTGAAAGACAATTTGGCTTCAATGAAGAATTTTTCCGTTCTAAGCCCTGAGCGAGAGAAAAAAAAAATGCTTTGCACAACACATCAAAGTTAAATAATTTAACCTAGATTGAATGCAAGTAATATAAATAAAATTTATATTACCTGAGAAGAAATTTTGCTTAAACAGGAGAATAGTCTTCTTATTCCTTCCTCTCATGATGGATCTCTGATAGTGCATCCTCTTTTATTTCGTATTTCCTCTCACTACCTCTGAAGATTCAAATCCGGAAAGACAATTTGTCTTCAATGAAGAATTTTTCCGTTCTAAGCCCTGACCGAGAGAAAAAAATGCTTTGCATTACACATCAAAGTTAAATAATTTAACATAGATTGAATGCAAGTAATATAAATAAAATTTATATTACCTAAAAAGAAATTTTTCGTAAACAGGAGAATACTCTTCTTATTCCTTCCTCTCAAGGTGGATCTGTGATAGTGCATCCTCTTTTATTTCGTATTTCCTCTCACTACCTCTGAAGATTCAAATCTTGAAAGACAATTTGTCTTCAATGAAGAATTTTTCCGTTCTAAGCCCTGACCGAGAGAAAAAAATGCTTTGCATTACACATCAAAGTTAATAATTTAACATAGATTGAATGCAAGTAATATAAATAAAATTTATATTACCTAAAAAGAAATTTTTCGTAAACAGGAGAATAATCTTCTTATTCCTTCCTCTCATGGTGGATCTGTGATAGTGCATCCTCTTTTATTTCGTATTTCCTCTCACTACCTCTGAAGATTCAAATCCTGAAAGACAATTTGTCTTCAATGAAGAATTTTTCCGTTCTAAGCCCTGACCGAGAGAAAAAAATGCTTTGCATTACACATAAAAGTTAAATAATTTAACATAGATTGAATGCAAGTAATATAAATAAAATTTATATTACCTAAAAAGAAATTTTTCGTAAACAGGAGAATACTCTTCTTATTCCTTCCTCTCATGATGGATCTCTGATTGTGCATCCTCTTTTATTTCGTATTTCCTCTCACTACCTCTGAAGATTCAAATCCTGAAAGACAATTTGTCTTCAATGAAGAATTTTTCCGTTCTAAGCCCTGACCGAGAGAAAAAAATGCTTTGCATTACACATCAAAGTTAAATAATTTAACATAGATTGAATGCAAGTAATATAAATAAAATTTATATTACCTAAAAAGAAATTTTGCGTAAACAGGAGAATACTCTTCTTATTACTTCCTCTCATGGTGGATCTCTGATAGTGCATCCTCTTTTATTTCGTATTTCCTCTCACTACCTCTGAAGATTCAAATCCTGAAAGACAATTTGTCTTCAATTAAGAATTTTTCCGTTCGAAGCCCTGACCGAAAGAAAAAAAAATGCTTTGCATTACACATCAAATTTAAATGATTTAACCTAAATTGAATGCAAGTAATATAAATAAAATTTATATTACTTAAAAATAAATTTTGCGTAAACAGGAGAATACTCTTCTTATTCCTTCCTTACATGGTGGATCTGTCTGTTGGAGCATCCTCTTTTATTTCGTATTTCCTCTCACTACCTCTGAAGATTTAAATCCAGAAAGACAATCTGTCTTCAATGAAGAATATTTCCGTTCGAAGCCCTGTGCGAGAGAAATAAAATGCTTTGCATTACACATCAAAGTTAAATAATTTAACCTAGATTGAATGCAAGTAATATAAATAAAATTTATATTACCTGAGAAGAAATTTTGCTTAAACAGGACAATAGTCTTCTTATTCCTTCCTTTCATGGTGAATCTCTGTTAGTGCATCCTCTTTTATTTCGTATTTCCTCTCACTTCCTTTTAAGATTCAAATCCTGAAAGACAATCTGTCTTCAATGAAGATATTTTCCGTTCTAAGCCCTGAGCGAGAGAAAAAAATGCTTTGCATTACACATCAAAGTTGAATAATTTAACCTAGATTGAATGCAAGTAATATAAATAAAACTTATATTACCTAAAAAGAAATTTTGCGTAAATAGGAGAATACTCTTCTTATTCCTTCCTCTCATGATGGATCTCTGATAGTGCATCCTCTTTTATTTCGTATTTCCTCTCACTACCTCTGAAGATTCAAATCCTGAAAGACAATTTGTCTTCAATGAAGAATTTTTCCGTTCTAAGCCCTGACCGAGAGAAAAAATTCTTTGCATTACACATCAAAGTTAAATAATTTAACATAGATTGGATGCAAGTAATATAAATAAAATTTATATTACCTGAAAAGAAATTTGGCGTAAAAATGAGAATAGTCTTTTTATTCCTTCCTTACATGGTGGATCTGTCTGTTCGAGCATCCTCTTTTATTTCGTATTTCCTCTCACTACCTCTGAAGATTTAAATCCAGAAAGACAATCTGTCTTCAATGAAGAATATTTCCGTTCGAAGCCCTGAAGTAGAGAAAAAAAATGCTTTGTATTATACATCAGAGTATAATAATTTAACAAAGATTGAATGCAAGTAATATAAATAAAATTTATATTACCTGAAAAGAAAATTTGCTTAAACAGGACAATAGTCTTCTTATTCCTTCCTTACATGGTGGATCTCTCTGATGGAGCACCGCGCCTTCTTTTATTTCGTATTTCCTCTCACTTCCTTTTAAGATTCAAATCCTGAAAGACAATCTGTCTTCAATGAAGAATTTTTCCGTTCTAAGCCCTGAGCGAGAGAAAAAAAGTGCTTTGCATTACACATCAAAGTTAAATAATTTAACCTAGATTGAATGCAAGTAATATAAATAAAATTTATACTACCCGAGAAGAAATTTTGCTTAAACAGGACAATAGTCTTCTTATTCCTTCCTTACATGGTGGATCTCTCTGATGGAGCACCGCACCTTCTTTTATTTCGTATTTCCTCTCACTTCCTTTTAAGATTCAAATCCCGAAAGACAATCTGTCTTCAATGAAGAATTTTTCCGTTCTAAGCCCTGAGCGAGAGAAAAAAATGCTTTGCATTACACATCAAAGTTAAATAATTTAACCTAGATTGAATGCAAGTAATATAAATGAAATTTATATTACCTAAAAAGAAATTTTGCGTAAACAGCAGAATACTCTTCTTATTCCTTCCTCTCATGATGGATCTCTGATAATGCATCCTCTTTTATTTCGTACTTCCTCTCACCACCTCTGAAGATTCAAATCCTGAAAGACAATTTGTCTTCAATGAAGAATTTTTCCGTTCTAAGCCCTGAGCGAGAGAAAAAAAAATGCTTTGCATTACACATCAAAGTTATTAATTTAACATAGAATGAATGCAAGTAATATAAATAAAATTTATATTACCTAAAAAGAAATTTTTCGTAAACAGGAGAATACTCTTCTTATTCTTTCCTCTCATGATGGATCTCTGATAGTGCATCCTCTTTTATTTCGTATTTCCTCTCACTACCTCTGAAGATTCAAATCCTGAAAGACAATTTGTCTTCAATGAAGAATTTTTCCGTTCTAAGCCCTGAACGAGAAAAAAAAATGCTTTGCATTACCTATCAAAGTTAAATAATTTAACATAGATTGAATGCAAGTAATATAAATAAAATTTATATTACCTAAAAAGAAATTTTGCGTAAACAGGAGAATACTCTTCTTATTACTTCCTCTCATGGTGGATCTCTGATAGTGCATCCTCTTTTATTTCGTATTTCCTCTCACTACCTCTGAAGATTCATATCCAGAAAGACAATTTGTCTTCAATGAAGAATTTTTCCGTTCTAAGCCCTGACCGAGAAAAAAAATGCTTTGCATTACACATCAAATTTAAATAATTTAACGTAGATTGAATGCAAGTAATATAAATAAAATTTATATTACCTAAAAAGAAATTTTGCGTAAACAGGAGAATACTCTTCTTATTACTTCCTCTCATGGTGGATCTCTGATAGTGCATCCTCTTTTATTTCGTATTTCCTCTCACTACCTCTGAAGATTCAAATCCTGAAAGACAATTTGTCTTCGATGAAGAATTTTTCCGTTCTAAGCCCTGACCGAGAGAAAAAAATGCTTTGCATTACACATCAAAGTTAAATAATTTAACATAGATTGGATGCAAGAAATATAAATAAAATTTATATTACCTAAAAAGAAATTTTTCGTAAACAGGAGAATACTCTTCTTATTCCTTCCTTACATGGTGGATCTTTCTGAAGGAGCATCCTCTTTTATTTCGTTTTTCCTCTCACTACCTCTGAAGATTCAAATCCTGAAAGACAATTTGTCTTCAATTAAGAATTTTTCCGTTCGAAGCCCTGACCGAAAGAAAAAAAAATGCTTTGCATTACACATCAAATTTAAATGATTTAACCTAAATTGAATGCAAGAAATATAAATAAAATTTATATTACTTAAAAATAAATTTTGCGTAAACAGGAGAATACTCTTCTTATTCCTTCCTTACATGGTGGATCTGTCTGTTGGAGCATCCTCTTTTATTTCGTATTTCCTCTCACTACCTCTGAAGATTTAAATCCAGAAAGACAATCTGTCTTCAATGAAGAATATTTCCGTTCGAAGCCCTGTGCGAGAGAAATAAAATGCTTTGCATTACACATCAAAGTTAAATAATTTAACCTAGATTGAATGCAAGTAATATAAATAAAATTTATATTACCTGAGAAGAAATTTTGCTTAAACAGGACAATAGTCTTCTTATTCCTTCCTTTCATGGTGAATCTCTGTTAGTGCATCCTCTTTTATTTCGTATTTCCTCTCACTTCCTTTTAAGATTCAAATCCTGAAAGACAATCTGTCTTCAATGAAGATATTTTCCGTTCTAAGCCCTGAGCGAGAGAAAAAAATGCTTTGCATTACACATCAAAGTTGAATAATTTAACCTAGATTGAATGCAAGTAATATAAATAAAACTTATATTACCTAAAAAGAAATTTCGCGTAAATAGGAGAATACTCTTCTTATTCCTTCCTCTCATGATGGATCTCTGATAGTGCATCCTCTTTTATTTCGTATTTCCTCTCACTACCTCTGAAGATTCAAATCCTGAAAGACAATTTGTCTTCAATGAAGAATTTTTCCGTTCTAAGCCCTGACCGAGAGAAAAAATTCTTTGCATTACACATCAAAGTTAAATAATTTAACATAGATTGGATGCAAGTAATATAAATAAAATTTATATTACCTGAAAAGAAATTTGGCGTAAAAATGAGAATAGTCTTTTTATTCCTTCCTTACATGGTGGATCTGTCTGTTCGAGCATCCTCTTTTATTTCGTATTTCCTCTCACTACCTTTGAAGATTTAAATCCAGAAAGACAATCTGTCTTCAATGAAGAATATTTCCGTTCGAAGCCCTGAAGTAGAGAAAAAAAATGCTTTGTATTATACATCATAGTATAATAATTTAACAAAGATTGAATGCAAGTAATATAAGTAAAATTTATATTACCTGAAAAGAAAATATGCTTAAACAGGAAAATAGTCTTCTTATTCCTTCCTTACATGGTGGATCTCTCTGATGGAGCACCGCGCCTTCTTCTATTTCGTATTTCCTCTCACTTCCTTTTAAGATTCAAATCCTGAAAGACAATCTGTCTTCAATGAAGAATTTTTCCGTTCTAAGCCCTGAGCGAGAGAAAAAAAGTGCTTTGCATTACACATCAAAGTTAAATAATTTAACCTAGATTGAATGCAAGTAATATAAATAAAATTTATACTACCCGAGAAGAAATTTTGCTTAAACAGGACAATAGTCTTCTTATTCCTTCCTTACATGGTGGATCTGTCTGATGGAGCACCGCACCTTCTTTTATTTCGTATTTCCTCTCACTTCCTTTTAAGATTCAAATCCTGAAAGACAATCTGTCTTCAATGAAGAATTTTTCCGTTCTAAGCCCTGAGCGAGAGAAAAAAAGTGCTTTGCATTACACATCAAAGTTAAATAATTTAACCTAGATTGAATGCAAGTAATATAAATAAAATTTATACTACCCGAGAAGAAATTTTGCTTAAACAGGACAATAGTCTTCTTATTCCTTCCTTACATGGTGGATCTCTCTGATGGAGCACCGCACCTTCTTTTATTTCGTATTTCCTCTCACTTCCTTTTAAGATTCAAATCCTGAAAGACAATCTGTCTTCAATGAAGAATTTTTCCGTTCTAAGCCCTGAGCGAGAGAAAAAAATGCTTTGCATTACACATCAAAGTTAAATAATTTAACCTAGATTGAATGCAAGTAATATAAATGAAATTTATATTACCTAAAAAGAAATTTTGCGTAAACAGGAGAATACTCTTCTTATTCCTTCCTCTCATGATGGATCTCTGATAATGCATCCTCTTTTATTTCGTACTTCCTTCACCACCTCTGAAGATTCAAATCCTGAAAGACAATTTGTCTTCAATGAAGAATTTTTCCGTTCTAAGCCCTGAGCGAGAGAAAAAAAAATGCTTTGCATTACACATCAAAGTTAAATAATTTAACCTAGATTGAATGCAAGTAATATAAATAAAATTTATATTACCTGAGAAGAAATTTTGCTTAAACAGGAGAATAGTCTTCTTATTCCTTCCTTTCATGGTGAATCTCTGTTAGTGCATCCTCTTTTATTTCGTATTTCCTCTTACTTCCATTTAAGATTCAAATCCTGAAGGACAATCTGTCTTCAATGAAGAATTTTTCCGTTCTAAGCCCTGAGCGAGAGAAAAATATGCTTTGCATTACACATCAAACTTAAATAATTTAACCTAAATTGAATGCAAGTAATATAAATAAAATTTATATTACCTAAAAAGAAATTTTGCGTAAACAGGAGAATACTCTTCTTATTCCTTCCTCTCATGGTGGATCTCTGATAGTGCATCCTCTTTTATTTCGTATTTCCTCTCACTACCTCTGAAGATTCATATCCTGAAAGACAATTTGTCTTCAATGAAGAATTTTTCCGTTCTAAGCCCTGACCGAGAGAAAAAATGCTCTGCATTACACATCAAAGTTAAATAATTTAACATAGATTGAATGCAAGTAATATAAATAAAATTTATATTACCTAAAAAGAAATTTTGCGTAAACAGGAGAATACTCTTCTTATTCCTTCCTCTCATGGTGGATCTGTGATAGTGCATCCTCTTTTATTTCGTATTTCCTCTCACTACCTCTGAAGATTCAAATCCTGAAAGACAATTTGTCTTCAATGAAGAATTTTTCCGTTCTAAGCCCTGACCGAGAGAAAAAATGCTTTGCATTATACATGAAAGTTAAATAATTTAACATAGATTGAATGCAAGTAATATAAATAAAATTTATATTACCTAAAAAGAAATTTTGCGTAAACAGGAGAATACTCTTCTTATTGCTTCCTCTCATGGTGGATCTCTGATAGTGCATCCTCTTTTATTTCGTATTTCCTCTCACTACCTCTGAAGATTCAAATCCTGAAAGAAAATTTGTCTTCAATGAAGAATTTTTCCGTTCTAAGCCCTGACCGAGAGAAAAAATGCTTTGCATTACACATCAAAGTTAAATAATTTAACATAGATTGAATGCAAGTAATATAAATAAAATTTATATTACCTAAAAAGAAATTTTGCGTAAACAGGAGAATACTCTTCTTATTCCTTCCTCTCATGGTGGATCTGTGATAGTGTATCCTCTTTTATTTCGTATTTCCTCTCACTACCTCTGAAGATTCAAATCCTGAAAGACAATTTGTCTTCAATGAAGAATTTTTCCGTTCTAAGCCCTGACCGAGAGAAAAAATGCTTTGCATTACACATCAAAGTTAAATAATTTAACATAGATTGAATGCAAGTAATATAAATAAAATTTATATTACCTAAAAAGAAATTTTGCGTAAACAGGAGAATACTCTTCTTATTCCTTCCTCTCATGGTGGATCTCTGATAGTGCATCCTCTTTTATTTCGTATTTCCTCTCACTACCTCTGAAGATTCAAATCCTGAAAGACAATTTGTCTTCAATGAAGAATTTTTCCGTTCTAAGCCCTGACCGAGAGAAAAAATGCTTTGCATTACACATCAAAGTTAAATAATTTAACATAGATTGAATGCAAGTAATATAAATAAAATTTATATTACCTAAAAAGAAATTTTGCGTAAACAGGAGAATACTCTTCTTATTCCTTCCTCTCATGGTGGATCTGTGATAGTGCATCCTCTTTTATTTCGTATTTCCTCTCACTACCTCTGAAGATTCAAATCCTGAAAGACAATTTGTCTTCAATGAAGAATTTTTCCGTTCTAAGCCCTGACCGAGAGAAAAAAATGCTTTGCATTACACATCAAAGTTAAATAATTTAACATAGATTGAATGCAAGTAATATAAATAAAATTTATATTACCTGAAAAGAAATTTTGCGTAGACAGGAGAATACTCTTCTTATTCCTTCCTCTCATGGTGGATCTCTGATAGTGCATCCGCTTTTATTTCGTATTTCCTCTCACTACCTCTGAAGATTCAAATCCTGAAAGACAATTTGTCTTCAATGAAGAATTTTTCCGTTCTAAGCCCTGACCGAGAGAAAAAATTCTTGTCATTACACATCAAAGTTAAATAATTTAACATAGATTGGATGCAAGTAATATAAATAAAATTTATATTACCTGAAAAGAAATTTGGCGTAAAAATGAGAATAGTCTTTTCATTCCTTCCTTACATGGTGGATCTGTCTGTTCGAGCATCCTCTTTTATTTCGTATTTCCTCTCACTACCTCTGAAGACTTAAATCCAGAAAGACAATCTGTCTTCAATGAAGAATATTTCCGTTCGAAGCCCTGAAGTAGAGAAAAAAAATGCTTTGTATTATACATCAGAGTATAATAATTTAACAAAGATTGAATGCAAGTAATATAAATAAAATTTATATTACCTGAAAAGAAAATTTGCGTAAACAGGAGAAAACTCTTCTTATTCCTTCCTTACATGGTGGATCTCTCTGATGGAGCACCGCACCTTCTTTTATTTCGTATTTCCTCTCACTTCCTTTTAAGATTCAAATCCTGAAAGACAATCTGTCTTCAATGAAGAATTTTTCCGTTCTAAGCCCTGAGCGAGAGAAAAAAAGTGCTTTGCATTACACATCAAAGTTAAATAATTTAACCTAGATTGAATGCAAGTAATATAAATAAAATTTATACTACCCGAGAAGAAATTTTGCTTAAACAGGACAATAGTCTTCTTATTCCTTCCTTACATAATGGATCTGTCTGTTGGAGCATCCTCTTTTATTTCGTATTTCCTCTCACTACCTCTGAAGATTTAAATCCAGAAAGACAATCTGTCTTCAATGAAGAATATTTCCGTTCGAAGCCCTGAAGTAGAGAAACAAAATGCTTTGTATTATACATCAGAGTATAATAATTTAACAAAGATTGAATGCAAGTAATATAAATAAAATTTATATGACCTGAAAAGAAATTTTGCGTAAACAGGAGAATACTCTTCTTATTCCTTCCTCTCATGATGGATCTCTGATAGTGCATCCTTTTTTATTTCGTATATTTCCTCTCACCACCTCTGAAGATTCAAATCCTGAAAGACAATTTGTCTTCAATGAAGAATTTTTCCGTTCTAAGCCCTGAGCGAGAGAAAAAAAAATGCTTTGCATTACACATCAAAGTTAAATAATTTAACCTAGATTGAATGCAAGTAATATAAATAAAATTTATATTACCTGAGAAGAAATTTTGCTTAAACAGGAGAATAGTCTTCTTATTCCTTCCTCTCATGATGGATCTCTGATAGTGCATCCTCTTTTATTTCGTATTTCCTCTCACTACCTCTGAAGATTCAAATCCTGAAAGACAATTTGTCTTCAATGAAGAATTTTTCCGTTCTAAGCCCTGACCGAGAGAAAAAAATGCTTTGCATTACACATCAAAGTTAAATAATTTAACATAGATTGAATGCAAGTAATATAAATAAAATTTATATTACCTAAAAAGAAATTTTTCGTAAACAGGAGAATACTCTTCTTATTCGTTCCCCTCATGGTGGATCTGTGATAGTGCATCCTCTTTTATTTCGTATTTCCTCTCACTACCGCTGAAGATTCAAATCTTGAAAGACAATTTGTCTTCAATGAAGAATTTTTCCGTGCTAAGCCCTGACCGAGAGAAAAAAATGCTTTGCATTACACATCAAAGTTAATAATTTAACATAGATTGAATGCAAGTAATATAAATAAAATTTATATTACCTAAAAAGAAATTTTTCGTAAACAGGAGAATAATCTTCTTATTCCTTCCTCTCATGGTGGATCTGTGATAGTGCATCCTCTTTTATTTCGTATTTCCTCTCACTACCTCTGAAGATTCAAATCCTGAAAGACAATTTGTCTTCAATGAAGAATTTTTCCATTCTAAGCCCTGACCGAGAGAAAAAAATGCTTTGCATTACACATAAAAGTTAAATAATTTAACATAGATTGAATGCAAGTAATATAAATAAAATTTATATTACCTAAAAAGAAATTTTTCGTAAACAGGAGAATACTCTTCTTATTCCTTCCTCTCATGATGGATCTCTGATAGTGCATCCTCTTTTATTTCGTATTTCCTCTCACTACCTCTGAAGATTCAAATCCTGAAAGACAATTTGTCTTCAATGAAGAATTTTTCCGTTCTAAGCCCTGACCGAGAGAAAAAATGCTTTGCATTACACATCAAAGTTAAATAATTTAACATAGATTGAATGCAAGTAATATAAATAAAATTTATATTACCTAAAAAGAAATTTTGCGTAAACAGGAGAATACTCTTCCTATTCCTTCCTCTCATGGTGGATCTCTGATAGTGCATCCTCTTTTATTTCGTATTTCCTCTCACTACCTCTGAAGATTCAAATCCTGAAAGACAATTTGTCTTCAATGAAGAATTTTTCCGTTCTAAGCCCTGACCGAGAGAAAAAATGCTTTGCATTACACATCAAAAATAAATAATTTAACATAGATTGAATGCAAGTAATATAAATAAAATTTATATTACCTAAAAAGAAATTTTGCGTAAACAGGAGAATACTCTTCTTATTCCTTCCTCTCATGGTGGATCTCTGATAGTGCATCCTCTTTTATTTCGTATTTCCTCTCACTACCTCTGAAGATTCAAATCCTGAAAGACAATTTGTCTTCAATGAAGAATTTTTCCGTTCTAAGCCCTGACCGAGAGAAAAAAATGCTTTGCATTACACATCAAAGTTAAATAATTTAACATAGATTGAATGCAAGTAATATAAATAAAATTTATATTACCTAAAAAGAAATTTTTCGTAAACAGGAGAATACTCTTCTTATTCGTTCCTCTCATGGTGGATCTGTGATAGTGCATCCTCTTTTATTTCGTATTTCCTCTCACTACCGCTGAAGATTCAAATCTTGAAAGACAATTTGTCTTCAATGAAGAATTTTTCCGTGCTAAGCCCTGACCGAGAGAAAAAAATGCTTTGCATTACACATCAAAGTTAATAATTTAACATAGATTGAATGCAAGTAATATAAATAAAATTTATATTACCTAAAAAGAAATTTTTCGTAAACAGGAGAATAATCTTCTTATTCCTTCCTCTCATGGTGGATCTGTGATAGTGCATCCTCTTTTATTTCGTATTTCCTCTCACTACCTCTGAAGATTCAAATCCTGAAAGACAATTTGTCTTCAATGAAGAATTTTTCCATTCTAAGCCCTGACTGAGAGAAAAAAATGCTTTGCATTACACATAAAAGTTAAATAATTTAACATAGATTGAATGCAAGTAATATAAATAAAATTTATATTACCTAAAAAGAAATTTTTCGTAAACAGGAGAATACTCTTCTTATTCCTTCCTCTCATGATGGATCTCTGATAGTGCATCCTCTTTTATTTCGTATTTCCTCTCACTACCTCTGAAGATTCAAATCCTGAAAGACAATTTGTCTTCAATGAAGAATTTTTCCGTTCTAAGCCCTGACCGAGAGAAAAAATGCTTTGCATTACACATCAAAGTTAAATAATTTAACATAGATTGAATGCAAGTAATATAAATAAAATTTATATTACCTAAAAAGAAATTTTGCGTAAACAGGAGAATACTCTTCCTATTCCTTCCTCTCATGGTGGATCTCTGATAGTGCATCCTCTTTTATTTCGTATTTCCTCTCACTACCTCTGAAGATTCAAATCCTGAAAGACAATTTGTCTTCAATGAAGAATTTTTCCGTTCTAAGCCCTGACCGAGAGAAAAAATGCTTTGCATTACACATCAAAAATAAATAATTTAACATAGATTGAATGCAAGTAATATAAATAAAATTAATATTACATAAAAAGAAATTTTGCGTAAACAGGAGAATACTCTTCTTATTCCTTCCTCTCATGATGGATCTCTGATAGTGCATCCTCTTTTATTTCGTATTTCCTCTCACTACCTCTGAAGATTCAAATCCTGAAAGACAATTTGTCTTCAATGAAGAATTTTTCCGTTCTAAGCCCTGACCGAGATAAAAAATGCTTTGCATTACACATCAAAGTTAAATAATTTTACATAGATTGAATGCAAGTAATATAAATAAAATTTATATTACCTAAAAAGAAATTTTTCGTAAACAGGAGAATACTCTTCCTATTCCTTCCTCTCATGGTGGATCTCTGATAGTGCATCCTCTTTTATTTCGTATTTCCTCTCACTACCTCTGAAGATTCAAATCCTGAAAGACAATTTGTCTTCAATGAAGAATTTTTCCGTTCTAAGCCCTGACCGAGAGAAAAAATGCTTTGCATTACACATCAAAGTTAAATAATTTAACATAGATTGAATGCAAGTAATATAAATAAAATTTATATTACCTAAAAAGAAATTTTGCGTAAACAGGAGAATACTCTTCTTATTCCTTCCTCTCATGGTGGATCTCTGATAGTGCATCCTCTTTTATTTCGTATTTCCTCTCACTACCTCTGAAGATTCAAATCCTGAAAGACAATTTGTCTTCAAAGAAGAATTTTTCCGTTCTAAGCCCTGACCGAGAGAAAAAATGCTTTGCATTACACATCAAAGTTAAATAATTTAATATAGAATGAATGCAAGTAATATAAATAAAATTTATATTACCTAAAAAGAAATTTTTCGTAAACAGGAGAATACTCTTCTTATTCCTTCCTCTCATGATGGATCTCTGATAGTGCATCCTCTTTTATTTCGTATTTCCTCTCACTACCTCTGAAGATTCAAATCCTGAAAGACAATTTGTCTTCAATGAAGAATTTTTCCGTTCTAAGCCCTGACCGAGAGAAAAAAATGCTTTGCATTACACATCAAAGTTAAATAATTTAACATAGATTGAATGCAAGTAATATAAATAAAATTTATATTACCTAAAAAGAAATTTTGCGTAAACAGGAGAATACTCTTCTTATTACTTCCTCTCATGGTGGATCTCTGATAGTGCATCCTCTTTTATTTCGTATTTCCTCTCACTACCTCTGAAGATTCAAATCCTGAAAGAAAATTTGTCTTCAATGAAGAATTTTTCCGTTCTAAGCCCTGACCGAGAGAAAAAATGCTTTGCATTACACATCAAAGTTAAATAATTTAACATAGATTGAATGCAAGTAATATAAATAAAATTTATATTACCTAAAAAGGAATTTTGCGTAAACAGGAGAATACTCTTCTTATTCCTTCCTCTCATGGTGGATCTCTGATAGTGCATCCTCTTTTATTTCGTATTTCCTCTCACTACCTCTGAAGATTCAAATCCTGAAAGACAATTTGTCTTCAAAGAAGAATTTTTCCGTTCTAAGCCCTGACCGAGAGAAAAAATGCTTTGCATTACACATCAAAGTTAAATAATTTAACATAGAATGAATGCAAGTAATATAAATAAAATTTATATTACCTAAAAAGAAATTTTTCGTAAACAGGAGAATACTCTTCTTATTCCTTCCTCTCATGATGGATCTCTGATAGTGCATCCTCTTTTATTTCGTATTTCCTCTCACTACCTCTGAAGATTCAAATCCTGAAAGACAATTTGTCTTCAATGAAGAATTTTTCCGTTCTAAGCCCTGACCGAGAGAAAAAAATGCTTTGCATTACACATCAAAGTTAAATAATTTAACATAGATTGAATGCAAGTAATATAAATAAAATTTATATTACCTAAAAAGAAATTTTGCGTAAACAGGAGAATACTCTTCTTATTACTTCCTCTCATGGTGGATCTCTGATAGTGCATCCTCTTTTATTTCGTATTTCCTCTCACTACCTCTGAAGATTCAAATCCTGAAAGACAATTTGTCTTCAATGAAGAATTTTTCCGTTCTAAGCCCTGACCGAGAGAAAAAATGCTTTGCATTACACATCAAAGTTAAATAATTTAACATAGATATAATGCAAGTAATATAAATAAAATTTATATTACCTAAAAAGAAATTTGGCGTAAACAGGAGAATACTCTTCTTATTCCTTCCTCTCATGGTGGATCTGTGATAGTGCATCCTCTTTTATTTCGTATTTCCTCTCACTACCTCTGAAGATTCAAATCCTGAAAGACAATTTGTCTTCAATGAAGAATTTTTCCGTTCTAAGCCCTGACCGAGAGAAAAAATGCTTTGCATTACACATCAAAGTTAAATAATTTAACATAGATTGAATGCAAGTAATATAAATAAAATTTATATTACCTAAAAAGAAATTTTGCGTAAACAGGAGAATACTCTTCTTATTCCTTGCTCTCATGGTGGATCTCGGATAGTGCATCCTCTTTTATTTCGTATTTCCTCTCACTACCTCTGAAGATTCAAATCCTGAAAGACAATTTGTCTTCAATGAAGAATTTTTCCGTTCTAAGCCCTGACCGAGAGAAAAAATGCTTTGCATTACACATCAAAGTTAAATAATTTAACATAGATTGAATGCAAGTAATATAAATAAAATTTATATTACCTAAAAAGAAATTTTGCGTAAACAGGAGAATATTCTTCTTATTCCTTCCTCTCATGGTGGATCTGTGATAGTGCATCCTCTTTTATTTCGTATTTCCTCTCACTACCTCTGAAGATTCAAATCCTGAAAGACAATTTGTCTTCAATGAAGAATTTTTCCGTTCTAAGCCCTGACCGAGAGAAAAAATGCTTTGCATTACACATCAAAGTTAAATAATTAAACATAGATTGAATGCAAGTAATATAAATAAAATTTATATTACCTAAAAAGAAATTTTGCGTAAACAGGAGAATACTCTTCTTATTCCTTCCTCTCATGGTGGATCTCTGATAGTGAATCCTCTTTTATTTCGTATTTCCTCTCACTACCTCTGAAGATTCAAATCCTGAAAGACAATTTGTCTTCAATGAAGAATTTTTCCGTTCTAAGCCCTGACCGAGAGAAAAAATGCTTTGCATTACACATCAAAGTTAAATAATTTAACATAGATTGAATGCAAGTAATATAAATAAAATTTATATTACCTAAAAAGAAATTTTGCGTAAACAGGAGAATATTCTTCTTATTCCTTCCTCTCATGGTGGATCTGTGATAGTGCATCCTCTTTTATTTCGTATTTCCTCTCACTACCTCTGAAGATTCAAATCCTGAAAGACAATTTGTCTTCAATGAAGAATTTTTCCGTTCTAAGCCCTGACCGAGAGAAAAAATGCTTTGCATTACACATCAAAGTTAAATAATTTAACATAGATTGAATGCAAGCAATATAAATACAATTTATATTACCTAAAATGAAATTTGGCGTAAACAGGAGAATACTCTTCTTATTCCTTCCTCTCATGGTGGATCTGTGATAGTGCATCCTCTTTTATTTCGTATTTCCTCTCACTACCTCTGAAGATTCAAATCCTGAAAGACAATTTGTCTTCAATGAAGAATTTTTCCGTTCTAAGCCCTGACCGAGAGAAAAAATGCTCTGCATTACACATCAAAGTTAAATAATTTAACATAGATTGAATGGAAGTAATATAAATAAAATTTATATTACCTAAAAAGAAATTTTGCGTAAACAGGAGAATACTCTTCTTATTCCTTCCTCTCATGGTGGATCTGTGATTGTGCATCCTCTTTTATTTCGTATTTCCTCTCGCTACCTCTGAAGTTTCTAATCCTGAAAGACAATTTTTCTTCAATGAAGAATTTTTCCGTTCTAAGCCCTGACCGAGAGAAAAAATGCTTTGCATTACACATCAAAGTTAAATAATTTAACATAGATTGAATGCAAGTAATATAAATAAAATTTATATTACCTAAAAAGAAATTTTGCGTAAACAGGAGAATACTCTTCTTATTCCTTCCTCTCATGATGGATCTCTGATAGTGCATCCTCTTTTATTTCGTATTTCCTCTCACTACCTCTGAAGATTCAAATCCTGAAAAACAATTTATCTTCAATGAAGAATTTTTCCGTTCTAAGCCCTGACCGAGAGAAAAAAATGCTTTGCATTACACATCAAAGTTAAATAATTTAACATAGATTGAATGCAAGTAATATAAATAAAATTTATATTACCTAAAAAGAAATTTTGCGTAAACAGGAGAATACTCTTCTTATTCCTTCCTCTCATGGTGGATCTCTGATTGTGCTTCCTCTTTTATCTCTATGTTACACATCAAAGTTAAATAATTTAACATAGATTGAATGCAAGTAATATAAATAAAATTTATATTACCTAAAAAGAAATTTTGCGTAAACAGGAGAATACTCTTCTTATTCCTTCCTCTCATGATGGATCTCTGATAGTGCATCCTCTTTTATTTCGTATTTCCTCTCACTACCTCTGAAGATTCAAATCCTGAAAAACAATTTATCTTCAATGAAGAATTTTTCCGTTCTAAGCCCTGACCGAGAGAAAAAAATGCTTTGCATTACACATCAAAGTTAAATAATTTAACATAGATTGAATGCAAGTAATATAAATAAAATTTATATTACCTAAAAAGAAATTTTGCGTAAACAGGAGAATACTCTTCTTATTCCTTCCTCTCATGGTGGATCTCTGATTGTGCTTCCTCTTTTATTTCGTATTTCCTCTCACTACCTCTGAAGATTCATATCCTGAAAGACAATTTGTCTTCAATGAAGAATTTTTCCGTTCTAAGCCCTGACCGAGAGAAAAAATGCTCTGCATTACACATCAAAGTTAAATAATTTAACATAGATTGAATGCAAGTAATATAAATAAAATTTATATTAACTAAAAAGAAATTTTTCGTAAACAGGAGAATACTCTTCCTATTCCTTCCTCTCATGGTGGATCTCTGATAGTGCATCCTCTTTTATTTCGTATTTCCTCTCACTACCTCTGAAGATTCATATCCTGAAAGACAATTTGTCTTCAATGAAGAATTTTTCCGTTCTAAGCCCTGACCGAGAGAAAAAATGCTCTGCATTACACATCAAAGTTAAATAATTTAACATAGATTGAATGCAAGTAATATAAATAAAATTTATATTAACTAAAAAGAAATTTTTCGTAAACAGGAGAATACTCTTCCTATTCCTTCCTCTCATGGTGGATCTCTGATAGTGCATCCTCTTTTATTTCGTATTTCCTCTCACTACCTCTGAAGATTCAAATCCTGAAAGACAATTTGTCTTCAATGAAGAATTTTTCCGTTCTAAGCCCTGACCGAGAGAAAAAATGCTTTGCATTACACATCAAAGTTAAATAATTTAACATAGATTGAATGCAAGTAATATAAATAAAATTTATATTACCTAAAAAGAAATTTTGCGTAAACAGGAGAATACTCTTCTTATTACTTCCTCTCATGGTGGATCTCTGATAGTGCATCCTCTTTTATTTCGTATTTCCTCTCACTTCCTCTGAAGATTCATATCCAGAAAGACAATTTGTCTTCAATGAAGAATTTTTCCGTTCTAAGCCCTGACCGAGAGAAAAAATGCTTTGCATTACACATGAAAGTTAAATAATTTAACATAGATTGAATGCAAGTAATATAAATAAAATTTATATTACCTAAAAAGAAATTTTGCGTAAACAGGAGAATACTCTTCTTATTCCTTCCTCTCATGGTGGATCTCTGATAGTGCATCCTCTTTTAATTCGTATTTCCTCTCACTACCTCTGAAGATTCAAATCCTGAAAGACAATTTGTCTTCAATGAAGAATTTTTCCGTTCTAAGCCCTGACCGAGAGAAAAAATGCTTTGCATTACACATCAAAGTTAAATAATTTAACATAGATTGAATGCAAGTAATATAAATAAAATTTATATTACCTAAAAAGAAATTTTGCGTAAACAGGAGAATACTCTTCTTATTCCTTCCTCTCATGGTGGATCTCTGATAGTGCATCCTCTTTTATTTCGTATTTCCTCTCACTACCTCTGAAGATTCAAATCCTGAAAGACAATTTGTCTTCAAAGAAGAATTTTTCCGTTCTAAGCCCTGACCGAGAGAAAAAATGCTTTGCATTACACATCAAAGTTAAATAATTTAACATAGAATGAATGCAAGTAATATAAATAAAATTTATATTACCTAAAAAGAAATTTTTCGTAAACAGGAGAATACTCTACTTATTCCTTCCTCTCATGATGGATCTCTGATAGTGCATCCTCTTTTATTTCGTATTTCCTCTCACTACCTCTGAAGATTCAAATCCTGAAAGACAATTTGTCTTCAATGAAGAATTTTTCCGTTCTAAGCCCTGACCGAGCGAAAAAAATGCTTTGCATTACACATCAAAGTTAAATAATTTAACATAGATTGAATGCAAGTAATATAAATAAAATTTATATTACCTAAAAAGAAATTTTGCGTAAACAGGAGAATACTCTTCTTATTACTTCCTCTCATGGTGGATCTCTGATAGTGCATCCTCTTTTATTTCGTATTTCCTCTCACTACCTCTGAAGATTCATATCCAGAAAGACAATTTGTCTTCAATGAAGAATTTTTCCGTTCTAAGCCCTGACCGAGAGAAAAAATGCTTTGCATTACACATGAAAGTTAAATAATTTAACATAGATTGAATGCAAGTAATATAAATAAAATTTATATTACCTAAAAAGAAATTTTGCGTAAACAGGAGAATACTCTTCTTATTCCTTCCTCTCATGGTGGATCTCTGATAGTGCATCCTCTTTTATTTCGTATTTCCTCTCACTACCTCTGAAGATTCAAATCCTGAAAGACAATTTGTCTTCAATGAAGAATTTTTCCGTTCTAAGCCCTGACCGAGAGAAAAAATGCTTTGCATTACACATCAAAGTTAAATAATTTAACATAGATATAATGCAAGTAATATAAATAAAATTTATATTACCTAAAAAGAAATTTGGCGTAAACAGGAGAATACTCTTCTTATTCCTTCCTCTCATGGTGGATCTGTGATAGTGCATCCTCTTTTATTTCGTATTTCCTCTCACTACCTCTGAAGATTCAAATCCTGAAAGACAATTTGTCTTCAATGAAGAATTTTTCCGTTCTAAGCCCTGACCGAGAGAAAAAATGCTTTGCATTACACATCAAAGTTAAATAATTTAACATAGATTGAATGCAAGTAATATAAATAAAATTTATATTACCTAAAAAGAAATTTTGCGTAAACAGGAGAATACTCTTCTTATTCCTTCCTCTCATGGTGGATCTCTGATAGTGCATCCTCTTTTATTTCGTATTTCCTCTCACTACCTCTGAAGATTCAAATCCTGAAAGACAATTTGTCTTCAATGAAGAATTTTTCCGTTCTAAGCCCTGACCGAGAGAAAAAATGCTTTGCATTACACATCAAAGTTAAATAATTTAACATAGATTGAATGCAAGTAATATAAATAAAATTTATATTACCTAAAAAGAAATTTTGCGTAAACAGGAGAATATTCTTCTTATTCCTTCCTCTCATGGTGGATCTGTGATAGTGCATCCTCTTTCATTTCGTATTTCCTCTCACTACCTCTGAAGATTCAAATCCTGAAAGACAATTTGTCTTCAATGAAGAATTTTTCCGTTCTAAGCCCTGACCGAGAGAAAAAATGCTTTGCATTACACATCAAAGTTAAATAATTAAACATAGATTGAATGCAAGTAATATAAATAAAATTTATATTACCTAAAAAGAAATTTTGCGTAAACAGGAGAATACTCTTCTTATTCCTTCCTCTCATGGTGGATCTCTGATAGTGCATCCTCTTTTATTTCGTATTTCCTCTCACTACCTCTGAAGATTCAAATCCTGAAAGACAATTTGTCTTCAATGAAGAATTTTTCCGTTCTAAGCCCTGACCGAGAGAAAAAATGCTTTGCATTACACATCAAAGTTAAATAATTTAACATAGATTGAATGCAAGTAATATAAATAAAATTTATATTACCTAAAAAGAAATTTTGCGTAAACAGGAGAATACTCTTCTTATTCCTTCCTCTCATGGTGGATCTCTGATAGTGCATCCTCTTTTATTTCGTATTTCCTCTCACTACCTCTGAAGATTCAAATCCTGAAAGACAATTTGTCTTCAATGAAGAATTTTTCCGTTCTAAGCACTGACCGAGAGAAAAAATGCTTTGCATTACACATCAAAGTTAAATAATTTAACATAGATTGAATGCAAGTAATATAAATAAAATTTATATTACCTAAAAAGAAATTTTGCGTAAACAGGAGAATACTCTTCTTATTCCTTCCTCTCATGATGGATCTCTGATAGTGCATCCTCTTTTATTTCGTATTTCCTCTCACTACCTCTGAAGATTCAAATCCTGAAAGACAATTTGTCTTCAATGAAGAATTTTTCCGTTCTAAGCCCTGACCGAGAGAAAAAAATGCTTTGCATTACACATCAAAGTTAAATAATTTAACATAGATTGAATGCAAGTAATATAAATAAAATTTATATTACCTAAAAAGAAATTTTGCGTAAACAGGAGAATACTCTTCTTATTCCTTCCTCTCATGGTGGATCTCTGATAGTGCATCCTCTTTTATTTCGTATTTCCTCTCACTACCTCTGAAGATTCAAATCCTGAAAGACAATTTGTCTTCAATGAAGAATTTTTCCGTTCTAAGCCCTGAGCGAGAGAAAAAATGCTTTGCATTACACATCAAAGTTAAATAATTTAACATAGATTGAATGCAAGTAATATAAATAAAATTTATATTACCTAAAAAGAAATTTTGCGTAACAGGAGAATACTCTTCTTATTCCTTCCTCTCATGATGGATCTCTGATAGTGCATCCTCTTTTATTTCGTATTTCCTCTCACTACCTCTGAAGATTCAAATCCTGAAAGACAATTTGTCTTCAATCAAGAATTTTTCCGTTCTAAGCCCTGACCGAGAGAAAAAAATGCTTTGCATTACACATCAAAGTTAAATAATTTAACATAGATTGAATGCAAGTAATATAAATAAAATTTATATTACCTAAAAAGAAATTTTGCGTAAACAGGAGAATACTCTTCTTATTCCTTCCTCTCATGGTGGATCTCTGATAGTGCATCCTCTTTTATTTCGTATTTCCTCTCACTACCTCTGAAGATTTATATCCTAAAAGACAATTTGTCTTCAATGAAGAATTTTTCCGTTCTAAGCCCTGACCGAGAGAAAAAATGCTCTGCATTACACATCAAAGTTAAATAATTTAACATAGATTGAATGCAAGTAATATAAATAAAATTTATATTACCTAAAAAGAAATTTTGCGTAAACAGGAGAATACTCTTCTTATTCCTTCGTCTCATGGTGGATCTGTGATAGTGCATCCTTTTTTATTTCGTATTTCCTCTCACTACCTCTGAAGATTCAAATCCTGAAAGACAATTTGTCTTCAATGAAGAATTTTTCCGTTCTAAGCCCTGACCGAGAGAAAAAATGCTTTGCAATACACTTCAAAGTTAAATAATTTAACATAGATTGAATGCAAGTAATATAAATAAAATTTATATTACCTAAAAAGAAATTTTGCGTAAACAGGAGAATACTCTTCTTATTCCTTCCTCTCATGGTGGATCTCTGATAGTGCATCCTCTTTTATTTCGTATTTCCTCTCACTACCTCTGAAGATTCAAATCCTGAAAGACAATTTGTCTTCAATGAAGAATTTTTCCGTTCTAAGCCCTGACCGAGAGAAAAAATGCTTTGCATTACACATCAAAGTTAAATAATTTAACATAGATTGAATGCAAGTAATATAAATAAAATTTATATTACCTAAAAAGAAATTTTGCGTAAACAGGAGAATACTCTTCTTATTCCTTCCTCTCATGATGGATCTCTGATAGTGCATCCTCTTTTATTTCGTATTTCCTCTCACTACCTCTGAAGATTCAAATCCTGAAAGACAATTTGTCTTCAATGAAGAATTTTTCCGTTCTAAGCCCTGACCGAGAGAAAAAATGCTCTGCATTACACATCAAAGTTAAATAATTTAACATAGATTGAATGCATGTAATATAAATAAAATTTATATTAACTAAAAAGAAATTTTGCGTAAACAGGAGAATACTCTTCTTATTCCTTCGTCTCATGGTGGATCTGTGATAGTGCATCCTTTTTTATTTCGTATTTCCTCTCACTACCTCTGAAGATTCAAATCCTGAAAGACAATTTATCTTCAATGAAGAATTTTTCCGTTCTAAGCCCTGACCGAGAGAAAAAATGCTTTGCATTACACATCAAAGTTAAATAATTTAACATAGATTGAATGCAAGTAATATAAATAAAATTTATATTACCTAACAAGAAATTTTGCGTAAACAGGAGAATACTCTTCTTATTCCTTCCTCTCATGGTGGATCTGTGATAGTGCATCCTCTTTTATTTCTTATTTCCTCTCACTACCTCTGAAGATTCAATTCCTGAAAGACAATTTGTCTTCAATGAAGAATTTTTCCGTTCTAAGCCCTGACCGAGAGAAAAAATGCTTTGCATTACACTTCAAAGTTAAATAATTTAACATAGATTGAATGCAAGTAATATAAATAAAATTTATATTACCTAAAAAGAAATTTTGCGTAAACAGGAGAATACTCTTCTTATTCCTTCCTCTCATGGTGGATCTCTGATAGTGCATCCTCTTTTATTTCGTATTTCCTCTCACTACCTCTGAAGATTCAAATCCTGAAAGACAATTTGTCTTCAATGAAGAATTTTTCCGTTCTAAGCCCTGACCGAGAGAAAAAATGCTTTGCATTACACATCAAAGTTAAATAATTTAACATAGATTGAATGCAAGTAATATAAATAAAATTTATATTACCTAAAAAGAAATTTTGCGTAAACAGGAGAATACTCTTCTTATTCCTTCCTCTCATGATGGATCTCTGATAGTGCATCCTCTTTTATTTCGTATTTCCTCTCACTACCTCTGAAGATTCAAATCCTGAAAGACAATTTGTCTTCAATGAAGAATTTTTCCGTTCTAAGCCCTGACCGAGAGAAAAAAATGCTTTGCATTACACATCAAAGTTAAATAATTTAACATAGATTGAATGCAAGTAATATAAATAAAATTTATATTACCTAAAAAGAAATTTTGCGTAAACAGGAGAATACTCTTCTTATTCCTTCCTCTCATGGTGGATCTCTGATAGTGCATCCTCTTTTATTTCGTATTTCCTCTCACTACCTCTGAAGATTCAAATCCTGAAAGACAATTTGTCTTCAATGAAGAATTTTTCCGTTCTAAGCCCTGAGCGAGAGAAAAAATGCTTTGCATTACACATCAAAGTTAAATAATTTAACATAGATTGAATGCAAGTAATATAAATAAAATTTATATTACCTAAAAAGAAATTTTGCGTAAACAGGAGAATACTCTTCTTATTCCTTCCTCTCATGGTGGATCTCTGATAGTGCATCCTCTTTTATTTCGTATTTCCTCTCACTACCTCTGAAGATTCGTATCCTAAAAGACAATTTGTCTTCAATGAAGAATTTTTCCGTTCTAAGCCCTGACCGAGAGAAAAAAATGCTTTGCATTACACATCAAAGTTAAATAATTTAACATAGATTGAATGCAAGTAATATAAATAAAATTTATATTACCTAAAAAGAAATTTTGCGTAAACAGGAGAATACTCTTCTTATTCCTTCTTCTCGTGGTGGATCTCTGATAGTGCATCCTCTTTTATTTCGTATTTCCTCTCACTACCTCTGAAGATTCAAATCCTGAAAGACAATTTGTCTTCAATGAAGAATTTTTCCGTTCTAAGCCCTGACCGAGAGAAAAAATGCTTTGCATTACACATCAAAGTTAAATAATTTAACATAGATTGAATGCAAGTAATATAAATAAAATTTATATTACCTAAAAAGAAATTATGCGTAAACAGGAGAATACTCTTCTTATTCCTTCCTCTCATGGTGGATCTCTGATAGTGCATCCTCTTTTATTTCGTATTTCCTCTCACTACCTCTGAAGATTCAAATCCTGAAAGACAATTTATCTTCAATGAAGAGATTTTCCGTTCTAAGCCCTGACCGAGAGAAAAAATGCTCTGCATTACACATCAAAGTTAAATAATTTAACATAGATTGAATGCAAGTAATATAAATAAAATTTATATTACCTAAAAAGAAATTTTGCGTAAACAGGAGAATACTCTTCTTATTCCTTCGTCTCATGGTGGATCTGTGATAGTGCATCCTTTTTTATTTCGTATTTCCTCTCACTACCTCTGAAGATTCAAATCCTGAAAGACAATTTGTCTTCAATGAAGAATTTTTCCGTTCTAAGCCCTGACCGAGAGAAAAAATGCTTTGCATTACACATGAAAGTTAAATAATTTAACATAGATTGAATGCAAGTAATATAAATAAAATTTATATTACCTAAAAAGAAATTATGCGTAAACAGGAGAATACTCTTCTTATTCCTTCCTCTCATGGTGGATCTCTGATACTGCATCTTCTTTTATTTCGTATTTCCTCTCACTACCTCTGAAGATTCAAATCCTGAAAGACAATTTATCTTCAATGAAGAATTTTTCCGTTCTAAGCCCTGACCGAGAGAAAAAATGCTTTGCATTACACATCAAAGTTAAATAATTTAACATAGATTGAATGCAAGTAATATAAATAAACTTTATATTACCTAAAAAGAAATTTTGCGTAAACAGGAGAATACTCTTCTTATTCCTTCCTCTCATGGTGGATCTGTGATAGTGCATCCTCTTTTATTTCGTATTTCCTCTCACTACCTCTGAAGATTCAAATCCTGAAAGACAATTTGTCTTCAATGAAGAATTTTTCCGTTCTAAGCCCTGACCGAGAGAAAAAATGCTTTGCATTACACATCAAAGTTAAATAATTTAACATAGATTGAATGCAAGTAATATAAATAAAATTTATATTACCTAAAAAGAAATTTTGCGTAAACAGGAGAATACTCTTCTTATTCCTTCCTCTCATGGTGGATCTCTGATAGTGCATCCTCTTTTATTTCGTATTTCCTCTCACTACCTCTGAAGATTCAAATCCTGAAAGACAATTTGTCTTCAATGAAGAATTTTTCCGTTCTAAGCCCTGACCGAGAGAAAAAAATGCTTTGCATTACACATCAAAGTTAAATAATTTAACATAGATTGAATGCAAGTAATATAAATAAAATTTATATTACCTAAAAAGAAATTTTGCGTAAACAGGAGAATACTCTTCTTATTCCTTCCTCTCATGGTGGATCTGTGATAGTGCATCCTCTTTTATTTCTTATTTCCTCTCACTACCTCTGAAGATTCAAATCCTGAAAGACAATTTGTCTTCAATGAAGAATTTTTCCGTTCTAAGCCCTGACCGAGAGAAAAAAATGCTTTGCATTACACATCAAAGTTAAATAATTTAACATAGATTGAATGCAAGTAATATAAATAAAATTTATATTACCTAAAAAGAAATTTTGCGTGAACAGGAGAATACTCTTCTTATTCCTTCCTCTCATGGTGGATCTCTGATAGTGCATCCTCTTTTATTTCGTATTTCCTCTCACTACCTCTGAAGATTCAAATCCTGAAAGACAATTTGTCTTCAATGAAGAATTTTTCCGTTCTAAGCCCTGAGCGAGAGAAAAAATGCTTTGCATTACACATCAAAGTTAAATAATTTAACATAGATTGAATGCAAGTAATATAAATAAAATTTATATTACCTAAAAAGAAATTTTGCGTAAACAGGAGAATACTCTTCTTATTCCTTCCTCTCATGGTGGTTCTCTGATAGTGCATCCTCTTTTATTTCGTATTTCCTCTCACTACCTCTGAAGATTCGTATCCTAA
The DNA here is from genome assembly GCA_949128135.1 of Parasteatoda lunata. Taxonomy (NCBI): domain Eukaryota; kingdom Metazoa; phylum Arthropoda; class Arachnida; order Araneae; family Theridiidae; genus Parasteatoda; species Parasteatoda lunata. The sequence continues at coordinate 63,230,576 of OX421977.1, forward strand.
AAGACAATTTGTCTTCAATGAAGAATTTTTCCGTTCTAAGCCCTGACCGAGAGAAAAAAATGCTTTGCATTACACATCAAAGTTAAATAATTTAACATAGATTGAATGCAAGTAATATAAATAAAATTTATATTACCTAAAAAGAAATTTTGCGTAAACAGGAGAATACTCTTCTTATTCCTTCCTCTCGTGGTGGATCTCTGATAGTGCATCCTCTTTTATTTCGTATTTCCTTTCACTACCTCTGAAGATTCAAATCCTGAAAGACAATTTGTCTTCAATGAAGAATTTTTCCGTTCTAAGCCCTGACCGAGAGAAAAAATGCTTTGCATTACACATCAAAGTTAAATAATTTAACATAGATTGAATGCAAGTAATATAAATAAAATTTATATTACCTAAAAAGAAATTATGCGTAAACAGGAGAATACTCTTCTTATTCCTTCCTCTCATGGTGGATCTCTGATAGTGCATCCTCTTTTATTTCGTATTTCCTCTCACTACCTCTGAAGATTCAAATCCTGAAAGACAATTTATCTTCAATGAAGAGATTTTCCGTTCTAAGCCCTGACCGAGAGAAAAAATGCTCTGCATTACACATCAAAGTTAAATAATTTAACATAGATTGAATGCAAGTAATATAAATAAAATTTATATTACCTAAAAAGAAATTTTGCGTAAACAGGAGAATACTCTTCTTATTCCTTCGTCTCATGGTGGATCTGTGATAGTGCATCCTTTTTTATTTCGTATTTCCTCTCACTACCTCTGAAGATTCAAATCCTGAAAGACAATTTGTCTTCAATGAAGAATTTTTCCGTTCTAAGCCCTGACCGAGAGAAAAAATGCTTTGCATTACACATGAAAGTTAAATAATTTAACATAGATTGAATGCAAGTAATATAAATAAAATTTATATTACCTAAAAAGAAATTATGCGTAAACAGGAGAATACTCTTCTTATTCCTTCCTCTCATGGTGGATCTCTGATACTGCATCCTCTTTTATTTCGTATTTCCTCTCACTACCTCTGAAGATTCAAATCCTGAAAGACAATTTGTCTTCAATGAAGAATTTTTCCGTTCTAAGCCCTGACCGAGAGAAAAAAATGCTTTGCATTACACATCAAAGTTAAATAATTTAACATAGATTGAATGCAAGTAATATAAATAAAATTTATATTACCTAAAAAAAAATTTTGCGTAAACAGGAGAATACTCTTCTTATTCCTTCCTCTCATGGTGGATCTGTGATAGTGCATCCTTTTTTATTTCGTATTTCCTCTCACTACCTCTGAAGATTCAAATCCTGAAAGACAATTTGTCTTCAATGAAGAATTTTTCCGTTCTAAGCCCTGACCGAGAGAAAAAATGCTTTGCATTACACATGAAAGTTAAATAATTTAACATAGATTGAATGCAAGTAATATAAATAAAATTTATATTACCTAAAAAGAAATTATGCGTAAACAGGAGAATACTCTTCTTATTCCTTCCTCTCATGGTGGATCTCTGATACTGCATCCTCTTTTATTTCGTATTTCCTCTCACTACCTCTGAAGATTCAAATCCTGAAAGACAATTTGTCTTCAATGAAGAATTTTTCCGTTCTAAGCCCTGACCGAGAGAAAAAAATGCTTTGCATTACACATCAAAGTTAAATAATTTAACATAGATTGAATGCAAGTAATATAAATAAAATTTATATTACCTAAAAAGAAATTTTGCGTAAACAGGAGAATACTCTTCTTATTCCTTCCTCTCATGGTGGATCTGTGATAGTGCATCCTCTTTTATTTCTTATTTCCTCTCACTACCTCTGAAGATTCAAATCCTGAAAGACAATTTGTCTTCAATGAAGAATTTTTCCGTTCTAAGCCCTGACCGAGAGAAAAAAATGCTTTGCATTACACATCAAAGTTAAATAATTTAACATAGATTGAATGCAAGTAATATAAATAAAATTTATATTACCTAAAAAGAAATTTTGCGTAAACAGGAGAATACTCTTCTTATTCCTTCCTCTCATGGTGGATCTCTGATAGTGCATCCTCTTTTATTTCGTATTTCCTCTCACTACCTCTGAAGATTCAAATCCTGAAAGACAATTTGTCTTCAATGAAGAATTTTTCCGTTCTAAGCCCTGAGCGAGAGAAAAAATGCTTTGCATTACACATCAAAGTTAAATAATTTAACATAGATTGAATGCAAGTAATATAAATAAAATTTATATTACCTAAAAAGAAATTTTGCGTAAACAGGAGAATACTCTTCTTATTCCTTCCTCTCATGGTGGTTCTCTGATAGTGCATCCTCTTTTATTTCGTATTTCCTCTCACTACCTCTGAAGATTCGTATCCTAAAAGACAATTTGTCTTCAATGAAGAATTTTTCCGTTCTAAGCCCTGACCGAGAGAAAAAAATGCTTTGCATTACACATCAAAGTTAAATAATTTAACATAGATTGAATGCAAGTAATATAAATAAAATTTATATTACCTAAAAAGAAATTTTGCGTAAACAGGAGAATACTCTTCTTATTCCTTCGTCTCATGGTGGATCTGTGATAGTGCATCCTTTTTTATTTCGTATTTCCTCTCACTACCTCTGAAGATTCAAATCCTGAAAGACAATTTGTCTTCAATGAAGAATTTTTCCGTTCTAAGCCCTGACCGAGAGAAAAAATGCTTTGCATTACACATGAAAGTTAAATAATTTAACATAGATTGAATGCAAGTAATATAAATAAAATTTATATTACCTAAAAAGAAATTATGCGTAAACAGGAGAATACTCTTCTTATTCCTTCCTCTCATGGTGGATCTCTGATACTGCATCCTCTTTTATTTCGTATTTCCTCTCACTACCTCTGAAGATTCAAATCCTGAAAGACAATTTGTCTTCAATGAAGAATTTTTCCGTTCTAAGCCCTGACCGAGAGAAAAAAATGCTTTGCATTACACATCAAAGTTAAATAATTTAACATAGATTGAATGCAAGTAATATAAATAAAATTTATATTACCTAAAAAGAAATTTTGCGTAAACAGGAGAATACTCTTCTTATTCCTTCCTCTCATGGTGGATCTGTGATAGTGCATCCTCTTTTATTTCTTATTTCCTCTCACTACCTCTGAAGATTCAATTCCTGAAAGACAATTTGTCTTCAATGAAGAATTTTTCCGTTCTAAGCCCTGACCGAGAGAAAAAATGCTTTGCATTACACATCAAAGTTAAATAATTTAACATAGATTGAATGCAAGTAATATAAATAAAATTTATATTACCTAAAAAGAAATTTTGCGTAAACAGGAGAATACTCTTCTTATTCCTTCCTCTCATGGTGGATCTCTGATAGTGCATCCTCTTTTATTTCGTATTTCCTCTCACTACCTCTGAAGATTCAAATCCTGAAAGACAATTTGTCTTCAATGAAGAATTTTTCCGTTCTAAGCCCTGACCGAGAGAAAAAAATGCTTTGCATTACACATCAAAGTTAAATAATTTAACATAGATTGAATGCAAGTAATATAAATAAAATTTATATTACCTAAAAAGAAATTTTGCGTAAACAGGAGAATACTCTTCTTATTCCTTCCTCTCATGGTGGATCTGTGATAGTGCATCCTCTTTTATTTCTTATTTCCTCTCACTACCTCTGAAGATTCAAATCCTGAAAGACAATTTGTCTTCAATGAAGAATTTTTCCGTTCTAAGCCCTGACTGAGAGAAAAAAATGCTTTGCATTACACATCAAAGTTAAATAATTTAGCATAGATTGAATGCAAGTAATATAAATAAAATTTATATTACCTAAAAAGAAATTTTGCGTAAGCAGGAGAATACTCTTCTTATTCCTTCCTCTCATGGTGGATCTCTGATAGTGCATCCTCTTTTATTTCGTATTTCCTCTCACTACCTCTGAAGATTCAAATCCTGAAAGACAATTTGTCTTCAATGAAGAATTTTTCCGTTCTAAGCCCTGAGCGAGAGAAAAAATGCTTTGCATTACACATCAAAGTTAAATAATTTAACATAGATTGAATGCAAGTAATATAAATAAAATTTATATTACCTAAAAAGAAATTTTGCGTAAACAGGAGAATACTCTTCTTATTCCTTCCTCTCATGGTGGTTCTCTGATAGTGCATCCTCTTTTATTTCGTATTTCCTCTCACTACCTCTGAAGATTCGTATCCTAAAAGACAATTTGTCTTCAATGAAGAATTTTTCCGTTCTAAGCCCTGACCGAGAGAAAAAAATGCTTTGCATTACACATCAAAGTTAAATAATTTAACATAGATTGAATGCAAGTAATATAAATAAAATTTATATTACCTAAAAAGAAATTTTGCGTAAACAGGAGAATACTCTTCTTATTCCTTCCTCTCGTGGTGGATCTCTGATAGTGCATCCTCTTTTATTTCGTATTTCCTCTCACTACCTCTGAAGATTCAAATCCTGAAAGACAATTTGTCTTCAATGAAGAATTTTTCCGTTCTAAGCCCTGACCGAGAGAAAAAATGCTTTGCATTACACATCAAAGTTAAATAATTTAACATAGATTGAATGCAAGTTATATAAATAAAATTTATATTACCTAAAAAGAAATTATGCGTAAACAGGAGAATACTCTTCTTATTCCTTCCTCTCATGGTGGATCTCTGATAGTGCATCCTCTTTTATTTCGTATTTCCTCTCACTACCTCTGAAGATTCAAATCCTGAAAGACAATTTATCTTCAATGAAGAGATTTTCCGTTCTAAGCCCTGACCGAGAGAAAAAATGCTCTGCATTACACATCAAAGTTAAATAATTTAACATCGATTGAATGCAAGTAATATAAATAAAATTTATATTACCTAAAAAGAAATTTTGCGTAAACAGGAGAATACTCTTCTTATTCCTTCGTCTCATGGTGGATCTGTGATAGTGCATCCTTTTTTATTTCGTATTTCCTCTCACTACCTCTGAAGATTCAAATCCTGAAAGACAATTTGTCTTCAATGAAGAATTTTTCCGTTCTAAGCCCTGACCGAGAGAAAAAATGCTTTGCATTACACATGAAAGTTAAATAATTTAACATAGATTGAATGCAAGTAATATAAATAAAATTTATATTACCTAAAAAGAAATTATGCGTAAACAGGAGAATACTCTTCTTATTCCTTCCTCTCATGGTGGATCTCTGATACTGCATCCTCATTTATTTCGTATTTCCTCTCACTACCTCTGAAGATTCAAATCCTGAAAGACAATTTGTCTTCAATGAAGAATTTTTCCGTTCTAAGCCCTGACCGAGAGAAAAAAATGCTTTGCATTACACATCAAAGTTAAATAATTTAACATAGATTGAATGCAAGTAATATAAATAAAATTTATATTACCTAAAAAGAAATTTTGCGTAAACAGGAGAATACTCTTCTTATTCCTTCCTCTCATGGTGGATCTGTGATAGTGCATCCTCTTTTATTTCTTATTTCCTCTCACTACCTCTGAAGATTCAATTCCTGAAAGACAATTTGTCTTCAATGAAGAATTTTTCCGTTCTAAGCCCTGACCGAGAGAAAAAATGCTTTGCATTACACTTCAAAGTTAAATAATTTAACATAGATTGAATGCAAGTAATATAAATAAAATTTATATTACCTAAAAAGAAATTTTGCGTAAACAGGAGAATACTCTTCTTATTCCTTCCTCTCATGGTGGATCTCTGATAGTGCATCCTCTTTTATTTCGTATTTCCTCTCACTACCTCTGAAGATTCAAATCCTGAAAGACAATTTGTCTTCAATGAAGAATTTTTCCGTTCTAAGCCCTGACCGAGAGAAAAAATGCTTTGCATTACACATCAAAGTTAAATAATTTAACATAGATTGAATGCAAGTAATATAAATAAAATTTATATTACCTAAAAAGAAATTTTGCGTAAACAGGAGAATACTCTTCTTATTCCTTCCTCTAATGATGGATCTCTGATAGTGCATCCTCTTTTATTTCTTATTTCCTCTCACTACCTCTGAAGATTCAAATCCTGAAAGACAATTTGTCTTCAATGAAGAATTTTTCCGTTCTAAGCCCTGACCGAGAGAAAAAATGCTTTGCATTACACTTCAAAGTTAAATAATTTAACATAGATTGAATGCAAGTAATATAAATAAAATTTATATTACCTAAAAAGAAATTTTGCGTAAACAGGAGAATACTCTTCTTATTCCTTCCTCTCATGGTGGATCTCTGATAGTGCATCCTCTTTTATTTCGTATTTCCTCTCACTACCTCTGAAGATTCAAATCCTGAAAGACAATTTGTCTTCAATGAAGAATTTTTCCGTTCTAAGCCCTGACCGAGAGAAAAAATGCTTTGCATTACACATCAAAGTTAAATAATTTAACATAGATTGAATGCAAGTAATATAAATAAAATTTATATTACCTAAAAAGAAATTTTGCGTAAACAGGAGAATACTCTTCTTATTCCTTCCTCTCATGATGGATCTCTGATAGTGCATCCTCTTTTATTTCGTATTTCCTCTCACTACCTCTGAAGATTCAAATCCTGAAAGACAATTTGTCTTCAATGAAGAATTTTTCCGTTCTAAGCCCTGACCGAGAGAAAAAAATGCTTTGCATTACACATCAAAGTTAAATAATTTAACATAGATTGAATGCAAGTAATATAAATAAAATTTATATTACCTAAAAAGAAATTTTGCGTAAACAGGAGAATACTCTTCTTATTCCTTCCTCTCATGGTGGATCTCTGATAGTGCATCCTCTTTTATTTCGTATTTCCTCTCACTACCTCTGAAGATTCAAATCCTGAAAGACAATTTGTCTTCAATGAAGAATTTTTCCGTTCTAAGCCCTGAGCGAGAGAAAAAATGCTTTGCATTACACATCAAAGTTAAATAATTTAACATAGATTGAATGCAAGTAATATAAATAAAATTTATATTACCTAAAAAGAAATTTTGCGTAACAGGAGAATACTCTTCTTATTCCTTCCTCTCATGATGGATCTCTGATAGTGCATCCTCTTTTATTTCGTATTTCCTCTCACTACCTCTGAAGATTCAAATCCTGAAAGACAATTTGTCTTCAATGAAGAATTTTTCCGTTCTAAGCCCTGACCGAGAGAAAAAAATGCTTTGCATTACACATCAAAGTTAAATAATTTAACATGGATTGAATGCAAGTAATATAAATAAAATTTATATTACCTAAAAAGAAATTTTGCGTAAACAGGAGAATACTCTTCTTATTCCTTCCTCTCATGGTGGATCTCTGATAGTGCATCCTCTTTTATTTCGTATTTCCTCTCACTACCTCTGAAGATTCATATCCTAAAAGACAATTTGTCTTCAATGAAGAATTTTTCCGTTCTAAGCCCTGACCGAGAGAAAAAATGCTCTGCATTACACATCAAAGTTAAATAATTTAACATAGATTGAATGCAAGTAATATAAATAAAATTTATATTACCTAAAAAGAAATTTTGCGTAAACAGGAGAATACTCTTCTTATTCCTTCCTCTCATGATGGATCTCTGATAGTGCATCCTCTTTTATTTCGTATTTCCTCTCACTACCTCTGAAGATTCAAATCCTGAAAGACAATTTGTCTTTAATGAAGAATTTTTCCGTTCTAAGCCCTGACCGAGAGAAAAAAATGCTTTGCATTACACATCAAAGTTAAATAATTTAACATAGATTGAATGCAAGTAATATAAATAAAATTTATATTACCTAAAAAGAAATTTTGCGTAAACAGGAGAATACTCTTCTTATTCCTTCCTCTCATGGTGGATCTGTGATAGTGCATCCTCTTTTATTTCTTATTTCCTCTCACTACCTCTGAAGATTCAAATCCTGAAAGACAATTTGTCTTCAATGAAGAATTTTTCCGTTCTAAGCCCTGACCGAGAGAAAAAATGCTTTGCATTACACTTCAAAGTTAAATAATTTAACATAGATTGAATGCAAGTAATATAAATAAAATTTATATTACCTAAAAAGAAATTTTGCGTAAACAGGAGAATACTCTTCTTATTCCTTCCTCTCATGGTGGATCTCTGATAGTGCATCCTCTTTTATTTCGTATTTCCTCTCACTACCTCTGAAGATTCAAATCCTGAAAGACAATTTGTCTTCAATGAAGAATTTTTCCGTTCTAAGCCCTGACCGAGAGAAAAAATGCTTTGCATTACACATCAAAGTTAAATAATTTAACATAGATTGAATGCAAGTAATATAAATAAAATTTATATTACCTAAAAAGAAATTTTGCGTAAACAGGAGAATACTCTTCTTATTCCTTCCTCTCATGATGGATCTCTGATAGTGCATCCTCTATTATTTCGTATTTCCTCTCACTACCTCTGAAGATTCAAATCCTGAAAGACAATTTGTCTTCAATGAAGAATTTTTCCGTTCTAAGCCCTGACCGAGAGAAAAAAATGCTTTGCATTACACATCAAAGTTAAATAATTTAACATAGATTGAATGCAAGTAATATAAATAAAATTTATATTACCTAAAAAGAAATTTTGCGTAAACAGGAGAATACTCTTCTTATTCCTTCCTCTCATGGTGGATCTCTGATAGTGCATCCTCTTTTATTTCGTATTTCCTCTCACTACCTCTGAAGATTCAAATCCTGAAAGACAATTTGTCTTCAATGAAGAATTTTTCCGTTCTAAGCCCTGAGCGAGAGAAAAAATGCTTTGCATTACACATCAAAGTTAAATAATTTAACATAGATTGAATGCAAGTAATATAAATAAAATTTATATTACCTAAAAAGAAATTTTGCGTAAACAGGAGAATACTCTTCTTATTCCTTCCTCTCATGGTGGATCTCTGATAGTGCATCCTCTTTTATTTCGTATTTCCTCTCACTACCTCTGAAGATTCGTATCCTAAAAGACAATTTGTCTTCAATGAAGAATTTTTCCGTTCTAAGCCCTGACCGAGAGAAAAAAATGCTTTGCATTACACATCAAAGTTAAATAATTTAACATAGATTGAATGCAAGTAATATAAATAAAATTTATATTACCTAAAAAGAAATTTTGCGTAAACAGGAGAATACTCTTCTTATTCCTTCCTCTCATGGTGGATCTCTGATAGTGCATCCTCTTTTATTTCGTATTTCCTCTCACTACCTCTGAAGATTCAAATCCTGAAAGACAATTTGTCTTCAATGAAGAATTTTTCCGTTCTAAGCCCTGACCGAGAGAAAAAATGCTTTGCATTACACATCAAAGTTAAATAATTTAACATAGATTGAATGCAAGTAATATAAATAAAATTTATATTACCTAAAAAGAAATTACGCGTAAACAGGAGAATACTCTTCTTATTCCTTCCTCTCATGGTGGATCTCTGATAGTGCATCCTCTTTTATTTCGTATTTCCTCTCACTACCTCTGAAGATTCAAATCCTGAAAGACAATTTATCTTCAATGAAGAGATTTTCCGTTCTAAGCCCTGACCGAGAGAAAAAATGCTCTGCATTACACATCAAAGTTAAATAATTTAACATAGATTGAATGCAAGTAATATAAATAAAATTTATATTACCTAAAAAGAAATTTTGCGTAAACAGGAGAATACTCTTCTTATTCCTTCGTCTCATGGTGGATCTGTGATAGTGCATCCTTTTTTATTTCGTATTTCCTCTCACTACCTCTGAAGATTCAAATCCTGAAAGACAATTTGTCTTCAATGAAGAATTTTTCCGTTCTAAGCCCTGACCGAGAGAAAAAATGCTTTGCATTACACATGAAAGTTAAATAACTTAACATAGATTGAATGCAAGTAATATAAATAAAATTTATATTACCTAAAAAGAAATTATGCGTAAACAGGAGAATACTCTTCTTATTCCTTCCTCTCATGGTGGATCTCTGATAGTGCATCCTCTTTTATTTCGTATTTCCTCTCACTACCTCTGAAGATTCAAATCCTGAAAGACAATTTATCTTCAATGAAGAATTTTTCCGTTCTAAGCCCTGACCGAGAGAAAAAATGCTTTGCATTACACATCAAAGTTAAATAATTTAACATAGATTGAATGCAAGTAATATAAATAAACTTTATATTACCTAAAAAGAAATTTTGCGTAAACAGGAGAATACTCTTCTTATTCCTTCCTCTCATGGTGGATCTGTGATAGTGCATCCTCTTTTATTTCGTATTTCCTCTCACTACCTCTGAAGATTCAAATCCTGAAAGACAATTAGTCTTCAATGAAGAATTTTTCCGTTCTAAGCCCTGACCGAGAGAAAAAATGCTTTGCATTACACATCAAAGTTAAATAATTTAACATAGATTGAATGCAAGTAATATAAATAAAATTTATATTACCTAAAAAGAAATTTTGCGTAAACAGGAGAATACTCTTCTTATTCCTTCCTCTCATGGTGGATCTCTGATAGTGCATCCTCTTTTATTTCGTATTTCCTCTCACTACCTCTGAAGATTCATATCCTAAAAGACAATTTGTCTTCAATGAAGAATTTTTCCGTTCTAAGCCCTGACCGAGAGAAAAAATGCTTTGCATTACACATCAAAGTTAAATAATTTAACATAGATTGAATGCAAGTAATATAAATAAAATTTATATTTCCTAAAAAGAAATTTTGCGTAAACAGGAGAATACTCTTCTTATTCCTTCCTCTCATGGTGGATCTGTGATAGTGCATCCTCTTTTATTTCGTATTTCCTCTCACTACCTCTGAAGATTCAAATCCTGAAAGACAATTTGTCTTCAATGAAGAATTTTTCCGTTCTAAGCCCTGACCGAGAGAAAATATGCTTTGCATTACACATCGAAGTTAAATAATTTAACATAGATTGAATGCAAGTATTATAAATAAAATTTATATTACCTAAAAAGAAATTTTGCGTAAACAGGAGAATACTCTTCTTATTCCTTCCTCTCATGGTGGATCTGTGATAGTGCATCCTCTTTTATTTCGTATTTCCTCTCACTACCTCTGAAGATTCAAATCCTGAAAGACAATTTGTCTTTAATGAAGAATTTTTCCGTTCTAAGCCCTGACCGAGAGAAAAAATGCTTTGCATTACACATCAAAGTTAAATAATTTAACATAGATTGAATGCAAGTAATATAAATAAAATTTATATTACCTAAAAAGAAATTTTGCGTAAACAGGAGAATACTTTTCTTATTCCTTCCTCTCATGGTGGATCTGTGATAGTGCATCCTCTTTTATTTCGTATTTCCTCTCACTACCTCTGAAGATTCAAATCCTGAAAGACAATTTGTCTTCAATGAAGAATTTTTCCGCTCTAAGCCCTGACCGAGAGAAAAAATGCTCTGCATTACACATCAAAGTTAAATAATTTAACATAGATTGAATGCAAGTAATATAAATAAAATTTATATTACCTAAAAAGAAATTTTGCGTAAACAAGAGAATACTCTTCTTATTCCTTCCTCTCATGGTGGATCTGTGATAGTGCATCCTCTTTTATTTCGTATTTCCTCTCACTACCTCTGAAGATTCAAATCCTGAAAGACAATTTGTCTTCAATGAAGAATTTTTCCGTTCTAAGCCCTGACCGAGAGAAAAAATGCTTTGCATTACACATCAAAGTTAAATAATTTAACATAGATTGAATGCAAATAATATAAATAAAATTTATATTACCTAAAAAGAAATTTTGCGTAAACAGGAGAATACTCTTCTTATTCCTTCCTCTCATGGTGGATCTGTGATAGTGCATTCTCTTTTATTTCGTATTTCCTCTCACTACCTCTGAAGATTCAAATCCTGAAAGACAATTTGTCTTCAATGAAGAATTTTTCCGTTCTAAGCCCTGACCGAGAGAAAAAATGCTTTGCATTACACATCAAAGTTAAATAATTTAACATAGATTGAATGCAAGTAATATAAATAAAATTTATATTACCTAAAAAGAAATTTTGCGTAAACAGGAGAATACTCTTCTTATTCCTTCCTCTCATGGTGGATCTGTGATAGTGCATCCTCTTTTATTTCGTATTTCCTCTCACTACCTCTGAAGATTCAAATCCTGAAAGACAATTTGTCTTCAATGAAGAATTTTTCCGTTCTAAGCCCTGACCGAGTGAAAAAGTGCTTTGCATTACACATCAAAGTTAAATAATTTAACATAGATTGAATGCAAGTAATATAAATAAAATTTATATTACCTAAAAAGAAAATTTGCGTAAACAGGAGAATACTCTTCTTATTCCTTCCTCTCATGGTGGATCTGTGATAGTGCATCCTCTTTTATTTCGTATTTCCTCTCACTACCTCTGAAGATTCAAATCCTGAAAGACGATTTGTCTTCAATGAAGAATTTTTCCGTTCTAAGCCCTGACCGAGAGAAAAAATGCTTTGCATTACACATCAAAGTTAAATAATTTAACATAGATTGAATGCAAGTAATATAAATAAAATTTATATTACCTAAAAAGAAATTTTGCGTAAACAGGAGAATACTCTTCTTATTCCTTCCTCTCATGGTGGATCTCTGATAGTGCATCCTCTTTTATTTCGTATTTCCTCTCACTACCTCTGAAGATTCAAATCCTGAAAGACAATTTGTCTTCAATGAAGAATTTTTCCGTTCTAAGCCCTGACCGAGAGAAAAAATGCTTTGCATTACACATCAAAGTTGAATAATTTAACATAGATTGAATGCAAGTAATATAAATAAAATTTATATTACCTAAAAAGAAATTTTGCGTAAACAGGAGAATACTCTTCTTATTCCTTCCTCTCATGATGGATCTCTGATAGTGCATCCTCTTTTATTTCGTATTTCCTCTCACTACCTCTGAAGATTCAAATCCTGAAAGACAATTTGTCTTCAATGAAGAATTTTTCCGTTCTAAGCCCTGAGCGAGAGAAAAAATGCTTTGCATTACACATCAAAGTTAAATAATTTAACATAGATTGAATGCAAGTAATATAAATAAAATTTATATTACCTAAAAAGAAATTTTGCGTAACAGGAGAATACTCTTCTTATTCCTTCCTCTCATGATGGATCTCTGATAGTGCATCCTCTTTTATTTCGTATTTCCTCTCACTACCTCTGAAGATTCAAATCCTGAAAGACAATTTGTCTTCAATGAAGAATTTTTCCGTTCTAAGCCCTGACCGAGAGAAAAAAATGCTTTGCATTACACATCAAAGTTAAATAATTTAACATAGATTGAATGCAAGTAATATAAATAAAATTTATATTACCTAAAAAGAAATTTTGCGTAAACAGGAGAATACTCTTCTTATTCCTTCCTCTCATGGTGGATCTCTGATAGTGCATCCTCTTTTATTTCGTATTTCCTCTCACTACCTCTGAAGATTCATATCCTAAAAGACAATTTGTCTTCAATGAAGAATTTTTCCGTTCTAAGCCCTGACCGAGAGAAAAAATGCTCTGCATTACACATCAAAGTTAAATAATTTAACATAGATTGAATGCAAGTAATATAAATAAAATTTATATTACCTAAAAAGAAATTTTGCGTAAACAGGAGAATACTCTTCTTATTCCTTCCTCTCATGATGGATCTCTGATAGTGCATCCTCTTTTATTTCGTATTTCCTCTCACTACCTCTGAAGATTCAAATCCTGAAAGACAATTTGTCTTCAATGAAGAATTTTTCCGTTCTAAGCCCTGACCGAGAGAAAAAAATGCTTTGCATTACACATTAAAGTTAAATAATTTAACATAGATTGAATGCAAGTAATATAAATAAAATTTATATTACCTAAAAAGAAATTTTGCGTAAACAGGAGAATACTCTTCTTATTCCTTCCTCTCATGGTGGATCTCTGATAGTGCATCCTCTTTTATTTCGTATTTCCTCTCACTACCTCTGAAGATTCAAATCCTGAAAGACAATTTGTCTTCAATGAAGAATTTTTCCGTTCTAAGCCCTGACCGAGAGAAAAAATGCTTTGCATTACACATCAAAGTTAAATAATTTAACATAGATTGAATGCAAGTAATATAAATAAAATTTATATTACCTAAAAAGAAATTTTGCGTAAACAGGAGAATACTCTTCTTATTCCTTCCTCTCATGATGGATCTCTGATAGTGCATCCTCTATTATTTCGTATTTCCTCTCACTACCTCTGAAGATTCAAATCCTGAAAGACAATTTGTCTTCAATGAAGAATTTTTCCGTTCTAAGCCCTGACCGAGAGAAAAAAATGCTTTGCATTACACATCAAAGTTAAATAATTTAACATAGATTGAATGCAAGTAATATAAATAAAATTTATATTACCTAAAAAGAAATTTTGCGTAAACAGGAGAATACTCTTCTTATTCCTTCCTCTCATGGTGGATCTCTGATAGTGCATCCTCTTTTATTTCGTATTTCCTCTCACTACCTCTGAAGATTCAAATCCTGAAAGACAATTTGTCTTCAATGAAGAATTTTTCCGTTCTAAGCCCTGAGCGAGAGAAAAAATGCTTTGCATTACACATCAAAGTTAAATAATTTAACATAGATTGAATGCAAGTAATATAAATAAAATTTATATTACCTAAAAAGAAATTTTGCGTAAACAGGAGAATACTCTTCTTATTCCTTCCTCTCATGGTGGATCTCTGATAGTGCATCCTCTTTTATTTCGTATTTCCTCTCACTACCTCTGAAGATTCGTATCCTAAAAGACAATTTGTCTTCAATGAAGAATTTTTCCGTTCTAAGCCCTGACCGAGAGAAAAAAATGCTTTGCATTACACATCAAAGTTAAATAATTTAACATAGATTGAATGCAAGTAATATAAATAAAATTTATATTACCTAAAAAGAAATTTTGCGTAAACAGGAGAATACTCTTCTTATTCCTTCCTCTCATGGTGGATCTCTGATAGTGCATCCTCTTTTATTTCGTATTTCCTCTCACTACCTCTGAAGATTCAAATCCTGAAAGACAATTTGTCTTCAATGAAGAATTTTTCCGTTCTAAGCCCTGACCGAGAGAAAAAATGCTTTGCATTACACATCAAAGTTAAATAATTTAACATAGATTGAATGCAAGTAATATAAATAAAATTTATATTACCTAAAAAGAAATTTTGCGTAAACAGGAGAATACTCTTCTTATTCCTTCCTCTCATGGTGGATCTGTGATAGTGCATCCTCTTTTATTTCGTATTTCCTCTCACTACCTCTGAAGATTCAAACCCTGAAAGACAATTTGTCTTCAATGAAGAATTTTTCCGTTCTAAGCCCTGACCGAGAGAAAAAATGCTTTGCATTACACATCAAAGTTAAATAATTTAACATAGATTGAATGCAAGTAATATAAATAAAATTTATATTACCTAAAAATAAATTTTGCGTAAACAGGAGAATACTCTTCTTATTCCTTCCTCTCATGGTGGATCTGTGATAGTGCATCCTCTTTTATTTCGTATTTCCTCTCACTACCTCTGAAGATTCAAATCCTGAAAGACAATTTGTCTTCAATGAAGAATTTTTCCGTTCTAAGCCCTGACCGAGAGAAAAAAATGCTTTGCATTACACATCAAAGTTAAATAATTTAACATAGATAGAATGCAAGTAATATAAATAAAATTTATATTACCTAAAAAGAAATTTTGCGTAAACAGGAGAATACTCTTCTTATTCCTTCCTCTCATGGTGGATCTCTGATAGTGCATCCTCTTTTATTTCGTATTTCCTCTCACTACCTCTGAAGATTCAAATCCTGAAAGACAATTTGTCTTCAATGAAGAATTTTTCCGTTCTAAGCCCTGAGCGAGAGAAAAAATGCTTTGCATTACACATCAAAGTTAAATAATTTAACATAGATTGAATGCAAGTAATATAAATAAAATTTATATTACCTAAAAAGAAATTTTGCGTAAACAGGAGAATACTCTTCTTATTCCTTCCTCTCATGATGGATCTCTGATAGTGCATCCTCTTTTATTTCGTATTTCCTCTCACTACCTCTGAAGATTCAAATCCTGAAAGACAATTTGTCTTCAATGAAGAATTTTTCCGTTCTAAGCCCTGACCGAGAGAAAAAAATGCTTTGCATTACACATCAAAGTTAAATAATTTAACATAGATTGAATGCAAGTAATATAAATAAAATTTATATTACCTAAAAAGAAATTTTGCGTAAACAGGAGAATACTCTTCTTATTCCTTCCTCTCATGGTGGATCTCTGATAGTGCATCCTCTTTTATTTCGTATTTCCTCTCACTACCTCTGAAGATTCAAATCCTGAAAGACAATTTGTCTTCAATGAAGAATTTTTCCGTTCTAAGCCCTGAGCGAGAGAAAAAATGCTTTGCATTACACATCAAAGTTAAATAATTTAACATAGATTGAATGCAAGTAATATAAATAAAATTTATATTACCTAAAAAGAAATTTTGCGTAAACAGGAGAATACTCTTCTTATTCCTTCCTCTCATGGTGGATCTCTGATAGTGCATCCTCTTTTATTTCGTATTTCCTCTCACTACCTCTGAAGATTCGTATCCTAAAAGACAATTTGTCTTCAATGAAGAATTTTTCCGTTCTAAGCCCTGACCGAGAGAAAAAAATGCTTTGCATTACACATCAAAGTTAAATAATTTAACATAGATTGAATGCAAGTAATATAAATAAAATTTATATTACCTAAAAAGAAATTTTGCGTAAACAGGAGAATACTCTTCTTATTCCTTCCTCTCATGGTGGATCTCTGATAGTGCATCCTCTTTTATTTCGTATTTCCTCTCACTACCTCTGAAGATTCAAATCCTGAAAGACAATTTGTCTTCAATGAAGAATTTTTCCGTTCTAAGCCCTGACCGAGAGAAAAAATGCTTTGCATTACACATCAAAGTTAAATAATTTAACATAGATTGAATGCAAGTAATATAAATAAAATTTATATTACCTAAAAAGAAATTATGCGTAAACAGGAGAATACTCTTCTTATTCCTTCCTCTCATGGTGGATCTCTGATAGTGCATCCTCTTTTATTTCGTATTTCCTCTCTCTACCTCTGAAGATTCAAATCCTGAAAGACAATTTATCTTCAATGAAGAGATTTTCCGTTCTAAGCCCTGACCGAGAGAAAAAATGCTCTGCATTACACATCAAAGTTAAATAATTTAACATAGATTGAATGCAAGTAACATAAATAAAATTTATATTACCTAAAAAGAAATTTTGCGTAAACAGGAGAATACTCTTCTTATTCCTTCGTCTCATGGTGGATCTGTGATAGTGCATCCTTTTTTATTTCGTATTTCCTCTCACTACCTCTGAAGATTCAAATCCTGAAAGACAATTTGTCTTCAATGAAGAATTTTTCCGTTCTAAGCCCTGACCGAGAGAAAAAATGCTTTGCATTACACATGAAAGTTAAATAATTTAACATAGATTGAATGCAAGTAATATAAATAAAATTTATATTACCTAAAAAGAAATTATGCGTAAACAGGAGAATACTCTTCTTATTCCTTCCTCTCATGGTGGATCTCTGATAGTGCATCCTCTTTTATTTCGTATTTCCTCTCACTACCTCTGAAGATTCAAATCCTGAAAGACAATTTATCTTCAATGAAGAATTTTTCCGTTCTAAGCCCTGACCGAGAGAAAAAATGCTTTGCATTACACATCAAAGTTAAATAATTTAACATAGATTGAATGCAAGTAATATAAATAAACTTTATATTACCTAAAAAGAAATTTTGCGTAAACAGGAGAATACTCTTCTTATTCCTTCCTCTCATGGTGGATCTGTGATAGTGCATCCTCTTTTATTTCGTATTTCCTCTCACTACCTCTGAAGATTCAAATCCTGAAAGACAATTTGTCTTCAATGAAGAATTTTTCCGTTCTAAGCCCTGACCGAGAGAAAAAATGCTTTGCATTACACATCAAAGTTAAATAATTTAACATAGATTGAATGCAAGTAATATAAATAAAATTTATATTACCTAAAAAGAAATTTTGCGTAAACAGGAGAATACTCTTCTTATTCCTTCCTCTCATGGTGGATCTCTGATAGTGCATCCTCTTTTATTTCGTATTTCCTCTCACTACCTCTGAAGATTCATATCCTAAAAGACAATTTGTCTTCAATGAAGAATTTTTCCGTTCTAAGCCCTGACCGAGAGAAAAAATGCTTTGCATTACACATCAAAGTTAAATAATTTAACATAGATTGAATGCAAGTAATATAAATAAAATTTATATTTCCTAAAAAGAAATTTTGGTAAACAGGAGAATACTCTTCTTATTCCTTCCTCTCATGGTGGATCTGTGATAGTGCATCCTCTTTTATTTCGTATTTCCTCTCACTACCTCTGAAGATTCAAATCCTGAAAGACAATTTGTCTTCAATGAAGAATTTTTCCGTTCTAAGCCCTGACCGAGAGAAAATATGCTTTGCATTACACATCAAAGTTAAATAATTTAACATAGATTGAATGCAAGTATTATAAATAAAATTTATATTACCTAAAAAGAAATTTTGCGTAAACAGGAGAATACTCTTCTTATTCCTTCCTCTCATGGTGGATCTGTGATAGTGCATCCTCTTTTATTTCGTATTTCCTCTCACTACCTCTGAAGATTCAAATCCTGAAAGACAATTTGTCTTCAATGAAGAATTTTTCCGTTCTAAGCCCTGACCGAGAGAAAAAATGCTTTGCATTACACATCAAAGTTAAATAATTTAACATAGATTGAATGCAAGTAATATAAATAAAATTTATATTACCTAAAAAGAAATTTTGCGTAAACAGGAGAATACTTTTCTTATTCCTTCCTCTCATGGTGGATCTGTGATAGTGCATCCTCTTTTATTTCGTATTTCCTCTCACTACCTCTGAAGATTCAAATCCTGAAAGACAATTTGTCTTCAATGAAGAATTTTTCCGCTCTAAGCCCTGACCGAGAGAAAAAATGCTCTGCATTACACATCAAAGTTAAATAATTTAACATAGATTGAATGCAAGTAATATAAATAAAATTTATATTACCTAAAAAGAAATTTTGCGTAAACAGGAGAATACTCTTCTTATTCCTTCCTCTCATGGTGGATCTGTGATAGTGCATCCTCTTTTATTTCGTATTTCCTCTCACTACCTCTGAAGATTCAAATCCTGAAAGACAATTTGTCTTCAATGAAGAATTTTTCCGTTCTAAGCCCTGACCGAGAGAAAAAATGCTTTGCATTACACATCAAAGTTAAATAATTTAACATAGATTGAATGCAAATAATATAAATAAAATTTATATTACCTAAAAAGAAATTTTGCGTAAACAGGAGAATACTCTTCTTATTCCTTCCTCTCATGGTGGATCTGTGATAGTGCATTCTCTTTTATTTTGTATTTCCTCTCACTACCTCTGAAGATTCAAATCCTGAAAGACAATTTGTCTTCAATGAAGAATTTTTCCGTTCTAAGCCCTGACCGAGAGAAAAAATGCTTTGCATTACACATCAAAGTTAAATAATTTAACATAGATTGAATGCAAGTAATATAAATAAAATTTATATTACCTAAAAAGAAATTTTGCGTAAACAGGAGAATACTCTTCTTATTCCTTCCTCTCATGGTGGATCTGTGATAGTGCATCCTCTTTTATTTCGTATTTCCTCTCACTACCTCTGAAGATTCAAATCCTGAAAGACAATTTGTCTTCAATGAAGAATTTTTCCGTTCTAAGCCCTGACCGAGTGAAAAAGTGCTTTGCATTACACATCAAAGTTAAATAATTTAACATAGATTGAATGCAAGTAATATAAATAAAATTTATATTACCTAAAAAGAAATTTTGCGTAAACAGGAGAATACTCTTCTTATTCCTTCCTCTCATGGTGGATCTGTGATAGTGCATCCTCTTTTATTTCGTATTTCCTCTCACTACCTCTGAAGATTCAAATCCTGAAAGACGATTTGTCTTCAATGAAGAATTTTTCCGTTCTAAGCCCTGACCGAGAGAAAAAATGCTTTGCATTACACATCAAAGTTAAATAATTTAACATAGATTGAATGCAAGTAATATAAATAAAATTTATATTACCTAAAAAGAAATTTTGCGTAAACAGGAGAATACTCTTCTTATTCCTTCCTCTCATGGTGGATCTCTGATAGTGCATCCTCTTTTATTTCGTATTTCCTCTCACTACCTCTGAAGATTCAAATCCTGAAAGACAATTTGTCTTCAATGAAGAATTTTTCCGTTCTAAGCCCTGACCGAGAGAAAAAAATGCTTTGCATTACACATCAAAGTTAAATAATTTAACATAGATTGAATGCAAGTAATATAAATAAAATTTATATTACCTAAAAAGAAATTTTGCGTAAACAGGAGAATACTCTTCTTATTCCTTCCTCTCATGGTGGATCTCTGATAGTGCATCCTCTTTTATTTCGTATTTCCTCTCACTACCTCTGAAGATTCATATCCTAAAAGACAATTTGTCTTCAATGAAGAATTTTTCCGTTCTAAGCCCTGACCGAGAGAAAAAATGCTCTGCATTACACATCAAAGTTAAATAATTTAACATAGATTGAATGCAAGTAATATAAATAAAATTTATATTACCTAAAAAGAAATTTTGCGTAAACAGGAGAATACTCTTCTTATTCCTTCCTCTCATGATGGATCTCTGATAGTGCATCCTCTTTTATTTCGTATTTCCTCTCACTACCTCTGAAGATTCAAATCCTGAAAGACAATTTGTCTTCAATGAAGAATTTTTCCGTTCTAAGCCCTGACCGAGAGAAAAAAATGCTTTGCATTACACATTAAAGTTAAATAATTTAACATAGATTGAATGCAAGTAATATAAATAAAATTTATATTACCTAAAAAGAAATTTTGCGTAAACAGGAGAATACTCTTCTTATTCCTTCCTCTCATGGTGGATCTCTGATAGTGCATCCTCTTTTATTTCGTATTTCCTCTCACTACCTCTGAAGATTCAAATCCTGAAAGACAATTTGTCTTCAATGAAGAATTTTTCCGTTCTAAGCCCTGACCGAGAGAAAAAATGCTTTGCATTACACATCAAAGTTAAATAATTTAACATAGATTGAATGCAAGTAATATAAATAAAATTTATATTACCTAAAAAGAAATTTTGCGTAAACAGGAGAATACTCTTCTTATTCCTTCCTCTCATGATGGATCTCTGATAGTGCATCCTCTATTATTTCGTATTTCCTCTCACTACCTCTGAAGATTCAAATCCTGAAAGACAATTTGTCTTCAATGAAGAATTTTTCCGTTCTAAGCCCTGACCGAGAGAAAAAAATGCTTTGCATTACACATCAAAGTTAAATAATTTAACATAGATTGAATGCAAGTAATATAAATAAAATTTATATTACCTAAAAAGAAATTTTGCGTAAACAGGAGAATACTCTTCTTATTCCTTCCTCTCATGGTGGATCTCTGATAGTGCATCCTCTTTTATTTCGTATTTCCTCTCACTACCTCTGAAGATTCAAATCCTGAAAGACAATTTGTCTTCAATGAAGAATTTTTCCGTTCTAAGCCCTGAGCGAGAGAAAAAATGCTTTGCATTACACATCAAAGTTAAATAATTTAACATAGATTGAATGCAAGTAATATAAATAAAATTTATATTACCTAAAAAGAAATTTTGCGTAAACAGGAGAATACTCTTCTTATTCCTTCCTCTCATGGTGGATCTCTGATAGTGCATCCTCTTTTATTTCGTATTTCCTCTCACTACCTCTGAAGATTCGTATCCTAAAAGACAATTTGTCTTCAATGAAGAATTTTTCCGTTCTAAGCCCTGACCGAGAGAAAAAAATGCTTTGCATTACACATCAAAGTTAAATAATTTAACATAGATTGAATGCAAGTAATATAAATAAAATTTATATTACCTAAAAAGAAATTTTGCGTAAACAGGAGAATACTCTTCTTATTCCTTCCTCTCATGGTGGATCTCTGATAGTGCATCCTCTTTTATTTCGTATTTCCTCTCACTACCTCTGAAGATTCAAATCCTGAAAGACAATTTGTCTTCAATGAAGAATTTTTCCGTTCTAAGCCCTGACCGAGAGAAAAAATGCTTTGCATTACACATCAAAGTTAAATAATTTAACATAGATTGAATGCAAGTAATATAAATAAAATTTATATTACCTAAAAAGAAATTTTGCGTAAACAGGAGAATACTCTTCTTATTCCTTCCTCTCATGGTGGATCTGTGATAGTGCATCCTCTTTTATTTCGTATTTCCTCTCACTACCTCTGAAGATTCAAACCCTGAAAGACAATTTGTCTTCAATGAAGAATTTTTCCGTTCTAAGCCCTGACCGAGAGAAAAAATGCTTTGCATTACACATCAAAGTTAAATAATTTAACATAGATTGAATGCAAGTAATATAAATAAAATTTATATTACCTAAAAAGAAATTTTGCGTAAACAGGAGAATACTCTTCTTATTCCTTCCTCTCATGGTGGATCTGTGATAGTGCATCCTCTTTTATTTCGTATTTCCTCTCACTACCTCTGAAGATTCAAATCCTGAAAGACAATTTGTCTTCAATGAAGAATTTTTCCGTTCTAAGCCCTGACCGAGAGAAAAAAATGCTTTGCATTACACATCAAAGTTAAATAATTTAACATAGATTGAATGCAAGTAATATAAATAAAATTTATATTACCTAAAAAGAAATTTTGCGTAAACAGGAGAATACTCTTCTTATTCCTTCCTCTCATGGTGGATCTCTGATAGTGCATCCTCTTTTATTTCGTATTTCCTCTCACTACCTCTGAAGATTCAAATCCTGAAAGACAATTTGTCTTCAATGAAGAATTTTTCCGTTCTAAGCCCTGAGCGAGAGAAAAAATGCTTTGCATTACACATCAAAGTTAAATAATTTAACATAGATTGAATGCAAGTAATATAAATAAAATTTATATTACCTAAAAAGAAATTTTGCGTAAACAGGAGAATACTCTTCTTATTCCTTCCTCTCATGATGGATCTCTGATAGTGCATCCTCTTTTATTTCGTATTTCCTCTCACTACCTCTGAAGATTCAAATCCTGAAAGACAATTTGTCTTCAATGAAGAATTTTTCCGTTCTAAGCCCTGACCGAGAGAAAAAAATGCTTTGCATTACACATCAAAGTTAAATAATTTAACATAGATTGAATGCAAGTAATATAAATAAAATTTATATTACCTAAAAAGAAATTTTGCGTAAACAGGAGAATACTCTTCTTATTCCTTCCTCTCATGGTGGATCTCTGATAGTGCATCCTCTTTTATTTCGTATTTCCTCTCACTACCTCTGAAGATTCATATCCTAAAAGACAATTTGTCTTCAATGAAGAATTTTTCCGTTCTAAGCCCTGACCGAGAGAAAAAATGCTCTGCATTACACATCAAAGTTAAATAATTTAACATAGATTGAATGCAAGTAATATAAATAAAATTTATATTACCTAAAAAGAAATTTTGCGTAAACAGGAGAATACTCTTCTTATTCCTTCCTCTCATGATGGATCTCTGATAGTGCATCCTCTTTTATTTCGTATTTCCTCTCACTACCTCTGAAGATTCAAATCCTGAAAGACAATTTGTCTTCAATGAAGAATTTTTCCGTTCTAAGCCCTGACCGAGAGAAAAAAATGCTTTGCATTACACATCAAAGTTAAATAATTTAACATAGATTGAATGCAAGTAATATAAATAAAATTTATATTACCTAAAAAGAAATTTTGCGTAAACAGGAGAATACTCTTCTTATTCCTTCCTCTCATGGTGGATCTCTGATAGTGCATCCTCTTTTATTTCGTATTTCCTCTCACTACCTCTGAAGATTCATATCCTAAAAGACAATTTGTCTTCAATGAAGAATTTTTCCGTTCTAAGCCCTGAGCGAGAGAAAAAATGCTTTGCATTACACATCAAAGTTAAATAATTTAACATAGATTGAATGCAAGTAATATAAATAAAATTTATATTACCTAAAAAGAAATTTTGCGTAAACAGGAGAATACTCTTCTTATTCCTTCCTCTCATGATGGATCTCTGATAGTGCATCCTCTTTTATTTCGTATTTCCTCTCACTACCTCTGAAGATTCAAATCCTGAAAGACAATTTGTCTTCAATGAAGAATTTTTCCGTTCTAAGCCCTGACCGAGAGAAAAAAATGCTTTGCATTACACATCAAAGTTAAATAATTTAACATAGATTGAATGCAAGTAATATAAATAAAATTTATATTACCTAAAAAGAAATTTTGCGTAAACAGGAGAATACTCTTCTTATTCCTTCCTCTCATGGTGGATCTCTGATAGTGCATCCTCTTTTATTTCGTATTTCCTCTCACTACCTCTGAAGATTCATATCCTAAAAGACAATTTGTCTTCAATGAAGAATTTTTCCGTTCTAAGCCCTGACCGAGAGAAAAAATGCTCTGCATTACACATCAAAGTTAAATAATTTAACATAGATTGAATGCAAGTAATATAAATAAAATTTATATTACCTAAAAAGAAATTTTGCGTAAACAGGAGAATACTCTTCTTATTCCTTCCTCTCATGATGGATCTCTGATAGTGCATCCTCTTTTATTTCGTATTTCCTCTCACTACCTCTGAAGATTCAAATCCTGAAAGACAATTTGTCTTCAATGAAGAATTTTTCCGTTCTAAGCCCTGACCGAGAGAAAAAAATGCTTTGCATTACACATTAAAGTTAAATAATTTAACATAGATTGAATGCAAGTAATATAAATAAAATTTATATTACCTAAAAAGAAATTTTGCGTAAACAGGAGAATACTCTTCTTATTCCTTCCTCTCATGGTGGATCTCTGATAGTGCATCCTCTTTTATTTCGTATTTCCTCTCACTACCTCTGAAGATTCAAATCCTGAAAGACAATTTGTCTTCAATGAAGAATTTTTCCGTTCTAAGCCCTGACCGAGAGAAAAAATGCTTTGCATTACACATCAAAGTTAAATAATTTAACATAGATTGAATGCAAGTAATATAAATAAAATTTATATTACCTAAAAAGAAATTTTGCGTAAACAGGAGAATACTCTTCTTATTCCTTCCTCTCATGATGGATCTCTGATAGTGCATCCTCTATTATTTCGTATTTCCTCTCACTACCTCTGAAGATTCAAATCCTGAAAGACAATTTGTCTTCAATGAAGAATTTTTCCGTTCTAAGCCCTGACCGAGAGAAAAAAATGCTTTGCATTACACATCAAAGTTAAATAATTTAACATAGATTGAATGCAAGTAATATAAATAAAATTTATATTACCTAAAAAGAAATTTTGCGTAAACAGGAGAATACTCTTCTTATTCCTTCCTCTCATGGTGGATCTCTGATAGTGCATCCTCTTTTATTTCGTATTTCCTCTCACTACCTCTGAAGATTCAAATCCTGAAAGACAATTTGTCTTCAATGAAGAATTTTTCCGTTCTAAGCCCTGAGCGAGAGAAAAAATGCTTTGCATTACACATCAAAGTTAAATAATTTAACATAGATTGAATGCAAGTAATATAAATAAAATTTATATTACCTAAAAAGAAATTTTGCGTAAACAGGAGAATACTCTTCTTATTCCTTCCTCTCATGGTGGATCTGTGATAGTGCATCCTCTTTTATTTCGTATTTCCTCTCACTACCTCTGAAGATTCAAACCCTGAAAGACAATTTGTCTTCAATGAAGAATTTTTCCGTTCTAAGCCCTGACCGAGAGAAAAAATGCTTTGCATTACACATCAAAGTTAAATAATTTAACATAGATTGAATGCAAGTAATATAAATAAAATTTATATTACCTAAAAATAAATTTTGCGTAAACAGGAGAATACTCTTCTTATTCCTTCCTCTCATGGTGGATCTGTGATAGTGCATCCTCTTTTATTTCGTATTTCCTCTCACTACCTCTGAAGATTCAAATCCTGAAAGACAATTTGTCTTCAATGAAGAATTTTTCCGTTCTAAGCCCTGACCGAGAGAAAAAAATGCTTTGCATTACACATCAAAGTTAAATAATTTAACATAGATTGAATGCAAGTAATATAAATAAAATTTATATTACCTAAAAAGAAATTTTGCGTAAACAGGAGAATACTCTTCTTATTCCTTCCTCTCATGGTGGATCTCTGATAGTGCATCCTCTTTTATTTCGTATTTCCTCTCACTACCTCTGAAGATTCAAATCCTGAAAGACAATTTGTCTTCAATGAAGAATTTTTCCGTTCTAAGCCCTGAGCGAGAGAAAAAATGCTTTGCATTACACATCAAAGTTAAATAATTTAACATAGATTGAATGCAAGTAATATAAATAAAATTTATATTACCTAAAAAGAAATTTTGCGTAAACAGGAGAATACTCTTCTTATTCCTTCCTCTCATGATGGATCTCTGATAGTGCATCCTCTTTTATTTCGTATTTCCTCTCACTACCTCTGAAGATTCAAATCCTGAAAGACAATTTGTCTTCAATGAAGAATTTTTCCGTTCTAAGCCCTGACCGAGAGAAAAAAATGCTTTGCATTACACATCAAAGTTAAATAATTTAACATAGATTGAATGCAAGTAATATAAATAAAATTTATATTACCTAAAAAGAAATTTTGCGTAAACAGGAGAATACTCTTCTTATTCCTTCCTCTCATGGTGGATCTCTGATAGTGCATCCTCTTTTATTTCGTATTTCCTCTCACTACCTCTGAAGATTCAAATCCTGAAAGACAATTTGTCTTCAATGAAGAATTTTTCCGTTCTAAGCCCTGAGCGAGAGAAAAAATGCTTTGCATTACACATCAAAGTTAAATAATTTAACATAGATTGAATGCAAGTAATATAAATAAAATTTATATTACCTAAAAAGAAATTTTGCGTAAACAGGAGAATACTCTTCTTATTCCTTCCTCTCATGGTGGATCTCTGATAGTGCATCCTCTTTTATTTCGTATTTCCTCTCACTACCTCTGAAGATTCGTATCCTAAAAGACAATTTGTCTTCAATGAAGAATTTTTCCGTTCTAAGCCCTGACCGAGAGAAAAAAATGCTTTGCATTACACATCAAAGTTAAATAATTTAACATAGATTGAATGCAAGTAATATAAATAAAATTTATATTACCTAAAAAGAAATTTTGCGTAAACAGGAGAATACTCTTCTTATTCCTTCCTCTCATGGTGGATCTCTGATAGTGCATCCTCTTTTATTTCGTATTTCCTCTCACTACCTCTGAAGATTCAAATCCTGAAAGACAATTTGTCTTCAATGAAGAATTTTTCCGTTCTAAGCCCTGACCGAGAGAAAAAATGCTTTGCATTACACATCAAAGTTAAATAATTTAACATAGATTGAATGCAAGTAATATAAATAAAATTTATATTACCTAAAAAGAAATTATGCGTAAACAGGAGAATACTCTTCTTATTCCTTCCTCTCATGGTGGATCTCTGATAGTGCATCCTCTTTTATTTCGTATTTCCTCTCTCTACCTCTGAAGATTCAAATCCTGAAAGACAATTTATCTTCAATGAAGAGATTTTCCGTTCTAAGCCCTGACCGAGAGAAAAAATGCTCTGCATTACACATCAAAGTTAAATAATTTAACATAGATTGAATGCAAGTAACATAAATAAAATTTATATTACCTAAAAAGAAATTTTGCGTAAACAGGAGAATACTCTTCTTATTCCTTCGTCTCATGGTGGATCTGTGATAGTGCATCCTTTTTTATTTCGTATTTCCTCTCACTACCTCTGAAGATTCAAATCCTGAAAGACAATTTGTCTTCAATGAAGAATTTTTCCGTTCTAAGCCCTGACCGAGAGAAAAAATGCTTTGCATTACACATGAAAGTTAAATAATTTAACATAGATTGAATGCAAGTAATATAAATAAAATTTATATTACCTAAAAAGAAATTATGCGTAAACAGGAGAATACTCTTCTTATTCCTTCCTCTCATGGTGGATCTCTGATAGTGCATCCTCTTTTATTTCGTATTTCCTCTCACTACCTCTGAAGATTCAAATCCTGAAAGACAATTTATCTTCAATGAAGAATTTTTCCGTTCTAAGCCCTGACCGAGAGAAAAAATGCTTTGCATTACACATCAAAGTTAAATAATTTAACATAGATTGAATGCAAGTAATATAAATAAACTTTATATTACCTAAAAAGAAATTTTGCGTAAACAGGAGAATACTCTTCTTATTCCTTCCTCTCATGGTGGATCTGTGATAGTGCATCCTCTTTTATTTCGTATTTCCTCTCACTACCTCTGAAGATTCAAATCCTGAAAGACAATTTGTCTTCAATGAAGAATTTTTCCGTTCTAAGCCCTGACCGAGAGAAAAAATGCTTTGCATTACACATCAAAGTTAAATAATTTAACATAGATTGAATGCAAGTAATATAAATAAAATTTATATTACCTAAAAAGAAATTTTGCGTAAACAGGAGAATACTCTTCTTATTCCTTCCTCTCATGGTGGATCTCTGATAGTGCATCCTCTTTTATTTCGTATTTCCTCTCACTACCTCTGAAGATTCATATCCTAAAAGACAATTTGTCTTCAATGAAGAATTTTTCCGTTCTAAGCCCTGACCGAGAGAAAAAATGCTTTGCATTACACATCAAAGTTAAATAATTTAACATAGATTGAATGCAAGTAATATAAATAAAATTTATATTTCCTAAAAAGAAATTTTGGTAAACAGGAGAATACTCTTCTTATTCCTTCCTCTCATGGTGGATCTGTGATAGTGCATCCTCTTTTATTTCGTATTTCCTCTCACTACCTCTGAAGATTCAAATCCTGAAAGACAATTTGTCTTCAATGAAGAATTTTTCCGTTCTAAGCCCTGACCGAGAGAAAATATGCTTTGCATTACACATCAAAGTTAAATAATTTAACATAGATTGAATGCAAGTATTATAAATAAAATTTATATTACCTAAAAAGAAATTTTGCGTAAACAGGAGAATACTCTTCTTATTCCTTCCTCTCATGGTGGATCTGTGATAGTGCATCCTCTTTTATTTCGTATTTCCTCTCACTACCTCTGAAGATTCAAATCCTGAAAGACAATTTGTCTTCAATGAAGAATTTTTCCGTTCTAAGCCCTGACCGAGAGAAAAAATGCTTTGCATTACACATCAAAGTTAAATAATTTAACATAGATTGAATGCAAGTAATATAAATAAAATTTATATTACCTAAAAAGAAATTTTGCGTAAACAGGAGAATACTTTTCTTATTCCTTCCTCTCATGGTGGATCTGTGATAGTGCATCCTCTTTTATTTCGTATTTCCTCTCACTACCTCTGAAGATTCAAATCCTGAAAGACAATTTGTCTTCAATGAAGAATTTTTCCGCTCTAAGCCCTGACCGAGAGAAAAAATGCTCTGCATTACACATCAAAGTTAAATAATTTAACATAGATTGAATGCAAGTAATATAAATAAAATTTATATTACCTAAAAAGAAATTTTGCGTAAACAGGAGAATACTCTTCTTATTCCTTCCTCTCATGGTGGATCTGTGATAGTGCATCCTCTTTTATTTCGTATTTCCTCTCACTACCTCTGAAGATTCAAATCCTGAAAGACAATTTGTCTTCAATGAAGAATTTTTCCGTTCTAAGCCCTGACCGAGAGAAAAAATGCTTTGCATTACACATCAAAGTTAAATAATTTAACATAGATTGAATGCAAATAATATAAATAAAATTTATATTACCTAAAAAGAAATTTTGCGTAAACAGGAGAATACTCTTCTTATTCCTTCCTCTCATGGTGGATCTGTGATAGTGCATTCTCTTTTATTTTGTATTTCCTCTCACTACCTCTGAAGATTCAAATCCTGAAAGACAATTTGTCTTCAATGAAGAATTTTTCCGTTCTAAGCCCTGACCGAGAGAAAAAATGCTTTGCATTACACATCAAAGTTAAATAATTTAACATAGATTGAATGCAAGTAATATAAATAAAATTTATATTACCTAAAAAGAAATTTTGCGTAAACAGGAGAATACTCTTCTTATTCCTTCCTCTCATGGTGGATCTGTGATAGTGCATCCTCTTTTATTTCGTATTTCCTCTCACTACCTCTGAAGATTCAAATCCTGAAAGACAATTTGTCTTCAATGAAGAATTTTTCCGTTCTAAGCCCTGACCGAGTGAAAAAGTGCTTTGCATTACACATCAAAGTTAAATAATTTAACATAGATTGAATGCAAGTAATATAAATAAAATTTATATTACCTAAAAAGAAATTTTGCGTAAACAGGAGAATACTCTTCTTATTCCTTCCTCTCATGGTGGATCTGTGATAGTGCATCCTCTTTTATTTCGTATTTCCTCTCACTACCTCTGAAGATTCAAATCCTGAAAGTCGATTTGTCTTCAATGAAGAATTTTTCCGTTCTAAGCCCTGACCGAGAGAAAAAATGCTTTGCATTACACATCAAAGTTAAATAATTTAACATAGATTGAATGCAAGTAATATAAATAAAATTTATATTACCTAAAAAGAAATTTTGCGTAAACAGGAGAATACTCTTCTTATTCCTTCCTTTCATGGTGGATCTGTGATAGTGCATCCTCTTTTATTTCGTATTTCCTCTCACTACCTCTGAAGATTCAAACCCTGAAAGACAATTTGTCTTCAATGAAGAATTTTTCCGTTCTAAGCCCTGACCGAGAGAAAAAATGCTTTGCATTACACATCAAAGTTAAATAATTTAACATAGATTGAATGCAAGTAATATAAATAAAATTTATATTACCTAAAAAGAAATTTTGCGTAAACAGGAGAATACTCTTCTTATTCCTTCCTCTCATGGTGGATCTGTGATAGTGCATCCTCTTTTATTTCGTATTTCCTCTCACTACCTCTGAAGATTCAAACCCTGAAAGACAATTTGTCTTCAATGAAGAATTTTTCCGTTCTAAGCCCTGACCGAGAGAAAAAATGCTTTGCATTACACATCAAAGTTAAATAATTTAACATAGATTGAATGCAAGTAATATAAATAAAATTTATATTACCTAAAAAGAAATTTTGCGTAAACAGGAGAATACTCTTCTTATTCCTTCCTCTCATGGTGGATCTCTGATAGTGCATCCTCTTTTATTTCGTATTTCCTCTCACTACCTCTGAAGATTCAAATCCTGAAAGACAATTTGTCTTCAATGAAGAATTTTTCCGTTCTAAGCCCTGACCGAGAGAAAAAATGCTTTGCATTACACATCAAAGTTAAATAATTTAACATAGATTGAATGCAAGTAATATAAATAAAATTTATATTTCCTAAAAAGAAATTTTGCGTAAACAGGAGAATACTCTTCTTATTCCTTCCTCTCATGGTGGATCTGTGATAGTGCATCCTCTTTTATTTCGTATTTCCTCTCACTACCTCTGAAGATTCAAATCCTGAAAGACAATTTGTCTTCAATGAAGAATTTTTCCGTTCTAAGCCCTGACCGAGAGAAAATATGCTTTGCATTACACATCAAAGTTAAATAATTTAACATAGATTGAATGCAAGTAATATAAATAAAATTTATATTACCTAAAAAGAAATTTTGCGTAAACAGGAGAATACTCTTCTTATTCCTTCCTCTCATGGTGGATCTGTGATAGTGCATCCTCTTTTATTACGTATTTCCTCTCACTACCTCTGAAGATTCAAATCCTGAAAGACAATTTGTCTTCAATGAAGAATTTTTCCGCTCTAAGCCCTGACCGAGAGAAAAAATGCTCTGCATTACACATCAAAGTTAAATAATTTAACATAGATTGAATGCAAGTAATATAAATAAAATTTATATTACCTAAAAAGAAATTTTGCGTAAACAGGAGAATACTCTTCTTATTCCTTCCTCTCATGGTGGATCTGTGATAGTGCATCCTCTTTTATTTCGTATTTCCTCTCACTACCTCTGAAGATTCAAATCCTGAAAGACAATTTGTCTTCAATGAAGAATTTTTCCGATCTAAGCCCTGACCGAGAGAAAAAATGCTTTGCATTACACATCAAAGTTAAATAATTTAACATAGATTGAATGCAAATAATATAAATAAAATTTATATTACCTAAAAAGAAATTTTGCGTAAACAGGAGAATACTCTTCTTATTCCTTCCTCTCATGGTGGATCTGTGATAGTGCATTCTCTTTTATTTTGTATTTCCTCTCACTACCTCTGAAGATTCAAATCCTGAAAGACAATTTGTCTTCAATGAAGAATTTTTCCGTTCTAAGCCCTGACCGAGAGAAAAAATGCTTTGCATTACACATCAAAGTTAAATAATTTAACATAGATTGAATGCAAGTAATATAAATAAAATTTATATTACCTAAAAAGAAATTTTGCGTAAACAGGAGAATACTCTTCTTATTCCTTCCTCTCATGGTGGATCTGTGATAGTGCATCCTCTTTTATTTCGTATTTCCTCTCACTACCTCTGAAGATTCAAATCCTGAAAGACAATTTGTCTTCAATGAAGAATTTTTCCGTTCTAAGCCCTGACCGAGTGAAAAAGTGCTTTGCATTACACATCAAAGTTAAATAATTTAACATAGATTGAATGCAAGTAATATAAATAAAATTTATATTACCTAAAAAGAAATTTGGCGTAAACAGGAGAATACTCTTCTTATTCCTTCCTCTCATGGTGGATCTGTGATAGTGCATCCTCTTTTATTTCGTATTTCCTCTCACTACCTCTGAAGATTCAAATCCTGAAAGACGATTTGTCTTCAATGAAGAATTTTTCCGTTCTAAGCCCTGACCGAGAGAAACAATGCTTTGCATTACACATCAAAGTTAAATAATTTAACATAGATTGAATGCAAGTAATATAAATAAAATTTATATTACCTAAAAAGAAATTTTGCGTAAACAGGAGAATACTCTTCTTATTCCTTCCTCTCATGGTGGATCTGTGATAGTGCATCCTCTTTTATTTCGTATTTCCTCTCACTACCTCTGAAGA
This sequence comes from Parasteatoda lunata, assembly GCA_949128135.1. Classification (NCBI taxonomy): domain Eukaryota; kingdom Metazoa; phylum Arthropoda; class Arachnida; order Araneae; family Theridiidae; genus Parasteatoda; species Parasteatoda lunata. The sequence goes on from OX421977.1 coordinate 63,263,607, forward strand.
TTCAAACCCTGAAAGACAATTTGTCTTCAATGAAGAATTTTTCCGTTCTAAGCCCTGACCGAGAGAAAAAATGCTTTGCATTACACATCAAAGTTAAATAATTTAACATAGATTGAATGCAAGTAATATAAATAAAATTTAGATTACCTAAAAGTAAATTTTGCGTAAACAGGAGAATACTCTTCTTATTCCTTCCTCTCATGGTGGATCTGTGATAGTGCATCCTCTTTTATTTCGTATTTCCTCTCACTACCTCTGAAGATTCAAACCCTGAAAGACAATTTGTCTTCAATGAAGAATTTTTCCGTTCTAAGCCCTGACCGAGAGAAAAAATGCTTTGCATTACACATCAAAGTTAAATAATTTAACATAGATTGAATGCAAGTAATATAAATAAAATTTATATTACCTAAAAAGAAATTTTGCGTGAACAGGAGAATACTCTTCTTATTCCTTCCTCTCATGGTGGATCTGTGATAGTGCATCCTCTTTTATTTCGTATTTCCTCTCACTACCTCTTAACATTCCACACCTGAAAGACATTCTATCTTCATTGAAGAATTTTACCGTTCTAAGCCCTGACCGAGAGAAAAAAAAATGCTTTGCATTACACATCAAAGTTAAATAATTTAACATAGATTGAATGCAAGTAATATAAATAAAATTTATATTACCTAAAAAGAAATTTTGCGTAAACAGGAGAATACTCTTCTTATTCCTTCCTCTAATGGTGGATCTGTGATAGTGCATCCTCTTTTATTTCGTATTTCCTCTCACTACCTCTTAACATTCCACACCTGAAAGACATTCTATCTTCATTGAAGAATTTTACCGTTCTAAGCCCTGACCGAGAGAAAAAAAATGCTTTGCATTACACATCAAAGTTAAATAATTTAACATAGATTGAATGCAAGTAATATAAATAAAATTTATATTACCTAAAAAGAAATTTTGCGTAAACAGGAGAATACTCTTCTTATTCCTTCCTCTCATGGTGGATCTGTGATAGTGCATCCTCTTTTATTTCGTATTTCCTCTCACTACCTCTGAAGATTCAAATCCTGAAAGACAATTTGTCTTCAATGAAGAATTTTTCCGTTCTAAGCCCTGACCGAGAGAAAAAATGCTTTGCATTACACATCAAAGTTAAATAATTTAACATAGATTGAATGCAAGTAATATAAATAAAATTTATATTACCTAAAAAGAAATTTTGCGTAAACAGGAGAATACTCTTCTTATTCCTTCCTCTCATGGTGGATCTGTGATAGTGCATCCTCTTTTATTTCGTATTTCCTCTCACTACCTCTTAACATTCCACACCTGAAAGACATTCTAGCTTCATTGAAGAATTTTACCGTTCTAAGCCCTGACCGAGAGAAAAAAAAATGCTTTGCATTACACATCAAAGTTAAATAATTTAACATAGATTGAATGCAAGTAATATAAATAAAATTTATATTACCTAAAAAGAAATTTTGCGTAAACAGGAGAATACTCTACTTATTCCTTCCTCTCATGGTGGATCTGTGATAGTGCATCCTCTTTTATTTCGTATTTCCTCTCACTACCTCTGAAGATTCAAATCCTGAAAGACAATTTGTCTTCAATGAAGAATTTTTCCGTTCTAAGCCCTGACCGAGAGAAAAAAAAATGCTTTGCATTACACATCAAAGTTAAATAATTTAACATAGATTGAATGCAAGTAATATAAATAAAATTTATATTACCTAAAAAGAAATTTTGCGTAAACAGGAGAATACTCTTCTTATTCCTTCCTCTCATGGTGGATCTGTGATAGTGCATCCTCTTTTATTTCGTATTTCCTCTCACTACCTCTGAAGATTCAAATCCTGAAAGACAATTTGTCTTCAATGAAGAATTTTTCCGTTCTAAGCCCTGACCGAGTGAAAAAGTGCTTTGCATTACACATCAAAGTTAAATAATTTAACATAGATTGAATGCAAGTAATATAAATAAAATTTATATTACCTAAAAAGAAATTTTGCGTAAACAGGAGAATACTATTCTTATTCCTTCCTCTCATGGTGGATCTGTGATAGTGCATCCTCTTTTATTTCGTATTTCCTCTCACTACCTCTTAACATTCCGCACCTGAAAGACATTCTATCTTCATTGAAGAATTTTACCGTTCTAAGCCCTGACCGAGAGAAAAAAAAAATGCTTTGCATTACACATCAAAGTTAAATAATTTAACATAGATTGAATGCAAGTAATATAAATAAAATTTATATTACCTAAAAAGAAATTTTGCGTAAACAGGAGAATACTCTTCTTATTCCTTCCTCTCATGGTGGATCTGTGATAGTGCATCCTCTTTTATTTCGTATTTCCTCTCACTACCTCTTAACATTCCACACCTGAAAGACATTCTATCTTCATTGAAGAATTTTACCGTTCTAAGCCCTGACCGAGAGAAAAAAAAATGCTTTGCATTACACATCAAAGTTAAATAATTTAACATAGATTGAATGCAAGTAATATAAATAAAATTTATATTACCTAAAAAGAAATTTTGCGTAAACAGGAGAATACTCTTCTTATTCCTTCCTCTCACGGTGGATCTGTGATAGTGCATCCTCTTTTATTTCGTATTTCCTCTCACTACCTCTTAACATTCCACAAGTGAAAGACATTCTATCTTCATTGAAGAATTTTACCGTTCTAAGCCCTGACCGAGAGAAAAAAAAAATGCTTTGCATTACACATCAAAGTTAAATAATTTAACATAGATTGAATGCAAGTAATATAAATAAAATTTATATTACCTAAAAAGAAATTTTGCGTAAACAGGAGAATACTCTTCTTATTCCTTCCTCTCATGGTGGATCTGTGATAGTGCATCCTCTTTTATTTCGTATTTCCTCTCACTACCTCTGAAGATTCAAATCCTGAAAGACAATTTGTCTTCAATGAAGAATTTTTCCGTTCTAAGCCCTGACCGAGAGAAAAAATGCTTTGCATTACACATCAAAGTTAAATAATTTAACATAGATTGAATGCAAGTAATATTAATAAAATTTATATTACCTAAAAAGAAATTTTGCGTAAACAGGAGAATACTCTTCTTATTCCTTCCTCTCATGGTGGATCTGTGATAGTGCATCCTCTTTTATTTCGTATTTCCTCTCACTACCTCTTAACATTCCACACCTGAAAGACATTCTATCTTCATTGAAGAATTTTACCGTTCTAAGCCCTGACCGAGAGAAAAAAAAATGCTTTGCATTACACATCAAAGTTAAATAATTTAACATAGATTGAATGCAAGTAATATAAATAAAATTTATATTACCTAAAAAGAAATTTTGCGTAAACAGGAGAATACTCTACTTATTCCTTCCTCTCATGGTGGATCTGTGATAGTGCATCCTCTTTTATTTCGTATTTCCTCTCACTACCTCTGAAGATTCAAATCCTGAAAGACAATTTGTCTTCAATGAAGAATTTTTCCGTTCTAAGCCCTGACCGAGAGAAAAAATGCTTTGCATTACACATCAAAGTTAAATAATTTAACATAGATTGAATGCAAGTAATATAAATAAAATTTATATTACCTAAAAAGAAATTTTGCGTAAACAGGAGAATACTCTTCTTATTCCTTCCTCTCATGGTGGATCTGTGATAGTGCATCCTCTTTTATTTCGTATTTCCTCTCACTACCTCTGAAGATTCAAATCCTGAAAGACAATTTGTCTTCAATGAAGAATTTTTCCGTTCTAAGCCCTGACCGAGTGAAAAAGTGCTTTGCATTACACATCAAAGTTAAATAATTTAACATAGATTGAATGCAAGTAATATAAATAAAATTTATATTACCTAAAAAGAAATTTTGCGTAAACAGGAGAATACTCTTCTTATTCCTTCCTCTCATGGTGGATCTGTGATAGTGCATCCTCTTTTATTTCGTATTTCCTCTCACTACCTCTTAACATTCCACACCTGAAAGACATTCTATCTTCATTGAAGAATTTTACCGTTCTAAGCCCTGACCGAGAGAAAAAAAAATGCTTTGCATTACACATCAAAGTTAAATAATTTAACATAGATTGAATGCAAGTAATATAAATAAAATTTATATTACCTAAAAAGAAATTTTGCGTAAACAGGAGAATACTCTTCTTATTCCTTCCTCTCATGGTGGATCTGTGATAGTGCATCCTCTTTTATTTCGTATTTCCTCTCACTACCTCTTAACATTCCACACCTGAAAGACATTCTATCTTCATTGAAGAATTTTACCGTTCTATGCCCTGACCGAGAGAAAAAAAAATGCTTTGCATTACACATCAAAGTTAAATAATTTAACATAGATTGAATGCAAGTAATATAAATAAAATTTATATTACCTAAAAAGAAATTTTGCGTAAACAGGAGAATACTCTTCTTATTCCTTCCTCTCATGGTGGATCTGTGATAGTGCATCCTCTTTTGCTTCGTATTTCCTCTCACTACCTCTTAACATTCCACACCTGAAAGACATTCTATCTTCATTGAAGAATTTTACCGTTCTGAGCCCTGACCGAGAGAAAAAAAAATGCTTTGCATTACACATCAAAGTTAAATAATTTAACATAGATTGAATGCAAGTAATATAAATAAAATTTATATTACCTAAAAAGAAATTTTGCGTAAACAGGAGAATACTCTTCTTATTCCTTCCTCTCATGGTGGATCTGTGATAGTGCATCCTCTTTTATTTCGTATTTCCTCTCACTACCTCTTAACATTCCACAAGTGAAAGACATTCTGTCTTCATTGAAGAATTTTACCGTTCTAAGCCCTGACCGAGAGATAAAAAAATGCTTTGCATTACACATCAAAGTTAAATAATTTAACATAGATTGAATGCAAGTAATATAAATAAAATTTATATTACCTAAAAAGAAATTTTGCGTAAACAGGAGAATACTCTTCTTATTCCTTCCTCTCATGGTGGATCTGTGATAGTGCATCCTCTTTTATTTCGTATTTCCTCTCACTACCTCTGAAGATTCAAATCCTGAAAGACAATTTGTCTTCAATGAAGAATTTTTCCGTTCTAAGCCCTGACCGAGAGAAAAAATGCTTTGCATTACACATCAAAGTTAAATAATTTAACATAGATTGAATGCAAGTAATATAAATAAAATTTATATTACCTAAAAAGAAATTTTGCGTAAACAGAAGAATACTCTTCTTATTCCTTCCTCTCATGGTGGATCTGTGATAGTGCATCCTCTTTTATTTCGTATTTCCTCTCACTACCTCTTAACATTCCACACCTGAAAGACATTCTATCTTCATTGAAGAATTTTACCGTTCTAAGCCCTGACCGAGAGAAAAAAAAATGCTTTGCATTACACATCAAAGTTAAATAATTTAACATAGATTGAATGCAAGTAATATAAATAAAATTTATATTACCTAAAAAGAAATTTTGCGTAAACAGGAGAATACTCTTCTTATTCCTTCCTCTCATGGTGGATCTGTGATAGTGCATCCTCTTTTATTTCGTATTTCCTCTCACTACCTCTTAACATTCCACACCTGAAAGACATTCTATCTTCATTGAAGAATTTTACCGTTCTAAGCCCTGACCGAGAGAAAAAAAAATGCTTTGCATTACACATCAAAGTTAAATAATTTAACATAGATTGAATGCAAGTAATATAAATAAAATTTATATTACCTAAAAAGAAATTTTGCGTAAACAGGAGAATACTCTTCTTATTCCTTCCTCTCATGGTGGATCTGTGATAGTGCATCCTCTTTTATTTCGTATTTCCTCTCACTACCTCTTAACATTCCACAAGTGAAAGACATTCTATCTTCATTGAAGAATTTTACCGTTCTAAGCCCTGACCGAGAGAAAAAAAAAATGCTTTGCATTACACATCAAAGTTAAATAATTTAACATAGATTGAATGCAAGTAATATAAATAAAATTTATATTACCTAAAAAGAAATTTTGCGTAAACAGGAGAATACTCTTCTTATTCCTTCCTCTCATGGTGGATCTGTGATAGTGTATCCTCTTTTATTTCGTATTTCCTCTCACTACCTCTGAAGATTCAAATCCTGAAAGACAATTTGTCTTCAATGAAGAATTTTTCCGTTCTAAGCCCTGACCGAGAGAAAAAATGCTTTGCATTACACATCAAAGTTAAACAATTTAACATAGATTGAATGCAAGTAATATAAATAAAATTTATATTACCTAAAAAGAAATTTTGCGTAAACAGGAGAATACTCTACTTATTCCTTCCTCTCATGGTGGATCTGTGATAGTGCATCCTCTTTTATTTCGTATTTCCTCTCACTACCTCTGAAGATTCAAATCCTGAAAGACAATTTGTCTTCAATGAAGAATTTTTCCGTTCTAAGCCCTGACCGAGAGAAAAAATGCTTTGCATTACACATCAAAGTTAAATAATTTAACATAGATTGAATGCAAGTAATATAAATAAAATTTATATTACCTAAAAAGAAATTTTGCGTAAACAGGAGAATACTCTTCTTATTCCTTCCTCTCATGGTGGATCTGTGATAGTGCATCCTCTTTTATTTCGTATTTCCTCTCACTACCTCTGAAGATTCAAATCCTGAAAGACAATTTTTCTTCAATGAAGAATTTTTCCGTTCTAAGCCCTGACCGAGTGAAAAAGTGCTTTGCATTACACATCAAAGTTAAATAATTTAACATAGATTGAATGCAAGTAATATAAATAAAATTTATATTACCTAAAAAGAAATTTTGCGTAAACAGGAGAATACTCTTCTTATTCCTTCCTCTCATGGTGGATCTGTGATAGTGCATCCTCTTTTATTTCGTATTTCCTCTCACTACCTCTTAACATTCCACACCTGAAAGACATTCTATCTTCATTGAAGAATTTTACCGTTCTAAGCCCTGACCGAGAGAAAAAAAAATGCTTTGCATTACACATCAAAGTTAAATAATTTAACATAGATTGAATGCAAGTAATATAAATAAAATTTATATTACCTAAAAAGAAATTTTGCGTAAACAGGAGAATACTCTTCTTATTCCTTCCTCTCATGGTGGATCTGTGATAGTGCATCCTCTTTTATTTCGTATTTCCTCTCACTACCTCTTAACATTCCACACCTGAAAGACATTCTATCTTCATTGAAGAATTTTACCGTTCTAAGCCCTGACCGAGAGAAAAAAAAATGCTTTGCATTACACATCAAAGTTAAATAATTTAACATAGATTGAATGCAAGTAATATAAATAAAATTTATATTACCTAAAAAGAAATTTTGCGTAAACAGAAGAATACTCTTCTTATTCCTTCCTCTCATGGTGGATCTGTGATAGTGCATCCTCTTTTATTTCGTATTTCCTCTCACTACCTCTTAACATTCCACACCTGAAAGACATTCTATCTTCATTGAAGAATTTTACCGTTCTATGCCCTGACCGAGAGAAAAAAAAATGCTTTGCATTACACATCAAAGTTAAATAATTTAACATAGATTGAATGCAAGTAATATAAATAAAATTTATATTACCTAAAAAGAAATTTTGCGTAAACAGGAGAATACTCTTCTTATTCCTTCCTCTCATGGTGGATCTGTGATAGTGCATCCTCTTTTATTTCGTATTTCCTCTCACTACCTCTGAAGATTCAAATCCTGAAAGACAATTTGTCTTCAATGAAGAATTTTTCCGTTCTAAGCCCTGACCGAGTGAAAAAGTGCTTTGCATTACACATCAAAGTTAAATAATTTAACATAGATTGAATGCAAGTAATATAAATAAAATTTATATTATCTAAAAAGAAATTTTGCGTAAACAGGAGAATACTCTTCTTATTCCTTCCTCTCATGGTGGATCTGTGATAGTGCATCCTCTTTTATTTCGTATTTCCTCTCACTACCTCTTAACATTCCACACCTGAAAGACATTCTATCTTCATTGAAGAATTTTACCGTTCTAAGCCCTGACCGAGAGAAAAAAAAATGCTTTGCATTACACATCAAAGTTAAATAATTTAACATAGATTGAATGCAAGTAATATAAATAAAATTTATATTACCTAAAAAGAAATTTTGCGTAAACAGGAGAATACTCTTCTTATTCCTTCCTCTCATGGTGGATCTGTGATAGTGCATCCTCTTTTATTTCGTATTTCCTCTCACTACCTCTTAACATTCCACACCTGAAAGACATTCTATCTTCATTGAAGAATTTTACCGTTCTAAGCCCTGACCGAGAGAAAAAAAAATGCTTTGCATTACACATCAAAGTTAAATAATTTAACATAGATTGAATGCAAGTAATATTAATAAAATTTATATTACCTAAAAAGAAATTTTGCGTAAACAGAAGAATACTCTTCTTATTCCTTCCTCTCATGGTGGATCTGTGATAGTGCATCCTCTTTTATTTCGTATTTCCTCTCACTACCTCTTAACATTCCACACCTGAAAGACATTCTATCTTCATTGAAGAATTTTACCGTTCTATGCCCTGACCGAGAGAAAAAAAAATGCTTTGCATTACACATCAAAGTTAAATAATTTAACATAGATTGAATGCAAGTAATATAAATAAAATTTATATTACCTAAAAAGAAATTTTGCGTAAACAGGAGAATACTCTTCTTATTCCTTCCTCTCATGGTGGATCTGTGATAGTGCATCCTCTTTTATTTCGTATTTCCTCTCACTACCTCTGAAGATTCAAATCCTGAAAGACAATTTGTCTTCAATGAAGAATTTTTCCGTTCTAAGCCCTGACCGAGTGAAAAAGTGCTTTGCATTACACATCAAAGTTAAATAATTTAACATAGATTGAATGCAAGTAATATAAATAAAATTTATATTATCTAAAAAGAAATTTTGCGTAAACAGGAGAATACTCTTCTTATTCCTTCCTCTCATGGTGGATCTGTGATAGTGCATCCTCTTTTATTTCGTATTTCCTCTCACTACCTCTTAACATTCCACACCTGAAAGACATTCTATCTTCATTGAAGAATTTTACCGTTCTAAGCCCTGACCGAGAGAAAAAAAAATGCTTTGCATTACACATCAAAGTTAAATAATTTAACATAGATTGAATGCAAGTAATATAAATAAAATTTATATTACCTAAAAAGAAATTTTGCGTAAACAGGAGAATACTCTTCTTATTCCTTCCTCTCATGGTGGATCTGTGATAGTGCATCCTCTTTTATTTCGTATTTCCTCTCACTACCTCTTAACATTCCACACCTGAAAGACATTCTATCTTCATTGAAGAATTTTACCGTTCTAAGCCCTGACCGAGAGAAAAAAAAATGCTTTGCATTACACATCAAAGTTAAATAATTTAACATAGATTGAATGCAAGTAATATAAATAAAATTTATATTACCTAAAAAGAAATTTTGCGTAAACAGAAGAATACTCTTCTTATTCCTTCCTCTCATGGTGGATCTGTGATAGTGCATCCTCTTTTATTTCGTATTTCCTCTCACTACCTCTTAACATTCCACACCTGAAAGACATTCTATCTTCATTGAAGAATTTTACCGTTCTATGCCCTGACCGAGAGAAAAAAAAATGCTTTGCATTACACATCAAAGTTAAATAATTTAACATAGATTGAATGCAAGTAATATAAATAAAATTTATATTACCTAAAAAGAAATTTTGCGTAAACAGGAGAATACTCTTCTTATTCCTTCCTCTCATGGTGGATCTGTGATAGTGCATCCTCTTTTATTTCGTATTTCCTCTCACTACCTCTTAACATTCCACACCTGAAAGACATTCTATCTTCATTGAAGAATTTTACCGTTCTAAGCCCTGACCGAGAGAAAAAAAAATGCTTTGCATTACACATCAAAGTTAAATAATTTAACATAGATTGAATGCAAGTAATATAAATAAAATTTATATTACCTAAAAAGAAATTTTGCGTAAACAGGAGAATACTCTTCTTATTCCTTCCTCTCATGGTGGATCTGTGATAGTGCATCCTCTTTTATTTCGTATTTCCTCTCACTACCTCTTAACATTCCACACCTGAAAGACATTCTATCTTCATTGAAGAATTTTACCGTTCTAAGCCCTGACCGAGAGAAAAAAAAATGCTTTGCATTACACATCAAAGTTAAATAATTTAACATAGATTGAATGCAAGTAATATTAATAAAATTTATATTACCTAAAAAGAAATTTTGCGTAAACAGAAGAATACTCTTCTTATTCCTTCCTCTCATGGTGGATCTGTGATAGTGCATCCTCTTTTATTTCGTATTTCCTCTCACTACCTCTTAACATTCCACACCTGAAAGACATTCTATCTTCATTGAAGAATTTTACCGTTCTATGCCCTGACCGAGAGAAAAAAAAATGCTTTGCATTACACATCAAAGTTAAATAATTTAACATAGATTGAATGCAAGTAATATAAATAAAATTTATATTACCTAAAAAGAAATTTTGCGTAAACAGGAGAATACTCTTCTTATTCCTTCCTCTCATGGTGGATCTGTGATAGTGCATCCTCTTTTATTTCGTATTTCCTCTCACTACCTCTAAAGATTCAAATCCTGAAAGACAATTTGTCTTCAATGAAGAATTTTTCCGTTCTAAGCCCTGACCGAGTGAAAAAGTGCTTTGCATTACACATCAAAGTTAAATAATTTAACATAGATTGAATGCAAGTAATATAAATAAAATTTATATTATCTAAAAAGAAATTTTGCGTAAACAGGAGAATACTCTTCTTATTCCTTCCTCTCATGGTGGATCTGTGATAGTGCATCCTCTTTTATTTCGTATTTCCTCTCACTACCTCTTAACATTCCACACCTGAAAGACATTCTATCTTCATTGAAGAATTTTACCGTTCTAAGCCCTGACCGAGAGAAAAAAAAATGCTTTGCATTACACATCAAAGTTAAATAATTTAACATAGATTGAATGCAAGTAATATAAATAAAATTTATATTACCTAAAAAGAAATTTTGCGTAAACAGGAGAATACTCTTCTTATTCCTTCCTCTCATGGTGGATCTGTGATAGTGCATCCTCTTTTATTTCGTATTTCCTCTCACTACCTCTTAACATTCCACACCTGAAAGACATTCTATCTTCATTGAAGAATTTTACCGTTCTAAGCCCTGACCGAGAGAAAAAAAAATGCTTTGCATTACACATCAAAGTTAAATAATTTAACATAGATTGAATGCAAGTAATATAAATAAAATTTATATTACCTAAAAAGAAATTTTGCGTAAACAGAAGAATACTCTTCTTATTCCTTCCTCTCATGGTGGATCTGTGATAGTGCATCCTCTTTTATTTCGTATTTCCTCTCACTACCTCTTAACATTCCACACCTGAAAGACATTCTATCTTCATTGAAGAATTTTACCGTTCTATGCCCTGACCGAGAGAAAAAAAAATGCTTTGCATTACACATCAAAGTTAAATAATTTAACATAGATTGAATGCAAGTAATATAAATAAAATTTATATTACCTAAAAAGAAATTTTGCGTAAACAGGAGAATACTCTTCTTATTCCTTCCTCTCATGGTGGATCTGTGATAGTGCATCCTCTTTTATTTCGTATTTCCTCTCACTACCTCTTAACATTCCACACCTGAAAGACATTCTATCTTCATTGAAGAATTTTACCGTTCTGAGCCCTGACCGAGAGAAAAAAAAATGCTTTGCATTACACATCAAAGTTAAATAATTTAACATAGATTGAATGCAAGTAATATAAATAAAATTTATATTACCTAAAAAGAAATTTTGCGTAAACAGGAGAATACTCTTCTTATTCCTTCCTCTCATGGTGGATCTGTGATAGTGCATCCTCTTTTATTTCGTATTTCCTCTCACTACCTCTTAACATTCCACAAGTGAAAGACATTCTATCTTCATTGAAGAATTTTACCGTTCTAAGCCCTGACCGAGAGAAAAAAAAATGCTTTGCATTACACATCAAAGATAAATAATTTAACATAGATTGAATGCAAGTAATATATAAATAAAATTTATATTACCTAAAAAGAAATTTTGCGTAAACAGGAGAATACTCTTCTTATTCCTTCCTCTCATGGTGGATCTGTGATAGTGCATCCTCTTTTATTTCGTATTTCCTCTCACTACCTCTGAAGATTCAAATCCTGAAAGACAATTTGTCTTCAATGAAGAATTTTTCCGTTCTAAGCCCTGACCGAGTGAAAAAGTGCTTTGCATTACACATCAAAGTTAAATAATTTAACATAGATTGAATGCAAGTAATATAAATAAAATTTATATTACCTAAAAAGAAATTTTGCGTAAACAGGAGAATACTCTTCTTATTCCTTCCTCTCATGGTGGATCTGTGATAGTGCATCCTCTTTTATTTCGTATTTCCTCTCACTACCTCTTAACATTCCACACCTGAAAGACATTCTATCTTCATTGAAGAATTTTACCGTTCTAAGCCCTGACCGAGAGAAAAAAAAATGCTTTGCATTACACATCAAAGTTAAATAATTTAACATAGATTGAATGCAAGTAATATAAATAAAATTTATATTACCTAAAAAGAAATTTTGCGTAAACAGGAGAATACTCTTCTTATTCCTTCCTCTCATGGTGGATCTGTGATAGTGCATCCTCTTTTATTTCGTATTTCCTCTCACTACCTCTTAACATTCCACACCTGAAAGACATTCTATCTTCATTGAAGAATTTTACCGTTCTATGCCCTGACCGAGAGAAAAAAAAATGCTTTGCATTACACATCAAAGTTAAATAATTTAACATAGATTGAATGCAAGTAATATAAATAAAATTTATATTACCTAAAAAGAAATTTTGCGTAAACAGGAGAATACTCTTCTTATTCCTTCCTCTCATGGTGGATCTGTGATAGTGCATCCTCTTTTATTTCGTATTTCCTCTCACTACCTCTTAACATTCCACAAGTGAAAGACATTCTATCTTCATTGAAGAATTTTACCGTTCTAAGCCCTGACCGAGAGATAAAAAAATGCTTTGCATTACACATCAAAGTTAAATAATTTAACATAGATTGAATGCAAGTAATATAAATAAAATTTATATTACCTAAAAAGAAATTTTGCGTAAACAGGAGAATACTCTTCTTATTCCTTCCTCTCATGGTGGATCTGTGATAGTGCATCCTCTTTTATTTCGTATTTCCTCTCACTACCTCTGAAGATTCAAATCCTGAAAGACAATTTGTCTTCAATGAAGAATTTTTCCGTTCTAAGCCCTGACCGAGAGAAAAAATGCTTTGCATTACACATCAAAGTTAAATAATTTAACATAGATTGAATGCAAGTAATATAAATAAAATTTATATTACCTAAAAAGAAATTTTGCGTAAACAGAAGAATACTCTTCTTATTCCTTCCTCTCATGGTGGATCTGTGATAGTGCATCCTCTTTTATTTCGTATTTCCTCTCACTACCTCTTAACATTCCACACCTGAAAGACATTCTATCTTCATTGAAGAATTTTACCGTTCTAAGCCCTGACCGAGAGAAAAAAAAAATGCTTTGCATTACACATCAAAGTTAAATAATTTAACATAGATTGAATGCAAGTAATATAAATAAAATTTATATTACCTAAAAAGAAATTTTGCGTAAACAGGAGAATACTCTTCTTATTCCTTCCTCTCATGGTGGATCTGTGATAGTGCATCCTCTTTTATTTCGTATTTCCTCTCACTACCTCTTAACATTCCACACCTGAAAGACATTCTATCTTCATTGAAGAATTTTACCGTTCTAAGCCCTGACCGAGAGAAAAAAAAATGCTTTGCATTACACATCAAAGTTAAATAATTTAACATAGATTGAATGCAAGTAATATAAATAAAATTTATATTACCTAAAAAGAAATTTTGCGTAAACAGGAGAATACTCTTCTTATTCCTTCCTCTCATGGTGGATCTGTGATAGTGCATCCTCTTTTATTTCGTATTTCCTCTCACTACCTCTTAACATTCCACAAGTGAAAGACATTCTATCTTCATTGAAGAATTTTACCGTTCTAAGCCCTGACCAAGAGAAAAAAAAAATGCTTTGCATTACACATCAAAGTTAAATAATTTAACATAGATTGAATGCAAGTAATATAAATAAAATTTATATTACCTAAAAAGAAATTTTGCGTAAACAGGAGAATACTCTTCTTATTCCTTCCTCTCATGGTGGATCTGTGATAGTGTATCCTCTTTTATTTCGTATTTCCTCTCACTACCTCTGAAGATTCAAATCCTGAAAGACAATTTGTCTTCAATGAAGAATTTTTCCGTTCTAAGCCCTGACCGAGAGAAAAAATGCTTTGCATTACACATCAAAGTTAAACAATTTAACATAGATTGAATGCAAGTAATATAAATAAAATTTATATTACCTAAAAAGAAATTTTGCGTAAACAGGAGAATACTCTACTTATTCCTTCCTCTCATGGTGGATCTGTGATAGTGCATCCTCTTTTATTTCGTATTTCCTCTCACTACCTCTGAAGATTCAAATCCTGAAAGACAATTTGTCTTCAATGAAGAATTTTTCCGTTCTAAGCCCTGACCGAGAGAAAAAATGCTTTGCATTACACATCAAAGTTAAATAATTTAACATAGATTGAATGCAAGTAATATAAATAAAATTTATATTACCTAAAAAGAAATTTTGCGTAAACAGGAGAATACTCTTCTTATTCCTTCCTCTCATGGTGGATCTGTGATAGTGCATCCTCTTTTATTTCGTATTTCCTCTCACTACCTCTGAAGATTCAAATCCTGAAAGACAATTTTTCTTCAATGAAGAATTTTTCCGTTCTAAGCCCTGACCGAGTGAAAAAGTTCTTTGCATTACACATCAAAGTTAAATAATTTAACATAGATTGAATGCAAGTAATATAAATAAAATTTATATTACCTAAAAAGAAATTTTGCGTAAACAGGAGAATACTCTTCTTATTCCTTCCTCTCATGGTGGATCTGTGATAGTGCATCCTCTTTTATTTCGTATTTCCTCTCACTACCTCTTAACATTCCACACCTGAAAGACATTCTATCTTCATTGAAGAATTTTACCGTTCTAAGCCCTGACCGAGAGAAAAAAAAATGCTTTGCATTACACATCAAAGTTAAATAATTTAACATAGATTGAATGCAAGTAATATAAATAAAATTTATATTACCTAAAAAGAAATTTTGCGTAAACAGGAGAATACTCTTCTTATTCCTTCCTCTCATGGTGGATCTGTGATAGTGCATCCTCTTTTATTTCGTATTTCCTCT
Organism: Parasteatoda lunata; assembly: GCA_949128135.1. Taxonomy (NCBI): domain Eukaryota; kingdom Metazoa; phylum Arthropoda; class Arachnida; order Araneae; family Theridiidae; genus Parasteatoda; species Parasteatoda lunata. Next base: position 63,278,911 of record OX421977.1, read on the forward strand.
CACTACCTCTTAACATTCCACACCTGAAAGACATTCTATCTTCATTGAAGAATTTTACCGTTCTAAGCCCTGACCGAGAGAAAAAAAAATGCTTTGCATTACACATCAAAGTTAAATAATTTAACATAGATTGAATGCAAGTAATATAAATAAAATTTATATTACCTAAAAAGAAATTTTGCGTAAACAGAAGAATACTCTTCTTATTCCTTCCTCTCATGGTGGATCTGTGATAGTGCATCCTCTTTTATTTCGTATTTCCTCTCACTACCTCTTAACATTCCACACCTGAAAGACATTCTATCTTCATTGAAGAATTTTACCGTTCTATGCCCTGACCGAGAGAAAAAAAAATGCTTTGCATTACACATCAAAGTTAAATAATTTAACATAGATTGAATGCAAGTAATATAAATAAAATTTATATTACCTAAAAAGAAATTTTGCGTAAACAGGAGAATACTCTTCTTATTCCTTCCTCTCATGGTGGATCTGTGATAGTGCATCCTCTTTTATTTCGTATTTCCTCTCACTACCTCTGAAGATTCAAATCCTGAAAGACAATTTGTCTTCAATGAAGAATTTTTCCGTTCTAAGCCCTGACCGAGTGAAAAAGTGCTTTGCATTACACATCAAAGTTAAATAATTTAACATAGATTGAATGCAAGTAATATAAATAAAATTTATATTATCTAAAAAGAAATTTTGCGTAAACAGGAGAATACTCTTCTTATTCCTTCCTCTCATGGTGGATCTGTGATAGTGCATCCTCTTTTATTTCGTATTTCCTCTCACTACCTCTTAACATTCCACACCTGAAAGACATTCTATCTTCATTGAAGAATTTTACCGTTCTAAGCCCTGACCGAGAGAAAAAAAAATGCTTTGCATTACACATCAAAGTTAAATAATTTAACATAGATTGAATGCAAGTAATATAAATAAAATTTATATTACCTAAAAAGAAATTTTGCGTAAACAGGAGAATACTCTTCTTATTCCTTCCTCTCATGGTGGATCTGTGATAGTGCATCCTCTTTTATTTCGTATTTCCTCTCACTACCTCTTAACATTCCACACCTGAAAGACATTCTATCTTCATTGAAGAATTTTACCGTTCTAAGCCCTGACCGAGAGAAAAAAAAATGCTTTGCATTACACATCAAAGTTAAATAATTTAACATAGATTGAATGCAAGTAATATAAATAAAATTTATATTACCTAAAAAGAAATTTTGCGTAAACAGAAGAATACTCTTCTTATTCCTTCCTCTCATGGTGGATCTGTGATAGTGCATCCTCTTTTATTTCGTATTTCCTCTCACTACCTCTTAACATTCCACACCTGAAAGACATTCTATCTTCATTGAAGAATTTTACCGTTCTATGCCCTGACCGAGAGAAAAAAAAATGCTTTGCATTACACATCAAAGTTAAATAATTTAACATAGATTGAATGCAAGTAATATAAATAAAATTTATATTACCTAAAAAGAAATTTTGCGTAAACAGGAGAATACTCTTCTTATTCCTTCCTCTCATGGTGGATCTGTGATAGTGCATCCTCTTTTATTTCGTATTTCCTCTCACTACCTCTTAACATTCCACACCTGAAAGACATTCTATCTTCATTGAAGAATTTTACCGTTCTGAGCCCTGACCGAGAGAAAAAAAAATGCTTTGCATTACACATCAAAGTTAAATAATTTAACATAGATTGAATGCAAGTAATATAAATAAAATTTATATTACCTAAAAAGAAATTTTGCGTAAACAGGAGAATACTCTTCTTATTCCTTCCTCTCATGGTGGATCTGTGATAGTGCATCCTCTTTTATTTCGTATTTCCTCTCACTACCTCTTAACATTCCACAAGTGAAAGACATTCTATCTTCATTGAAGAATTTTTCCGTTCTAAGCCCTGACCGAGAGAAAAAATGCTTTGCATTACACATCAAAGTTAAATAATTTAACATAGATTGAATGCAAGTAATATAAATAAAATTTATATTACCTAAAAAGAAATTTTGCGTAAACAGGAGAATACTCTTCTTATTCCTTCCTCTCATGGTGGATCTGTGATAGTGCATCCTCTTTTATTTCGTATTTCCTCTCACTACCTCTTAACATTCCACACCTGAAAGACATTCTATCTTCATTGAAGAATTTTACCGTTCTAAGCCCTGACCGAGAGAAAAAAAAATGCTTTGCATTACACATCAAAGTTAAATAATTTAACATAGATTGAATGCAAGTAATATAAATAAAATTTATATTACCTAAAAAGAAATTTTGCGTAAACAGGAGAATACTCTACTTATTCCTTCCTCTCATGGTGGATCTGTGATAGTGCATCCTCTTTTATTTCGTATTTCCTCTCACTACCTCTGAAGATTCAAATCCTGAAAGACAATTTGTCTTCAATGAAGAATTTTTCCGTTCTAAGCCCTGACCGAGAGAAAAAATGCTTTGCATTACACATCAAAGTTAAATAATTTAACATAGATTGAATGCAAGTAATATAAATAAAATTTATATTACCTAAAAAGAAATTTTGCGTAAACAGGAGAATACTCTTCTTATTCCTTCCTCTCATGGTGGATCTGTGATAGTGCATCCTCTTTTATTTCGTATTTCCTCTCACTACCTCTTAACATTCCACAAGTGAAAGACATTCTATCTTCATTGAAGAATTTTACCGTTCTAAGCCCTGACCGAGAGAAAAAAAAATGCTTTGCATTACACATCAAAGTTAAATAATTTAACATAGATTGAATGCAAGTAATATAAATAAAATTTATATTACCTAAAAAGAAATTTTGCGTAAACAGGAGAATACTCTTCTTATTCCTTCCTCTCATGGTGGATCTGTGATAGTGCATCCTCTTTTATTTCGTATTTCCTCTCACTACCTCTGAAGATTCAAATCCTGAAAGACAATTTGTCTTCAATGAAGAATTTTTCCGTTCTAAGCCCTGACCGAGAGAAAAAATGCTTTGCATTACACATCAAAGTTAAATAATTTAACATAGATTGAATGCAAGTAATATAAATAAAATTTATATTACCTAAAAAGAAATTTTGCGTTAACAGGAGAATACTCGTCTTATTCCTTCCTCTCATGGTGGATCTGTGATAGTGCATCCTCTTTTATTTCGTATTTCCTCTCACTACCTCTTAGCATTCCACACCAGAAAGACATTCTATCTTCATTGAAGAATTTTACCGTTCTAAGCCCTGACCGAGAGAAAAAAAAATGCTTTGCATTACACATCAAAGTTAAATAATTTAACATAGATTGAATGCAAGTAATATAAATAAAATTTATATTACCTAAAAAGAAATTTTGCGTAAACAGGAGAATACTCTACTTATTCCTTCCTCTCATGGTGGATCTGTGATAGTGCATCCTCTTTTATTTCTTATTTCCTCTCACTACCTCTGAAGATTCAAATCCTGAAAGACAATTTGTCTTCAATGATGAATTTTTCCGTTCTAAGCCCTGACCGAGAGAAAAAATGCTTTGCATTACACATCAAAGTTAAATAATTTAACATAGATTGAATGCAAGTAATATAAATAAAATTTATATTACCTAAAAAGAAATTTTGCGTAAACAGGAGAATACTCTTCTTATTCCTTCCTCTCATGGTGGATCTGTGATAGTGCATCCTCTTTTATTTCGTATTTCCTCTCACTACCTCTGAAGATTCAAACCCTGAAAGACAATTTGTCTTCAATGAAGAATTTTTCCGTTCTAAGCCCTGATCGAGAGAAAAAATGCTTTGCATTACACATCAAAGTTAAATAATTTAACATAGATTGAATGCAACTAATATAAATAAAATTTATATTACCTGAAAAGAAATTTGGCGTAAACAGGAGAATACTCTTTTTTTTCCTTCTATACATGGTGAATCTCTCTGATGGAGCATCCTCTTTTATTTCGTATTTCCTCTCACTATCTCTGAAGATTCAAATCCGTAAAGACATTCTGTCTTCAATGCAGAATTTTTCCGTTCTATGAGTGAAAAAAAATGCTTTGCATTAAACATCAAATTTAAATAATTTAACAAAGATTGAATGCAAGTACAATAAATAAAATTTATATTACCTGAAAAGAAATTTTGCGTTAATCTGTGAATACTTTTTTTTCATTCCTTGCATGATTGTTCTTTTTCTTTTCTTATTGCCTTTTTTATTTCATTTTCTCTTTATTTCTTCAGAAAATTGAAATTATAATTTCAATCTTTTTTAGTTTTAGAATTTTTTATCTTTTAAGTATCCTCTGCTTGAGAGATAAAAAAAAAACCAACTCTTGTTAAACATTATCAAAGTTAAAATATGTAATTTAGATTGAATGCATGTTATATAAATTAAATTTTTATTAAAATTTAATAAGCATAAAATTTATATTTTCATGAAAAAACATTTTTTTTAATCTGAGATGCATGTTGACTTACAATTTTTCCTCAGCTGTTGCATCTTTATTTCCGGCAATTAGCTTCTTTAATCTCATCAGTTTTTTAATAACAACGTTTAATCACCTTCTAAACACAACCTTCTCTCGAGAATTTCGAGCTCAAAATGAATTCTACAATGATTTTTACTTGTTGTTAAAATTATTTTTAAACAATGAATTTCTTATAGCTAATGATTGTTGCGTTTGACTGTAATTGTTAAACAACATTTATTAGCTTTATTAAAACAATGGTACGCACATAAATACGAATATAAAATTTAACTCATTGTTGGAAAGTGAATTTATTTATATTTTTGAAACATGGATAACGTATTGAAACGTTATTTCCATAGATTTGCTGTTTACAGCTACACAATTAGTGCTTTATCAGAGTATTCTACTAAATATATTTTTATAGAATCTTAGTAAACGTACACATAAATTACTGATTTCAAATTAATATAGATAAAAATCTGTAAAAGTTGAAACAATAAAATCGTTTTTTTTATCCCCTAAATATTAATTTGAGTTAATCTTTTGTTTCAATTAATTTAGATAAGGGTTTTAAAATCTATGTTAAATATTCGTTCCAGAAATATACATTTCTACTTCACGAGAACCTCCCATGGTTAGTCTAATGGCAAAGGGACTCTAGCCCATGATCCGTCTACCACTGAGGATATTTTACGCCACCGCTGTTGTCGGTGCAAGCCGGATGCGGATTCGTATCGACCAGCCATATCAGGGATTCGAACACGGTTCACCTTATTGGAAGGCGAACGCTCTATCCCCTGAGCCATCGCGGCTCTGAGGCAGTATATTTTATATTTTATTTTTTAACCGTCGTTGAACAACCGACCTAATTTTGGATTTGCGACTACTAATGTTCAACCCTGTAGCCCTGTAATTTTGAACCAATTCAGAAAACAAGGAAACTCCTGGATCAGTACCCCAGAGGTATGATTTGTTATGGGAACATAGATGACTTTGTGACTCGACAGGTATATGGTGCAGCAGTCATCATTTGCTACACGGGAAATCTTCGGCAGGCGGGGATTGAACCCATGGCCTCTTGGACATGGGCCCAGTTCCCTACCAACCAGGGTATCACGGCCCTCTGAGGAAGTATATTAAAAAATTTGATAACATGATATTTGTTTATTGCTTCAACAATACAGAATGTAGTTATTATTAGATACGATTGTTTTGTGATTTCGGCTAACATCTGTTCTAAAATATCATTAATAAGAGATATCATTGATTTATTTTGTGTTGGTATTTATTCATTTTGTAAGGTTAATCTAAATAAAACATGTTAACTGCTGAATGGGCTTTTGTTAATTCGCCATCTGAAACAAATTCAAATGGTTACTTAGCTTCGGAAGCTGAAGTCGAATGTAAATATTAGCACGTTTTGAATAGGTCGATAACAGATTAAGTAAATTAGAGAAAATATAAGCTTTAATGGAAGTACTAATGGTAAGTACCACCGCTAAATAAATTGGTAAAAGAGTATGTATTGTGCATTGTATTGAGATGGATTCGCTGAGTAAGTACGAAACTGGTGAATTAAGTAAATAAAAATAACTCTTGAATTACTGGTGAATTGTGAAAAAAAAATGAGTTTGAAAACTGAACCAAAACCAAATTTAAAACCAAAGTACAGTTCAAACTAGGTTAGAAAATCGTTAAATGCCAATTGAAAAATGTTTGTCAGGGGTTCATAAAATCAATAGCTACTGGTAAATTAAAATGATACTTTATGAAACATTAGCGAAACTTAAATTTCCAGGCAATTTTATAAATTTTCAACACATTTTGTTTATCTCAAAAAATTAGTTCTGGCCATTGATCCGTCACAATTGTCGACTTTACAATCGGGTAATCATATATTAAAATAAAAATGTTATATATGAAACAGTGCGTCGCAAATATGCTAATTTTCTAATTCAGGAAATCTAATTATAATTGCCTAAATATATAATTGTTCTAAATAGACTTGCGATTTTTTTTTGACACTCAAAATATAGGTTTACTTAATATAGGTCCTTAAAATATGACTGTTAATATAAAGTTAGTGAAAGTGTTCTAGGTTTCAGGCACATTCCTTCCTTCATTTTGACTGGAAAACTAATCGTATGATTGAAGAAATGTTTTCTTGCAACTGTAATATATTTTTCTCAAAAATAATCAATTGCAAAAATATTTTTAAATGAATAATACTTATTTTTATTATTTCATTTTATTTTTATAAAAAAAGATTAGAGCAAAACTTTTGCCTCGTGTTAAATTTTACCAATTTTTTATACTGTGTAGAAAATTTGATCAAAGTTCGGAGAAAAAAGTCAAGTAGTAGTATTATAAGCGCAGAATTAAAATAAGGCAGCTAACACTTTATTAAACAACTCTTTCATATTAAGCAGAAATAGTTGTGATAGAAATGAATAATGATCTGTAAGATTTGAAAGAAGGTAATACTTCTTGTTACCTCTTAAATTTTAATTCCTTAGAGCATGCCATAAAAATCATTTAATTATTTAAAGTTATTCTTCAGTTCTGTAAATTTTAAAAATGTGTGGTAATGATAACTACATTTTTGAAAACAAGAATTTCCGGTTACCAAATGATGGTTTAAAAACGCATATTTGGTTTTTATTATCAGAATTATGCTTTATTTTTTAAAATAGATAAATAATTTCTTAGACTACGGTAAATTAATCAGAATATATTTCTTCCTGTAGTTCCTACCTACTAAATATTTTTTCGAATTAAAAAAAAATCAGTTTTGACACTACTTTTGAGTTAAAACTCTGAAATTACACTGAAATCAAATATTTAAGATTTCCGAAAGCCTTTAAAATATTTGGCTTTCCACTTATTTTAATTTAAGTTAATGAATATAAACAAAGCAAGTAAGCAATTTTTTTAATAGCAAAATTTCATCCATTTGAAAAAAATATATATATTTCTTAGATGGCTGCAAATATTCAAAGGAAATCTTATTAGTTTGTATTGTTCTATTTTATTCTTATTTTGGTGACTCGCTACTGAAAGATCTTTGGAAAAAAATGGAAATAAAATGAAACAGTTTAATGAAAAATGTCTTGGTGGGATATTTTCCTATTGCTTGAAGAACACAAAATGTAGTTTTATAAGATACAGTTGTTCAATGATATCTGCCAACATTGTTTCTCAGATATCATTGATTTACTTTGTGTTAGTATTGAATCATTTTGTAAGGATGATCTAAATTCAAACAAGTTAACTGGAGAATTGGCTTTTGTTTAAATCTTCATCAGAAACAAACCCAAATGGTTACATAGCTTCGGAAGTTGAAGCCAAATGTTAGTATTAGCACGTTTTGATTAGGTTGATTATATATTAAATAAATTAAAATAAATGAAAGCATTAATGGAAAGTATCAACGCAAAATAAAGTGGTAATATGCGTGCTGTACAAATACGATTTTTGTTGTAAGTACAAAACTGGTGAATTAGATTTTAAAAAAATGGCTCTGGAATAACTGATGAAATGAAAAAAGAATAAAATTTGAAAAAGAGTAAATTGATATAAAAGAAATGTTCAACCTAGGTTAGAAAATAGTGAAATGTCAATTAAAAAATAATGTATGTCAGGAATCATAAAATCAATAATCTACGGCAACTGCTGGCACTAATGCAGACTGGTACTAAATTTTTAAACTGAAGCCTAAGAATTGTTCTACATAGGTTATAAAATAGTTAAATGGCAATTAAAAAATAATGTTTGTTAGGAATCATAAAATAAAGGATCTGCGGCAACTGCTGGCACTAATGCAGACTGGTGCTAAATTTATAAACTGAAGCCTAAGAAATTTTCACCCTAGGTTATAAAATAGTTAAATGGCAATTAAAAAATAATGTTTGTTAGGAATCATAAAATCAATGATCTACGGCAACTGCTGGCACTAATGCAGACTGGTACTAAATTTATAAATTGAAGCCTAAGAAATCTTCAACCAAAGTTATAAAATAGTTAAATGGCAATTAAAAAATAATGTTTGTTAGGGGATCATAGAATCAGTAGCTACTGGTGCAAATGAAAGCAATCCTTTGAGAAACATTAGTGAAACTTATATTGTCAACAATTTTATCAATCTTCTACATATTACGCTTGTCTCAAAAAATTAATTCCGGTCATTATCACGTCACAATTTTCGACCTTGCATTCGGGAAATCACATATTAAATTGCAAATGTTGCATTTGAAGCGGTGTGTCTTAAATACCCTAATTTACTAATTCAGGAAATACAATAACAATTATCTCTCTATATATAATTGTTCCAAATAGACAGGCAATTTCATTTTTTGACACTCAAATTATGTGTTTACTGTCATCCTTAAAATATGAATTTGATTAAAATGTAACTTTGATAAAAACATTTTAGAGTAATACTTATGCCTCCCGTTAATTTTTTTACCAGTTCTTTATTCACTGTGGGAGAATTTTATCAAAAAAAAAAAAAAAAAAAAAAAAATTAAGAATTATAAACGCAGAAATAAAATTTGGTCACCTTAAGCAGACATAGTTATATATAATTTATAGTGACACTTATTAATTAAAACCATAAAATGCCTGCAAATTAAAATTTAATGCTTGCAAATTAAACAAAGAGGAAAAATCATTATATTTTTTTATGATTGCTACTTCACACGTTTAGGCTACGTTTATAGTTTCACATATATTAATTATAATTATTAAACTATATCGTATTTTAGAAAACGCCAAACAAATCCATAAATAGTTTAATTTCAAAAATAGTTATATGCATTGTAAAGAAAAGAAATGAAATTTATTTTTTGAATATCATTGAACCGTTAGATGACTTTATTTTGTTTTTCTTTTATGAAATAAATATTTAATGAAATGCTGTGACTTACAATGTTCAAGTCCCCTTTCTTTTCTTCATATTCGGTCAACAAATTCTTTTATTTCATCAGTCTTTAACAACTTTCTCACAGCTTCAAAGAATAACCTTCCTACACGAAATTCATACGCAAAATGAACTCAATAATGACTTCGACTTTCTGTTAAAATTATTTTGCAACAATGAATACTTTTATAACAAATAATATTTGTTACCTTTGACTGTAATTGTTTAACTACATCTTTCAGCTTTGTTGAAACAATGGTATACACTAAAAGAAATTAATTACCAACTCAACAGCTATTGTTAGAGAATGAATTTATGTAGAAAGTCAGAAATACTATTCAAGCAGAAAGCGAAGAAAAAAAAAATATATATATATATATAAGGTATGCAGTTAGTAAGACAGCACTTCTTCAAGGGATACACTGCCCACCAACACACAGGAGCCTTTCTGTTGTCAGTGGTAGGACCAAAAGCTGACAGGTCCCATAATGGATAAACAAATACGAAAAAGCAGTTTAAAAATTGAAATGTAAATGCAAAGAAAAATTAATGACAAACTAACACAATTTAAACATGGTACAAAATGCAACAAAATGCAGAGGTGCTACATATCTGACAAGCTCAAGAAGAAGAAGAAGAAGAACACAATTTAAAAGCACATAAAGTAGGACTTAATTTTTAAATAACATTTAAAATAATAAATCAAAATGGAAAAGCGCTTATAACAGCTAAACACAAATTTGTTTTATTTCAATGTAGAAAGTCAGAAATTAATTTTAATAGTTTTCTTTGCATTTACATTTCAATTTTTAGAATTGCTTTTTCTTGTTTGTTTATCCATTATAGGGCCTCGGGGCACTGTCAGTTTTTGTTACAACCACTGAAAACAGGAAGGCTCCTGTGTGTTAACAGGCAGTGTGTCCTGTGAAAAAGTGGTGCCTTGCTAACACACATATATATAAGCTATGGTACATGTCTACAAAAAATAAAACAGAATATACTGAATCTAAAAATCATTACTTGTTTTGACTATTTTAATGACTATTCTGACTATTAATGACTATGTTTTGACTATGACTATTTTTTGACTATTTAAATATATAATACACTTAAATTTTACAGCTACTTTAAATTTAAATTATATGTATTAAGGGATGCAAAAAACCCAGACAAGCAGTCTTTAATGTTACTTTAATAAAAATATATAAATAAACGAAATATAACAAATAATAATAAAATTTGACTTTTATTAATAATAAATTTATTTGACTTCAAAGTGACAGTTTTGTTTCAGCGATGCAGAGGCACTGACTCTTACTAAAATTCTCAGCATTAGTCCGCAAACCAGCTCTAGGAAAGATTCCTTTTCAATGAACGCGAAGCTCTTTGTCGTCCAAAAAACTCAGAATTCCTAAAACAATAGGATCTATCTGGTTTGTGGACGCCCCTTGCACTTCCGCTACTGTTGCACATCGCCAAAATTTAAATGGTCGATCATGGTCAGGGACGGAATTTGATCAAGTGATTTTCGTGGATATAGGCGTTGAAATCAATCAAAAGTGTACCAGCGGGACATTCTAGAAGCTGTCGTAAATTGTGAATTGGATGTTTCAATAGGACTCCGCACCAGTTCATTACACCAAACAGACACAAGAGTGGTACAAAGAGCATATTTCGAACTTGATATCATCTGAAGAATGGTCACCCTACTCACCAGATCTCAATTCTATGGTCTATAATGTATGGTTCATTTTGGAGACTTGGGACTTCACTTAACCACGTAAAAGTTAAGGCCCTCTAAAGCAAACGCTTCGGCTGGAATATGGGATAGATAGATTAGCTGAAATTTTCAATTCTATTGCTGAAAATTTCAACTTAATTCCAATTTAAAATAGATTGATTTAATTTATTAGTAAATTTTTACTTTTATTATTGTTTGTTACATTTTGCTAATTTATTTATCTGTAATAAAATAGTCCTAAAAATAGTATGTCCGGGATTTTTTGCCACACCCTGTAAAATAAAACGAATATTTAAATCTTCAAAATCCAAAACGAAATTTAAAACTAGAACTGTTAAATTTAAAAATCATCAGCAAACTTAAGTATTAAATAAATGCTGTGCTAAAATGTTACAGCTACTTCTGATCAAAATGGTACTTATTTAGCGAGAGTTTAAATCTTCAAAGCACAAGACAGAATATGCTTAATGTCAGAATTATCATTAAACTATTCATGATAAGCTTAAATTAAAAACAATTTAGAAACGACAAAATAATCTTAATTCAAAAGCAATCACTTGTCCCAACTATTTTAATATCTGCTGTACTAAAATTGTGCAGTTACTATAGCTTAGAAAGCTAAATGTAAAATTAAGATAGATTTTAAGTCTTTGTAGAACAAGACAGCTTATTAAAGAGCAGGAAATGTTAAAAGTGTGTGAAATATTGCCTCTTCTCATGAATCAAAACATATTTGGACAAAGTTATTGAAGAGAGTTAAGTCCCGGAGGCACATACTAGTACTCTTTTGTAAAAGAATAATATATAAAGTTCTCGAAGCGTAAAACTAAGTTTCTTATTTTCTGTAGAATTCCCTAGTTTATCTAACTCTGACAGTTGCACTAAGTAAACGTAAAGTACTTTTCCAAAGAAGATTATTAAGTTAAACTAGAAACGTATTGTGTCATTTACAATATCTGATTTTTTTTCAAGTAAAACAGAAATATACATTTGGAATTATTGTATGAAATGAAAAATGTTTTATGATATTAAGTTTGAGTTTTTAAGATCCTACACTAAAATTGCTACCATCAAAATTTTTTTGTTTTGTTCCTTTTTCTCTGAATATAAGATTATACTGAAATTTTTAAAATACATTACTGATGTGAAATAAATTTGTAGATTTGTTACTGTTTCCTACGTTAAGGTTTTATAATTTTTAGAATAAGAAAGAGCCATATTTATCTGAAATAAATCATTTACATAGGATACATCCGAAAATAATCGAAACGAAGTAAGTTGTTAGTGAACGCGGAATATTGATTTTTTTACTGAAAGAAATTCTGTTATTTCTATTAAGAAATATATTTGAGAAATATTGTATTTAAAAGCTAGACATATATTTTAGATAGAAATGCATTCATACGTAAGAAAATATATTGCATTTTAAAAAAAAAAATATTATTTAATTCAAAGTTAAGCTTTTTTTTTTTAATATTTTAAAATATTTCATTTACATGTTTCGGTTCGCTCATAAATAATTTTGCATATTCATAAAGTTTAATATAGAGAGTGCGAAAAACGGTGAGGACCCAAAATAGCTTTTGATTTTATGATCAGATTTTCATATGCTACGTCACAAATTTAAAATTCGAGGGTATATCCAGAAATATGCTAATTAATTATGTAAGAAAATATTTTAAGTAAAGAATTCACTCTTAAAGATTTACTCTCCTGGAAGTACTTTTTTTCCATCACATTCGTATTCTCAACTCTCAAGACGAGTACCTATGGGGTGTCGTTGATAGAAAATAATAAATATGAGAAATAGCCAAAGTCTGAAAAATACTAAGCCAAAAAGACGAAGGTTTAGACCCTTTAAGATTAATTTTATTTTACTTTCTTTTTTTCGTCATATATCTGAAACTAATGAATCGAAAAAATTTATGCACGCATATATAAAACAGGATGATCCAAAGCCAATTCCATGCACCGAGAAAAAAAAATCTGTTACGATTACCGTATTGTAAAGTAATAACAATTCTGGAGAAAAAAATCTGGTTAATAAAATAAAATTAAATGGCATTTCAACCATTTATATTGTAACGATTTACCATAAATTCTAGTTTTCAAAACAATAGTTCTCATTACCACATATTTACTAAAAGATACAAAACTCAAAAGTAAATTTAACCAAATAAATGGTTTTTATGCAATGCATGATGAAATTACCAAATTTTATTTTATATTATAAAACCATATTTTAATGTCAATTTTACCAAATCCACTACCTAAGCATTTCAGTAAAAATTATTGAGCTTTTTGTTGTTCACATAAACCAGAAACACTGTAAATGTTATCATATGCTGGTATTTTTGTCTATAATTTTCTCTCTCAGTGTGCGAAATATATTTTTCTTAATATTTTATTATTTATTTTAATAGTGAGAAATAGGGTAAGAAATAATAGCTAAAAATTATTATTCATATAACAGCTAAAATATTCGAATTTTAAGGGCTACAATTTTTTTAATCTACATAATTTAAAATGAGCAAACTCAAAATTTGAAGAAAATCAGAAATAAAATAATAATTATTATCATATTTTTCCACTTGTCCTTACTACCCATATTTGAAGATTAAAAAAAAAGACGTAGGAAAACAGGAATGTTTTTTTTTTCATAGAAAAGGCACTTTTTATCTGAATTTATTACTTTTGTAACGTAAATTATCTTCTTATCTTCTTAACAAATTAATGAGCAAGAAAGTTGGGCTCTTCAGCCGTTGATAATATTACGCGGAAATTAGATCGTTGCATTCAAAATCATTCAAGAATATTTTTGTTCATTGTACGCCGTATGCCTTTATCAAACAAATATAATTTATTTTTTCCTTATAATTTTAGAGTAGAAAAAAAAGTTGAAAAATAGTCTATTTTTTACAAAGTTTTGAAATTTTCTCACTTTTTTGCTATAATATATTCAGTAATATATTATATATTCAGATATCATCAAATGAACTATGTTCTTTGATTTGAAATTTTGAAGATATTCTCGTAATTTTATGATACTTTCCTGTGAATGTTTTCTTGCAAATTTTTTTAAGCTTACTGAATGATTTATTATTATATTTAAACTTCAATAAGCATTACTTACTAAAGTATTATTAAAAATAAATCATTAAGCATTCGAAATAAAATTTTATTCAAATTGAATTATGTCTGCATATACTTTTATTGAGTATGGTATCGAAAATCTTCGATATAAAAACGAGTAAATAAAAATTCAATTTTTTTAACGTAAAGAAAAAAATGAAGTAAAAATTATTCTCGATAACGTTTTACTTCATTTAAAGGTTTCTAAAAAAGAAAAAAAGAGATTTCATTGCTCTCAAAAGATTTGATATTTTTTGAAATTTTTATTTTAAATAATGCAATTTATTTGATGTTACTAATTATACATAAGTATACATAATAACAAATATACACAAAAGTAAATGCATGTAGAAATATATGTAATGATATTATGTTTTAATATTTAAAAACATTTGCTTCGAAGATTTCCATTTAAAATTCAGTCTAATTGTTAACCTTTTTCGATTATTTTTTTTAACTAATTTAAATATTGAAAACTGTTACTCACGTAAAAGGATTTTAATATACTTTTTATGATTTACTACTTTTAATTTTAAACAATGTAAAAACATTAAGTCAACGATAAAAGCAGTTATATTAAATTGTCAAATAAGCAATATTGTTTTATATTTTCTTTTAATTCAAAGAGCAAATTAAAGTTCCAACGATTTCTAGAAAAATGGTTTTTTTTATTTTTTTATTAAGAATTATTTCTAAAAAAAAATTAAAGAAATAAATGTTTCCTATCTTTTGTGAAATTTAAATAAATGAAAAAAACTTACAATGATGAATATTTTTAAATCGAAAAACAAAACATTTTTGTGAAATATTTTTTAATTGAAAAACAAACAATTTTCATTGGAGTCATTAACATTCAAGCGCAAACATTTTCAAGAATTTATTTCTTCATCTCTTTTGATATCCCTCAATTTCTTAACACTCTCAAATAGTTTAAAATATTCAGGTGAAAATCAAGTACGGATTTAGTGAACGAATACAAATATGTTGGTGACTTGGTGACTAAAAAAAAATATACAGAATTTGGTAGTCGAAAACATATAATATTTATCAGTAAAAACGGTGGCAACTTGGTGGTAATTCTGTGTGAAATTGAAATTCAAGGACATTTATTGGTGTATAAAGCACCTGGAACATTCTTTTGCACTAATTTCAGTGTTTGGTAACACTAAAATTTATAACAATAACAAGATATGATACAAAAGAGAATAAGCAAAGTTATCGTTACGATACAATTGAAAGTAAGATAATTTAATTTAGGATACATACACACACTTAATTAGTCTGTAAATTAGATTATTTTGCAAATGAATCATACATATAGCTCATAGAACATTAACATAGAAACGTACGCATCGAAACATGCACATAGGAACATTCACATAAAAGCATATACATAAAATATTAAGATGGATTCACATTATGCTTAACTAAGAGATGTTATTGGAAATAAATTATTATAGAGCTATTTAATTAAATTGTCAGATAATTAAAAACTAAAACGTAAAAATCCGTATTACATATTCTCCGAATTTTTTTCTGTCGATGTCACGAAGCGGGAAAAATAACAAAAATCCCGTCAACCTGTACTCGATACTAGACAATCTACTGACAATTCCTAAGGACGCCAATGTGTTTTTTTGGAATAAAAAAAAAATTAATGACTGGTGTGAATGCACCTGATTTTGGTGTAAACATTCTCTATTATTAGTGTTTAGATTTAACTACACCTTTCAAAGCGCATAGGAACGCTCGATTTGGTGCTAACTTGAAATTAAGTGTTTTTTTTTTAAACAATTTTTGAATTATACAATAGCAAATTTGGCGAAATATTACACCACTATTATTACTGTATATGTTGCTCATTATCTACGACTGATATAGTTGTTGAGACCTTTGGTATGAGTTTGGTAACTTTTTGCAACGAGTGATTAGAATAGTAAATATGAAAACACATATCTTTTGTTTTGTATACATACGAACAAGCCTAAAATTATTTAAAATTGTTGCTTTTAACTATGCTATCAGTACAAAACTTCAGAGAAATGTTATTTTATAACCGTCAGTGAACAACCGACACAATTTTTTTTTCTAACACAATTTCCGCTGCCTTAGAATTTTGAACCCAATCCAGAAGACAAGGGAACTCTTGGATCAAGTATTGGGAGAAAGTTTCCTTCATGAAGGACTTTTTAAAGGGACTTAATCCGCATTTGAGCTACATGGAGCGGAAAACCACGAAAAAATACCATGGTCAGTATGACGTGAAGGGAATTCTAGCCCATAATCCATCTACCTCTGTACGTCAGCATTGTGATCGGTACCAGCCGGGTACAAAATTCGGATTCAAACCCGGTTCACCTCATCGAAAGGCAAACGCTCTTAAGAAATTGAGAACTCTGGGAATAAAAATATAACTTTGTTAAAGATACAGTTACAATATTATTACAGTTAGAATAGAAAGCTTTAAAATAAAAGCTTTTATCTACATTATGTATATGAATAATCATTGTAATTGAAACACCTTAAATTACGAATGTAACGTTTTTTAAACGTGTGACTAGAATTTCAAATTTGAAAGCAAAAATGTTTTATCTTTCATTCGTAAGAACAAGCTTAAACTAAAAAGATTTAAGCTAAACATAGATGGAATTAAAAAAATCATAAAACAGATTTAAAACAGTCATAGTTAGCGTGACCTTCAAACGAATACTATTTTTTTCATAACGTGTGATAAAATTTTTGATTTGAAAAAAAAAAAAATTTTTAATTAAATATAATAAAAAATTGAATAAAGAAAAGATTCAAAGAAGATGCTTATGTATTACTGATTTGCTGCTCTCAACTTTAAAGGAAATATTATGGGAACGTAAACTCGAGTCGGATATGTCAGAAAATAGCACTAAACTTACAGCAAAATTTATCTGAATACTTAAATCAAAAATTTTCAAGTAAATAAAAATATGTTTCCTAAACCAATAACATTAAATTTTTTCACGTACAGACTAGGGAATTTTGGTTCCCACAATGTAAAAAATTGTGGATCAAGTTAAGAAAAAAGAAAATACCATAGCAATCGTTGATTTTATATTGTTCTTCAAAACTCATGAAAATTATAATCGCTTTCATTACAAGATTCTAAATGAAAGAACCTAAAATTATAATCGTTTTCATTACAAGATTCTAAATGAAAGAACCTAAAATTATAATTTTTAAACACACTGTAAAAATTCTGGATGAAATTACAATATAAAGTACCGGCTTTTTGTGTGCATCATCTGTTAAATCCATTTTTACCGTAAAATATTATATCGTAATTTTTACCGATCTATTTATTAAATTAGAGTGATTGAGAGATTTTACGGTAGTTATTTCTGTAAAAAATTACGATATACCAATTTTGTTTCGTAACATGTCCAATAAAAATAAATTTTACGTTATAAAATACTGGCACCCTGAGTGCTAGTACTTTTAATCGTAATTTGATCCGGAATTTTTGAACAGTGTATTGAAGATAAAAATTCAAATTTAAATATAACAAAATTCTTCGATGAATTTTAAATTATTCCTAATATAGACGACTCATAAATGTATACATGTTACACATATTAAATTATTAAACAGCAAGGAATTCAAAAATAATTCATGTATTTTAGAATAAAATTTTAAAAATGAGTTCCATGTTGTATTAGAGGCATTTTGAAAAATAGAATAAATTTCTCATTTTTTTACGGCGGGTTAGATGACAAAATGCAGTTAAAATAAATAGCAGATTTAAAGATAAGGGTTTAAATAATTTAAAGTCAAAATTATTAATGTCTCAAATAAAATATGTCTATCTAGTCTTTTCTTAACAAAAAAAAAATAATAATAATAATTTCCCACCGCAATGGGGAATTTTCTTTGCATTCAAATAAATCAAAAGACATTTTTCTCAGCTTTAAATCACTTTTATTTAGAAACAAACTCTAACAAATATAATTTGTTTCAAAAATAAAGAAAATATTTTCTTAGCTAATCTTCTTAAATAGATATTTCCTTTAGAAGCCGTTTAATAAATCAAAAATATTTTAGACAAAGTTCATGGAAAACTAAAATGCCTATTAACAAGCAAAGTATTATTTTTTCCAATAAAATCAAATAAAGACATTAGTTTAATCCTCTAACGGGGAAAAAGTTATGATTAGATAAAGAACATAACCTTCTGTGCCAAATATGCACCATTTACGGAACTTTTGATTTACTTCTTTAGTTTGAAGAAATCTGAAGCTGTGGTTAGGCGCATCGATTGCTTGAAGAAGCATATGATGAGGCTGCTTTAAGCGAGAGAAATTGTCATGAGTGGTTTCAGAAGTTTAAAAACAGTGAGTTTGACGTAGAAGACAAAAAAACGCAGTGGAAGGCCAAAATCATACGAAGGCGAGGAATTGGAGGAATTATTGGAAGAAGACCTCACCTCAAACATAAAAAGAGCTTGCTCTTACATTACAAGTGACTCAGCATGCAATTTCACATCGTTTAAAATCTTCGGAAATGATCGAAAAACAAGGAAGTTGGGTTCCATACTAATTGAAGTCAAGGGACATTGAACATCGATTTTGCATGAAAATTGATTTGGATATTCGGGAATACTTCGATAAAAAATCCTACCCCACCTGCCGTATTCGCCAAGCCTTGCCCCATCAGATTATCACCTATTCCGGTCGTTGGCACATGGTTTGCCTGAGAGAAATTTACATCATTTGAAGAAACCAAAGAATGGGTTGATTCGATGATATCTTCAAAAGAGGAAAAGTTCTTCCGACATAGTATAAAAGTGCTCCCAGAAAAATGGGGAAAAAGTAGTGTCTAGTAATGAAGAATACTTTGAATAAAAAAATAATCTACAGTTATTTTCACAATAAACTGCTAATTTTTGATCGAAAACGGCTGTAACTTATTTGTACTCCCAATATTTGCAGCTTGCCAATTTCAGAAACGTCCTCTTTAAAATCCATTATCAGCTAAATTTGGAAAATGTAATATTTTAAAGACCTCTAAAGTATTTTTTAAAATAAAATAGATTTTTGTCAGTAACAAATAGAAATCTTAAATATTTAAGAAAGATGAGCAAACATGAGGCAATGAATGTTACTTTTTAAGAAAATGTATGACAAGCTTAAGGGAGCGAAGCATCAAAAATTTCATTTTTTTATTGGGTTAAAATTAATTTATTTCCTATCTATTTCCTATCTATTCCTATATATTTCCTATCTATTTACAAAAAATTTATTTTATCTAGGTTGGAACAAATGTCATAGAATACGAAGAAACAATTCAGGTAAAATTACTGTACTAGCCTTAATAAACCATAATTCTGGTTAATAAAACCGAAATAATCATTTATTTGTTATTATTTTTGTGCGTATAGTAATGGTGTTTCTGAAATTCAGGTTTTAAAAATTATAGTTCTTATTGCCCTACATATAGAGAAAAATAAATAATTAAAGGTAAATTTAACCGAAGAAATGATAGTTATACTCTAAGGTATCATGATAAAAATTATCAAGTTTTACCACAACTGCCGATTTTTTCTACGTGTTATAAAACCATAACACGTGTTTCCACAAATAGTCAACAAATAGTAATATTATAGTTAATTTTTAAAAATCATTTCCGAAGCACTTAGGTAAAATTACGAAGCTTTTTAGTATTCTCATAGACCTTGAAACCGGTAAAGTTTACCATATTCTAGTAGTTTCGACCATGTTTATTTTCTCCGTGAGCATTATAAGATTTTAACAATTGGCGGCATCACTTTGACTGTTTTCAAGTTTAAAAAATATTGCATGAACTTTTGGGTTTATTATTTATAATTTGGACATTTACAACGTCAAATCCCGATGGCACAGTTATTGTTAAAGCAGTCAGCTGTTACTGAGAAAGAATTGAATTCTATCTTCATTGGCGTAAACTAAGATTTCTAACAATAGTTGCAGTTTATCTGGGAAGTAAAGGACGCTGGTCAAAGCTGGTCCAGCAAGCCTGAAATTGTGTTTCCTTAACATCAGAGTCCCCTCTTTTCAAGAGAACTGCTGTACTGCTTTATTTTGGATGCAGAATCTTCTTAAAAAGGTACAGAGCTTAAACTCTATGCTGAAAAAAGGGGTTTCCAAATATTGAACTAAATGTATCACAATAGCTCCGAAACAAATGTAATCGAATTTGAGGTAAGTAGTGTATTAGTAAGACATTCCTGCTCTCTTATCCTCATAATTGTATAATCAATATTTGCGATCAGTCATGTCGACACGATAATTTTTTATTGAAAATTTGGAACATAAAATCGGGAAAAAAATTATGCAGGCTATATTTTTTCCACTCGTAATAAAATTATACATAAACATCAAACTTAAAATCGAAAAATGAGCCTGAAACTCATATAAACCGGAAGCGAGCTTAGTGCTAGTAAATTAGTTTTACTTACTAAAACAGATAATAAAAACTATTTTTCATTTTTTAGTAAAATAAAAAAAAGTATAATAATATTCGGTATTTATATAATATGAACTTTGAAATACGATCAAAATGCTAATATATGCAAAATGCTAATATAAATACAAAAAAATTAAGTGAATTTATTTTAGCCATAAAGCCTAAACGTAGTTATTAAAACACAAAGCATTTGACTGCACACATTTTGTCTGCTGATTGCTACCGTTATGATAGCCAAAGTAATTAAGATGTGTTTTGTTTGAACTTACAAGACAATTATCGCTTCTATAAATGTATGACTGTTGACATAATGATCAAATATTTGTTCGTCTTTATAGATGGTTTATCCCTTTAAGTAAATAGCTTCGGGTTAATGGCGCATCTGAAGTAAAAGTATGACATAATAATTAAGTTTTTTTTTAGTTCCAAAAGAGATTAATGTTAAGCTGATAGTAGGAATAACTGATTTCTCTTTAGTTAGTGAATTAATTATGGAAAAATCGAAACCTATAAAATTTCTTAAGATGGAAAAAAACTAAAGAAAAAATAAAATGAAATTTTTTTTATTTTATTTAACACAGAAAAAATATTTAAAATAAATAAATTATTTCTCACGGCTGCAAAAATTAAAATAAGACACACTCTTAATTAATAAATAATTAATATATCCTCTCTGAGAAAAACAATCTAGTAAGATTACCGTACTTTATGATAATGTCATTTTTGTTTATATATATATATATATAATTTTGAAATTTGGTAATTTTATCATGATACCTCAGGGCATGGCATAAAATACATTTATTTGGTGAAACTTATTTTTCAGTTTTGTATTTTCTAAACCTGTGATAAGAAGAGCTGTAATTTTGAAAACCAGAATTTCCTATAAGCCATTAAAAAAATAGATGAATGATTTTAATACTGTATATTTTGTTAAATTAAGCAGAATTATGTTGTTTTTTTTTTCTCAGAAGTGTCATTACCATACAGTCCGGTATTTTTACCAGAATTGTTTTTCACCTTGTAGTTTTTTATCGTTTATAACTTGCCAATCATTTCAAAATGGTCAAGATAAGTTTGATAAATGATTTACGAACCTAAAATTTCGTAACAATTCGGGTGAATCTCAAAGTCTCTTTGTACGCAAAAATTTAGCTCGATTCCCCGATGTCATTTGTGGTAGGTTCCTTGTTAAATTAATTCCTTTCTATACCTTGTAAGAAATCAATTGATACAATTACTTAATAATGCATTAGGAGAAACTATGTTTTGCTTCAAGTGAAGATTTTCTTTTACTGAATTTTATTCAAAAGATAAAAATATATTCAACGTTTAACAAGCCACGAAAATAAGCTTAAACAGCCAATTAAAGAGATTTCGCGAAAAGGTAAATTTGTTTCATGACTTTCAAAATGTTAGATAAAAGAAATATTTCTTACATCCCTTATTAAACTTTCCATTTTTAAAAACATTATTGCATAAAAAATATTTTCAAGAAAGAACATTTATTTTAATTTTTAAGATATATGTTAGTTTTTCTATAAATTTAGTGATTGTTTTAAGTTTCATTTAAATGAAAAAAACTTTTTTTTTCTTTTAAAAAAGGAAATTATTTGAATGTTGTAAAATGATCTACCACAGAATTAAAATTATCTCATTTTTTTATTATTTTCAAAACTATTTTTATTTTTTTTACCAATTAAAGTCATTTTTAACAAGCTAAGGAAATAAGCTAAATCAGTCAATTAAAGTGATTTTAAAAAAAAGGTCAATTTGTTTCACTACTTTTAGATAAAAGAAATATTTCTTATAACCTTCATTAAATTTTTTATTCTTTAAAAAAATATAGCATAAAAAATTTCAAGAATAGAACATTTCATTCAACTTTTAAGAAATATGATAATATGATTTTATTCAATTTTTAAGAAATATGATATGATTTTTAAGAAATATGATGTTTTTCTGACAATTTAGTAATTGTTTTAAGTATTAATTACATGAAAAAACTTGTTTTTCTTTTAAAAAAGGAAATTATTTGAATATTGAAAAACTGTATAGCACAGAATTAAAATTATTTTAAAACTTTTTAAATAGCTTTTTTGATTAAAAAAAAAATTAAGATACCCTCTTACATTTTAGAACAATTTTTTCCAAGATCATCAAGCTGTCGATTTTGACATAAAAAAATCTTTTATCTCTCAAAAACCATTTGTTGAATAGTATTTCTATCTCAACCGGGTACCTGAGAGTGACGTCATCGTGGATTAATCATGACATTTGTCATTTCAGAAGTTGGTCAGGTTCAACACACACATGTGACGTCTCTTACTGGTATCCAATTAAATACGATACAAATTACATCGTTAGGCATAATTGCTTAGGCAAAATTTAAAATGTAAGTATCCAATTAAAGCAGATAATTACGAAACATTAAATATGGCTGTCGTTATTTACATTAATATCATCATTATAGTATCTTTTTAACGTTATTTTCACTATTTTCAAATGTGAAATTTGTTTGTCTATTTTACTAAAAAAGTTGCAAATTGCACATTTATTTTTCTATAAAACAGCCTTATGAATTGGGTACTGCAAAAAGAAGACCTTCCATACCCACAATTGTGACCTATGACGTCAGCGCCAGCTAATCTTTATCAGCAAAATGGGTCATTAAAGTTGAGCTAAATTTCTCTACATAAATTAGAATGTTAATGAACGTGAAATGAATTAAATACAGAGCCGTACCGCTCATCGAATTAATTGAAATATAATTCTTTCTGGTCTACTTCTTTTACTTAACTTAGATTTATTATTTGTTTATGTATTTTATTGCAACCATAACATTTTTTTATTGTGTGTACCTGGCAACTTCGATGCATAATGAGTTTTTTTATGATCCACATGACTTCGTGCTTGTTTTGTATTAAGTTTCAGTGTAAATATTCAGTGAAAGAAATTAAATCTTTGAGAAAGAATTTTTGTGAAGGAATTAAAAATATGCCTCTTAAGAGAATTGATACTTGACGGTCTTGACTTACTCGAAATAGAATGGAAAGAACAGTCGCCAACGTAAACAAATACCACGTTTCAACAACAATTCAGGATCGGGATGGATACCCACACTACGTCACTTGCAGGTATCCCATTAACAAGCTATACTAAAAAAATTATATGGTCAAACTACAGACTTTTAAAATACTTGAATTTATAAAAATTACTTGAATTTTGACTTAAAAAATACTTGAATTTATGTGTTACTGATAGGTGTATAGAAGCGCTTTGGTAATGATTTTGGAAAAATTAAAAATAAAATATAGTTTTATAATATACATGTGATACAATTTGGTTAATGTAGTAAAGTATAGTAATTTTGTCTGGATATCCTAGAGTGACATAAAAACCATATATTCGGTAAAATTAAAAAAAAAATTACTCTGTTTCTAAAGTTATAATTTCTACCTGTAATTTTGAAAATTTTGAGCCTGGTATACCGTTTCACCACGAACGAAAAAATTACCAAATGATATTTACCATATATTGTGATTTTTATTACTGAAATTATGCTTATTTTATTGCTAGAAAATTCAGTACCATATACAGTATGGTAATACCATCTGAAAATTCGTTTCCATGTACTAACTGATTTTATGACCTATTGTTTCAAATATCAGAACCAATTTAAAAATCAACAAAATGTTTTTTTTTTCCTAATGCAAGTAGCTGCAAATTATTTAGCTGTAAATTACTTATTTTAATACAATTCTTTAGTACATTGACTATTTCCTGTGCTGAATATATTTACGAACACTTCTGAGGAAATAAAAATAATTTTTAGCATTAAGTTTAAATATTTATTTCTAGCATCTAAGTTTAAATATTTATTTTCAGATTTAAGTATTAGTTAGAGCTTTTTACAAAGTTATGAGCTTTTTAAAAAAAGATCTTTCTTTATCGATTTAGTATTATTCTACTATTTTCAAAAAAAAACCTCATGCTTCCGTTCTTCATCAAAATAAATTGAATTAGAAGTAAAAAAAAATAATGTTTCAGAAAAATATTTATATCAATCCCAAATAAATACACTTTTTTGTTTTAATATGATAAAAGAAGAATGCATTCTTTCCCTTTCTGGGAAATGGAAACTAATTTATATGTGCATATCAAACAGAAAATTTTCTTTGTCAAAAGATTTTATAAGTTGCTTTGATTTTTCAATGACTAATGAAATATTTAAAGCAACAAAAAAAAACAGTTGATAAAATGCATTTGAAGTGAAAAAAGTCGAAAAAACTCACTTTCCCCTTCATTTGAAATATACACTAATGGAAACAAACTGCGCATAAAATTGCTCTTGGTTAAAAAATAGTAAGAATACACTTTGCTGGAAACATCAAAGACTCTGAACAAGTTGGAGATAAAGTAAAGGAAACCAATTGAAATGGATAAGTATGAAGTGCTTTCTTCATTTTATAAACAATTCGGAATTAGCACATTGTATATATAATTTGCTTATCGCTCAATATTAAAGTGTCATAAACTACCTGCCACAACCACTAATTCGGATCTTCAACTTTAATGTTATGTTTTGATTGTTGTTCAAATACAAGAACACTTAGAAACTTGAAATTATGAAGATAAGTCGAAAAATGTACAAGGAATATGATAAAATAAAGGGATTTGAAATTTAATAACTTCTTCGAGAATTATTAAATGTTAATATCATTTTTATATATTGTTATAGACATATTATGTGTTAATAAAGTAAAATATATACCATGCGTGCCACTTTTATAGTTGAAACTTAACACGAGAGAAGTGTCGGTTTTATACATAAACAAAAAACTATTTTCTTAAAAAAATTTTACTGATTTTAAAAATATTGCATTCTTAATTGACTCTTTTTGTAATTCAAGTAATGACTATTTATCAATTGCTGAAGGAAAATTTATTTATCTCTCTTTTGATTTTCAATCCATAACCTCACGCTTAAGGTAATGTCGAAAGTAACAAAAAAGACAAAAAAATAGATATTTACAGATGTAAATGTTAACATTTTTCAAATTTTTAAAAATAAAAAAAGTATACTTTAACAGAGATAAATGCAGTTTTCTATTTGAACTGTTAAATCTCATTAAAGAATACAATTATTTCACATTGCATATTGATATTGATTATTTCACATTGCATATACAACGTGATTTCTTAAATTAGAAACTTTTTCAGTATATTTGACTATTTTTTTAAATCCATATAATTGTTTATTTCTATACAATGTGTGTATAAATATTTTTTTTTTTTACAATGTTAGCAAAATATTTTTTTTTGTTTTATGAAAATACAAAGAATTTTAATTAAAAAAACTGCAATTAATGAGAAATAATGACGTGAAATGGTAAGTGAAGCAAGAAAGAGACTGCTTATTTCTTAAAAAATTAAAAATTAGTAATTTTTTTGCTTTTTTTTATAAACAAAACAAAGTACTACAAATTCGAATAATAAAAAGAAAAATAGTCTCAGAGTAAACATTATGTACATACTATTACATTATTCTGTTATCATAAATGAATTATTAAGGAATACTTGATCCGTGTATATAAAATTAATTTATAGTTTGAAATGTTTAAAATAAATAATATTTTTTATAATTAAAAGCAAATTACAAATTCTGAAAATAAAAAGAAATGTAAGTCTCAAATGTTTAAGATCATAAAAATAAATATTTCCCTCCATTTTTTATGAATATAAGTGAACTACAAAATTTATTTTATCTTAGACATATTAGTGTGTTGCAGATAAAAGTAATTCATTGTTAAAAAATGAAATCTTAGTTTTTTTATGAATAAAAACAACTGCTTTTTCAAAATAAAAGGAGAAGATAATGTCAACTGTATATTTACTATTATTTTATCCCTTTGTTATCCAAAATTTTGACAAGAAAAGTATGAAATGATTGACAAATAACAGTCCCTGATTGATAAATGGAAAGCAAATGCAAGTCATTTTTGGATCTCTTATACTAGGATTTCAATGGTTTAAAGTATATGATTTACGAAATAATTATTAAGTAAGATTTCTAGAATTCAAGTATGTTTACATTTTTCTTACAGCAGTGATCAATCTTGAACAATCTTGAATATGAAAAGTAAATGGTTTTCAAGTTTAAGAAATTTCCGTTCAAAAACTGATGACTGAAAGATGACATATATGAGATTTCCTTTTTCAAATAAACAAAAATAGTCTTAACTAAAAATCCCAAGAAACTGAAGTTTGAATAATTCCAAGAAATGAAGTCTTCAATATAGCATCAGAGTTTTATTTATTTCTCAATAAGTTTTAGCAAATAACAAACTTTTAGTTTTAATTGCATTATTATCATCGTTTTTAAGTAAATAAATTTAACCACAAGTTAGAATGAATGCTAAGTTTTTTTCATGGATATTAAGTTTTATAAGTATTAGGATTTTCCTATCAATATTAGAGATTTTTACATATAGAAATAAAACGATGGCATTCAAAGCGAAAAAAATAGTTAATGTAGTAAAATTTGATTCTTTATTCGAAATTTTATATAAAAAAAATTGCTAAACACACATAGTTTTAATATATTTAATTAAGTATTAGAAGACGAATGCTTGTTTTCTTTCTCTAAGCTGCAGTTTTTTTTTATTAGACTGACATTTCTAGTCTATTTTTGTAAGGTACAAGCACATAAGCGTTATAAATACAAAAAGTTGTCTAATTGTGGCGACAAACTTCAGGGGGAGTTCAGGCCCAACAACACGATTAAAATTGCATAAAAAGCCATGTCTAGAAATTACATCATATGCTACTGAGAGCGCTTCCCCAGTGTGAAGTGTTTCTTCGTGAGCTTTTGAACAGGTAATTATAGAAAAGTGTCTCTAGCTGCGTACAACGACATTTGCGGGCATGGGTTTCTTTCTAATTTTTATTCTGATAATGTCCCTTAACTCCCCTATAAGTTTGTCGCAACAATTACTCAATCCCCTGTGATGTATAACGTTTTTAACCTTCGAAAAAATAGACTAAAAATGTTATTTAACAAAATCTGTAACCAAAACTAATTTCAAATTTAAAATTCAAACACCTGAGTTACGTACGATGAAGTATTTGTTTAAATGCAACAAAAAAGTTATTACCCTGAGTTCTTATTCGCAGTCAAACTAAAAATTCAAAATTTAATAAATTGTTTAAGGGAAGATTAAACAGTATTATCGCGTCAACTGATTTCAAATAGTTTTATAGTTTTTATTATTTTTTCACATTTCCAAAAAATTACAATCTCAAAACTTATCAAAATCTGTACTAATTATTTAATGTACTAATTAATTAATGTACTAATAAATTAAGCAAATTAATAATTTTGCTCGTAAAACTTATTTCTAATTGAAATTGAATTTAAGTAGATAAAATGATAATTTCAAAAATGATATTTTCAATGATAATTTAGGATAAAATAAAAAAGAATTCAAGATTATTCAAGATTAATGGAAGTTAATGGAAGATTAATGGAAGTAAAACTAAAGACAACTAAAGTTATTTTAGACGATACTTTTTCTTGATTAAATAGTGAAATTTTATTTTTAAATGGTGGAAAAAATTAAAGTTTGCATTAAAATATGTTAAGACCACTCATGTATTTTTTTAAATTCCTTTATTATAAGTAAGAAATAAGTTTTTGTCAGCACCTAAAACCACTCACGATGTAGAGCAATTTGAAAAACTAACAATAGCACAAAACTCTTAGGGTAAAAAGAGAAGGGCTTTTAAAGTTGATTTCTAGAAAAACTTCTGTTTTCTTTTTGAATAAAATTTTGGCATTATTAAAAAAACCCTTTTAAGACGCATTGTGAAACAGTGAAGCTCCACTTCATTTTATTATGCAATGTAAGCAGAACATATAGTTTTTAATGAATGTTTTTGAAACGAAAACTTTCGCAAAACAAAAAGAGAAAAAATATAATGCTGTTATTAATTTATTTTTATAAACTCAACTTTCAGATAAATTTTGATACTTTATAGCACTTTTGTCAACAATAATAATCTTAAAAATATATACTTTAAATTTAAAAGTCATTTTTATTTTATGTAAATGCACTGATATTAAAATAAAATATAAAGTATTTAATTCTAATAAAATAGTATATTTTATAAAAAGATGCAACACAAATGAAACACATGAATTTTTGAACCATCAAAGAGAATTAAGCAAACTGTGCAACATATTTTAACGATCTAAAGAGAAATTTTAATTTATATAGGGTATTCCGAACGACCATCATGTTATTTTTATTATTGGAATCCTCTTCAAAAATAAAATTAAAAAAAATATTCACATTTAAATCGTAAATTAATATTTAAGAGAACAAAAACAAAACAAAAAAACTATCGAAATCTTACAAATTCGGATGTAATGAACAACAAGTCACTTTCAATTGTTGAAGGAAACAAAGAGAAATTGAAGATTATTCACAATATTTTCAATTTTCAACTTAATAATGATTTATAAGATAATAAAAGATAATAAAGATTTATATATTTGCTACATTAAAATTTCAAGATTGTGATTCTTAAATTCTCCTAGATTTAAAATAAATTTAAAGGTGGTGAAATTCGCAAAAAGTAAAATCACAATAAAAGAATCCAAATTTTAGACCAATCTTCTGACCAAACGACTGAGACCATATTTTCTAGATTGCGACAACCCCTTGTATTTTGTGGGTCACAAATCCGAATTCGTTGAAATTAAAGGTATATTTATTCAGAGAGAATACGTATTTGTGTCTTATTTCATAACATAAAACATCGTCTGCACTAATTAATTAGCATATCTGAGGTCATCCTTTCGAACCACTAAGAATGAGTCCTAGAACGTGAAGATCTGATCATTAGATAGAAAGTTATTTAAGACGGTCTGTTTTTTTCGGCGCAATGTACAGGTTGTACTTATTCTGTTTATTTATCTGTTGATATGAAGTTAGTTTACTTTTTAAATAATAAATCTCTCATGAGTCATTATTATTTGCAGAAAGCCATTGTATGATTGAACTTTCAAATTTCATTTGGTCCAAATCTAGAGCAATATCTGACAGCTAAGTTGCAAAAATTTGAAAAATTTCTGGCTTGTACAATTTTCCAAAACTCTCGAAACGAACAAAGTTCTGAAAGTAACATTATTATTTTTTACAAAAAATCCTCACAAACCACTGTTAAAATACAACATTGCTGAAAATGCATTTTAATTTAATGCAAGTTTAACATTAATTCTTGGTTAGCAAATTTAAAATTAAACTAATCATGTTAAATTAAATTTATTATAGCATTTTTTTACTTATTTTACTTTTATATATATTTTTTGTTTATTTTTTTTTAGATATATTTTTTGCTAATTATACTTTATTCCTCATATCACTTACCGAGATTCACATTATAAAGTAGAATTATAAATACACTATAAAAAAATTCAGGATCAAATTATAGAAAAAAATACCGATACTCAAGGTGCCAGTGCAAAAACCATATCACCTACCTAAGTAAGCATCATCTCCTAAGTGCGTTTCTTTGTATATCAAAGAAATGATCTCAAGAAACTGAAGCGGTAAAATATTACTTTATTAAAAGACTTCATTAGCTTCAAAAATAAACAGATAGGAAAAACAGTGGAGCAAAGGTATGTTTATTCAGAGAGAGTACTTTTTTTGTTTGACTTCATTACTTAAAATATCGGCTGAAACTAATTAATTAAAATATTTGCTGTCATCCACTTGAAACATCAAGATTGAGTCCTATATGTACAGTATGAAATTTTACGGTAAAATGGTTTTTACGGATGCTGCATTCAGGGTGCCATTTTTCTACAATTTGAGCTGGAACTTTTAGTAATTTTTAAGTTCTTTTGTACTAGAAAACATCAAGTAGTCTGACGATGTTTAGGCCGTAGCAAAACTAAACGTAACAGAAACTGAGGATTCTTCATCTGCATTGGTATGTGCAAGCATTATCCTAGGATAATGTTGAGCACTGAATAACACTGCGCATATTATTAATTCTTGATGTTATATCAAGGGCTCAATCTGTTCTACATATCTAGTTATTTATAGTTACCATCTGAAATGAAAATTAATGGCTTATATTCATCCAATTTTTTGGTATTTTAGCGACATGAATCACTCGGTATTTGCTTGCACTGCAATAAAAATCATCATCATCAATTCAGCATCTTCTGCCACAAATTAAAAAGCTAACTATTGCATTTAAACTGACTAAAAAAAATCTAAATACCAACAAGAGAAAATGTTTTACCTAGAAACACATTTACCTTAAAACAGTAAAAGTATGTGTATCCCGTAGAAAATAAATTCAGTATTTAATATGTGTAATTAGTACTTATAACAAAAAGTACTACATTGTTGTGGTCAATTTAGTTTTTTCAGGTATAGGTGAGAGAACTTTTTTTTGCTTTTCCAGAATGGAAATTTCATGAAGCCTTATAAAAATATAAGCTACATTTGAAATCATAACATATTGTTCAAATATGTATAAAGTATACAAACTATATATAAAGTACTTACTATATTCATATAAAATATAAATATATAAACTACATTTGAAAATGTAACTATTGAAGTTAAGTACCAAAAGGCCATTCTCTTTTAAATAACATATCTTATTTTAAAAGTAATTTATTTTTATTAAGCTGTAGAAAATATATATGTCTTTGTTTTGTACCTTGGACTGATCCAATATATCTCCAGTTAGCACAAATATATTTCAATATCGACTATGCCACTCACAATACGTAAAGGAACAATATGTAAACGCACGTACGTACACAAAATGCCTCACAATACGTAAACAAAACCTATACGCATTATGTTTTTAGTAGACCTATAAATTTTTGTAGAATGTCTCTAAAGTATTCATTCATATAACGTTTATAATAAACTTGATTTATGAAAGATCATGAAAACTGCATGAAAAATAACTTTTAATTACATGGATCTTCAAATTTAATAAAAGAGTAGAACTCAGAAAAAGCGTTAATCAAAGGTGTAGCATCCAGTGGTTTAATGTACTACAATAAGGTAGGAGACCCAAAAATGGACAGTGGACTTAAGGTATACCACCTTCCAAAAGTAGAATTAATATTATTTTTAACGCATTAGGGCACTACTGATTTGCAAATTATCCATGTGCAGAGCAAATCGCTGAATTTGAATTGCTTTATATAATACGCCGCCATTGTATGCAGGCATTTTACTTTTTAGAAGAAGCTATTCAAATTAAGCACATTTACTTTGATTTCTTATAAATTCAGCATATTAATAGTTTTATCTAGTGAAAATGGCATAATAATTACTCTCAGTAATATGTGTAACCATGAATGACCGAAATCAAGAGAATGTCGACTTTCACGAGTGAATGTCAACAATCACATAGTCGCTTTGGTGAATTTCACAAATATTTGTTATATTCGATTTGATATTGATTTAGTCGTTGAAATTATTATATTTACTCGATATTTTAATAATTGCTTAGGATATATTAGAAGAAACATCAGTGTTCAGAGTACATATTAAATACATACTGGGCAGTGGCAGTTGACTATAATAAAACATTGATGTAAGGCATACCGGGCAAATGTATTCTGGGTAGTGACATTTAACTTTATATATATATACATATATATATATATATATAATATATATATATATATATATATATATATATATAATATATATATATATATATAATATATATATAATATATATATATATATATATAATATATATATATATATATATATATATATATATATATATATATTTATATATATATAGAGAAAGATAGATAGATATAGATATATACATTTTGTCAATTAAATTAGAATTATGAAATTATTTCAATGTAAATGAACTGAGCATACAACAATTTTAGCGTACTATAAAACATTAGCAAAAATAAAATTTCTTATTTTCCATCGTCTTTTAGAGTTGATTGAATGTGCTTTGCCAAGTCAATTTACAAGCGATACTTCTAGTTACAATATTAATACAAAGATACTTTCTCAGAAACAAATGGAAAAAAAACTTTGGCATTGCATAAAATCCTACTAAATCCCAAAAAAAAGATTATCAAATTATAATTAGACAATATAGTAAAAGAAGTTAAGCTCTATTTCTATACAAGGAACTCAGGAAAAAAGTTTAATGTATCCAACTGGTAAAAAACACTTCTTTTAAGATTGTCTAAAAGTATGGTTGCTGAAAACTCTCATATACCTGGAAACAACCGTTTAAATTTAGAAAAAATCACCTGAGATCAATAAATATTTAAATAATAACTACCTACTACTTTATCACAACATAAAATATTATTAAAATCTTTTAATTTTAATTGAAATAAATTTATTTAATCATATTAATATAAAATGGGATTGTAAAGTAGATTTTATTTCTGGTTTTAATCAAAGTTTGGACAACAGCGGGAAATTATTAGAAGATACTAATTACCAGTTTTCTAACTTTAAATTAGATAGATAAAACTACTCGAATTCTTACGCACACACAGTTAAACAAGTTCCACTTAATTAAGATCCAAACGGTGGACAAATTGCAAATGCAGTTAATTAAGAATTTAATGAGTACATTTATCTATATTTTCCATTATTTATTCAACAAAACAAAGCAATCGTAACAAACAATTTGAGAAATGTCAGAAATGTTTGAGTTTTGATAAGAAGAATTGATTTCTTTTAATTAAGATAAGAAGTCAGTTGCATTTTTTAAAACCAATTAATTGAAGTTTTAGAATATTGTTTTAGTTCACCACGGCTTCTCTTTATTGATCCTAGTTGTTTCATTGAATTTTGAAATAAAATTTTAGAGCTGTATTTGTCTGAAAAATGTGCATACAATATATTTTTTTTAAATATAAATATAAACTTCAAACATTTTTAATATTTTTTGTAACATTTCATTTCCGGCTTCTTCGTTTTGAAAATGTTAAAGCTCGCGTAGCATCGCATTTTATGGCTTTTAAGTATCAAAAAGCGATGCATAATAGGGAAAAATTATTTTCCTTTTCTAAAAATTGTCTGTGGATTAACCAGATAAATTTAAAATTTATAGAAATGTTTTTTTTTCTTTCGATTCAGTCAGTTTAATTATCAAATATTTAATATGCTCCAAAAGAATGTGCAATAACAAAAAATATTAAAATTCTGGTTGATTTTTTTGAATGAAGTACATTTCTAAATACACTTTGTAGATCACAGTTACTTAATTTTTCAGATTCTAATGCAAATCTACCAAATAGTGTTATATATTGCTTAATAGTACATCACTCAGATATATCCAGTTTTATAATTAACACTATGCCTACCAAATTGTCTCAATAGACACTTTTAAAATTTTAATTTTAATTAATTTAGCAATTTTAATTTATATTTTAAATTTTATTCATTCTCCATAACTATATTTTCTTTTCATACAATCGTTATCAAAAATATCTAGTAATATTTTCCGAGAATTCATTTTTTTCTAAAAATGTGCGAAGGTGTGCATATTTCTACCGTGAGGTGACTTTTGGCATCTTAAAATGTTTCATTACAGTGTTGAATTTTGAAAATTCTGTGCATAAAACTATCACTACTGTTTTCTAGCATAATACAGATAATAGGTGGTAATAGGTGTTTTTAACAGGTGCAAAATAAACTAATATAAAGATTTAAAGGTATTATGGTACCTAGAGAGTTATTGTTGAAATTGTTTTTCGGCCCCTAAAACGGATGAATGCCGGTAAAAACTGCGTAATTGTGTTAAATTTTGACAATCAGGAGTTGGCTGACAGCAACAGCATTATGCAAAATTCTGCTGAATACAGGGTCAAGTAGTTCATTTATGATAAAAGGGTAATTGTAGCAGCAGAATTTGTAAAAATACAAATAAAATTAAAAAATTTAAAAAAAAAAAAAATTAAAAATAAAAATAAAAACATGTTTATTAAATTTTATGAGTATATTTTTTTAAGGAATTAAGCTTAGAAAAAAATATCGATTTAATATCTAAAAAATTTTAAGAGACATATCTCCAAAAACTAGTTTTGTCACATTCTGACTCAAAGTAATTTCAAAAATAAAATAAACTTTTTTTGGTGAGCCTGAATCTCTTTATAACTGATTCTATGATATTTATCCTAAATTTTCATTATTATTTACTGTCTGCAAAAAAAAAATTTCCTGATTATGCAGTCATATTTACCCTTTTTTTCCAGAACGAGATAATTATGACTATGTTTCAAGGTAACTCGATATTGATTACTTTGCGCGTTCGATTACACAGAATGCATAAAAATAATTCAAAAACAAACCTTCTCCTTACTCTTTAAAGATTTTACAAGACTTTATTGGAATTGTGAAAAGAAAGGAAACTGAGTCAACAAAAAGCTAAAAGAAAGTATGCCATAACAACATCAGCAATCCAGTATTAGTAAGGGGAAAAATTAGTTCAGAGAATTATGAAGCTGCCCATTCAAAACTTTAACAATTAAAGAACAGGAACTTCTAGAGTGCTTATTGTTGTAACGTAATAGAACACAAATGGAAGGTTTTATTATAGTTTTAGAAAAACTGAGTTTTTACGATTTAAAGATAATCAAAATCATTTTCTGTTGTTTTTTTCATCACTGTTAAATGCATTTCTGCTAAAAATGCTTCTGAAAATATTTTTATCAAAATAAAAATCAGGACACTTGATGACTTTTTAATAATTTGGTTTAAGAGCTTAATTTCAAATATACTAATTAATTTGTGCAGAAGATAATTTAAGTTTAAAAAATAGAACACGAAAGAGAATTTTTTTTCTAAAATAGCATAATGGCGTATCAAGCAAAATTAAGCAAAACATATTTTCAATATTTGATGTAATTTAATTTTCTAGATTATTATTCCATTTAAATGTTTTCTTTATAAATAATTTGTAAGCGTTTTATTCCACAATATTAATTTGCGTGCAAAATCAATTTTTTATGAAAATAATTCTATCTACATTTACTCAGTACATTTACATAAAATTCCAAAATGGTTTGTTTTTATTTTATGTTTTGTCTTTATTTAAACGTTATTGTTTCAAACACTTTCTTTTCCACCTATGTAGATATTTGAATGCATAAGGCTCACAAAATGATCATTTGAAATATTTTAAAACAACTAACAGCCAATGCATGGATTCCATTACTTTATTTTATTTTGTAACCGGCCTTAATCAGTCAATGCAATTCTGAGTTAATTTCTGTCAAAGTTTTTAACTCCATAGCTTGGTAATTTTGAACCTAATAAAAAAGACAAGGGAACTTTTGGATCAAGCATTGGGATGATCTAACCTTCTTGTAGACCTTTTTAATGGAACTAACCCTCATTTGTGTTAAATGTAGATTAAAACCCACGAAAAACTCCCATGGTTAGTCCATGGGAGCGTTACATTTTACAAGTAATGAGTAAAAGTATAAGTAAAAGTACAGATACAAAACAAAAACGTAATTATTTCAAGATTTATTTCAAGGATATCGAAAATTTAAAGCAATCATAATTTTCTGTAAAAAATTTTTTTAACAAAATATAAAAGGTTTAATTTAAAATGTGTTAAATTTTAATTGAAGTGTATAAATTTTAATTCAAATGCATTAAATTTTAAAATATATGAAAATGTTATATACTTCATTAAAATAGAACATTGAAATATTCAACACTGAAACAACATTGAACATTGGAAACATTCAAAGACAAAACAGAAATAAAAATTCATTATTTGTATATAAAAAGAATTTCTAATTTGTATTTATTTCCTTTTAGAAAGTCCATATTTTTAGAAATTTTGTATTCACTTCCGGATGCTGTAGTTTATCAATAAGTTAACTTATTTGTAAGACACATTAGATAAACATTTGTTTAAAAAATAAATAAATAAATAAAAAATGGTATTTATGGGCAGGAAACTTCTTGAAAGCCATTAAATTAAAAATTATATTTTGTTTTTAAGTGTTACGAAATTTCTATTTTAAAACTTTGAATAAAGTCAATATTTTAATTTATGATAGAGATATGCCATATTTCTCTCATAAAACAATTTAATGCACAGTTTAATTTTTTAATGTGATGACATAATGAACTAACGTATTTATGAAGTATAATTCGAAAAAAAATTTTATTCCAAATCAAAGAAAATAAATGAAAAAATAAATGAAACTCCAGAATTTTTTTTTCTTATAATACATATTATATTTCATTTAAATAAAGCAGTTTTATATTTTAAAAGTTTAAACCTAAAAGAATTAAATTTTGAGCTAAAAATATTGGTTTAGTAACATTAAATAAATTATTAAAATTATTTTTTTAAAAAAAACCTTCCAATGACCCCATATTGTTGACAAAAATATAGTTCAGCAAACGTAAATGAATGAATACATCTAAACTGAAAGGATTAAGTCATTTTACGAATAGAAAATTTTTTCAATATTGTTTACTTTTTTGTTTTAAACTCCCGTATTGTTTTTCAAACTAAACAAAGCTAACATAAACAAGAAACCTCAACCTATACCCAATGGTTTATGTCCTTATGCATGACAACGACAAACAGCTGTCTTTTGTTCCGAATTCATGTGACCAATAATACCCATGAAGTACTGGCTGTAACTAAGAAATATTTTCAAAAAAGCCACTAAAGTTTTGGCTGGAAAGATTTCGTGAAAATGTTTTTTTCTTTTTCTTTTTTTCATATTTTTTTTTTTTCTTTTTTCTTTTTTTTTTTTTTCATACGTACACGGATGAAAAAGTAGATAGTGCAACCATGTCATAATAATTAAAAGTTTGATTAACTTTTTTCTGGTAATAATATACATACATTGTACTTAGTTTACAGTATTTCCATGCACATTTTTCCTCATTCTAAATTTTTTCAGCACTGTGGTCGGTGTGAACCAGGAGCAGAATTGGAATCGACCTGCGAAAGCTAGGATTACAACGTAGGTCTCCTCATTGGGGGTGAGCGCTCTATCCCCTGAGCCACCGTGGCTCTCTTTAACCTTCTTTTTTATATTTTATTTTAAAACCTTCGTTGACCATCCGACCCAATTTTTGACTTAACGACTAGTAATGCCCAACACCATCACCTTGTAATTTTGAACCCAATTCAGAAGAAAAGTAAACTACTGGATCAAATATTGGGAGAAATTTGCCTTCATGGAGGACTTTTTGTTGGAATTAACTCAAAATTGCGTTACTTGGAAAGAAAAACCTCGAAAACCTCCCATGTTTAGCCTAACGAGAAAGGGACTCTAACCTACAATCCGTTTACCACTGAGGATATTTTACGTTAGCATTGTTGTCGGTGTAAGCCGGATGAGGAATTCGTATCGAACAGCCATAGCTGGGATTCGGACCCGGTTCACCTCATTGGATAGCGAATGCTCTATCCCCTGAGCCACCACAGCTGTTTTTACCTTTTGTCGAAAGCTATTTTAACATCTACTTATGACTTGCATTTATAATTTCACAATAGTAGGTGGTGTTAAGTGAGCTTGATCTTGCAGTCACACTCTCCTGGCCATTTTAAAAATTAATTATTGTATTGTCTTCATTTTGGTGTCGTTACGCGGAGGGCACCTATGAACCTAAGTCACGTAGGTGAGCGACATTACCCACGCCACACTGCCACGGATCAGTCACATCACACAACACAACGAGAGAAATATCCATGGCCTGAGCGGTATTGGAATCCGCAATCAATGGCTTCAAAGTAAGCACGCTAACCGCTCGGCTACGGCTAAATACATTTTTCTGTCTTCATCATTGTGAGAATGAAATATGGTCATTTGGATAATAATTTTCTTCAACGATTACTAAGCATCTCCTACAATTTTCTTGATGAAAAGGATTCTTGATCTTTAAAATATGATTCGCAGCAGCAATTTTCAGTAATATGGTCCCAATTAGGAAACCTGTTGAAATTGGCTTTGTTAATCTAAAATTTTACATACTTCATATATCGAGAAATATTTAATCGAATCAACTCATAAGGCATAGGCAATGTAATTTTTGCGCAAAAGTAATTCCAAATAAAGTTGTATTGATTTGTTGTTATTTTTTATTATTTTATTGAATGATGTCGGAAAGAGTTTCACATGCTTATATATAGATCTACATACATATTTTATATTAATATCTAAGTGTAATCTAGTATACTTTTATTTATAAAGCTACTTTCTTGCTAATATTTACTCTATATTTCGTTCATGGTCCTGTACTGCTTTTAATTGAATAAACTTGAATTCACAACTAAGTTCAGTCCGACATAGTAAATGTAAATGAATGTACGAATATGTAAATTTTTAAAATGAATTAGTTCGAATGGAATTGCGTGATTTCTAGTTTGACCACAATTTCTGCTCAGTAGAGCATGATCTTCTGAGATATGATGATGTTCCTCTCTCAGATAATTAAACTCAAACTTTCGTAAAATTGAATTTGTTTGAGCAATTTCTAAATATTGGTTATGAATTAAATTTGAATAACACAATAACAGCGCTTTATAAATATTGGATCTTCAGAACTCAATATGATGAAAAATAAAATTAGGTACAACTACGTAAAAATTAGGTACAACTTTTTTTCTGATAAGACAATTTTTTTTTTTTTGAAAGTAATGTGCAAACATTTGCAGGATAATAAATGAAACTCACTGTTTGGTTATACTACAATAAACTGTAGTACACTAGGAAAAAAAAGTATGGTCATTAACCACTATTAAAATATTGTAAAATTTTCTCTCTGTGTTTCTGGCATATGAGAACACCAAAGAGTTCTGAACTTTTTACCTAAGCGCTTTGTTAATGATTTTAATAAAATTAACAATAAAATATGGCTTTTTAATCTGCGAAAAAATTTGGTAATTTTATCGATACCTTAAGGGCAGGTCACAAAAAGCCTTAAATCAATTAAAGTTGCTTTTCAATTTTGTATATTTTTTTACTTAATGTATAGTAATAAGAACTATAATTTTGAAAACCAGAGTTTCCGGTAATCCGATACCACATGAACGGAAAACATTCACCAAATGCAAGGCTTCAGCACCGAATGTTTTGGGTTTTATTACCCGAATTACGTTTTCCAGAACTGCCATTACGATACAGTACGATAATTTCACCAGAATGTTTTTCTCCGTTAGCATTTTGGTTCTTTCCTTTATATTTTTTTTTACTCTTTAATTTAATTTAATTTAATTTTCAATTTTCATTTTAATTTTTAATTTAATTTTCAATTTTAATTTTAATTTTTAATTTAATTTTCAATTTTAATTTTAATTTTTAATTTAATTTAATTTAATTTAATTTAATTGCTCAATACTTCATAATGAAACTAATTGCTAGATTTTAAAAGCTGGCAGAGATGAATCAGTTTGTGGATGTTTTAAATCATACATATACTTTTTTTGAGCTTTAACTGTATTTTTCTATCACGAAGTAATTTATTAAATCATAGATATTTTGCTCATAAACTAGTACGTTTTACAAATTCGTTATGCTATTGATTAACAATATTAATCGGCAACCCCAAATGAAGATGCTAAACGTCAAGATTGTAACAAAACTGCAAATTTTAAAGGCAGGATTAGCCTTGTCCGAGAGGTAATGAGTTCGATCCCCACCGGCCGATGACTCCCCGTGTACAAAATGAGGACAGGTGCACGCTAAATCGGTAGGGTCCCAAAGTCCACCAAGTTCCCATAACAAATCAATACCTCGGGTACTAAATCGGAGATTGATCGTGCTCTGATTTACGCCAAAATATTGATTTGCGGATGGATGATGTGCGATTGTGTCCTTTCTTTAAAACGGGATGTGACGTATGTATGCTGTCTCCGGATCATCCTTAGGGATGTTTCCCAGACCGTTTCTTATAGCCTATTTTGCAGCTTTAGAGCAATGCAAGAAACAGTACTGTACCGTACAAATATTTTTCAATATTTTAACAATATATAACGTAACAATATTTTTCGATACGCAGTATATATTAAAATATTTAATTTCTTTTCTTTTTAGTTTTACAATTCCTTAAAATTTGTATTAAAAGATATTTTGTTTTAGTCATAAATCACAAAATTTTACATATAACATGTATTTCATAATTAGTTATTTATTTATCGACAATCAGATAACTACGTAAACAGATTTTACTTTTTTAAGTATAGGTGCGGGTAATTGGTAAAAATAACATCTTTGATTTTGTACAAAATAAAAATTTATCTCTGAAAAATAGTAGTATGTATGAATTTTACAATTAAAGTTGAAATGTTCACTAATGTATTAAAAGAATACTTAATCAATGTTACCCTTTTTTATTACTATAACTTAAATTTCTATGTTTAATGGAATATGACATATTAAATATATAAAAATAAATGCAATATTTAGTTTTTTTTTATCAAGGTCTATGAAAAACTAATATAAATAAAGATAACTAATAAAACTAATAAAAATAAGATATATAATAAATATCAACAAATATTAATCAATATAGTTAGCACAAGTTTAACGTGAGAAGATTACAAAAAAACTTACATTTCATTATTAATTTGTCACCAAAAAATTCAAATATGAACACTTTGCATTGTTTAAAAAATTCCATGAACCTTGCTTTCCTAAAAGCTTTGTACAAGTAAATATTTACTGCATAGTTCTACCATTTATCATTATGAGGTTTCGGAGAAAACATGAAAAACCCATAGGCATGATTTATTTTCGGTAAAAAGTGCTTTTAGAAAAATGGTCCGAAACGTTTCAAGTTAAAAACTGCTTCAATATGAAAGTCAATATGAAAGCAGTCCTTTTGAATACATTATAAACAAAATAAGCATATTTTATGTTTTTTATACTATAAATTCCTATATCTAAAGGTAGTTTCTGTCTAAAAGTTTTTTTTTTTATCAAGTAAAAGTTCTATTTACAAAATCTGTCTTGGTGCAAAGTAAAATAATTTTTACTTTGCACCAAGTGACGAGTCTAGTTTTCTGTTTAAATGAATGCATTAACTTTATATGAAACTATGATATTTCTAATTAGCCTATCAGTATAAGGGCTCGTTTCAATAAATCTAAAAATCAGAAAAACTGGAAAATACTAATGCATTCTTCAATTATTTTCGCATATATCCTAATTTTAAAAAAAAAATGGATTGTTCTATTGGCTTACGACATTTGACCAGATATCTTACTTAACTTCTCTGATCTGTCAAATAGTTATTTCTCTAGACCAGAGGTTCCCAAATGGTGTTCCGCGGAACCCCTTGGTTCAGTGAATGGGAACAGTGATACTGAGAATTTAAATTTTTTAAGTCTGTAATGATTCTTAAAATTTGTAAAAATATTTATATCAAAACAAAATAATATTTCTTTTATAATGTGGTTATTTTTATGAAATTATTTTAGTAAAATACCAGTAAAGCAAGAAATACTGGTATTTTATTAAAAAAATTGAATGATTGGCAAAATATTAAAAAAAATGCATTATTATTTTCCGTTGAACTTTTCAATTCAAAATAAAATGGCCGAATTTAATAATTACGCTATAAGTTTTAATGACAACTATTCTTAACGTTTATAAGAGTTCTCTTTACGAAAAAATAATTCAACTTATTTAATTCATTTTCAGCTAATATATGCACCAAAAAATAGTTCAGAACTAGACCATATACCAGGGGTGGCGAAACCTTTATGCACCAACGTGCCAGTTTTTCTAAAAAATTGTTTAATGAGGTCATAGACGTACCGTCAAATAATTTTGACTTCGCGATTATTGAGAAAATAATAATACAAAATAGTATCAATTCGAAACTCTTTATTTATTATTAAAAAAATATATAAAATAAAAATAAAAAAAACATTTTGCAATGTCTCAATCATATGCGTAATTCAACTTAAAGTAACATCAGTGTGACTTCTGTTGTTGCAGATTAGATGACAAATAACTTATTTAAGTTTGTAAGATGTTAGTTTAAGCAGGACTGTTAAATTTTTTTTGCTAGTTATTTATTGTTAGCTTATTTTTTGTGGTTATAAATTGTTTTTTTTTTTTGGCATTAATTGTTAATTTTTTATTAATAATTGTTTGTTTTTTTTGTTTCTTTTTTGTGAATTCTAAGTTAATTGTTAATATGCTTCATTGTAAACTTTGTGATCAGTGGCGTGCCCCAAATATTGTGTCGCGTGCCTTTGGTTCGCCATCCCTGCCATATACCAATGTAGGCCTGCGAATTAGCCTTTTGGCGCAAAACCTATTATTTTAAGAGTCTTCTTGTTTAAACTATCATTGAAAAAATTTAACTCTTCTTCTGTTAGATATTTTCAAATTAACTAGCAGTCTTTATTTTTTGTTAGTTTGTTCAAAGTTGCTAATAAATTTTATTTATAAATTTAGGTTTCCACCAAAAGGTGCCCCATCATTTAGGGTGAACAATTAGGAAATGCTGCTCTACATCATGACTCGAACTGTAGCTGTAACGTCTATTAATGAAAATTTGAATTCATGCCCCTCATTCAAAATGATATTAATCTCATTTTATTTTGTAATCAGATTTAAGCAGCTGACACAAATTTGAATTAACGACTGCCAAATTTCAACTCCGTAGCCTCGTAAATTTGAACTCAACCCAGAAGTATAGGGAAATCTTAGATCAAGCATTTTTACAAACTACATTTTATGGAGGACTATGATAGAACTAACCCTCATTTGCATTAGGTGGATAGAAAAACCAACAAAATCCTCCCACACATAGAACGACAGCAAGTGTAACTCATAAGCCATAAAGATACTGATTATCATGTTTTTCCTTTGAGTTTGTACTGCAGAATCTATCATCAATAGCAAAATCAGCTACCAAAACCAAACATTTCATACTAAATGACCCATAAATATTTCATAAACTTTCAAAAGCATTTTTGATTTCATAAGGAAATTACGCTATTTTTCTAAGAGGTAAAAAAAAACGTCACTAAAACAATAGTTTTACGTTTTATGCTGAGTTGAAAAACAAAATCAGTTAACAATCATCTTAATTTTTCCGTATTAAGAAGATTTGAGATTTGAAGTTTTTTTTTTCCTCTAAGAAACTATCAGATATCAGCAAAATAAAATCAATGAAATGGAACAAACACTTAATATAATTTCAGTTCGTGATACCTTTTCCAGGCGAAAAACAAATAAAGAACAAATTCTCCACAGATCAACAATCTGGATCTTAAAGCAGAAAAGAAAGAAAGAAAATGAAGTAAGTGTTTCTTTCCTCGCTTTCGTGCTTTTCTATTTGATTGATTGAAATTCTATTTGTTTTTAACCCTA
Source organism: Parasteatoda lunata (assembly GCA_949128135.1). Lineage (NCBI taxonomy): Eukaryota > Metazoa > Arthropoda > Arachnida > Araneae > Theridiidae > Parasteatoda > Parasteatoda lunata. The sequence goes on from OX421977.1 coordinate 63,323,035, forward strand.
AAGATTGTTTTCTTTTCGTCAGAACTTATTTAAAAACAGAAGAGTCTTAGTTTCTTTTTATTTTGTGGTTGATCATGCCTTAGGATCATTTTGTGAAATTATATCCGATTGAAATATTTGAAACTGCTGGCGTCTTGAATTTCTGTATGCTGATCTTTATACATTTACGGTCTATTTGAAGCTTATATAGAAATAATTTTGTTATAATCATTGAGCTGGGTATATAATCTAGACAATAAAAATCATCGTCATCATTAGCAATGGTGCTACAATCCTTAAAGAGCCCTGACGAAAACCCTCCATTTCCGGGATGCTAATTTACAATCCAGTGGACTTTAACAAATTGTTCTCTTTTTCGGAGATTTTTCTTTTGGCTTTAGTTGGGTTCGCAATTATAATTCAAGCTTTTATTGCTTTTAAAGTTTGTTACCTGAACAAAAAAAGACAAAGATATAAAAGTTGCTGGATTGAAAACTCGTGACCGAGACCATGTTAGATACTTCTTAACAATCATCGATTTTTTTTTGTCTAAATCTCTATGCGCCGTTTTAATCTTTTGTTCCCAAACTAGTCCTCAAAAACTCTTTTCCATAGTTTGTCTCAAAGCCCTACAGAACTATTGAAATGAGGGCGACTTTGTATACAAGTATCTTCATCATTCTGTTTAAATATAATGGTCTTTAGTAATCTGTCATAGCAACGATTTCAATTTTCATTTTCTATCTGAGCACATATTTTACGATGTATTTCATTTTGTCCATTTATTTAAGTACCCGAACACTTGAACTCATTTTATCTCTAAGATTCTGCATTTAAAACTCTTCAAATTTTGGTAAGCCTCATTTTTTTCTAAATTTATCATATATTTAACCTTTGTATACAGTATTAATGAATAAACCCTTTTCGTTTGAATAGTGCAGTAGTAACGTCATTTGAATTGTTCTTTGAATAGAACAGCATTAACAGAGATAGTTTAATTCTAAATCAACAAAGACATCAAAAATTCTTAGTGAAAAGAGACAATTTAATTTCATTAATATTAAATCATTTTTGTTGAAAGAAAGAATAAAACAGCGTTGACAGAAAGATATTTTAAGTTTCGTAACGGACTTTTTTTTCAATTAAGTAAGATAAATCTTCCTTTGCTTATGAGATTTACAAAACTTAAATTAGCTACACACTAACTGAAGTTCGTAAAATGATATCCCAACCCCAAAGGACAAAGTTTATTAAACTTATATAAAATCTTCGTCCCATCACAACAATTTATGATGGTAAATGTTTGGTGATGCGCATCAGCTTTGGTATTTCAGTGCAGTTCTCTAGCTACCGATTTTTAGTAAAAGAAAATTTTGTATTGGGAATGGAGAAAATTTCAGCAAAACTGCCATCTAGTGATGCAGATGGAGCGCAAGATATAGCTGTTCTGCTGCCCTCTCGTGTGTTTAAAGGGAGAAAAAGTTAGATCTCTTAATAAATCAGTCTCTATAGGAGTGACTTAACTATCTTGGCCAAAGTTATCACTACTTGTTCTTCTTAGTTAATTAATTTATTAAACTTAAACCTTACAGTTAAACTGATATGAAAAACATTCTCATTCGTTAAATGCACTTGAGACATTGAGTTTGAATCCTAAAACAGAAAAATCCGATTATTAGGATCATAAGTTAGACTAGGTAGTCCGTTTATTTTTTGCGCACTGCATAATGTACTACGCTATTCAAATTAAAATCTATATATATATATATAAAAGTGAATGTGTGTTTGTTTGTCCTCTATAGACTCTTAAACCAACCGACAGAAAGCTATGAAACTTGGCATACAGATACAAAGCATGAGGAAGGTTTCTGTCGACATTAGAACATTCTGCGAAAAGCCGTTCCAGCTGTATCAGCGAAAATCGAAATGGAATTTTCTGATTGGTTAAAAGCTAGCCATTGTTTTAAATTTTGCTATAAACGATTCAGTTTTCAAATATCTTGAAGATAACAACAGTAATATTTTCTATCTTATAGCTCTATTCATGTTGAAAAGTAAATTAAAGTAAATTACATATATTTTAATATTTAATTATAATTCGCGCAAGGTTCTTTATGCCAGGTGAGCACAAGCAAGTAAAATCAACGAGAACAGATTTCTTAATTATTAGTCCTATCACGGATTCAGTATTCGCGATCGCAACGAACTATAGGGGGCGTTGTTGTATGTGTCGATTCCCTGCGATTTCTATATGAACAGTCATTCAGTTACTTTAGAGACGTCTTTAATGTAGCGTGTAGTATTGCAACGTTCCTTCTTTATTGTGGCTTATTAAATTTAAAAAAGAAAAATGTTTGATATTCTTTCTTATGCAAGCGAAAACAAAATGGTATCTCTTTTTTTTTTAGAGAAGGAACATCCAAAGCACATCGGAAAAATATTTGTACATAAATAGAAAAAAAAATATGTATATTCTTATAAGAGTTAAAACCTACTGCCCGAGAAATAGTTTTGCTAAATTTAATGATATAACATGAAAGGCTTATTTAAACTTTCCATAGTTTTAATAATCATATTACTTCAAAAATTAAAATGAACAAAAAGAGTACATGGGCCTCATAATTTTATAAAATTCAATTTTGTAAAAAAAAGTATTTTAACAAAAATTTTTATCACGAAATTTTAAGTTTCAATAAAAATCATTATTTAGAAACTGAAAAACGTAAAATAAAGAATGCTCACGAAAAAAAAAAAAGAAATTCTTTTTTGACGCCATTTTTTAGTGTTACGAAAATTCGTCTTTGGGATTTGCCAAAAACAAAACAAGATTCAATTTTATTTTTCACGAGCGAAATATTTCACCAAAAAAACGAAAATGAACCAAATCTCATGACATGAAACTTTATTATGGTAAATGTACGTTTTGGAAATGTAATTTCATTTTGAATCTTATTTATTAGAGTTCATATGGCGACGAAAGAAAATAGAGATTTTTTTGAATCTATGTTAAACTCTATATCGGCCCATTTTCCACCGAAATTTCGATTAACTACTTTGATTTTAAATAAAATGTTTTAAAATTTGAAAGTGTTTTGATTTTAAATAGAGTGTTTTATTTTATGATTTGTCGCAAAAATTTTAGGTGCAGATTGGCGGCACTTAAAAACTGTCAAATCTGTAGTTGCGGTGGCGTTAATACGTAAGTACCGAAATTTTATTCCCTACTTTTCTGAATCATATTACTTCAAACATTAGAATATGCAAAACGTATACATAAACACCATTTATACCATTTAATTTTTCAAAACAATTATTTTAACAACAATTTTTATCAAAAAATTATAAAGTAAAAAAAATAAATTAAAGAATTCTTGGGTTAAAAATTAACAATTTTAAAAATTCCTCACATTGAAATAAAAAACTTCCATATTGTTTCTCTTTTTTTTTCTAATATTTCTTAAAACGTAAAAAACGATTCTGTAGAGAACTATCATCAAATAAGAAGAAAAAAATTATTTACAAGAAAATTTTTTATTATAAAAGTCATAACACTTACCTGATTTATAAATCTGGAGAATTCCAAATAAATGTTCTTCGTTTCAAAATTTTATTTTCAAATAATATATACATAGATTATCTCTTCATTACTTTTAGAGAACATAACACACAGCAAGATTTTATAATTTTAAGATCTCGATATGAATTTTAATATGTAGTTTTAAAACAGAATAGCTGAATTCTAGTTGAAATTATTCTTTCAAAACTAAAAAATACTTACCAAGAAAACGATAAAAATGCATTAATAATCAGCACAAATGATACTATTTTAAGTAATACGGATGATATTATATTGTTGTTTTCTGAATTATGTAGATACAGAAATAGAATATTCTGTAACTATTACAGTTCTGTACGTTCACATTTATTCATTGAAATGAAGAAAGCAATGTTGATTTCACTTTAATTTGTAATGAATTGAGACAGAAGAGATGTATTTCACCGTAATACACTCATCTGTAACAGTATGCGAATCCGAAGTCGGAAGTTATCAATTGCAAGTTTGTTGATCATAGAAGTTAAAAATTGAGGAATTTTTCTTCAAATGTTTGGCGTGTTCTGTTTCTGAAAGATTTACCAATATTCTGGTGAGTTTTTTCAAGTTCTTCGACTTTTTCCTTAGGGAAATTTTGCTTCATATTTGCTGCTAAGAAAATGGCGTCTGATTCTACCAATGATTTTGATGGAACTAAATAAATTAATGTCTGATATTTTCAGGCTCCCGCTAGATGGCGCACTCGACCGTTGCGATCGCGAATTGTGATAACTGTTTAATAAATATAAAGACAAAAGCAAATTTCATTCAAATTGCAAGTTTTCAAAAAGATTTATATTTAGTATGCAAATTTAGGTTAGCACAATTAAATATAGTTTTCGAAGATTTCATTGCTGTGACAGTTGTCATTTGAAAACTATTAGATTGTTTATTTATACAAAGTTTTCGAATTCATCCACTTTTTTTCTTTCATTTAAAAAATAGATTTTTGTCTTAAATTTTATAATTTTTATATTTCTTATTTATTTCATTTTTATTGCTCTTTTTATTATTTAAAATAAATATGTGAATTTTCAGTTTAGCAAACTTGCGACCACTGTCAACTTTTACATTTCTTTTTGTTTGTGAGAGAGAATATTTTCAAAAATATACCACCTAAACAAATCGCTCTTAGTCGATCGACATCTCAAGCGCGCAAAAAGAGAACTACCCGTGTTTCAGAAAAATCGGAGCAATGGGAAAAAAGACTTGAAACTAATCGAGAACAGAATGCTTTTGCCCGTTCCTTAGAAACGACTGAGCAACAGAAAGAAGACTGTCAACAAAACAACTACGCACTACGCAAGCCCGTTCGTCTGAAACGTCAGAGCAACGGGAAAGAAGACTGTTAAAGAAGCAACGGGAAGCAAGAATGAAAGCCGATATTTAGACTCCACTATCCACTTCGCTATTTAGACGCTGCCAATACTCTGATTTGAATCTCAGTGCATTTCACTATGATCCAACAACCAACTGTGGTCTTCCCCCAAGTGTCATCATCGGAAAAATGGATCAGTTATGTATGTTTTGTAATGCTCTCAAATTTAAAAATGAAAATTTGCTGGAATTTGCTGTTCTGGAGGCATAATGAAACTACCAGATTTAACGTCGCCAGCCGAGCCATTATCAACTTTCTTATCAGGTCAAACAAACCAATCGAAACATTTTTTGGCGAATATACGCCGGTATAATTCGTGTTTCTAAATGACTTCATTCGGTGCTACATGTATCGTGAACGAGAATTACATGCCAACATTCAAAATGCAAGGGAAAATTTATCATCGTGCGGGATCACTTCTTCCATTGCCTGGCGCAGATCATACATTTTTACAGATTTATTTCATGGGTAACACAAATGATCAAGTCAATCAACGTTGTCAGTTAAATAATGGCACTAACCGTTATATGTTCGTGCATATGGGCAGCCAGATTTATTTATTACATTTGCATGTAATCCTGCTTGGGTTGAAATTAAAGAGCTTTTGTAACCTAGGCAAACATCATCGGATCTTCAAGATATTACCGCACGTTATACTTGGTTTCATTGCGAAGCGTCATACTTTTGGAGAGACACGGTGTTTGATGTATTCTATTGAATGGCGAAAAAGAGGATTGCCCCATGATTTGGCTTATTGAAAAATTCACACCCTGCCAAATTGGTCAGCTCACATCAGCAGAAATACCTGATGTCGCCATTGATCCAGACTTATTTCAGATCATCATCTAAAATATATTTCATCGTCAGTGTGCATCGCCACACATGTCTGTTCGAAAATGCGCTAACGATATCCTAAAGAATTAACTGCTGAGACTATCACTGGTTTTTTTTTTTTTTTTTACCATTAAATAAAATTCTCAATTCAAATCATAATCGCAAATCTCATTTACACACTAAAATACAAAATTAAAATTCAAACTGAAAGCGTTACAACGCACTAAGGGTACAGCTAGTTTAAAGTATAAAAATCAATGGATACAACTTCTAAAAATAGCTATAAAATTTTAAGATCTGAACAAGAGTTTGTAGAGTTTGCTTTTTAGCAACTAGAAACATAAAAGTTCGTAAACACGAGAAATGCTAAAACATTTAAAACATACTACTTTACGCATACAAATTCTAGAAATATTTTCATTTACATTATTCTGTTAAGTATTTGAATTCGAATGAATGATTTGCCAAAAAAAAAAAATATAAACTTTTCTTTTTTATGACTATTTTCGTAAACTTTCATAAGAATTATTTAAAAATTCTAAATAAAGTAAATAACCAACAATTTTTTAATATCAGAAGAAGTTAATATAAAAATGAATGTATTCAAAAGTATGATAGAGCATACTTTTGAATAGAATCATTCATTTATGAAAAACTAAGAACCGCTTTTTGATGAAAATCGTTAATTTAGAAACGCAAAACATGCTTGATCAAAAGATTTAGTTAAACAAATATTTATTCATTTAAAAGAAAATACTATCTCATTAATGCGGTTGTTGAGTATAACCAATAGTTCATTATGAGGGAGAGTGTTTTTCTCATTTCTCTTTGGTTAAAAATGTTCTATTTATTCTATTTATAAATATTCAATGCGTGTTTTAGTTTTCTTTCGTATATTTAACACCCTTGACTAGTCGTGTTTGTTTAATAAATTGCAATAATAAATGACATCCAATCAAGTATTTTATGCCAAGCCATTTTTTTTCTCAAAAAGATAATTTAGTTAATTTAGTTATTTTTATTTTTTTTAAAATTATATTTTCACTTAATTAAATTTAATTTGCTTAAATTTTTAAAACTAGTAGTATGCTGGTTGCAAAATTAGATTTAAGCTTTCATAAATTTCACTAAGCGTTTTTTTTTCCTTCAAAATTATAAAGAAATGTGACTATAAATTATCTACTGTTTTGGACAACAGTTCACATTAAATATATAGTTATTTTATTAAATTTATTTAAAAAGCATTATTAAAGGCCATAAAAGAGAATAAAGACTGTTATAATATATATAATATAAATCCTACAAACAAATTTCATGTTTTATATACATTGAAAAATAATAAAAAATTGAAACAATATTTTAAAAAAATCGACATATTAATCAGAACTGTTTTAAACAATAAGAAAATTTAGCAAGGATTAAAAAAACAGTATTAAATATCTGTTTGCATTTTAAAGCAAACTAAATAAAATTTAAAAAATTTAACTTTCTTATATATATATATATATATATATATATATATATATATATATATATATATATATATATATATATATATATATATATATATATATATATATATATATATATATATATATATATATATATATATATATATATATATATATAATATTATAAAGGATATAGGATATACAATATTTTGATTGATGCCTCTCTCTTCAAACATTTAATACATGTTACGAATCACTTAAATGTTCACGTTTCTAAAGCGTTTCAACTTGAGGTAATGTGACTTAACTAATTATGCGCAAAACTGTATTAATTAGCTGCAGTTATCATTCATCACATCAAACCGTAAGTGTAACCACCCTGTTTAATTAAGTATTGTGTGTGTCCATTAATATATATTAGATTAGCATTTCACTTCCCTTAAAGTTCACGTGAAAGCGTCTGACGTGAAGATTTACTTGATCTGAATTTACCTTAAACCGTTAATTTAGGAATATATATCTAAAGGTTCATGTTTTAGTCAAGAAACCAATAAAAATCTGACATATGTCATGTTCATTTTAAATGGAAATGCTTAGTTTTTTTACGATAAAATATTTATCCATTGGAAAATTTTTCATCCTGTCTAAAATATTAATTGCGTAATATTTTCATATGAATAGTATTCTAGTGGCATACAGATATATTGATCCTAGTAGTGACAGTCAAGAGAGAAAATTTGAAAAATTTCATAGAAAAACGGAAAGATTCAGCTGTATTTTATTTTATAATCGTCGTTGAACAGTTGACCCTATTTGTCAAGCTTAAGACTGCTAATATTTAATTCCGTCGCATTGTAATTTTAAACCCTATCCAGAAGACAAGGGAACTCCTCGATTAAGTATTGAGAGAAAATTGTCTTAATGGAGGATTTTTTGATGGTAGATGTAGATGTAGTTAATTTACGTCGCACTAGAGCTGCACAATGGGCTATTGGCGACGGTCTGGGAAACATCCCTGAGGATGATCCGAAGACATGCCATCACAATTTTGATCCTCTGCAGAGGGGATGGCACCCCTGCTTCGGTAGCCCAACGACCTGCACGCGAAGTCGAGCACTTTACGGTAGAACAGTTTAACGAGGACCAATACCGCACACCCTCGGTCCCTACGCAGACTGATCCAAGTGGTCACCCACCCGCACACTGACCGCAGCCAGTGATGCTTGACTTCGGTGATCTGCTGGGAACCGTGTCTTAACGATCAGTCCACTGCGGGACGATTTTTTGATGGAATGAATCCGCTTTGAGTTCACATAGTGAAGAAAACCATAAAAACACGGTTAGCCTGACAGCAAGAGAACTCTTACCCATGATGATACTACAGAGGATATTTTACGTCAGCGCTGTGATTGGTGTAAACCAGATGCGGAATTCCTATCGACCCGCCATTGCTGGGAGTCGAACCCGGTTCACCCGATTGGAAGGAGAATACTCTATCCCCTGAGCCCTCACGGCTCAATTACTTGGGAAACCAAAGAATTTTTTTCCACCAAGTCGGAAATCAAGATGAATTATAAATTTTATCAACAGATGGCTCTGCGTTCTAATAAAATTATAAAACACTTTTTTCCGTCTCGTGTCAGACTAATCCAACTGAAGCAAGTTCTCGTTTATATGCTTTGTTTATATGCATACGATGACCACAATCCTTTTAGCTAAACTTTTCTTTGTTTAATTTGAATAACCTTGGCAATATTTTTTATTAAAATTTGATTTAAAGGAGAAAACACGATATGAAATTTTGAATTATCTGAAAATATTCCTTGATTTGTAAGAAGATTCTCTCTTTCTTTCATTGATTTTCTAAATTTAACATCAACATCAAGAAAAATAAAGGTATAAATAATGATATAAAGACATTGATGGCAGCATAAAAAGTTACCAAGAAGCTTTAAAGATATTAAGTTGCTTTCGTATTTTATTACTATTATTTTAATAGGAATCTTATGCTGATTGTTCAATATATTAAATTCAAAATATACTTCAGTAAACGAATTCAAAAGAAAATTATGTGCGGACACAGTTTAGGACTTCCTCTAATAAATTAAACTATCATTCAATGGCAAATCAAAGAATAATGCAACCAGAAAATGTATTTCATATTATATAAATTAAACTTAAAGAATAATTTCAGTACCAAAAGTCCTATTATAATTTCAACTAATAATGAACTAAATCATTACTAATTATGAATTATTGTAATTACCACTGAATTTCCATTTTTTAGAATTGTAGAAACATGATTCTATAGCGAAACAATTCGCGATCGCAACAAACTATAGGGGGCGTTGTTGTATGTGCCGAATCCCTGCGATTTCCATATGAACAGTCATTCAGTTACACGGGAGACGTCTTTAATGTAGCATGTAGCATTGTAACGTTCCATCTTTATTGTGGCTGATTAAATTTAAAAAAGAAAAATGTTTGTTTTTTTTCTTATGCAAACGAAAACAAAATGGTATCTCTTTTTTTTTTAGAGAAGGAACATCCAGAACACATCGGAAAAATATTTGTAAATAAAGAGAAAATAATAGTTATACTCTTATAAGAGTTCAAACCTAATGCCTGAGAAATAGTTCTACTAAATTTAATGGTATAACATGAAAGGCCCATTTAAATTTTAACGTAAAATAAAGAATGCTTACGAAACAAAAAAAAAGAACCATTCTTTTTTTGTCGCCAATTTTTAGTGTTACGAAAATGCGTCTTTGGGACTTGCCAAAAACAAAATAAGATGCAATTTTATTTTTTTAGGAGCGAAATATTTTATGGAGTGAAATATAACAAAAATGTACCAATGTCCATAACATGAAACTTTATCTTAGTAAACGTCCGTTTCGGATATGTTATTTCATTTTGAATCTTATTTATTAGAGTTCATAATGGCTATAGAATCAGGTGAGAGAAAAGTTTGTTTTGAATCTATGCTAAACTCTATATCGGCCCATTTTCCACCGAAACCCAATTGACTACTTTGATTTAAAACAAAGTGTATCATTTTAAGATTTTTTCCAAAAATTTTAAGTGTAGATTGGCGGCACTTAAAAATCTGCCAGATCTGTAGCTGTGGTTAATACGTAAGTACCGAATTTTTCTTCCATACTTTTCTGAATCATATTACTTCAAACATTAGAATATACAAAAAGTATACATAAACACATAATGCTATACCATTTAATTTTTCAAAAAAAGTATTTTGACAACAATTTTTATCAAAATCTTATAAACTAAAAAACGTAAAATAAAGAATTCTTAGGATAAAAAACGATTTTAGAAATTCTTTATATTGAAGTAAAAACTTTCATGTTTCTTTTTTTTTTATTCTTATAGTTCTTAATCAGACGTAAAAAATCATTCTGTCGAGAACTATCATCAAATAAGAAAAAAAAATATTTACAAGCAAATTTTTTATTATAAAAATCATAACACCTACCTGTTTTATAAATCCGCAGAATTCCAAATGAAATGGTCTTCGTTTGAAAATTTTATTTTCAAATAATATATGCATAGATTATCCCTTCATTACTTTTAGATACTATACCACACATCAAAATTTTATAATTGTAAGATCTCGATATGAATTTGAATATGTAGCTTGAAAACAGAATAGCTGAATTCTAGTTGAAATTATTCTTTCAAAACTAAAAAATACTTACCAAGGAAAACGATAAAAAAATTATTAATAATCAGCACAAATGAAACTATTTCAAGTAGTTCGGATGATTCGCGATCGCAACGAACTATAGGGGGCGTTGTTGTATGTGCCGAATCCCTGCGATTTCCATATGAACAGTCATTCAGTTACACTGGAGACGTCTTTAATGTAGCATGTAGCATTGTAACGTTCCATCTTTATTGCGGCTGATTAAATTTAAAAAAGAAAAATGTTTGTTTTCTTTCTTATGCAAACGAAAACAAATGGTATCTCTTTTTTTTTAGAGAAGGAACATCCAGAACACATCGGAAAAATATTTGTAAATAAAGAGAAAAAAATAGGTATATTCTTATAAGAGTTTAAACCCAATGCCTGAGAAATAGTTTTACTAAATTTAATGGTATAACATGAAAGGCCCATTTAAATTTTAACGTAAAATAAAGAATGCTTACGAAACAAAACAAAAAGAACCATTCTTTTTTTTCTCGCCATTTTTTAATGTTACGAAAATGCGTCTTTGGGACTTGCCAAAAACAAAACAAGATGCAATTTTATTTTTTAGGAGTGAAATATAACGAAAATGTACCAATGTCCATCACATGAAACTTTATCTTAGTAAACGTCCGTTTTGGAAATGTTATTTCATTTTGAATCTTATTTATTAGAATTCATAATGGCTATAGAATCAGGTGAGAGAAAAGTTTGTTTTGAATCTATGCTAAACTGTTTATCGGCCCATTTTCCAACGAAATCCGATTGACTACTTTGATTTTAAACAAAGTGTTTCATTTTAAGATTTTTTCCAAAATTTTTAAGTGTAGATTGGCGGCACTTAAAAATCTGCCAAATCTGTAGCTGTGGTTAATACGTAAGTACCGAATTTTTATTCCATACTTTTCTGAATCATATTACTTCAAACATTAGAATATACAAGAAGTATACATAAACACATAATTTAATACCATTTTATTTTTCAAAAAAGGTATTTTGACAACAATTTTATCAAAAAATTATAAACTAAAAAACGTAAAATAAAGAATTCTTAGGATAAAAACGATTTTAAAAATTCCTCATTTTTCAATAAAAACTTTCGTATTGTTTCTTTTTTTAATTCTTATAGTATTTAATCAGACGTAAAAAAACCATTCTGTAGAGAACCATCATCAAGTAAGAAAAAAAATTATTTACAAGCAAATTTTTTATTATAAAAATCATAACACTTACTGATTTATAAGTCCGGAGAATTCCAAAATGATATGTTCTTTGTTTGAAAACTTTATTCTCAAATAATATATACATAGTTTATACCTTCATTAATTTTAGGTAACATACCACACATCAAAATTTTATAATTGTAAGATCTCGATATGAATTTTAATATGTAGCTTAAAAACAGAATAGCTGAATTCTAGTTGAAATTCTTTCAAAACTAAAAAACACTTACCAAGAAAACGATAAAAAATTTATTTATAATCAGCACAAAAGATACTTTTTCAAGTAATTCGGATTATTCTTTATTGTTGTTTTCTGAATTATGTAGATACAGAAATATATACTATTCTATGAAGAAGAAGAATATTCTATAACTATTACAGTTCTGTATGGAATTCATTGGAACACATTTATTCATTGGAATGACGAAAGCAATGCTGACTTCATTTTAACTTGTAATGAATTGAAGACAGAAAAATTATTTTACCGCAATACACACATCTGTAGCAGCAAGTGATCACGAAATCATTTTATGTTTTTGGTAATAGAAAGGTAAAAATTATTGAGAAGTTGTTCTTTAAATGCTTGGCATGTTCTGCTTCAATGTTTGGCATGTTCTGGTTAGTTTTTTCCAAGTTCTTCTACCTTTTTCCTTAGGGAAATTTTGCTTCTAAGAAAATGGCGTCCGTCATTCCCAAAGGTTATGAGGGAACTAATGGTTACAGGCTCTCGCTAGAGGGCGTACTCACCGTTGCGATCGCGAATAGTCGTAAAGGTATTCGCGATCGCAACGAACTATAGGGGGCGTTGTTGTATGAGACGAATACCTGCGATTTCTATATGAACAGTCACTCAGTTACACTGGAGACGTCTTTAATGTAGCGTGTATCATTGTAACGTTCCATCTTTATTGTAGCTGATTAAATTTAAAAAAGAAAAATGTTTGATATTCTTTCTTATGCAAACGAAAACAAAATGGTATCTCTTTTTTTTTTAAAGAAGGAACTTCCAGAACACATCGGAAAAGTATTTGTAAATAAAGAGAAAAAAATAGGTATATTCTTATAAGAGTTCAAAACTAATGCCTGAGAAATAGTTTTACTAAATTTAATGGTATAACATGAAAGGCCCATTTAAATTTTACATTTCTTCGTTTTAAGAATAATATTATTTCAAAAATTAAAATGAAAAAAAATTAAAATGAAAAAAAATTAGGGCGTAAAAACCTCATAATTTTATATAATTTAACTTTGTAAACAAAGTTTTTTGACAACTATATCAAAACATTTCAAGTTTCAATAAAAATCAGTATTTAGTAACTAAAAAACGTAAAATAAAGAATGCTTACGAAACAAAAAAAAAACAAAAAATTCTTTTTCTGTCGCCATTTTTTAGTGTTACGAAAATGCGTTGCCAAAATCAAAACAAGATGCAATTTTATTTTTTCAGGAGCAAAATATTTTATGGAGTGAAATATAACGAAAATGTACCAATGTCCATAACATGAAACTTTATCTTATTAAACGACCGTTTTGGAAATGTTATTTCATTTTGAATCTTATTTATTAGAGTTCATATGGCTGTAGAATCAGGTGAGAGAAAAGTTTGCTTTGAATCTATGCTAAACTCTATATCGGCCCATTTTCCAACGAAATCCGATTGACTACTTTGATTTTAAACAAAGTGTTTCATTTTAAGATTTTTTCCAAAAATTTTAAGTGTAGATAGGCGGCACTTAAGAATCTGCCAAATCTGTAGCTGTGGTTAATACGTAAGTACCGAATTTTTCTTCCATACTTTTCTGAATCATATTACTTCAAATATTAGAATATGTAAGAAGTATACATAAACACATAATTTAATACCATTTAATTTTTCAAAAAAGATATTTTGACAACAATTTTATCAAAAAACTATAAACTAAATAACGTTTAATAAAAAATTCTTAGGATAAAAACGGTTTTAAAAATTCCTCATTTTTCAATAAAAACTTTTGTATTGTTTCTTTTTTTTTATAGTATTTAATCAGACGTATAAAACCATTTTGTAGAGAACGATCATCATGTAAGAAAAAAAATTATTTACAAGCAAATTTTTTTGTATAAAAATAATAACACTTACCTGTTTTATAAATCTGCAAAATTCCAAATGAAATGTTCTTCGTTTGAAAGTTTTATTTTCAAATAATATATACATAGATTATCCCTTCATTACTTTTAGATAACATACCACACATCAAAATTTTATAATTGTAAGATATCGATATGAATTAGAATATGTAGCTTAAAAACAGAACATCTGAGTTCTAGTTGAAATTATTCTTTCAAAACTAAAAAATACTTACCAAAAAAACGATAAATTTTTTTCATAATTAGCACAAATGAAACTATTTCAAGTTGTTCGGATGATTCTTTATTGTTGTTTTCCGAATTATATAGTTACAGAAGTATATACTATTTTATGAAGAAGACGAATATTCTATAACTATTACAGTTCTGTTTGCAATTCATTGGAACACTATTGCTTTCGTCATTCGTCTTCATTTTAACTTGTAATGAATTGAAGACAGAATTTTTTTTTTACCGCAATACACATCTGTAACAGCAAGTGATCATGAAATCATGTTATGTTGTTGGTATTAGAAATTTAAAAATTATTGAGAAGTTGTTCTTCAAATGCTTGGCCTGTTCTGCTTCAATGTTTGGAAAGTTCTGATTTGTTTTTTCAAGAAGTTTTACCTTTTCTTTAGGGAAATTTTGCTTCTTTTTTGATGCTAAGAAAATGGCGTCCGTCATTGCCAATGGTTACGTGGGAACTAATGCACTATATTTTTAGGCTCCCGCTAGTTGGCGTACTCGGGCGTTGCGATCGCGAGTTGTTTTTCTTTAAATATTTTTGTATCCCTAATTTAAACTTATTTTCCAGCACTGCTATTATTAGCGAAAATATTAAATTATGGTTGTGAACTCATCAAATTTGTTTGAACAATATAATGTTATAAGAATATAAATGTTATTTTAAAAAATGATTGCTTCGAAAAATCACTTCCGTTCACCGAGAGATCCAAATGTTTATAATACTAATAAATAGTAATATTTGGACGTGGGAAGTAGAGTCACAAGAGTAAGCAAACAGAATTTCTTTTATTACATATCTGTTAAGTGAATAATTTTTACTTACGTAGACAAACTGTTTTCTGCCAAGAAAAGACAATTATTGCGAAGCAATCATCGGGGCAGGTGAGCGGCAGCGAACAGGGGGTATAACCCCCTAGTAGTTTTATAAAAATATTGAATTATGTTAGTGGGAAATAAATTGTTAAACTCATATTTTATGAAATCCATCGTTTGGGTAAGGCTAAGAATTTTTTAAATTAAAGTTTTGGCTCGGCATTTATCAAGAGAGTATGATAGTATTACACGGTACCACATATCACACGGTGAACATATAACATGGTGGTTGTTTTATTAAGGCATTGCATAATAATATTATCTATATTTATTTATCCATTGATATATAATACTCAATGATCAAATTTAAATATTAAAATTTAAGATCAAGACTGACTGGCCGAAAAATTAATCAGTAATCAGCACGTGTATAAAATTGAGAAAAAAAGATAAATAAAAAACCCAAGCATAGAAACTGTATAATGAGAATAAAGCTGCAATCAAAAACTACTCTTAAATTTTATGCTATAAAATCATTTATAGTGATGGTAACACGTGCTGCGAAATAAATTAAGATCATAGGGTTAGTACAAAACATGTGAAACGCTCAATTCTCTAGAATAAAAAAAAGATTTTTAGAATAAGATCAAATCAAATAACTAATCAGAACAGAAACATCAAGGAGAATAGAATCAGAATATACTTACAAAAACATTTTTATTTTCTTGGCTATAATAGACAAGTACTTTAAGTACTGAAATTTAACATCAATTTTATGATTTCAAAACACAAAAATAATTTGCCATCGTATATCCATACTGGCAATGAAATTTTAGATTACTAAAACAGCAAAAAATTTAGAAAAAGATTTTGAGATGAGAAGAGATTCTTCTCACTCATTGAAGAATTTACTCCCTAATACTGGAGCTGCACACTCTCACACTTTTTTATTGCTAAGGGGCCGAAGCCCCCTCGCCTCACAAAGACCTACCACCAACTCTCTTCTTGTTTCAAAGCTCGCGGCAAGGATGAAAATCAGACTGATGCCAATAAAAACGAAAAGTTTTTCTATTTTGTCTTCGGCTTATCAGCCTTACACTTAATCGCCTCATCTTAAGCGGAATTCCAAGAGTCTCATTCCTTCATCTGATTGGCTCCGCTGCCGTTCCATTGCCCAATAAGAGATGAGTGCATCCCGAAAGATTTGCTTTCTTCAGACACTGCTTTCCATGTTGTTTTGTTTACAAACTGAAACTAGAATGTCTTTGAAATATGTGAGAAAAGATTTGTGAGTTCTTGTGCAAAAGTGTGATAATATTATTAGCAAGAGTTATTACACTAAATGTTAAATTCCTATTTAACATTATCACCTCTTTTTGAGAAAAAAAAATGTAAAAAAAAAAATTGTTGTGCCAAGAATGTAATACTACTGGAAATAATTCACTTATAACATATATCATAATCATAACAATATAGTATTTCTGTTCATTTTCCTTGAGAATTTTTGCTCACTCTCTCTCTCTCAAGTCATACAAATATTTTAATGATGTGGAGCAAAAAAAAATTATATATACACATTTGATCCACATAGCTCACTCAAAGATTCGGTTTGTATAAAAACCATTTCTAATATACTTTGTTACTCGTACTTTCAATTTGTGATAATACCTTCAATATTATGTTTGTTTTTTACATTGTTGTTATTTCAAATTATCATACCTTTATATTATCAATTTTCTCATACTTATTATTTTCATTCACATTTATTATTCTTATTACCATATCAAATCTTTCTATTCATTATCACTATCTAAAATAAAAGTGATTGAAATGACAATATAACCAAAAATTTGCATCACAAGGATTGTAAAAATTCCTTAGTAGCTAAAAAAAATAAAATGGTTATCAGAAAGAGAAAACCAAGAAAAAAATCTAGCTTAATTTTTGAATGGGATGTTTCCATATTTAATGATGATTGGGCCAGCCATTTATCATCAAATATAAAATTTTGAGCTCGAAGGAGAAAGATGCAATTCAAAAATCTAACCATGAAAAAAAAAATATTGCTAACTAAATTTTTACATTAAATAAATTTCAAGCCAAAATTGTCAATATCAATACCTTATACAATACGTGATAAATAATTTACACTATCTCAGCTTAATATTCAAAACTCCCATCAAGATCATTTATATTAGACATGTCATTACTCAATTTTTCTTTTAGCAACCTTTTTTTGAAAAGTTTACTTACATGATATTTTTTATAAATATCTCTTTTATCATCTTTAATGTGAATGAGGTAATTATTTCCTCTGAATTTTTTAGTGACCTTAAATGGTCCTTCATATTTAGGTTGAAAGGTATTTACATCAGTGTTAATTTTTAAATATATCAAATCATTATTTTCAAAATTTGGGATTGCTCTCCCTTTTATTTGTTTACTGTGCTGCTCAAAGTATTTACTCTCATTTTTGGAAACTATATCTCTCGTCTCTGCAATATGTTCTTTTAAATTCTTGAGAAAATTAGTTGGTGTCTCTCCTTTCCTAGCCGAAACATGTATATTTAAAGGTATAGTTAAATTTCTGCCAAAAAATAATTCAGCTGGTGTATATCCAGTCACTGCATGAATAGAAGCATTATAATGAAGTTTAAAAAAAAGTAATTTCTTAGTCCAATCCCAGCTGTTGTTACACATAGATGCTAAAGATTCTTTGAGAACTCTATGTGACCTTTCTATTAGTCCATTAGCCATAGGATAGTAAAATGAGGTTTTACGATGTTCAATACTCAGTGCCCTAATAAAATTTTCAAACTCCTCCGAAGTAAAGTTAGTACCATTATCAGAAATAATGGATTGAGGCAAACCAAATTTGGAAAAATATTCATTTAAGTTATTGATAATTGTAGAAGATTTAATGTTAGTTAAGGGTATTGCCTCTAAATAACGTGAGTAGTTGTCAATTATGGTTAAAATAAAGAATTTATTATCAATTGATCTGGGTAATTTCCCTACAATATCTATTGATAAAATTTGTCCTACACTTAAATCACCTTTTTCAATTAATTTTGTCTCAGTTAATTTAGCCTTAGGCTTATTTGCCAAACATGCATCACAAGATTCTACAAAATTTTTAGTATCTGCTAACATTCCATACCAAGCATAATTTTTTTTTAATAAATTATAAGTTTTAAATACACCAAAATGTGCTGCATGAGCTGCCTTTAAAATTTCCCCTCTTAATGAGATGGGTATAAAAATTCTATTCAAAGTCTTATAAGGGTGTTTAGGTGGTCTCACCTTCATCATCAAAATACCATCATTATTTAAAAAAAATTTCTTAGAAGTTAGTTTGTCGTTATCATTTAGTTTTTTAAAGATTTCCTGAGTTTGTTTACAATTTTGTTGAGAATTTTTTATATTCTCTATTTTAAGATTATCATTAACTTCAAAAATGTTTGCATTATTTACTACAGCATTATCATTAGTTACTCTAGATAGATAATCAGCAGGATTTTTAAAACCAGGAATATGTTGAATTGTGTAACTGAATTCCTGCATATACATTAACCATCGACTTACTATTTCAGGTTGTTTTTGTAAATTTATATGAAAAGTTAGAGCTTTAGCATCAGTAAAAATAACAAAATTTTTGCCATAAAGAAACTTATCAAAATACTTAATAGAATCTACAATGGCTAAGAGTTCCCTCCTGATAGATGGGTATTTAGATTCAGAATGGGTTAACTGCCTAGAATAAAACTCTATTGGGTCAAAATTGTCATTATTTTTTTGCATTAGAATTCCACACAGAGCATTGCTAGAAGCATCAGTTACCAAGTAAAATTTTTCTTCATCATTTATATTCTTTAAAGTAGGTTTAAGCAATAATTGTTCAGATATATTTTTAAAAGCATCCTGACAGTCTTTATTCCAATTAAAAGTAACATTCTTTTTCGTTAAATTTACAATAGGTTTAACAATCTCTGCGAAGTTATAAATTAAATGTCTGAAATAACCAATCATACCTAAAAAAGTGTTACTTGTTTCACATCTTTTGGAATAGGAAATTTTAAAATCTTATTTACATTTTCAGATGCAGGTGAAAAACCATTTGAATTAACATCAAAACCTAAATATTTAATTTCAGACTTGCAAATTTGTATTTTAGCTGGATCAAGAGTTAAATTAAATTTCTTTAATCTGTCAAAAACCTTAACAAGTAACTGTGACATTTCCTCCATAGAATTTGCAGCAAGAACAATGTCGTCAAGGAAATATTGCAAATTAGGTCCCTTAATATCGTCTAAACATTTAGAAATTAAATTATGGAAAAAAGATGTACTGTTGCGAGAACCAAAAGGAAGGCGAGTAGGTTGAAAGTTGCCTATCTCACAACAAAATGCTAGTTTGGATTTATCCTGTTCTTTTAATTTTATCTGGAAAAATGCACTCTTGAGATCTAATACACTATATAATAATTTTCCAGAAATGTTATGTAAGATATCATTGATTTTTGGAAGACAAATTTTAAAAGTCTCAGTAACTGAGTTAAGTAATCTATAATCTATTACCATCCTGAATTTTTGTAAGTTAGGATCATTTACATAAGGCTTTTTCTTGACAAAAATCACAGGAAAACAATAATTGGAAGAAGATGGTTCAATAATTCCTGCATTTAATAGATCATTAATCTCTTTTTTGGCAAAATTTTTTGCAATATTAGGAATCGGATATGGTTTTGTTTGTATAGAAAAATTATGCAATAAGTTAAATTCAGGTATTACTGCATCCGTAGATCCTAAAGTTGTATAAGATTGAGAGAAAACTTGATAATTGTTTAACAAAACTTGAAGTATCTTATCTGCATCTACCTTATTTAAATGACTCAAATCAAAATCAGAGGCATTAAGTTCTTTTTTTCTCAGTTGATGAATTTCATTTAGATTTAAATTGTTAATTTGGTAATTAGTATTTTCTTTAGGTTTAATTATATCATCATCTTTAATACCAATAACATTTCCTAATTTTGTACCTTTATTAATCACAATCTTATTATCTGTGTTATTTTCAATTAAAGTACTAAATTTTTGATCCTTAAATTCATTAACAGATTCATAGATAGTATAATTTAGTTTGTTCTTGCTTGGAGAAAAAAGCATTTGATTACTATCTTTCATATCTTTAGACATACATAATTGAATTAAAAATTGAGAATGGGGTTCTATCACAATCTTTTTTTGTGCAAAAGCAAAATTATTTACAATCTTTACATCACTTAAAACATTATTTACAATACGAGGAGTATCTTCGAGAAAATCAAAAAAATCATGGTTCACTATAAGTTTTTTGTTGGGTATATCTAAAACAATTTTATTCTGTTGAATGAAATCATACCCTAAAATTATTTTATATTTATAAGCCCAAGAATTCTTAGTTACAAAAAATATCCCTTGAAACCATTTAGTGTCAATTTTGAATTTAGAAGAAATTGCAGACATATAAGGAACAGTATTGTTGTCGATAGTATGAATTCTTACAGATCTAGATAAATAACTTATTTTAGTGTTTTCTTTAATTTCATTAAGAGTGATAGGATCAATTAAACTAAGATTTGCACCAGTATCTAGTAAAGCCGGAATGGTTAAGTTACCAAATCTTAACAAAATAATAGGTAGAGATTCTGAATCGTTACTGTTATTACAGGTCATTACATGTTTATTTATTTTTTCTACTCCTTCATTTGTATCTTTTATTTTACTATTTTTTTTAGTTATATCCTCTTCAGTTACCCGATTACTATTCTTATTGTTATTAGAAATTTTTGAATTATATTCCTTAACCTTATCATAATCTGAATTAAAATTTTTATCTTTAAGATTACTATTGACATATATTTTAGTTTTATATATTTTGTTCTTATCATTCGGAAATCTATCTTTTTTGCCAATATTTCTCTTTTTTAACCTTAAGTTACCAGTTAATTTTTGATCATTTGAATTACTACTGGTTCTTGTAAGCTTTGTATTTTTCCACTTGTCACAAGAACCATTAACTAGTTTAAATTATTTTGTCTTCTGTCCGTACTGTTGTTACCCCTATTCCTAAAATTTCTATTGAATCCTCTTCTGAAAGAGCTGCGGCTTCTTTCATAAGGCTTAAATTTGTTGTTTACATTGGAGTTTTTAGGATAATACCAACATTCTGTGGTGATATGATTTCTACTACATATATGACAAGTTATCTTTGGTTGATTCAATTTGTTCGATTGTGAGATGTTGCTGACCGATTTAGTTTTAGTTAAATCATTTATTTTTTGAGTCAATTCCTCAATTTTTTTGTTGCTTTCTATCTGGCTTCTTAATAAAATTTCAATTTCTGATGATTTTGTTACATTATTCAGATGGGCTTCATTCATTGAAATCGCATTTTCAATATCTATAGCAATTTTGCCTATTTCATTGAAATTTGAGGCTCCCCTTTTCATAACCTCGATTCTAATATCCGGACGCATGCTGTCAAGCAGCTTTTGTGATTTCATTTTCCCAGCTAGACTTAAAGTTTGCTCATTACTATCTCCATTGATTTCTAGATACTCATTAGTAGCCTTTTCTACCTCTTCAATTAAATTTCTTATGCTTTGATTTGGTTTTTGAATCAATGAGTTAAATTTACTTTGTAACTCTGCATAACTTAATTTCCTAGAAAATTTATCTTTTAATAATTTAACTATGCATTCGTATTCCGTGTCAACATTTGTTTTGGCCTCACTAACTACTTTCAATGCTTCTCCTGCAAGATTTAACTTTAATATCAGACTTTTTTTTTTGTTGTCCCATTTTCTAACTGAGCGATTTGCTCTAAATTATTCAGAAAAAAATTTAAATTTGCATCTTTGCTGCCATTGAAAGCTTGTAGCGAACTCGCTAAAGAATGTGAAGATTTAGCCATAATGTTTCAATTTAGATTTAAATCACAGAAATATTTACAGAAGTAATAGCTACCATTAAAATATCAATGAAAAAATATATCAACAATTAATAAATAGCATCAATTTTTGAGAATTCTACTGTTACACTGAAATATATATATATATATCATAATCATCATTTCAAATATACACATAAAATACACCACTGTTTACTTTATTCCCAAAAATTTTCAGTTTTCTATTTAATGAATTATTAATTTCATTCTAAATTTTGCAAACAAGAATGTTATTACTCAAAAAATATATATACAGATTAATAGGTATCACATGAAATACTTTGTCATAATACTGATATTTAGAAATATCAAAACATATGTTCAAGTTAAATTATATTTTCAAATATTAAAAACAATATTCCTTACAAGGAAATAAAGTATAAATTCACAGTAAATTTATCAATGATGTAATATGCAAAATATTCATCTGAGAGAGAGTGAGAAAATAAATCATTAAAATATCCTAGTGTAATCATCACTAGAGTAATAATATATAAAAAAAATTATTTTCACACATTGATTACGTTTAAATTTAGAGCCAAATATCTAGAGAATTGAAAAAAAATTAAACTAATACCAGGTTCTGACCATAAACGGCGCCACATATTAACGGTACCACATATCACACGGTGAACATATAACATGGTGGTTGTTTTATTAAGGCATTGCATAATTAAATATTATCTATATTTATTTATCCATTGATATATAATACTCAATGATCAAATTTAAATATTAAAATTTAAGATCAAGACTGACTGGCCGAAAAATTAATCAGTAATCAGCACGTGTATAAAATTGAGAAAAAAAGATAAATAAAAAACCCAAGCATAGAAACTGTATAATGAGAATAAAGCTGCAATCAAAAACTACTCTTAAATTTTATGCTATAAAATCATTTATAGTGATGGTAACACGTGCTGCGAAATAAATTAAGATCATAGGGTTAGTACAAAACATGTGAAACGCTCAATTCTCTAGAATAAAAAAAAGATTTTTAGAATAAGATCAAATCAAATAACTAATCAGAACAGAAACATCAAGGAGAATAGAATCAGAATATACTTACAAAAACATTTTTATTTTCTTGGCTATAATAGACAAGTACTTTAAGTACTGAAATTTAACATCAATTTTATGATTTCAAAACACAAAAATAATTTGCCATCGTATATCCATACTGGCAATGAAATTTTAGATTACTAAAACAGCAAAAAATTTAGAAAAAGATTTTGAGATGAGAAGAGATTCTTCTCACTCATTGAAGAATTTACTCCCTAATACTGGAGCTGCACACTCTCACACTTTTTTATTGCTAAGGGGCCGAAGCCCCCTCGCCTCACAAAGACCTACCACCAACTCTCTTCTTGTTTCAAAGCTCACGGCAAGGATGAAAATCAGACTGATGCCAACAAAAACGAAAAGTTTTTCTATTTTGTCTTCGGCTTATCAGCCTTACACTTAATCGCCTCATCTTAAGCGGAATTCCAAGAGTCTCATTCCTTCAACTGATTGGCTCCGCTGCCGTTCCATTGCCCAATAAGAGATGAGTGCATCCCGAAAGATTTGCTTTCTTCAGACACTGCTTTCCATGTTGTTTTGTTTACAAACTGAAACTAGAATGTCTTTGAAATATGTGAGAAAAGATTTGTGAGTTCTTGTGCAAAAGTGTGATAATATTATTAGCAAGAGTTATTACACTAAATGTTAAATTCCTATTTAACAGATAGTTATCTGTATATTTTTATTTTAAAGACAAAATTCACACTAGAAATGAAATATCCAGTTTCAGTGATGTATACAATGAGAAAATTGCAACAATAAAACCTTTAAACACAGTGAAAACACATAATAATATGAACATGTGTCATAAATAGACAGCGGATAATATGCAATTGCATACGTGCATATGCAATTGCATATTTTAGCACCTTTTGCCATTTGTGCATAGAAATGCATAAAAAGGTATATTTGCTCTTATAAATGCATATTTTCAGCATTTTATGGCTTTTCCCTCCTAAAACCATATCACTATTCTTTTTATGTTAGCATAAGGAACGCTTTAAATTTTGTTTTGTCGTTCTTTATCACCTGAAAGGGTCAGCTGGAATTATGTTGCTGGGGGTGATTGCAATCACGTGAAAAAGTTGTAGAAATGAGGTGTGTGTCGGGAAAGGGGGTACAAAGGGCCCACCCAAACAGACATTCGTCATAGAAACCTCAGAAAGGGATGGTCAGATATTCTATGAAGGGATGTCTTTTCCTGGAATAAATAATTATCAATCTGTGTGGGAAAAATAAGGCTTCTGCGGTAGGTAGAACATGTACTCCTTTTCCTGTGATTGATTAGTTAAAAGGTGGAGTGAATACATTTTCGGAGAGAGCTGCTATTCTAACATATTTCGATAGTCCATCCGATAGATAGATAGTTTTGACATCCATCAGTTGAATACGTAGTTAGTGATGCTTCGAACGTGATTTTTGACTGCTGAATTTTATAATATGCCAAAAATTAAGTCGACTAAATAAAATTTAATGAAGACATGGATTTCTGACTATGGGAAGAACTTTACGACCGATGGGGAAATAGTATTTTGTGTGATTTGTAAAAAACACATTTCCTGTGAAAAAAAGTACCAAATCAATCAACATATAAAGACTAATGCTCACTCTGCGAAGAAAAAGCAGAATACAAAAGGATTTGTTCAAAGTTTATTAACTATTCCTGTTCAAGCAGCTAAAAAGGAAAGTGATTTTTCTAGTGATTTATGCAAAACCTTAGTAAGCAGCAATATTCCTTTAAAAAAGTTAAATAATCCAAACTTAAGACAGTTTTTAAAAAAATATTGTACCAATCAGATCATTCCCGATGAATCGACTTTAAGAAAGAACGACCTTCAACCGATATATAACGAAGTACTGGATGATATTCGACGAGATATTGGAGATGGCCCTATATGGATTGAAGTCGATGAGACGACAGATAAGTGCGGTCGCTATATTGCTCATTTTATTTGTGGATAAATGGATAATATTCCTACTCGACCACATCTTCTAGCAAGCAAAGCCCTTGAAAAAGTCAATCATTCAACCATAGCAAGGTTTGTCAATGATTCTATCAAATTATTATGGCCTGATAGAGATGGTTCTGAAGATGTTTTATTTTTGTCAGTGATGCCGCTCCGTATATGGTCAAATCTGCAGCAGCACTGGAATTTTTTTTTCCCAGAATGCTTCATATTACATGTTTGGCCCATGCTGTTCACAGACTGGCTGAGACTGTGCGAGAAGTATTCTCCTCTGTGAATAATTTAATTTCTAGTATCAAGAAAGTTTTTCTCAAGGCACCTGTGTGCATAGAATTGTATAAAGAAATGTATCCTGATTTGCCCTTACCTCCACCGCCTGTGATAACTAGGTGAGGTACATGGATTGAAGCTGCACGTTTTTACGCTAATAATTGTGATGCAATAAAGTCAGTTGTAGATGCAATTGACAGTTCCTGTGCTTCTTCAGTTTATGTCACAAAAGAAATACTACAGGATATCTCTTTGCAGAAGGACTTGGCCATAATTGACACTCACTTTTCTTTCTTAAGTGGAGCAATAACAAAGCTCGAAACACGAGGTCTTCTCCTGGCTGAGGCCATATCCGAAATTGAAAAAATTCAACAGTGCATCAATGCTCTTCAGTTGGGAAGAAAGTAAAAGAAAAATGGTGTTTCGTTCAAAACAAAAATTCGGGTTTTGCAGCAGTGAAGAAGATAAATGATTTTCTTAATGGAAACGGAACTGAACTTCCTGAGAAAGTAAAACCAATGAGTACGAAATTGTACCAGTTTTGTCCAATAACATCGGTTGACGTGGAGAGGTCATTTTCTGCTTTCAAAATGATCTTTGATGACCGACGACATCAATTCACCCTTGAAAATTTGGAAAAACACTTAGTTGTGTATTGCAACAAAAATTATTCAGTTTAATAAAATCTTTCCGGAAAATGCGATGATTTTTCTTCTCTCATTTATCATACTTCAGTTTCAGGCTTTTTCTTCAGAAATGTGTAGATTCAAGTAAGAAATATTTTGATTTTCTTCCTTTTAACAAAAAAATGTGTTAGCTGTGTTTGTTGGAAAAAGTAAGTAGTAGTATTTAAATAAGTTGAACTTTTAATTTCTATTTTAAATGCATATTTCTAGTTTTAAGAGCATATATTCAAGTTTTTTAGTGCATATTTGCATGTATATTTTGTCCGTTTTTTAGTGCATATAATCCGCTAAAAAATATAATGTTTAGCTTGTTTGTTAAAAATATTGTACAAATTGTATAAATAAAATTTTTTATGCAAATATATTAATGAAAAGAGCTTTTAAATAGCTTTTTGTTTCGTGTTTTTTGACTATTTACAGAAAAGTGAATCAAATAAATCAATGATGAAGCATCAAACATTTTGAAATTTTATGTATATAAACATACTAATTTAATATTCGTTCTTTGTACGGAGTAAGAAAAATTGTAAATACTCACTGAATATGTTTTTATCTAAAACTACACTATTATGCACAAGCTGAAATCAATATTAAAAACTACATACTTTTAGAAATTTAATTGAACAAAAACATTATCCAAAGTCAGTAAGGAAATTACAGTTGACACATGAAAATCAAGCTTTAACTTAATCAAGCATCTTCTTTGATGAAATAAAATTTTAATATCTTATTCAATTGATTTAAATTACCATTGAATTTTAATTTTTTTAAGTTTATCGAATCATAATTCTAAAACATACCAACAGACAAAATGACCACGGAGTTTCAGATAACATTCAAACTGTTAAATGTAAGACGTCATTCCAATATGTCATCCTCGATCATTTTACTTATGCTTACATGAGGAAAGAATAAAGAATATTTAATTATTAAAGAATGTACAGTAAATTCCATTTTCGATTAAACAGATCTGTAAGCTTGTAAACACCGGTAATGTTGTATTTTAAGTAATTAACAGTACCTTATGTAATTAATAAAGAATATTCAAGTATTAAATAATATACAAGAAATTCCCGTTTTGATTTAACAGAGATGTGAGCTTGCGAACACCGCTAATGTTGTATTTTAAGTAATTTACAATCCCTGATGTAATGAATAAAGAATATTGAAGTATTAAAGAATGTACAAAAAATTCCATTTTTGATTAGAAAGAGCTGTAAGCTTGCAAACACCAATAATGGTGTATAACTATTGAAAAGGGAAAAAAATGTTCACAGTTTAAATTGCATATATGTATTATAGTAATCCTATTAGATAAACTCGTTTCCTGCTTTTCTCCCGAACGAATTAATGTCGCACTCGCTGTTCAAGTTCCAGGATTCCATCATAGACGGTTCTGCAATAAAAAAAAATTAGACTCACATACAAACTTTTTCGTCCATTATTTTACATTATAGATTTTCTCAGATATGATTTCAACGGATCAAGACATCAACAAACACACGAAATAGTTTAGAAGATACCAACCAAATCCCAGTAAACATATCAATTCTCGTCACGTATCTCCCAAAATGTTTATAATGAAGGGCAAGAAACATACAAACAAATGCAAGATGACTTTTAGCATTCTGCCATTTCCCTCCATAAAAAGAACATGAAACTGTGGAATAAATAAAAAGGTGGGGGAGCATGATAAGATATTTGCACATATTCGGAAATCTCTTGTGAAGCAATGATGGAGTTATCAATGAATATTTATTAGTCGCCCTAGGAAAAGAAAACAAGACAAAAACTTCTGAGGAAGCTAAACATACAGAATAATTGAATTTCTGGCAATTGATGTGTGTTTAATATTTATATTTTAGCAATGTTATAATTTCTTTAAAAATAATGACTGTAAATGGAACCTTAAATACATACAAATACGCAATTTTGTTTTAAATGTTTGATTTTATTTTTTGCGCTTTCCAAATACGAGAGTCAATAAATGACATAAAATAAAGAATGCTTACGAAACAAAAACAAAAAAACGATTTTAAAAATTCCTCACATTAAAATAAAAAACTTTCATGTTTCTTTCTTTTTTTATTCATAACGTAGAAAATCATTCTATATATACAATCATACCATCAAATAAGTAAAAAAATTATTTACAAGTAAAATATTTTATTATAAAAATTTTAACACTTACGTGCTTTATAATTCCGGAAAATTCCAAAATGAAATGTTCTTCATTTGAAAACTTTATTCTCAAATAATATATACATAGATTATCGGTTCATTACTTTAAGATGACATACCACACAATAAAATTTTATAGTTGCAAGATCTCGTTATGAATTTTAATATGTAACTTAATTGTAATTTGTTATTAATTGAAGACCAAAAAAAATGTATTTTACCGTAATACACACATCTGTAACAGTATGGAAGTTATCGGTTGCAAGTTTGTTGATAATAGAAAGGTAAAAATTATTGAGAAATTTCTTCAAATGTTGGGCGCGTTCTGTTTCTGAAAGATTTACCAACGTACTGGGTCGTTTTTCCAAGTTCTTCTGCTTTTTCTTTAGGGAAATTTTGCTTCTTATTTGCTACTAAGAAAATTGTAACCGACTTTGCTAATGATTATGATAGAACTAAATGCGTGATATTTTTAGGCTCCGCTAGAGGGCGTACTCAAGCGTTGCGATCACGAATTCTAGATTGCCATTGTCATTTTGAGGGGTCCAGAAAATTCGGACACGGTCAATTTGAATAATTCAATTTGAAATTTTTTTTTTTTTTTTTTTGCTTTTAAACATCAATTTACCATCTATCCTTACAAAAATGATAAAAAAAACTTACCTGAAGTCTTGAGATCCTCTTCTGACGTCATTGCATTGACATGACTATTTTTTTTTTTTTTTCCTTTGACATCTCGGGTTTTTTTGTATTTACTCGGAGTGCTCAGTTATTCGAAACTTAAATTTTTTGTTGTATTTTTTCGAGAGAAAAAATGTGTTCTTCACATTTTAAAATAACAGATGAAGGTATGAAAATCAAAGTACTTTGGGAAATTATTCTATATTGATATGCAATTACCTGATCGTTGAGATGCGGATTTACTCAATTTAGTTAACATAAGCAGAAATTTTACTACCTGTTTATTCTAACGGAAGTTCAAACGACCTCTACAAATACTACTCCCTAGCGGGAAAAACATGAAACACTGTCGGGAATAAGGTGAATAAGGAGTAAATAATTTGTTAGTACTAAATTATCAATAAAATAATGAAAGCAATTTAAGCCAGAATGCTTAAAACCAAACATCTTATTAATATTAAAATTCAAAAAAGAAAAGAAATGTGCATTTTTTGTTAAAAGAAGAATGTTTGTTAGTTTTGTTTTTATGCTAGTATTATTCATTAATTATCTTATGTAAGTACAATACAAATAATTTGCATAAGTATTTAGTGAACAATATTATTTCATGTCCTATGGTTCTAAGTACATTGCGCTAAAAATAAACGGGTTACCCATTATAATTTTTGATCTAATGTCGCAAAAAAAAAACTTTTAAAATAATGTTGAAAAAGTTGCATTATTAAAATTCGATTTCTTGAGAATTGTTTAACCGATTTCACTCGAATATTATACTTTGCCATTTAAAATTTCATTCTTTAAAATGATGAAAGAAATTGTATGCCTTACAATTCAAAAGTTTTTCGACTAATATTAAATAAAATAATAATAAATATTTACAAAAAAATTTTAATTTGCATGAAGTTATTTTTGATAAACAAATTTTATAATTGTGAGCAAAAATTTTTCAAATCGCTTAAAAGTTTTCGAGACATGGTGCAATAGGTAAAAAATAAAATTAGCAAAGTTACAAAACTTTGAACCACTCTCCAGACCAAACTGTTGGGACATTATTTCCCATGTAGTGACCAGTATCAGAAATAAGAATACATCAAAAAAATGCATGTTAATTCAGAGAAAGAGCGTTTTTGAGTCTGATTTCATAACTTAAAATAATTAATTAGCAGATTTAATATCACCCCCTCGAACTTTCAAGATTGAGTCCTAGAGCGCAAATATACAATCAAAAGTTATTCAGAGTGGCCCGTTTCTTTATTTGGCCTTCTGTGCATTAGTTTAATGCTGAGTTAAATTGGCTAGTTTAAACCAAGGCGATTTAATCCAGGGTTAGAACCAAACATTTATTTTTTTTAAATAGTTTGACCAATATTTTTTTATTTAATAAATTAATGTAAGCAAGTTTTTGATCAATCATTATGTCTCTAAAAATGTTTCACCGATTGTAAAAATGTCATCACTAACTCTCTGTTTAGTTAAACTCTTCATTCTATCATTATAGAATATTTAATTACTTACTAGTATCATTATAATTATTATAGAATTATTTACTATTGATATTACTAATATTAAATTACTATTTGTAACCACTATCATTACATCAAATTGCTAATAATAATAGTGTTGTATTACTCAGAACTACATTAAGTTCAAAATATAAAAAATTTAATAAAATTTATAAATTATGTTAAAGGAAATATTTTTTTTTCATTGTGATTTCCTATTTCATTTCTCAGTTAGATGAAACCG
Organism: Parasteatoda lunata; assembly: GCA_949128135.1. NCBI lineage: Eukaryota > Metazoa > Arthropoda > Arachnida > Araneae > Theridiidae > Parasteatoda > Parasteatoda lunata. The sequence continues at coordinate 63,353,949 of OX421977.1, forward strand.
AAGTATTTTTATTTTCCGAAAACTTGCTTATAGCTTCCCTGTAATAAAAATATTGGACGCTTCAAGAGACCAAAACTAAATTGGTTTCGTATATTTTTCTCCTTATGAGATATTTTTTTATCCCGTTTTCAATTACTTTATGTGAGAAAAGGAACAGCTGCATGGCAACCACATTTAGAAGTGGCTTTCTGGAATGATTTGAAAAACTACTGCTTAATATATTCAGAATGAAACTCATTTCCAATTTATTCTTCCAAAAAAGAATTATTTAAACTAGGAAATAAAAAGACATACGTATGGTTGTATCCATTTTCTTATTTAGCGAATTTATCTGAATATTCAATCAACCGTTGTTTGGTATTTTCGAATATTGAAAGCACATACCTGCCAATAGTGATACATTCCTTATTAAATTAATTTAAACAAATGCACATTTAACTTTTATTTGCTTGACATAAAGTCTTTAGATGTTAACTTAGAAAAACAAAATTATTGAACAACAAAATTATATTTCATGAAGTTCGATAATATCGGTGGTTGTTCCTTTGTGTTATGTAAAAATAAACAAACGTAAAATTCTGTTTTAATATAATATTAGTCAAATATATGATCAAAAATATCTATATTGATAAATAATTCACAATTAAATAAACAAATTGCACTTTATTGAGATCCAAACTTACAAATACTTTTTTTCCCTATATTATTGTCAAAACATTTTTTTTTAAAATTTAGATTTCTTAATATATTCTTAATATCTTGAAATAAAACATACTTGACTTTTATACCTTATAAAGTTTTGTAAATGATATAAAGAATGATTTACTTTAATATTTTATTAAGGTTTGAAATTTAAATCAAACATGTATGACTTTAATACCTTATTTAAGTTAGAGAAAGTTTGCAGGAAAGTATTTTTTTAAGTATCTACAATTATCGTTATATATTGAGACTGTTTCTTTTTACAATGTAGATAACTAAATGTAACGTGGAAAAGGTGTTTTTTTGTTTTTGTTTTCTAGGACTCTGTTTTAATTCTACTCGAATAGAGATATCTAAGTTGGCGTCGCCTCACTTACCCGTCCACTGGCAATCCATCAATGATCAATCAGCCCTCTGGCAATGGATCAATACCAACCAACAGCAATACGTTTCTATTGGGACGGGAATGCATGTCGTCCAATAGAAATAGTGCAAACAGTGAGTTGCCATTTACACCTCAAAATTACGACGATTGATTTATTCTGCTTAAGGATGTAGTTCAGCATCTGGCTTAGACGTCTTCATTTGAAGCTTGCAACCATTCATGAAATTATTTTTAAATAACCGATACACATTCTTTTAAAAAGTAAAAGCTCTAGAAACTTTATTAATGTAATATCCTGTAATATCCAATATTTGTTTTGATAGAAAAATTTATTTTCAATCCATCTCGTTCCAGATGAATAAAATTTGTCACCCTGAAGTCTACTAAAAATTGTCGCCCTGAAGTCTACTAAAATTCTTATCCAATTTCACTACGATTAGAACAAAACTCTACAATCTGAGGAAAATCGATTCAACGTGATCCATATCATTTTTCAAATTTAATGAGCTTTAATAAGTTGATAAATTGAGTACAGTGTATTATACTACTTTATGTTAAATTATTTGAACTACAATATGGCTCCTATTTACAGCCCATTAAGGTGGCGGCAAGGTTATATGATAGTGTGATTCAACGTGTTACAAAATTTCCAATGATGTACATCGGATGAATAACAGATATACAATATATAAAATTACAATTTTGTTTACTACATAACTTTTATTTAATAATAACAAAGTCAATATGTTCTAATATTTCTAAGTATATAAGTCTGCAGAGGGGAGGACTACTCCGCTTTGGTAGCCTGACAAAGTCGATATATATGATAGGTGTGCTGAATAATAGATATGAAAAATTATAATTTTTAAATTATAATTTATTAAAATTTATAATTTTATAAAAATTATTAAGATTGTATTCTTCATACTGTTATTAATTAATTTTATAAAAATTACATATAATTTTATTATATAACTTTATTAAAATTATATATTTTTAATTTTATTAAAATTATAATTTTATAAAAATTATAATTTTAATATTTTTATCACAAAATTATAATTTTATCTAGTATGTAACATTTGTTTAAAATGCAATATGAAGGTTGGAGAAAGCTTAAATGATATCGTGGTCCAATAAGTTCTAAAATTTCTAATAATGTATATAGGAGGAATGAGAGATATACAAAACTACAATTTTATTTAATACATAACTTAAACTTGAAATGCTCATTTGTTCTTTTTTTTTACACTATAGATAACTTATAAAAATAAGTATTTCTCTGTCGTATTATATTGATAAAAATTTAAAATATCTTTCATAAAACATTTCTATATTCTTGCAAATTATACATACGCCGCTTTAATACATCTCATTACAAAACACGACTACAACTTTTTAAACCTTTTACAACAGCCGGCTTTAGGGAATGATTTCTTTATAAAAAGTATTCTCACGTGGTACTTCAAGAAAAAGATAAAGGAAAAAAAACTGTTATTCATTTTGTGAAAAGCTTAAATTACGATCAAACAAGACAGGCAATACTTTATTTTTAAAAAAAGTCTCCTTCGTGTAAAATGGCACATTTTAAAAAGTTTAGAAATGATGAAAATGTATAAAAGTAACAGTTGCCGCGATGTACATCCTTGCATTACAATTCTAACACTTATTACTAAGAAAGATGACTGAAAAGGTTTTAGTTATGAGTTGAAATATGCCTCTTTCATTTCTCGTTCCTGATGCTTTCAAAAATTTTAAAAGATTTAAATTCTCTCCTTAATCTTAAATAATAAATAAGAAGAATTTGCTAATGTTTCTTTTCTTGGTCAAAAGCTATTTTAAATGTTTAAATTTTAGCGAATGAATTATTAAAATAGTCTTAATAAAAATGGTTTTTCACAAAATAAAGATACAGGTTGCGAATTTAAAATTTTGACGAAAATTATTTTATCTTTTGCATTTGAAATGTACAAATATGCTTAAAATGACATTTATTTGACTGAAATATAAATAACTGAATAGAACATTTTTGGATGCAATTTATAATTTGAATTACAGTAAAAACAAAAGAATCTATAGTGGCTTCATTCTCGAATTCCTATGATTGTTTTTATTTTTCTTCCAAAAAGACAGACAACAACATAAAATTTACAAATTTATCATTCGAAACCTTAAATTTACATAGAAAACTTAGGAGAAAAATGTGATTAAAACTATATATATACACTCTATAACAAAAAAATCGACGCACCAAGAAGAAGTTGTCTGATTAAAACGAAAATTGGTGGATAGGAAGACAATGTACAGAATAGTAAATGATTAAAATTTCAGATTAATTGAATAATTTATTGCAGAGTTACAGTAACAAGTTCAATAAGGCGTTGACCCGCCTCTAGCCTGAATACAAGCTGCCACACGGCGTGGCATAGACCGATAAAGCTCCTGGATGGTCTCTTGCGGTATTTCCTGCCAAATTCGATCCAATTGTCGAACGAGGTCATCAACATTCCGTGTCAGATGCAATCGCCTTCCCATCATATGCCAGACATGCTCGTTGGGAGAGAGATCTGGTGATCTGGCAGGCCAAGGAAGAGTTTGACAAGCTTGCAGACAGTTCATAGCAACACGTGCCGTATGTGGTCTGACATTGTCCTGCTGAAAAACCAGCCCAGGGCGCTGCAAAAGGAACGGTAGCAAAACAGGTCTTAGGATGTCGTCGACGTACCGCTGTGCAGTAAGTGTACCTCTAATGACGACCAAAGGGGTCCGGCTGCTAAAGGAAATGGCACCCCAGACCATAATGCCTTGTTGAGGGCCGGTGTGGCGTACAATAGTGAAGGCAGGATCCCCCCTCTGCCCTGTGCGTCTCCAAACACGTCTTCGATGATTGTCAGGACACAGTTGGAAGCGGGATTCGTCGCTAAAGACTATACGTCCTCAGTCGGCATCATTCCAGCCTGATCGAGCCCATGCACCACTCTAATCTGGCTCGGCAAATCAATCGGATGATTGCTTCTAGGCGTCGATTTTTTTTGTTATAGAGTGTGTATATATATATATATATATATATATATATATATATATATATATATATATATATATATATATATATATATATATATATATATTGGTATCTATATTGGTACATTTAATATCTACAGATATTTACAAATTAATATACAGTTATAAGCATGATTCATTCCAGTTGTTATATACTTTATTAATGAAGGAAAATATTTACATTCATTATTTCCTACCTAATACCTAAATATATAGAACGTCAGGATTGTAATTAAAGTCACGTTGTCCTAGGAAAGCGCTGTTCATTTGTATAAAATAAAACTTGGATGCGTTTGTAAATTAAAACTTAATAAATAAAAGCCTAAAAATACCTATCCGTCAGAGGGTGTACTCGAGCGAATTATGAAATCCTCTAAAAAAACATTTATCAAAATAAGACATTCATAATGTAATTAAAGATTAATTAGTTTATTGAAAAATATTTTTTCGATAACTATCAAACTAAAAGATGTAACAATAACAGAGATAAATATTGTATGGCAAAGTAGTGTTAAATAAGAAATAAGTAAGTAATTTTAGTGCATTTACCGTTAAAAACATTTATTAATTTTAAGTTGTTTATGATTATCAAATATATAAGCATCTTCTTCGTTCGTTTAATGATCTTATTATGTAAATTTTCTGTCTAATAAGAATGCACTAAGTGCTGAAACAGCATTTTTTAAATGAGGTGATTTTTTTATTTCCAATGGCAAATTTATTGGACAGTAGTTACAGCACAATATGAGAAGTGAAATACAATAAAAGATGGTAAACATAATGCAGTAACTTGAGTCCATTAATCCAAAAGATCTCGGGCTTCCCAATATCGCTCAGCGAGAGAAGACTTCTGCAAAGCAGGACAGTGTATAATACGGGCAGCATCCATTTCCTCCCCAAGGTTACAAAGTGTGCAGATAGGAGAAGGAGCAATGTTAATTCTGCTGAGGTGTTAAAGAAGACAGTCGTGACCAGGCGGAATTCTGTCACAGCTCTACGCCTTGGCCCAATATAGGATGTGATTTCATATATTGCTCACTCTACAAATAAACGAAGTTCGTGTCTCAAAATTTTCACCTATTAAAATAAAATATCAGAAAAATTAAATCAAGCATTTCTGCATCCTCTGCCGTGATTCCCACAAGCGTTTAGGAAATTCCACAATCAATAAAAACAAAATATAAATAAACTACAAATCAAAATTTCTTTTTTTTAAATCGTAGTTTGAGTATGATATATTTAAACTACTATTCTATCAATTTGTTATTAATTTGTTATAATTTCTTAAATAAATTTCTGTAGTTACATTACAGGTACCATAAAACTATATTATGGTCATCAATATTTCTCGGAGAAATATGTACGTGAATTGAGTTCTGAAAGCTCTTATTACTCAATAAATGATTTATATTGTAGTTTCTGCTCTTAAAACGGGAAAACTATATTTTTTCTGGATAGAGAATCCTTTTCTCCCTTTCATCATTATTAGAAAAGAAAATAACCTTTTTTGTGTCATTAATAATTGGAATGTAATGCTTATAAGCACATCTGGATATTTTTATTTTGTTGCTTTGTGTGAACTTAATTGGAAAGTTTATACAAAACTGGCATTGCATATTAACTTTATTTTCTGACATTCACATTTTTACTGCATAAAAGTAATCCAAGTATTTTGTACTTTGAAATACTGAGCAAAAATACTGCTTCAATGCTTAAGATGATGTCGTGTTTACTCCATAGGTATTTAAATTGTTACCCCTTTGCTTGCAGCACTTTCATGGTGAAGCCTGTAATTTTGGTTCACTTGTTATTGGTCCACTGTTACTGTACCGGCCGTATGGAAAAGGATAAAGGTGAAATAATTATAATATTAGAGATGAACAATTACTGTAATAGAAAACTATTACTAATCAGTCAAGCAATGTTGTAAAAAATAATTTGATTTGGCTTACTAGTAAAAATTATCCATTGAAACTGTTTACAAGATACTTGTGATTTAAGCAAATCATTGAAAAACAGTTATAATTATATAATATATAGTTATAATTTAAAACATTATAATTATAGTTATAATTTAAAGCTTGCGAAGTTATAATTTAAAAATTAGCAGTTATTGATAGTTATAATTTAAAAATTGCCAACCTCACATCACATATGTCTGAGAAGAAGTGCCTTACATGTAGTGGTAATACAATTATAAATGCAGGAATCGATGTCGTGCCTATGACTTGCCTTAAATAAAACATTTTTAAGGCATTTAGATAGTAGTTATAGCTTGAGACACGTTTATTTTTTCAGTTTTGTTCTGCTTTGAGGGATTGTACAGTATATTTAATAATTTCAAATTTCATATCAACGATTTTCTAGGTAATAGCTTATTTAGATTTAATTCTCAAAATATAGAAATGCCTTATTGTACACTGAAAATCAATTATGGGCTAAATTGTGGGCAGGGACACTAAAAAGCACGATAAATTTTACCGAGGCTATTAGATAATAATTTTGGTATAATTATCAATAAAATATGGTTTAATATTGATGATAAAATTTGGCGAATCTGGTAAAATGTGGAATGTGGTGAAGCATGCATATATATATATATATATATATATATATATATATATATATATATATATATATATATAACAGTATTCCTAGAAAACAATTGCTCATGTATTGTTTTAACACAAAATAAAACTACGAAATGGACGGTTTTAAGCAAAAAAGGGTAGCTCCTTACTATGACATTAAGTAAAAGTAATACAAGTAATAATCCAGACAAATAATGTAAAGCCATTAAATTAGAGAAGCCAACTCGTCCACCATTTCAGTGCAAAAACTTCACCAATGACGAAGAGCTACAAGATTTTTCCAACTTATTGCTACAAACAACGCTAACCTCAACTAGGATAATTCATAAAGAAAGGTGTGTTTGCGTACAAAGATTTACTTTGTTTTTCGGAAAAAATTTTTAATACTTGAACAAATTCATGAAAAATTTTATTATTATTGTTATTTAAAATAAAAATATTACTAAAATAGAAACAGTTCATACTCGTTTTTGGTTCTTTAATAAGTATAAAATTAATAAAAAGCAAGGAAATGGAGAAGAATCAGTAAATTTATATTTGCATAATTAGATTTAAACTCATCAAAAATTGATCCTGGTTATGGACAACTTATCCATTTCAGTCTTTTTGGAAGCATTTTTAAAGGATTTGGAATAGTATCTAGCCTTAATTTTTTGTTAGCATCTTTCCTATTAACTTGACTAACAATGTTGAGATTCTACAAAATGAAACGGCAAGAAAATTTGAAATACTCTTTTATATTTTTATACTTAAATTAAATCACAATCGCATTTAAAGATTCACATTTTAAATTTGTAAACATACTCTCATTAACTTTTCTACTACAAAAACTAATTATTTCATCCATTTATCACAAAAAATAGCATTTATAGATCCATAAACGTATGAAAGATCGTATATTAAATAGATTTCTTATTATAAATGTAAACAAACAGTTCTAGCTTAAAGATATATATTGTCATAAATAACTAAAAAAATTAAATGAGCCAAGGTTGAAAAGCTATCTATCTGATATATTAGTTAATTAAAATAAAATACAATTAGAAACAGATAAATATTTATTTTAACAAAACAAAAAGAAATATTTAAAAGTGAATACAAAACTTGGCGATTCTGTGATAAGTTTGGCAATATTTATTTATCCAATCTCTTACCTTTATTTACTTGGTATAAGAACACACAAACACTCGAAATTGCCAAATACATTGTTAAGTGTTTAAAGGTCATATTTTAAATAAATATTTACTTAATAAACGCGATTTTCAATGAAAATTCTTATATTTGATACATAGTTGGAATTGAACAATTCAAGTTACCAATTTAAGGAAAGTTATTCGCTTACTTATTTTTAAAGAAACAGGCCAATTCAGAGAAATATTCTAACACTATAAGGTCGTTTATATACTGCATATATAAATAAATAAATTCAATAAATTATGAATAAATTAGTATTTTCCTCACAAAAGCAAGCTCCGCTTCCAGCTATATCTTCTACAATTTATTACAAATTTCTTTTTTCTTTCGAGATCTGATTAGAATCTTAACATTAGAAAGCCTTTTGCTCAAACTATTTGCCCAATTCATCGCTGCGCAATTACCTATATCAATAATTTTAAATATCTAAATGGGCTTCAAACTCTCACACAAATTTTAACACTATGTAGCTAGCGAACTTGTTTACTCCATAATGGTGAAGAGTTCAGGATCGAGGAGCCTTAAAGTAATTCAGTGTAATAACAATTTTTAAATATAATAAAGTAACACATTTTCGAAAGATTTCGCAGTTTTACGTACCATCCTGCACGCTTTCAGAAGTAATTTTTGATGTAACTGCGCATGTGCTTATGGGGTGTATACGTGTCAGGGTCGCTGTAGTGCGCACTATTAGCGTTAAAAAAATAATAAAATAGTTAACGATTATATGCAGTTCCCTCAAAGACTACTATAATACTTTTACTTAATATTTCAAAATAAAATAGTCTTACTTAAATATTTGATAACTATAGTAATATTCCACATATGAATTAAAATTTGACACATTTCGCATAGTACATTGTTAAAAGCGATGAACTAGATCATTTATTTGAAAACGACAATAAATTAAAAAGCGATGGGTGATCAAGTTACGCCACTGATGTTTTTTTCTGTTTTGTTCTTTGGTATGTCTTTTTTTTTTTGTTAGCACTGTTATGTTTAAAATAATTCAAAGTTTTTAAGTTTTTTAACTTTGGTATTGGCAGATTTTTTTTTCAATAGAGTTGTGTTTTAATCTGTTCTAGTGCGTGTTTTAACATGCATAGCATTCCTTATCAACTTTATCAAACGAGATAAATATACATAATATTTCTCATAAAATTGTAAACGTTTCGTTTCCGAAACTATAAACGCTTTTTATCTTGGTTTTTGCTCTTTATGTGAGAACTATGATGCTAAAAAAATATTTATACATGTTTCTTATGTCATTAAATAACTAGAGAGTAACACTGATACATCTAGATCCATTTATTTTACTGCTTCTGTTTATCACCTTGTTGCAAAACATGCACACCATTTGCTTCATGATCACATGACTTTATGATTTCATTATAAAGGTAATTTTGCAGATTCATGGACATGGTAGAGGGTTATATCGCCAAAAAGGAAGATGAGACATTTACTGTTCACTTTATGTTTCGCTTTCCAATAGAAAGATATTGTAATTTAAGGATAATAATATACACTTTCTGATGTCGAAATTCAGAACATAGTATAATAACATCGTCAAAGAACTTTAAAGCACATCAATAGCTGCGACGTTAAATTTAAACCATGTCTTTTTACAAGGTGTACTCTAATAACCACCTTTTCTATACATTTTTAAAAGTCCATGTCAAAATGAAACCATTTTCAAGAATAAACTATTGTATTGCTGTCACTGCTTAATGGGCAATGAATCCCCAAAGGAAGACAAGGGGCAATATAATCATTACTGTAAGGTTCCTCGGTCGATTGCTTCCATGCTAAGACATACCCTGCCTGAGTGGAGATGACTAAGAATAGTAAACGAGAATCATTCGAAATCACTTATTTTTATTTAAGTAGTGTTCGAAATTTCTTACATCATTTTTTGGGAAACGCAGGAATTTTGAGGAACACCATCGTGGCATAAGAATCTTCAGAAGGGGCACATGTTCTCTTCTGTGCACGCTCTATCAATAAAACTATTTCTAAATTTATATAAAACAAATTACCTGATCAAAATTAATTAGACTGCATAAATTCAAGTCTGAAAGTTAGCTCAGAATGGTTAACGGTTACAATAAAGAGTGCTAGGTGCAAGGCACCGTGTGAAAAGTAATTTATAAAAATTAGGCAATGGCTGAAAAATTGAAAACGGAGGTTATTGTGATAGTATCAACACATAAACAAAGCAGTATTTCCTTAAATTTAAAAAAAAAAATTTCAAAGGTAAAACTTTGCTCAAAATATTGTGGTAAGGCCTAAGTCATAATTTTTTTTTTTTTTTTTTTTTTAATTTCAACACTTCTGACTATGCTAAAAATTGGTTTTCCGAAAATATACATGCCCGTATAAACTTAACAGTACATCAACAGAAGAGCTATGTCCTTTTAAATTTCAATAATGAAGACAATACCAATTTAAAATTTAAATTAATCCTTGTAATAAATTTAATTGAAAAAAAATCCTTGACAAAAAGAGACTTTCAAAAATAAATCAAGCAGTAATTCCTTAAATTTTTAAAACAAATTTCACAGGTGAAACTTTGCTTAAACGAATTGTGGTAAAGACTTAATTTCATAACGTATTTCTTATAAATTACATTTTTCACCATGACAAAAAATTCGTTTTGCGAAAATGCACATGTCCGTTCAACATTAGCATTACTTCCCCAGAAGAACAATGAACAATGTTCCTTTAAAGTTGAACTATGAAGACAATGTCATTTCAAAATTTAAATAAAAAAGGTGATTTTTGAAAAACTGCTGAAAATGGCACGCTTAGTAGATCAATCAGAAAGTATCATATTTGTTCAAACATTGCAGTTATGTCAATAAAACAATCATTAGTTCTTAGTTAGAAAAATATTCCCCTTTTTTTCAAAACTTTATAATGAAAACAATATTATTTTAAAGTTTAATAAATAATGTGTTTTCTGAATGATTGCGTCAGTCATCCTGATCAATGAAAGTGTCTCGTGTTAAGAATAACCCAAAACTCTCAAGATATAATCACAAATATTTCGATAATATTACTAATGCAATGATAACTTTTAATATAATTGGGAAAACAAATTCATTTTAAAGTTCAACAATGAAAACAATGTTATTTAAAGTTTAGTAGCAAATTAATTCCGCACTATAAAAAATTCTAGATCAATTTTGATAAAAAAAAAAAAAAATACCGGCAGTCAGAGTTCCACTTCTTTCTTCTTTTTACCGTAAAATTTTAGAGAACAAAAAATTCGATGTAGTATAATTTTTAAACTGTAATATTTACTGTAAAATCACTGAATCACTGTACTTAAATAAATAATAATATTAAAATCACGATAAAATTTCCGGGAAGAGATAGAGTGCAGTATCCATTAAATCCGATAAAACGGATTTAATGGATACTGCACTCAGTGTGCCAATTCTTTTTATCGTACTATGATCTATTACTTTTTTCAGTGTAAAAAACTGCACCAGGTATTGTTTTCAACAAAAATACCTTGTGTTAATATTTATTAGAACGAAATTATTATTCAAACATTGGAATAATATTGATAAACCAATCAAACTTTTTAACATACTTTTAAAAAAACATTTTCCTTTAGTGTTGTATACTGAAAACACTGTTATATACAATTTATTAAATAAAATGCTTTCTAACAACGACTGTTCAAAGATTGCAATGATATTCCTAATACGATGATTATTTTTAAGACAGTTCAAAAAATAATTTAATGCTATAGTTGCATAATAGAAACAATGACACTTACAGTTTATTAAATGAAATGCTTTCTTAACGACTGCTTCAAGCATTCTATTCTCACTGACAAAAAAAAAATCTAGTAAAAAAAAACATAATTGTAGTAAGCAAACAAAAATAAATGGAATTTAAACCACTCATTTAGTAATTTTTCCATACATAAGACAATTGTTTACCAGAAACTCTCGTTTTCAAAATTATAATTCAAATCTGTAGAGCAAATACACAACTGAAAAGTAAATTTAACCAAATAAATGGTTTTTATGTCCTGCTCCATGATATCATGATTAATTAACCAAATATTTCAACATTTACCAAATATTAACACATATTTTACTGTTAAACTTACTAAAATCATTACCGAAGCACATAGGTAAACAATGCCACAATTTTGTTTCTTCCATAGAACGACCAAAAACACGGTAAATTTCACCATATTCTGATAGCTTGAACATTCTAGTTTTCTCCGTGCAATTAAAATACATAGTGTTAATAATTACTAAAAATCCCATGAGCATCAAACATTGCAATCATATGGCTAAGACAATTTATAACAATTAAAAGAATATTATTTTGAAGTTAATTAAAGATTACAATAACATTTAAATTCACTAAATAATCCAGAGTGATTTCTGACTTCGCCTGATAATCTGATAAATTAAAAAGAATTGTGTGATTGCTAAACATTCCAATTATTAACTCAAACATTGCTAAAAGCAATGATTAGTTCCCTTTACAGCCAAAATCCTAATGTTTTGTTAATATTTTAAAATGTATTAGGGCAAACTAATTTTTCTGTTAATGTTCTCTCGTTAAAGTTGATTTACACAACACTCCCTACTTTAAAGATAAGTAATTTCAAACTAAGTATTCTTAAAGGGTTTGCTATAAACTCTTTAGAAAATTTAAGGGAAAGAAGAAAACCTATTAAGACTGAAAAATCTAATCCCCGCGTTGCTTACATAAGGGAAATTCTACAGAAAGATACGCAGTGAATTAAAATTTTACGTTGTTTCCAAGTATTATCTATTTTTTAAAAGCAATAATAATAATTGATTTATAATTTGCCTTAATGCAACGTAATACAACGATAACAAAGTTAATCTCACACTCTTATCCTTTTAAAATGACTTTATTCTGAGTAATTAAAAGCACTTCATCATAAAATTTCTTGACGATTATTGTTAGTTCTTTTTTTTAATATTAACTTTGAAATAAGTTTATTGTGATCTTAATTATGTGAAGTTAAATTAATAGATTCCTTTCAGCGCTTGTTTCATCAATTTTAGTTATGTAACCATAAATTTTAAGCAAACACTCATATTTCTGCAAGGCGAAAAAATATATAATGAAATTACTCTATGGTAATTAAAATTTCTGGTAAAAAAAGAAAAAAACAATGTTGATAATAAAAACCAAAATATATGGTATTTTAAATATTCATTTAGTAATTTTTTTCACTTATATGGTAATGATTTGCAGTAAATTCCCGTTTTCAAAATTATAGTTCTTATTACCAATCATTTATTAAAAATTACAAAGCTGAAAGTAAATTTAACTGAATAGATGGTTTCTGTACCACGTTCTAAGGTATCAAGATAAACTTTGGCGAAACAAAATGCTCTCTTAAATGCCTTTTCTTAATAAAACATTAATCTATCTATCGATCTATTGTATAAAATACTAGCTGAATACCCGTTCTTCGCATGGGGTAAATAAAAAATAAGTAAAGAATAATCAATAAATCAGTACTGAGAAACACTACGAAATCATATTCAAAACTAAATAGCATATAATAGCAGGATAAATAGCATATACCCACACAATTAAAGAGCTCTGTGGAAAAACCAGGTAAGAGAAATTTTTAGGGGAATTAATCATGAAGCGAAAATAACAAAAAATGGTTACATCAATATGGGTATGTTTAATGTAATAGAACTGTTTTTGCCTTCACTTTAATCTTAACATAACTAATCCCACTAGTTTCTAGTATGTTAGCATGATTTTTATTTCAAATTAGGTAATGGTAAATAAAATAAAGTAAAGAACTATTTGTCCCTCCTTCTGATAAATTGGTAATAAGATAGTTCGGATACAATTTTGTTTCGTTCTAAAACTGTCACCTACCTGTTTCTTACATTAAGTTTTTCAATTTATATAGATAAATTAATTTCAATTTTTTATGTAATACTATTTTTTGCCTTTTTTGATAATATTACGTTATTGAAGTAAGCAGAAAACGTTTTTGTAATTCATCCCATTAGAATAAAGATAAAATGTATTAAGCGTCATTTGGCATGATACTATTGCTCGCGGCCAACTTATGATAGTCAGAATTTTCTCCAGTACATATCTCTTTCGAGGGGCCGTAAGACACTCATTTCCAAAGTATCGGTATTAAAACTGCCTAGTATTGGTACTGTTTTAATAATTATCAAACATATATATATAATTTTTCATACCTATATTGGTATATTTGGTACTTATTACATAACCCTTCAACATTTAAGATTTGTGAAAAATACATTTGTCAGTGACAGTTAACTGAAGCCGATTTTTTTTTTAAATATATACTTCTTATTAGAACTTGTTAAATATTTTGAAGCATGACCATTTCCCTATCTGACCTTTGATTTACTGTTCAAATATCCATAAGTAGTGGTGGAAAAAAATTCTTTTTAATTCTAGTTCATTAAAATATTAATGCACTCTCTTTGCGCTAATACTGAAAAAAATATTATCTGAAACTACGGAAAACCCGTTGCAGTATTCTTATCAAAACAGCACCAATTACCATAATACTAGTAGTACAACAATTATATATTAAGGGGTCACAGTACCTTTGCAACAATTTTTTTAAATAAAGGTATAATCATTCATTTTGTGGATGCTTTACATGCTCATTTAACTTATAATTAATAATTTATCTTCAAAACATAATTAAACTGTTTAACTTTTTTAAAATTTTAAAAAAAATTGAAAAAATTCACAATTTTTAAATCCCTAAGGCTTTTTTATTTTAACATATTTTCAAAATTTTTTTTTCTTCTTGCTTAGAATATACATCTTACTAATTTTGTGCATTCATTTGTTGATACATCAATTAGAATATTTTTTATAGATCAATTAGAATATTTATTATTTTTTTTAGAATATATATTATAGAAAAAAAAGGTTAAAAATTCCTGTTAAGTACATATAACATGCTGTAAAAATTGTAATACCTCCTAAAATGCTTATTCCATGCACAGTTTAAATAAGTGTATTATACTTAAAATAAAAAAGTTTACTTCAAAGTTTTATCTTAAATAGAAAAAATTCCTTAGGGATTTAACTAAGATTAAAACACAAAATTATCATCTATGAGAAAAGGCACTTTAAAGACTGCCTGCTAAGCAAGTTTCTGCATTAGGACTATCTAAAGTCATTCATAAATTTTTTAAAAATGTAGATAGAGAGATGATGTTTTTTTCAGTGCATTCGAAATAGTTTGAAGTTTTATTATAAGCAATAAATTTCTTTTCGATAGTTTGGTCATTTTTGGGTACTGTGACCCCTTAAAGGAGATAATTACAGATAAATACGTACAATAATAGCAAAATTTTTTTGGACATTTTTATTCAAATGTATAGATAATGATAATATCATCTTAAATTTCATTATTTTAAAGTCTTGACGTTTGGATTACATTTGAGGTGCTATTTTCAAGTATGATTTACACTGTAAAAAAAATCTGTTAAATTTATATAAAAAAAAACTGTCTGCTGGTGCGACAGTTACAAAACCGGTTTTTTTTTTTATAAAAACATACTGTTATTTAAAAACGAAAGTCAGTTTATTAATCAGAGATAAGTACTTTCATTTCACCAAACTTTCATTTCAACAACAAAAAAATCCATAAAAGAATTCGAGAAAAAGTTCGAGCCGAGAACAGGATTCGCGTGACCAGTTAACGTCAGGATTTAACCCCATCTCATTTGGAGGCAGTGCTCTGATCCCTGAGCTACGGTTGTTTGGTTGTGAAGAAATTTCTTAAACTGTTTTTATCTTATCAAGTCTTACTTATTGAAATCATAATTAAAAGTAAAAACGTCGCCTACCGTTATAAAAATGTATTGCTATTTATTCTATCGGAAATTTATATCTAAACACACATAATTAGGTAGAATATCAATTCGACTATAAACTCGAATCAAAATTATCTTTCAACGATGCTCAAAAACATAAAGTTATTTTTGGGTAATCAAGACTGCAGGACAAAAGTAGACTTCAGTAGAGAGTAAAACTTTTAAAAACAACTTTAAACTGTCAAATATGCGTAGAAAGTCAGCAAAAAAACTTTTTTGCTTCACGCAGGTTACAATTAAAAACTAAAAAAATATATATATTTATCTTTAAACATGTTTTCTGTAAGAAAATATGTGTCTTTTTCTGTAGAATATGCATCAGTTTTTTACGTCCTGATTCTAAGCTGAATACAAACAGAAAAATAGAAATTTTATTTTAATTTGACTTAGATTAAATCTTAATGATACTCGATTGCATATGTACCTTTATAGTCAAAAAATTATCATCAAAATTTCAATAGCTATAAAAAAAAAGATTTTTTATAAAAGGAAACAATATTCTTTTTGTTATCTAAAAATATCTTTTTGGTTATCTCCACAAGAAATAAATGTACTTTTTCACCACAATCATAAAACTCTTCACGTTCATTCAGATCTAAAAAAAACTATTTCGGAATGTTTCCTTTTTTTCCCTCTCAAATCGTCATCGGAAATCACAGATAGCTTTACTTTTCTCTTCTTGTCAGCAAAAAATGTCTCCTCTCCAAGTATTGTTTTCTGCTAGGGTGGTGATATCTAAAATAGTTTCTCCAGAGCCCTCCAGCCATAAAAACTTTTTTCGTAATTTTCTTTTTTTCATTCTTTATTACTATTGGGAATTTCGGGTTTCACAATTTCAATTTAAAAGCGTTTTATATTATTTTCATTAAAAAAATTTTTTTAAATTTTTTTTAACGCATACGAAGCAACTACAAGAAGAGCCAGTGACCTGAAGACTCCAATAACTTTTTCCTCAAACCACTTTTTCCTCAAACCACTTTTTTCTCAAACCACTTTTTTCTCAAACCACTTTTTTCTCAAACCACTTTTTCCTCAAACCACTTTTTTCTCAAACCTAAAGAGTCGGTGACCGATATCGATAGGTATTAATAGCCACTTTCTCTAAATTTCTTTTTGATTTTATTAATATATATTTTTTTAAAAAAATATCATATTAGAAATAAACTGCGGCTATAAAAAGCAATTTCAACAATATGTAACAAAATTCAGTTAAATATACTGACTTTAAAGAACTCTATAAGAACTTTATTCTAAAGTAAATAAGAACTTCATAAAAACTTTTTTTCGGAGGCAAAATACATTTAATGTATACATTTTGAGAAAAAATTTAATAAATAAACGTTGGAAAAAAGTGGCTGGTTAATTATTTAATTTAGGTTTTTCTGCTGACGATATCTTATTTTCAAGTTTAATGGCAATAAATCATCAGATGGGGCACTTATTTTTGAGACTTGAAGCATGTCTACTTTTATTCTCATCTTCAAATTTTTCTAAATCCAATGAAGTTTTTAATCAAATATATATATTCCAGCTCATATCCATCATCTTGAAATAAGAATATTAGGCTAAATTTCATTTTATTATAGACTATCATTTTAATATTACGCAGAGGCTGAGAAGAATCAGAATTGGACATGAGAAACCACCAACCACCAACACTGGACGAGTCTTTTCTGTTCCCTAGCTGGTCGCAATGGCTCGATATCCATTGCTTCACCTGGATTTCATAAGTTTAAAAGCTTTCATTCTACGGGAATGAATCTGTGCATTTTCGTGATAAATTAAATTGGCAATCGACAAAATAACAGCTTGAGAATCATAAGAAACACAATATTGTAATCGATATTGTTTTTTAACTTTTCAATAGCCAATGATATAGCCACTATTTCTCCAGCAAAATTGTCACAATA
The DNA here is from genome assembly GCA_949128135.1 of Parasteatoda lunata. Taxonomy (NCBI): domain Eukaryota; kingdom Metazoa; phylum Arthropoda; class Arachnida; order Araneae; family Theridiidae; genus Parasteatoda; species Parasteatoda lunata. The sequence continues at coordinate 63,371,695 of OX421977.1, forward strand.
TTTCAAGTAGAAAAGCTAATTCACCGGGGGAAAAAAATTTGGGTGAAGTTACCATTCTGTGTGGAAGTAATATTTCTGATACAAAACATAATCCTGGTTAATAAAAACAAAATATACGGCATACAAAATATACGATCAGTCCCGCAGAGGGCTGATCGTAAAGACACGGTTCCCAGTAGAACACCGAAATCAAGCATCAGTATCTGTGGTCAATAAGCAGGTGGATGACCACTTTAATCAGCCAGCGTAGGGAACAAGGGTGTTCGGTATCGGTCCTCGTTATACTGTTCTACCGTAAAGTGGTCGAATTCGAGCGCAGGTCATCAGGCTACTAAAGCAGGGGAGTCATCCCCTCCGCTGAGGATCAAAATTACGATGGCATGTCTTTGGATCATCCTTAGGGATGCTTCCCAGACCGTCGCCAATCGCCCATTGTGCAGCTGTAGTGCGACGCAAATAAAGTACTTACCTACGGCATTTAAGCCATTAATTTGTCATTTTTTTATTAATATGGTAACGGATTACAGGAAGTTCTGATTTTATAGCTCTGGTTACCACAGGGAAAATACAGAACTGAAAAGTATATTTAACTGAATAAATGGTATTTAGGCCTTGTTTTAAGGTATTAGATAAAGTTACCAAAGTATATCACAGTTGCTATTAAACAGCAAGATGATAAAACCATATTTTGTGGTACATTTTACCAAAGACAGTACCATAGCACTCGGTAAAAAATGCCGTGTTTTTCATTTACCGTGACCAATTATCACTACCAAACATTCTATCCAACACCTTGGATAGAATGTGGATAGACCAATATTGATCTAACATTTTTTTCTAACATTAGACCTAACTCGTTGACCTTTGAATTAACATTAGATAAAAAACACTTTGATCTTAGACCTAACTTGTTGATTTTAGACTTAACATTAGATTTAACATTTCAAGCTTAAAATCTAATACTAAACCTACAAGAAACAATTCAAACTTAAAACCTAATACTGAATCTAACGTTTCATATATGAATTAAAGTATTTAAACTTTATCATAACGTTACAATTTGGTAATTTTTTAATTAATTCTTTTCAGAAACATTCTTTTGATTCAAAAGACACAGCTAAAACAAAACATTAACCATAATTTTAATATAATTAACAGTAGATTAAGAAAACATATCAACAAAATATAATACTAGTTTTTAAAACTAAAAATATTTTAAATACTTATCTACTTTTACTAATTTACTTTCTTCAACACTTAGTCCTAGTAAAAGTTATTCGAGTTTCCTCACATTTCTTAAAAAAATAACAACAAAAAATAGTTTTACTATCAAAACTGCAGAAATAAAAGAAGTAAAATATAAATTTAAAGTTTCAAATGTTCAACATATAAGTTTTAACTGAGAGATAATTTTTATGAAAATCATGATTTATCGTTTGCATTGTCATTAACTATACTTTCCTCTTTCTGAAAAAAAACTGGTTTTTTAAGCATGTAAATGTTTCTGTAATGAATCAAACTGTTTTAAATCAGCTATTCACATCAAGTATTCTAGAAAGTATTTTATCACTTTTCATTGATAAATAAGTTCAAGAAAGATAATATATCATGATAAAAGGAAAAATATGCGAAAATAAAAAAGGACTAAAACTCAAAAAACTAGATTAAATATTTTCAGTCTTTCAGTGTTTAGTTCTGAATTGTAAAATTACATAACCCAAATACTTTACTTTAGATATTGATTTTCAATTAAGTGTAATCCGTCTGCTGTGAAAATCTTTTTTTTTCACCAATAAAAAAGAAATATTCTGAAAATCCTGTTATCATTAACTGAGAAATTACATTATTTTATTTTTACACATTCTTTTTTGGATATCTCGGGTTGATACTCCATAAATAAGTAAAAGGTTTTAAATTTGCAACTTTTATCATACTAATGTTGTTAGATAGATTACATTCGTAAAATAAAACTAAGTTAAAGGAAAAAACTACTTTATTTGTAATTCGTATTTTGATAAATGGAATAAAATTTTCCATTACATTATACTTCAATTGAAAAATCAACGTAAGCGACAAAAAATTAGAAATTGAGAATTTTTTTTTTTTTTTTGACATCTTTGTATGGTAAGCTACATGTTGCAAAAAAAAAATTCAAAAATAAATTTTGTTTTATCAGTTTTTTGAAATTCTATTTTAGCGTTCGTAACGTTAGCAATAGATGGAAAATAGTTGTCAATAGTTGTCCAGTCCCTTTTCTCGGAATCAAACTTGAAGCCCTTAAGTCATTTTTAGAATTGTACCGCAGTAAAGAACTCTCCAGATTCGCAATAATTTCCTATTTAAGATATTAATTAAAATATGTTAAGATTTCGTATTCTTTCCAACATATTATCTTTTTTAAAAGTTACCTGCATTTACATTAATGTTATAAAAGTTACATTCTCATTTTGATGATAATATCAAAAACGTCCAAATAATCTACTATTTTATTTCACAACTGGTGTTGAATATCTGACCCATTTTTCTTGGTTTATGACTAACAATGTTTGACTCCTTGGTCTTGCAGTTTTGAACCCTCCAGAAAAGACAAGTAAACTCCTAGATCAAACATTGGGACAACCACTAGCCTTCACGAAAGGTATTTGGATGGAACGAACTCATTTTGCGTTTCATGGAGACGAAAACCACGAAAACTTTTCAAGGTTAACCCATCGGCAAGGGCATTCTAATACATGATCTGTCTAACACTTGAAATATTTTACAGCAGCATTGTGGTCGATGCGAGCCGAAATCAGGACTCGATTTTTTTAAAAAGTCAACCAATCATCGCTGAGATTTGAATCTGTGTCACCTTATTGTGAGACGAACGCTCTCACCTCTGAACCACAACGACCTTCAATAAATATAGAAAATGGCAAAAAAAACTCATAACAGTTCTATTCAGTATATTATGTGTGTGATAAAAAAATTTCCAGTTAGATTTTAACAATGACCATTGCCGCATAACTGTAACAGAATTTGTCCTATTGATGCTTATATTATTTTTATTATATCTGTTCATTTTGAAGCCTACAATATGAGACTTTAACTTTAAAAATGAGTAATGAATTTTAAAAATTGCGTTTTTTTAATTAATTAATAATTTATAATATTTCATTAATAATTTATAAATATATCACAATTTAAAGTTTTTAATTTATGACATGTAGACACGTTTTGATTTATTTACGTTGTATATGTAATGCTCAAAGGCGCCGCATTACATCAAGTACAGTTTTATCTAGAACAACTCCATTATAGACAAATATTTTAGCAAACAACTACAACTTTTAGTTCCGCCACGAATTAAAAGAGGAAATTTCCAAATCGTGATCTGTGGCAGAAAAATCACTAAGTTTGGCCAACTTCCAGGCAGCATCTTTCAAAAAATTCAAAAACATTCACAGAAGGAGACAAACTTAAAAAGTATGACTCGCAAAAATATTATTTTTTTTTAAAAAAATGCAAGTTTAAAATCTATTTGGCACCTTGGCGGTTGTAGTTGGAGTGACAGATCACGATACGAAAATATCCTCAATTAAAGCTGTATGGGTTAATGATTTTAGTTGTGAACTTACAGCGATGGCTGATGGATACGAATTCCGAAATCGACTTACACCGACCACAATGCTTCCGTAAAATATCTTCAGTGGTAGACGGATCATGGGTTAGATTCCCCTTGCTGTCAGGCTAACCATGGGAGGTTTCATCGTTTTCCTCTCCAAGTAAATCAAATGCTGGTAGAAGTCCTACACGAAGCCAAATTTCTTCCAATACTTGATTCAGAAGTTCCCTTGTCGTCTGGGTTGGGTTCAAAATTACAACTCTACGGAGTTAAACATTGGTATTAGTGAACCCAAAAAATTGGGTCGGCTGTTCAACGACAGTTTTAAAAAAAAAAAATTAAATAAAATAAAGTAAAACATTAATTTCTTAATTTTAAATTCAAGATTTAAAAACAATTACTGCCTTTCCCAGACTGCAGCTTCAGCATTTAAAAAAGTAGCAGCACTTAACTTGACTTGAACTGCATGCGCACATAAACTGTACTTTATATGATACCTTTGATCATTACATATAGAACGTAAATAAATCAGCAGCTGCAGCACTTAACTTGACTTTAACTTACTGCTTTAAACGAACAATTACGCAATCACACCTTCATCATAACAATATTGATGCTTTCCAAGACAAAATTTAAGATGTTTAAAGGCGACCTTCCCTCCCTTCAATATTATTTTAGTGTCTAATGCTCATAGGATATTCTTACTTTTCTTTGCATGTATACTGTAAAAAGTTCAGAATCAAATCACGATATAAAATACCAGCACTCAAAAATCTGATATGAAATAATTTTTTCAGCGATAAATACCGTAATAAAACTGAACCACTCTAATCAAATGAATATTACTGTAAAATTTATGGTTTAATACTTTACGGTAAAATTGGATTTTATGCATAATGCACCTAAAGTGCCCTATACCGTAACTTGATCTAGAATTTTTTTCACTGTCGGAAGAATTGCATATAAGTAAGAGTTTATGATTTCCTAAATAAAAAACTTTGGGCCCAATAAAATAATTCTATGATTACTTTCTTAAAAATAAAATTCTCAACTTATACTATTCAGCATTTCTTGAGTTGCATTCAATTATTTTTATCCTATTTTTAGGTGATGCGGGAAGTAACATTATAATTATTAGTGAGCAACATTTATTAAGTTAAACAGTAAATAAAATTAAATGTATGGCACCTTAGGTAATTCGACTTTTCCACATTTAAACTCTAATACTAATCACCGTTGTCCAACTTAATTGAAAACATAATGCCATCTATCGGAATAAAACATATTTACTCAGAGATACATACTTTCCAATTCCGTCACAAAACCATGTAATTTTTGATGAAACAAGATTTTCAGTTGAAGAAATAGCTTTCTCCCTCCTGTGTCATCCTTCCTCGTGTGCACTCTGAGAATTCTCAAATATTTATTATTTATATCGAGTTTTAAAAACTTTTACACCGTGTGACAGGATGATACAGAGATTTGTGCAATCCCTTGAAAAGCAGGTCTCTCGGGTTTAATTTTATATTGAATTTTTTGGCGAACAAAGACATGTGTATCTATATATAATTATACAATAATATCTAAAACTACATAAGAAATAATCAAGCCAATAAATTTAAAAAGATTGGATTTAAAATTCAAAATACGTATGGCATCAGATTCGATAAGTTCAGTAAATGCCATAAAAAAATTACAATATTTAAAAAAATAATGTATCTTTATTTAAATTTAAATTTATAAAAAAAACTCGACTTCTTCTGTTTTATTTTAAAGAAAACGAGACAAAAAATATATGAATTAAAAAAATCAGAGAGCCAACGCTAGAATGCCAACGCTAAAAGTTGACTTGATACAATGATGCCAAATGTTGGTATTTGTTCTATCTGTAATTCGAGCTTGTAATATTGAATTTAGAATTTAAAAAAATTTGTCAAAAATGGAAAGCTTGAATTTCAACGAGTGGTGATAATTCTTTAAAAACGGTCAATCAAAAAAATTAAAAATAAGCATGCAACTGGAAATGAAGTGTTATTTAAATTAAATCATGATTGATGAAAAATAAAATACATTTTAAGTAAAAATGAATTCCACTTTAACTAATGAATTTGAATAATAACTTTCAATGTATGCAACTTTCTTACTGATGCAAGCATTTGTCTTTAATTTTAAGAATAATGAGCAATGTGTCTAATAATGTGTGTAACTTTTTTACTTATGAGTAACTTTCAGTGTTGTACCTTTCTTACTTATGAGTAACTTTCAGTGTTGTACCTTTCTTACTTATGAGTAACTTTCAGTGTTGTACCTTTCTTACTTATGAGTAACTTTCAGTGTTGTACCTTTCTTACTTATGAGTAACTTTCAGTGTTGTACCTTTCTTACTTATGAGTAACTTTCAGTGTTGTACCTTTCTTACTTATGAGTAACTTTCAGTGTTGTACCTTTCTTACTTATGAGCAACTTTCAGTGTTGTACCTTTCTTACTTATGAGTAACTTTCAGTGTTGTACCTTTCTTACTTATGAGTAACTTTCAGTGTTGTACCTTTCTTACTTATGAGTAACTTTCAGTGTTGTACCTTTCTTACTTATGAGTAACTTTCAGTGTTGTACCTTTCTTACTTATGAGTAACTTTCAGTGTTGTACCTTTCTTACTTATGAGTAACTTTCAGTGTTGTACCTTTCTTACTTATGAGTAACTTTCAGTGTTGTACCTTTCTTACTGATACGAGAATTTATCTTTGCCTTTGAGAATAATGAGCAATGTGTCTAATAATTTAGAAATCTGAAATATATGTTGTTGTTTTTTTTTTTATTTCTCAGTATTTTTTTGTTTTTTGTTTTTTTTTTCTTCAAGGGATATTAACTTTTTTTTTAAATTAAACCACTACTTCAGACGCAATCCATGATTCAAATTTTTACTTTTCATACAGCATATAATAATTCATACATTCATAATTCATACATCCTCATTGATACTTTACAGCATTATCATTCATGATTCATATTCCTTACAGCATTAACTAATATCTATTTGTAAGCTGACTTAAAAAAGTAATTTTGACAGAAAAAAAAACAATTTTCTTTTATTACTCCTAACTTTATGAATTTCTCACTAGATATATGTTCGTATAGTTTTGTAAGTACAATTTAAGAGACAAAATATTGATTTGACAATTTTTGTATGGGACACTTGCTAAATAAAGTTAAATTATTGTAATAAATGCTATGACACTGTACTTAACTTAATGTCTCTTTTCCGAATAAAAATAAAAAGATTTTTCTTGCAGTTTCAAATCTGCGCATTTATCAAAGAAATTACTTTCAGAAACTTATTATTCACCTAACTTTATTTTCCTATAAGTATCTGAAAAGAAAGTTATTACCGAAGTTTTCTTCGTTTTCAATCATATTTCATCCATCTAAAGCTAAAAATGGCAGATTACGAATGCGTCCGGGAAAAAAATGGCTTTGTTTGCTCGTTCTTATAGCCTGATCATATTTCAAAAGTCAGGTGTTCATGAATATAATTGAGAAATGAAATAAAACAAAATTTAGGAATCATTATGTGAATTAAACTAAAGTTAGAGTGCATTTGAATTACTTTTCAGAAAAAAAAAACATATTTAGGAATTTACCTACATTTTAAGCGAATCGGTTCAATATTGAACCCTGATATCGGTACCTAGATCTTTATTAAGGTGCAAAACAGCTGTTACTCAAGGTGAATCATAGTACCATCCGATCAAGTTCAAGAAGTACGATAAAATGTTCAACATTGTCACCGTCTGGAGTGGAATTCTGGTAAAATTAAAATATTATACGGCAATGAAATTTCTGAGAAAAAATCATAATTCTGGTAATAAAAACTAACATTTACGTAATTCGGTGTTTAAACCATTCATTTGGTAAATTTTTCAGCCATATGGTAACAGTACACCAGAAATTTTGGTTTTAAAAATTATAGTTCTTTTACCACACGCTTTGTAAAAAATGCAAAACTCAAAATTAAATTTAACCAAATAAATGGTTTTTATGTCATGCCTTAAGGTAAAATGATAAAATTACTAAATTTTACCACATTTACCAAATTTCATCGCTTTTCATGAAACCATATTTTATTGTGGCGTTTACCAAAATGCTTCTGTAAAACTTACCGCACTCATTGGTGTTTCCATAGAGCCAGAAACAATAGATTAATTTTACCTCATTTTAGTAGTCTTGACAAAACTTTTTTCTTAGAGAGAATTAATGCGATGTTATGGCTCACATGCTCTATACTTTCTAACAGTGTAGGAAATATATTTATGCTTGAAATTTAAATATTTTTTGCACGACATACATTTCCATACTTAAAACATTTAGATAATTTATTAAGGATTTGATTCTATGAGTCAAAGATAATAGTGTATCAATATTATTAGAATTTAAATTTGTTTTTAATTCATTTTTTAAATTGTTCAAATTTAATTTTTTATTCAATTTTATTTAAATCCATCGATTGCAAAAAACAAACGAATTTAATTTTTAAAAAATTGAATCTGATTATTAAAATAACCTTGTTTTATTGGTTAAAGTCTTGCTTTGAAATAGTTGGTTTAGAGATATTAAAATTTTGCAGCTATTAGGTTGATTTAGAATCTTTCATTCAAAATAGTGATACATCCCCATTGAATTAAATAGTAAGTGTTGCCTTGATTTGCCTTGAATTGTTTCAGGTAAAAGTAATGATTTGTTTAAAAATATTAAACTACGCTATCTTATTCAAACTCCGTTATAAGTTAATATCGAAACCGAAAGAGATGAAGATTATAATTAAAATTAGAAAAACATGTGCATCACTTTCTACTTGTATTTGAGAATTTGAAACAAATTTCAAGTGGAACTCCAAAGTAATAATACATTGACACTGTTTCTACAACAGGTTTGTGTATACTTCGTATTTTGACTAAAAGATGCCTGCTTACATTTGAACGCAAACAGCTACCACATTTATCAGGATTTCATATTTCCAGTTAAATATACTAGTTAAAACATCAATGCGTATTGCTGTGCAGCATCAGCGTTGTGTAATTTTTTTTTTTTCGATATGTACTAAAAATCTAAAATGGCGGATAAGCAATCGAAAATCAAAATTCAGATAAAACTCCTATATTCTCAGTGATAACCGAAATTCTGATTTTTATACGAGATTCAAATTGATTTTATGACGCAAAACAATGCTGATATTTATATGTTATGAAGCCTCTGTTAACGAAATTTCTTTTGAAAGGGCAAAAGACAACCAATGATAAAATGAAACTTCTTTCTTGAGTAAACATGTCTCATGTGTTTGCCATATATCATATGGCGAAAACACATGTGTTTATCATTGCAAATATTATTACTCAGTAAATCCACTTCTGATTTCTCTTATGGTACCAAAAATATTCCCTAACTTACAAATGATTTCATTAAAATAACGCCTGAAATCTGTCGTTAATTTTATAAAAGAGTGAAATATTTATTGACAACGCATCTCAAATATCTAAATAAACAGAACAGTTTGCTATTAAAACTTTTTTTAAACTTTGTAAAAAAATAGAGGATCCTCAAAAGAACTTTCTTTAAAAAACTTAATATTTACTTTTCATCAACTCATTCCCTACAAATTACAATGTCTCAAACAAAAAGTTACCTGTATGTGCATGTTCTGTGCACAAAGCTGTGCACTTATGCGCAACACAATAGGAGCATTTTTATACTCACAAGAAATGTCACCATGTCTATTTCGCTTCCTTTATAATTATTATTAAAATCTTCCATTCATGAATGAGTGAATACTCCTAATCAAAAAGGAGTAAAACTTTTTTAACTCAACTTGAGTTGAAGACACTGATGTTTGAGTAAAGTATTTCCATTGCGTTAAATCGAACTTACAGATATTTAAGCGATACTAGGGTTGTTTTCGCTAAAGCCTGATTTGATGAGTGAGTTATTTATTATTTACTTGTGCGTGAGCTATAAGCTGGAATTTGTATCGGTTTAGTTTTAAAAGCAAACGATAATAAATCTAAATGAAATTGATTTGTTCTACGATCTCAGATCTGAATAAGTCATGTTCTCGCTTCTATTTTACGTTTAATTTTTTTTCTTGCGAATATGTCTATCAATATTTTGAATCAAGAACTAAAAGATCATTTAATTATTAGCGTTATTTCTGAAGAAGACGCTGTTTTACTATTTGGTAAGTAAATATACTTAAAGTTCTTATTTTAAAATACTATTATTTTCAAAATACTATTATTTTTTAAATACTATTATTTAGAATATGTTATATACACTTTCCATTCAAATTAGCTGTTTTTTAGCATTCTTTTTTAACAGAAATTTATTAAAATTGAAAGTGTTAGATGTGGATGATTATTAAATATTTTAAAAAATCTGATTCTGTGCTGGAATCTTTGTCAACGTATATGGTGATATATTATATCTATAAAGTTAGATAGAATTCTTCTAGATCTCATTATAAAATTTTAGCTTTTTTATTTTAATGTAATAGATTTATATCCGTGTTTCAGTTTGTACTATATATATTTTTTTGTTTTGATATATTAACTCATTTTGGCACAAAACAGTTCCGGATAATTAATTTTATATCATTCTATACTTTTTTTCATAAAATTTATTTCCGAAATATTCTATTGTTCATACAGTCTATACTTGCTGTTGTTTATATCGCTTTCTCTTTATAAAGTTGACAGTCTTGAAATTATGAAAGTTTATGAAGCCTGACAAAAGGTTTAAAGTACAACATTGCTGAAATACTTCCCTCAATCAAATATTTCTAAAATCACACCTTAGCTATGTTCCAATGTTACTGAAACGTTAATTACTAAACATAAATAGTACTTTTTCATTGTGTAAATAACATCCCCTAACTTCAAACGCTCTGAAAACAATCAGTCTTATTTTCAATGAAAACATCAATCTTTTGAGACAGAACATTAATCATTTTAATCAATATTGTATCAAAAGTATATTTAGCAGCTATATAAAAATGTTCAAGAAAAAAGTGATAGTTTTGCATTATATTCAGAAACTTAATGATATCATTACATCCCTTTAATATAAGAAATATGACACTTTGGTTGAAAAGAAAAAATATTTCTTATCTTTCGAGAAATCATTTCTTGTCCTTCAACATAAAAAAGTAACACTTTGAGAAAAGAAATGGTAAAAAGCCGTGGAACGGTAAAGAATTCTTCTTGAAATGACAATGATCGGTTTCGTGATAAATATGTATGAAGTCTCGTAATTCTCGGAATTCGACAGGAAAAGAAAACTCGCCCTGACAAGTAAATTAGGTTATAGAATTACTTAAAAATAAGTTTTTGTATCAGAATCTTTATTTTTACTCAAATTTTGAGGAAATGCGTATTATTCTTACCCTATATATTAACAAAAAATTTTATATTTATATTAACAAGCTAATTATTTAAGCAAAAGAAAATTATACTTCAATAATTAGAAAAAGAAGTATTATTATAGAAAGTCTGTACTGTTAGTAAATTTTTGTTTAATGGATGCCTGTGATTGATTTTTTTTTTTCGTTGATTCTTAGATACAATAAATTACGCTTGCAAAAGCAGAACGCAGGTTACTTTCAACTTCCAATCTATTTTCTTAACCCTTTGACGCATATGGAACAATAGTGTCCCTTTTATATAATTATTTTGGATGCTCTAACTACAGGCAGAAGTATATTTTGTTATTTTTAATTACAAACAAAACAGTTTAATAACTACTGAAGGAATCTGTTAGATTATCGGAATTATATTTATGCTAAAATATAAAATCCAAAAAAAATAGTTGCTTAGAAAAAAAACTTTTTTTTTATTTATTGATAAAAATTTATCAACAACTGATTTTGTAAATTAAAGAAATTTTAATGATAAATAACAAATTTTCTAAGATCTATATAACTGCAAATAAGTACAAATTTTAAAAATTAAAAATAGAAGTGAGCCAGATTTAAATGGTTTAACCTTTAACGTAGAAAAGACACCAATACCGGTGTTCGATGCTGTATTTCATAACCATAAATTACTACATAACCATAAATTACTACTATATGAAACTGTACTTACTAAACTATACTAAATATTATTTTTTCCTAAATTAATACAAAATAATGAAAAAAGTATGATAAATGTATTTAATAAAAGAAAATTATCAAAGGGTTAAGTCTTTTTAATTTTTTCCCCTCATAAAAGTCGTTGAACAGCCGATCCAATTTTTGGGTTTACGACTTCTAATGTTCAGCTCCATAATCTTGTAATTTTGAACCCAGAAGATGAGGGAACTCCTGGATCGAGTATTGGGAGAAAGTTGCCTTCGTGGAAAACATTTTGATGGAACTGTTCCGCATTTGCGTTAAATGGAGAGGAAATTCTCAAAAACCTCGCAAGGTTTGCCTGATGGTAAGGGAACTCTAACCCCTGATCCATCTACCATTGAGTATATTTTACGCCAGCACTGTGGTCAGTACTACCGGGTGCAGAATTCGTATCGAGCAGCCTAGGCTGGGATTCGAACCCGATTCCTCTTATTGGAAGACGAATTCTCTATCCCCTGAGTCAACATGGCTCAAGTCTTTTTTTATTTGTAATGTTATTGAAAAGTTTGGCATCCAAAGATCAGTTGACAAGAAATGTCCAGAGATTTCTCTGCTATATGGATAATTAAATACCAAAGAACCATTAAAGACCAAAATTCTGCAACTGATTTTTTCTCGAAACTTCCTTGAGAATCATTTTTTAGTAAAAGAACTCATTTCGCAAAATAGCAGCTTTTTTAAGAGGCAAATTAAATAGATTTCAAATAAAATTTAACTTCTCTTCCGAGAGTTCAAGTAACAATACCCTGAATTATGTTTATCAAGATACATCGGGTCTGTATTAGAAAATGAGTATGATCAAACTGACCTCTTCCCTCTTGAAGCTATGGAATTCCCTCCAAGGGGGATTTTACCATAAATGAGAAATTGTTAAAATTTCGACTGAAAACCTACTTTTTGGATACGAACATATAAACTACGATCAATACATTTCTACAAATTTTTAAATAGAGTTTCATAAAACCAAAAAAACGTTAATAACTAAATGTCAAAATTTCTGAAATAAAATAACTTGAAATAAAAACATTCATTCTTGATAACTTAATAATGAAAAAAAATAGGAGTTTTACTTTTATTTTAAAATAGCTTTCCATGGTTTTTTTTTCTCTCAAAGATAGCTTTTTTAGGAATTTAAAGGAAACTTCTAATTTTATCTAATTTATTTTATTCCGTGATACGTTCCTAGTAAATCTTTCTTTTCTACCATTTATTCATTTGAAGTGAAATCAAATTGTTCTCAATAAGCTTTCTAAAATTTCTCTTTTGTTAAAATCCCTTTCTCCTAAGGGATTCCAATCGATGTAAACAGAACCGCTTTAAAAGCTTTTTAATCTTGAAAGAAAAAAAATTACTTTTCCTGAGTACTTTAAAAGTTTTTGGAATAAAAGTTCAATATTTAAGCTTTAAAAGAAAGTTTACTATTGGAAAGGTGGAAAGTTAAAATTCTTCACACGCATCGCGAAATTTAATTTTACGTGAATTATTTTCTTCATCAGTTTTACAAATTCACTGAATAAGAAGGCATTACGTTTAAAACTACCTGATATGATTCATTGCCATGCTCTAATAAAAAAGTTAAAACGTATTTGGGCAAATAAAACAGTTTTAAAGAATTTAAAAAACAACTTTGATGTGGTTTAGCAGGAAAAAAAAAATAAAATACTGAGTGTTACTTATAAGAATCTAGTTGATATAGACTCAGCTAATTTTTTGGATATTATGCTCATTTTATATAAAGTTTATCTTAAAATGTATTGCAATAATTTTTAGAAAAAGCTGAAGCTTATTTAATGTTATTATTGTTATTCGAAAAACGCTTTTTTATTGAACATGGAATAAAATTTTAAACAGAATCGTCTACAGTTTTATTTGATACTGTAGCTAATGGTAAACTAATGCGAAATAAATCATTTTTAAGACATCTCTCATAAATAACCTAATTAAATTTATAAAAAATTTTTAGGATAGGGGGCTAAAATTGCTTTTTGAAGTTGATGTTGAAACTTTAAAACCCTAGCACAAACACTTCTAGAGTTATAAGAGAATCAACATAGTATTCTGACCCACCTGACAGACTAAAATACAGAGTAAACACAAAAGAAAAAAAGAGTTATTCTTCATAATTTCTATTTCAATTGTAAAATTTTTCAATAAGTCTTAAAGTCGAACACAGGCTCTTTGGCATCTGTTTTTATGTAAATTACTTAAGTTGAAACTATTTTAAACACTTAATAATTTAGTATCTCTCACCAATTCTGAAAAATTGAAATAATAATACAGTCGGACCTCTATTTAACGAAGTCGCTAAATCCCGATAAAAAGAACGTTTTAAGGAAAATTCGTTAAATAGAAAATCACCATTTGAAATACTTAAAAAACACAAAACAGGTTTTAAATTCATAAACACTAGACATAATTAAAATAGCAATGGATACACCTTTATCTTGTAAATTATTATCTACTACCAAATTTTTCGTGTGATTTTAACATTTTATCACATGAAGGTTTGGTGATTTCTTCATCATTTTCGTCATCTTCTTCGTCTTCCTCACAATTTATTACTGTAGTGTTTTTATTTTTCACACTGTTCGAGATATCCAATTCAGTTAAAGTTTCTGTGGTTACAGCTGCAGAATCAATAAAAAGAAAATCATTAATCAGTGCATCATCATTAATTTCGTGGTTCTCTGTTAGCTGAACCCACATCTTTTTATGTTCTTCTAAAAGAATGTCATCCTCGTCTTCCACACTTTCCAAATTCTCCGCGCTGTCTAAGACTTCAGCTTTAGGAAAATAGTAAGGAATTGTAGGATCTGTAGCATCATAGTTCTATACTTAAGAAATTTCTGTTATACTTTCTCGTAAATTGATTTTTGACATGGATTCCTGAATGAAATGCAAATAAAAAGGGAAAGGGATTTTACTGCTTTCTCTAAAAGTTAAAGGGCTGCGAAAATTAATTCAAGGTCATTTCCCCGATAAAATGCGTTTTTTTGCTTTGAGTTTGAAATGTTCCAAAATATTTTTGGATAAAGGGAAAATGGATCTCAAAGTAAAGAAAATAGAATAGAAAATTAATTCAAGGTCATTTCCCCGATAAAATGCGTTTTTTTGCTTTGAGTTTGAAATGTTCCAAAATATTTTTGGATAAAGGGAAAATGGATCTCAAAGTAAAGAAAATAGAATAGAAAATTCACTTCGCTATTTGGAAGTTATTTTACGAAGAAATTTCCAAAATGTTCTTGGTTCCTCGAAAGAAATCGCAAAATAGTAAAATTCGTTAAATAGAAGTCCGACTGCATTAGTATGTGAAATTTACTCTGCTTAGTCGTATCATGTGTATTAAGTTGCAATCTTAATGATTTAGAAAGCAACTATTAAGCTTCTCAATATTATTTTTATGTAAATGACTTAACTTAGAAACTGTTTTAAGCACTTAACCCTTTAATAAATCACCCTAATTCCGATGAATTAAAATATCAATATTAACATTTGAAAATTAATCTGTTTTAATACATAAACTATGAATTCGATTTCGTTTATCAGATCAATTTAATGTCATACAATGTAAATTTATTATTACATAGGCACCACCCATGAATTATGTCACAGGGGATTTGGGAGTATGTGAAAGCTTATGTCAAGGGGAAGGGTGGCTCATAGTATTTTGGTCCCGTTAAAATTTCAGTCTTTTCATGATTCAGTCCCGTTATTAATTCAATTAACCTATTTCTATTTGGACATTACATACAATTTGTAACTTTTTTAATTACGAGGATTATGTTCCAATGGTCCGAAATATAGATTTTTAGTCTATTAAATTATATAATTATAATTTCAAGCGTCAGAAAATCTGGAATTTTAAATGGTTGTTAAGTATTTAGAAACTATTTAACGCGGAATTAAGCGTTCAAATTATTTGGAGTATTTAAGAAGGATTGCTCATGATTTTCTAAGGAATTAGTGAAAAACGTCTTAGAGCTTCAATTAAGAACTATTCGTTTTGTGTACTTCATTATTTATGTCATTATGCAAATTATTATTCAATAAGGTATTATGATTGCAAAATTTTCAAATAATCCTTAACTTGTAGGGGGAAAAAGAAAATGTTTGAAAAGAGGATAAATGTTGACAGCCAACAGCCAAACTTAAATAGAAATAAGGATACAATTACATTGAAATGTTTTGCCGATTTGGTAGAATTTTTTTAAATGTTTTAAAATTAAAAAAAAAAAAAACAGAAATGTCAAGGGAAGGAACGTTAACGGGACAGAAATGGCGGGATCGAAACGTCTTGCTTCAGGGAAAAAAGGGGTAAGAAGTGTGACATCCATATTTTGATTAACTAAAAATATTTAAACTTAGGATATTATACTTATTTCTCTATATTTTTTATGCTTTCATCTGTTCCATTAAAATAAATACACATTTAAACATTAACTATTGTTATATTCACAAAAGACTTTCAAAAGGAAACATTGTCAAAACTTAAAAATAAATTTTGAAATATTATCTATTATATGTATTTTATTTTGATCACCTGCCATGTGTTTATGCAATGAAGTGTTACAAGTAGTATTAATTTCTTTCTAATAAAAGAAATTAATAAAAGTTAATCTGTAGCCCTTTTGTTAATTGAATATAACACATTGAATATCAATTGAACTCAAAAATAATAATAATTTCATTAGATTTATTCAATCGTGATTCAATTGTGATAATTTCATTAGATTTTTATATAATTAGGTAGAAGCAATTTTTGCTCACAAATTAAATTACAAATCAGTTACATTAAGTTACATATTTTATAGTCACCATAAATAGAAGGTCAAAGTGTAAATTGCATGAACTGAATTTCTTTGAAAAATACTTATCAATGAAAACAAATTAAATAATTGCAGAATATAACTGAAGTCCTTTCCTGAATAAATTTAAAGCATTTTTAACAACTTACTTGCAAACTTTAACCAGAAATATTTCGCAAGATATTCCGTAGATAATGAGACAACCTTGCGTTTGTTAAATTTTGACACTGAAGTATATTAGTTTAGTACTCTTGGAAAGAAAGTTTAATTATCTAGAGTCTATATGCGATCTTCTAATTTATAAAAGAGAAATGTTTCTAATTTGGTTCAATTCTTATCAGTAACTAATTAAAAATTGTAATTCTTAATTACAGTATAAAATAAAATTTAAAATAAAAATACGTTTCTGCAACTCATGCAATTAGCATTTCTTAGATGATTCAAAATAACTTATGCAGCTTTTTAAGCAATATATACAAGATGCTTTGTAATCGCGATCCTGAACATACATTTTTGGTACCTAATTGAAAAATTATTCAAAATACATCATAGTATAGAAAAAACATACTTCTAAGCGAGGCTGAAACAAATGGGCTATCGAAATAAGCCGAATCTCTATTGATAAGAGCGAGATTTAAAAATATCAAAACCAATTTAATTGTCCGATAAATCTTGATAATGTTTATACTACAACCGCGGTGGCTTAGGTGACAGAGCGTTCACCTTCCAATAAGGAGAATCGGGTTCGAATCCCAGCAACAGATGGTCGATACGTATTCCGCAGCCGGCTTGCACCGACCACAGTGCTGACGTAAAATATCCTCAGTGGTAAACAAAACATGGGTTAGAGTCCCCTTGTCGTCAGGCTAACCAGGGAGGTTTTAGTGGTTTTCCTCCTCATATAACGCAAATACGGAATAGTTCCTTCAAAAAATCCTCCCACAAGGCAAATTTCTCAGAATCCAGGAGTTAATTGTCTTCTGGATTAGGCTCAAAATTACAAGGCTACGTAATTGAACATTGGTAGCCTTAAACTCATAAAATTTAATCGGTTGTTCAACGACGGTTATGAAACATAAAATATTTTTACTAACCAAGTTTCAACTCTTTTTTGTTTCCACCATTACTCGTAGAGGATTTGATGTTTTCAGTTTCATTTTTTCCTCATTCCCATATTGACGTCATTCAGATTTGCTAGATTTGAAATGCGATTTTTTTTTTCCTTTACCTAATTATCATTTTGTGATTCCGGCACTTTAAAAAAAAAATTTGTGTATCTTAACATTAAAAATGATGGCGACTGCTTTTTACCAAAAGTGGCGTAGTGAAATACTACAGATATTTTTTCTTTGTCTTTGGTATAGGGAAATACCAGGAACATTCCTTTCATAACTTTTGTCAGAAATATATGCCTCCATTTCTAGTGTTCATCAACACGGAAATCTATAATAACAATAAAATATAATGCATATTAGAATCAATAAAGTTATACTAAACTCTCACTAAAAAAAATACTAAACTTTTCCTTTTGTCGTTTCAAAAAATATATAATTAATACTTTCTGCAGTATATGAAGCTAAAAAATATATAGAAACAAATTTAAAACAGTCATAATTTTTTTTTATCATAGCATAACGTTTTATATCATGAAGTTCCCCATTTTCAGCATTAAACAATGATTTATACATATTACTTATTTATGAAACAAAATAACTTAATTTCTCATAAAACTAAAAGAAAAATTTATCCTCTATACAATATTTTCTGATGTTTTCTTTTCTTTTCTTTTTTTTTTCAATTATATGCTTTTCTAAACGCATTATACTTTCTTAGTTCTATTTCTTTTAATAAAAAGATTTTCTTGGAAAATTCTACAAGAAATAGTTTCAACGAGTACTACTACGATCATTGAAAATAATGTTTACTAAGTTTTAGAAACTCTATTATATGAGCTCCTTTTTTGTATTTTGGAAGTGCAAAAAATAGTTTTAAAAAACAGAAAGTTTATCTTTCTTGCTTACTTAAATGTTTTTTCTCCTTTTTCAAAATCTCTTGTGAATAAAAAAATTTATTTCAAAATTTTTACAAAATTTTAGTTTCATCATCACGCTTAAATAAAAAAAAAGAACAGCATTTAAGATTGATTGCAGGCATTTACATTTCTTGCTCATTTAATGCTTACATTAAATCAAGCTTAATGATTAAAATTACTGAAAGTTATTTTAGTTCATAGCTGTAGAAGAAGTATAACTACAACTTGAAAAAATTTATTCTTTTCAAAATCATTGAATTACTTGATTAATCAGGTTTACTAATTATCTTAGTTTTTGAAGTTATCATTAACTAGCGTAATTTCTACTAGAAAAAGGGAAACATTTATCACGGCAAGGTAAAATCATTAATTACTATTCACTCATTCATTTGCATGTCTAAATTTAGAGGAAACTTCTTTTAAAAAAATAAAATATCCACATTCATATCAGAAAATAATCATTTATGTGAAACAATCCCTCCATTGTAATTTCAAAATACTTCATTAAAGTGATTTAAATTACTCGTAATGTTAGCATTTTTTCAATTCCTACTATTAGTTTACACTCTCCCTATATATTGTTCAAATTTTCAATCGTTAATAAAACACTTTTTATTCGTCCACTCAAGTTCAAATACATTTTTTCGAACTTGTAGTGGATGACACTTGATGTTAATACAATTTTTTCAAATATTAATTCATTTATTAAATATTGATTAAATGACCAAAAAACGAAATGGAATTTTCTGATTGTTTAAGCGTTAGTCATTGTTTTAAATTTTACTATAAGCAATTCAGTTTTTTACATATTTTAAGAATAGCATCAATGATAATTTCTAACTTATGCACTATTTGAACAAAAAAATAGTTTACTGCGCACATTTAAATATTTAATTATTTTATATTCACTGTGTTAGATAAATTCAATAAATAACATTATCCGCGTCACCAAATTTATACTTTTATAGTTGTCTGATATCACACGCTTTTTTTTTTCAATTCCTACTATTAGTTCACACTCTCCATATATATATTTATGTATCTTGTTTAAATTTTCAGTCATTAATAAAATACTTTTTATTCATCCATTTAAGTTCAAATACATTTTTACCAATTGGCAAAATGGATCTTGTTTTGGGTTTGATGGCATGCGTTTCTTATTTTATTTTTTTATGTTTTATTTTTTATTTTATTTTTTTTTTTTTATAACCGTCGTTGAACAGCCGACCCAACTTAATGGGTTTACGGCTACTAATGTTCAACTCCGTAGCCTTGTAATTTTAAACCCAATCCAGAAGACAAGGGAACTCCTGGATCGAGTATTGGGAGAAATTTGCCTTCGTGGAGGACTTTTTGATGGAGCTAACCCGCATTTGCGTTACATGGAGAGGAAGACCACGAGAACCTCCCACGGTTAGCCTGACGGCAAGGGGACTCTAACCCATGATCCGTCTACCACTGAGGATATTTCACGTCAGCACTGTGGTCAGTGCAAGCCGGATGCGGAATTCGTATCGACTGGGATTCAAACCCGGTTCGCCTCATTGGAAGGCGATGCGTTTCTTATTGGACGCCATCACACTTTTCAACGGTGTACAACAGTTTCAACAGTTTCGAGAGTAATAGTGAACAGTGCGCATGCTTCCGCATTGCGCACTGTTTACTATTGCTATACGTTTACTATTGCTATACGTTTACTATTGCTATACGTTTACTATTGCTATGCGTTTAGTATTGCTATGTAATTACTATTGCTATGTAATTACTATTGCTATTTGTTTACTATTTTTATATTATTTAATATAATGGCGACTGCTGCTGTTTATAATTTTTTTTTAATTTTTTTTTTCACTTTTTATTTTGTTATGCATTAAGTTGGTGAGTTTATTTTTGAGATATGGAATCAGGGAGATCTCATAAGTACTGCTTGAGTTGTGAATAAAAGAGAATTTCATCATTTGAATGGTATTTTTTTGTTTATATTGTTTTAATTCAGAATCAAGGTTTCTAACCTACAGTTCAAACTGGATCGTTTTCAATACTAATTTAGGTGAATATCACAAATAAAGAGGGTCCCGAATTGATTGATACTGTCCTAAAGTTTAGAGTTGAAGCAAGAAAAAAACGATGCCAAGGCCTAAACTTACCGAGGCTAAAAAAATTCAAAGCCACAGACCGTAGACGGGAATACCTTAAGCGTTACACACAAACGGAAAAATGAAAGGATTCCGTTCGCAAACGCAAGCATAAAGCCCATTCTTCACAAAAGTACCTAAGTGATTGACAAAATTGAACCCTACCGAAGAACGTATGGTGGCTCTCCGTTTCATGCAAATACGAGAACTGGATGTTGATTGCCAGCTTAGGGTTAAAAGAATCCGTTGTCAACGTGCTGCATAAGACAGTGTGTCAATGATTTGTGATTATCTTGTGCAGTAGTGTGTCAATGACTTGCATAAGACCTTAGACTGTCTTCCACGCAATATAAATTATTCATTCACTGTTCATGTAATATTAATATAGTTTTTTCAAACATTAATTCATAGAAGTTTGATAGATACAGATATAAGATCCTTATCAGTTCAACCTAAGACAGCTTTAATATATACTTTGCCAAGTAGAGTAGAAATAAAAGTGAATAACACATTTTTCACTGCTACAATAATTTCTTATTCAACTCTATTCAACTCCAGAAGACTAAGTCCAGCTTTTATTACACTTTATACGTAACTATCAAAATATTCTTTGAACTCCATTGAAATATATTTATCGAATATCTATATTTAATTGCATTTATTTATTACTAAATGAGCAAAGTAAATGCCTCACTGACTGATCATCAACACAAATTTATTTTAATATATTCCAAACCTGAAAAATGATAATATATATCACTTGAACTTGATCACGCAAAACACTCATTTTCCTGTATTTGATATGTAAATTAATTTAAGCGTGTCTGTGACATCATTATACGTGTTACATATTTACTAGCATTTAAATATCCTTTATTTCATAAATTTAATCATTTTCTAATCCTTCCTTTAATTAATAAATCAGTTAATTTATGTTCCTTCAATTTTAAAGAGCGAATGCAATATTTCTATTTTCAATAAATGAAACGTAGACTTTATGTTTCATTACAATTATATACCTAATTATTATTTAATAACTTGACAAGTGAGTATCAAAAACTATTTTTAATTTTTCTTTCTTCAACCACATTAAACATTAGCATACACGTTATTAGGATTTCCATAATTTAAAATGAACTTTTTGGCCTTAAATATTCAGCCAGATTGTTTAAAATTTAATGTTAATAACATAGAGTTGACTGTATTACTTTTTAATAACTCGCCAATTTTTGGATCTAACCGTTGAATATTTTGAAAAAAAACATATTATTACTACATTTGTTTATTTCAGCATCTGTCACTTTAAAAATTTAGCCTAGCTCAAAAAATTATATGAGCTCTTGAAGAGTATATCTTAGAACGGAGCCATTTTAAAATTCTTTTCATAGGAACTTGCTAAAATAAACTAATATTGTTAATGCCTGCTTATTTTCTCCATAAGAAAAAAGATATGCTGATTTTGGGACCCACTGTCATAGCTTAACAATGACATAGATAAAAGATTAACTAGAGACACACAGAAACATAATTAAAATTTGTCCTTTCTCAATATTCTAGAGAGCATAACATATAGACATATTCTGGTAGTTTTAGACATACTTTTTTTTTCTCAATGTAGGTTTCAAAAAGTTTTTTTTTTTTCTTGTAAAGACTTTTGGAATACAAAAAAATCTACTCGATTTCTAAAAGTGCCCTTTTGGATCCTATGACTTTACACAGCTGTATTTGATGACAAATCAAACCACATCACTTTTTTTCATAAGAACGTTTATACTTTAGAGAATCATATTTCTGGAATTTAAAAAAAAAACACGCCCATGTTTTAGTTATCATAATCATTAATTTTTTACGCAAGATCTACTAAAGAGTCTTGTGGGTATAGAACAAAAACGAAACAGAAAACTGTATTATTTTCTTATAGATACTTAATATATTTACATTATGAATAATTTATTTTTTGCCAAAAATGATCCAATGTGTTGAATTCATATTTTTTCCATACTCTTTTGATGTAATAAATTAAAATTTGAAGTAAATTAAAATTTGATGAAATAAAATAATAATTCAATCCAATATTTAAGAATATTCATATACCAGTTTTATTATTATTATTGTAATTTGTTTATTTATCAATTTATTGGCTAGAATATATAAATTATCAAAAGTAGAATTCGAAACAAGAATTTTCACTCGGCGTCGTACTGTACGAGTTCTGAATTCAAATAAAGGATTTAAAGATGAAATAAATATCACAAATTTATTTCTTATGTGCCTATACATAATTTGTGAATAAATACTAGAGTAGTACTCACAATATACCGTCATTAATGTATGAATGAATATTAATTGATTTTATATTAGCAGAAAAAGCAGAATGCAATGCAGCACATTACACACAGCAGAATTAAAACTAAAATCCAATACTAAAAGTTTAAAGAAAGTTATTGTTTTCAAAATTATGGATTGATAAAAACACTATGTTAAAAGTAAAAGATAAAAACTGCTTTAGAAAATTCCTGGTATAAAAATTCGAATAAAGTTCCTAAAATTGTTTACTTCTTAATTTATTAATCTAAAATCTCCTATAATAGATAATTTACAAACTGCCACTTTATTTCGAACTAGCATTTTAAGTGTAGTTTAAATAATTTTAAAAATTCTATTTACTTATGCAAAAAAATTACTGTAGAACTGTGACTGCACATATTAACACTTTTCTCAACTGATTTGCATAAAATATCCATAGTTAGAGCAGGCATAGCAACTGACTGTTGTGGGTTTCCTTTAATATTTATGTATAGATTCTTAAAAATACTAATTTCAAAAAGCGTATGAAATTTTCAGATTCAAATGAAAAACAATTTCCGAAGAATCAATTTTTATTTTATAATAAATAAATTTAAAGTTAGACTTACTCGGCACAAGAGGTGTAATCAGCTATGAGATACATGAGAAAACGACAAGTTTCCTTTAATTGAAATAATAAAACTCAGTGGGTGTGAGATTTTTCCTCAGAACAATAATTTCCAGCTTTTTTAATTATTTTAATTCTTTGTTTGTTTTAATATTTTTTTCCTATATTTATTTATATTTATATTAATAAGGAAAATAAAAAAATAACTCCCCTTCCAAAAGCTATCCATTGTACAGGTTTCAAAATACAAATTTAAATCAACTTCAAGTTAATAGAGTTATAACGATTGAGATCAAGATCTGGTGATTTAGATTTATTAATTTGGGTTCCTAGAAATCATTAACGAATTTTTATTCTAAATTTAGCAGTGTCTAAATAAACTGAGGTTTTTGTAGTCAGTTTAGTGGTCTAAATTTCTTTACATTTTTAATAATAGTTTTTATATAGTAATTTAATTAAAAATTTAACAATCTAGCTCAAAGATAATGCGATAATTTTTCTGACCTCTTCATCTGTTGATAATAATATTTCTATCCTCTTGTTTAAGGTTTAAAATACTTAGTAATTGATGAGTACCCTTGTTGAAATTTTTAAATACTTTCTGTCAACTATTACTATATAATTTTTAATTTCATACCTTCTCTGGTGAAATAGAATTGGAACAAAATTACCGTTAATAAATGCATCACACACAAAATGGTCTTCTCAATACTTTCACAAACACATTTGCTTTGCTTTTTATTTCACGCGCTTTTTCTTCTTTTTGCAATCACATGACTAGGTGTTGCAAATTAAGTCTGATAGAAAAAATGGAAAAAATTCTGGGGTAACTCGAGAACAGGTCACTCAGGTTTCTAAAGCTGAAGACAATCCCTACTAAATTAAAAATTGCAGAGAGATTTCTGTTTTCCTATTTGTAACTTTTGTGTTTTGCCTGTAACACCATGAATTTAGTTCCATCATTTCCTGGATTAAAATTAATAGAAATTCATATAAAACAAGTTATTACTTTACAGAACAAGTTAATACTTTATTTTTACAGGATTCGTAACTATCTGTATTACCATAATACGTTTGTTCATTTCTGAATAAAATGTTATCTGAAAGTTTAAATTCAAATAATGAATTTGGAAAATAAATAATGCCTATTTCCTACCATTATATTTTAATATGTTCATAGGTACGAAAAGGTTGCTGACCCCTGGTTTATTAACCCTTTAATGCAGATGGGATCCAGGTGTTCCTTTTATATACATTTTTTTCTGATGCTCTAATTACAACCTAAAAATATATTTCATTTTTTCTTTATAAAAATCAGTTTTATAGTTATTAAAAAAATCTCTTAGGTTATCGGAGTTATATTTGCACTAAAATAAAAATCTCAAATAAGTAGTTGGAAATATTTTTTATCCATGTTCAAAAATTTATCAATAATTTATTTTGTAAATGTAGGAAATTTCAAAAATGAAAGATTTTTCTCTTAGATATAAATTACTACAAATAAATGCAAATTCTGAAAAATAATATTGTTTGGAAGATTTTACCTTTAGCGCAGAAAAAAAACTTGTTTCATGCTGTGGCGTAACTACCACTACAATTATTAAACATCAGTTCACTAGTATATAAGACAAGCTAACTTGATTCAATCTAGAGGTACCTTTTGATAGATAAAGGTTGGCATTGTCGATATTACATTTCCCCACATTGGTGATCCGAACGTGATTTGATCACGACTACTTCGATAAATGGTCCACATTGAACAGTTGGCTTGCTATTTGTGACTGCATCATCGTCCTCCTCGCACTGTTGCTTCTCAGTCTCATTAACACACATGAGATTTCTGCGCACACTCAACTGCTAATAGCAACACAAGGAGACCACACACGCAGCATGATCCTAATGCAGTTCGCATGGCTAAAGCTCAAAATACGGTGACCTTAATCCAGCTCTCCCGATCTTTCACAAATACAGTAACTAGTGATATCCTTTCATCGAATTCTATACCTGATAAAATTCTGGTGGGGAATATTGTGGCGTAACTACCAGTACGATAATTAAACATCAATTAACTAGTATAAAGACATGCTAACTTGATTCAATCTTGAGGTACCATTTGATAGATGAAGGTTGGCATTGTCGATATTACATTTCCCCGCAATGTCATAACCGCAAATTATTAAAATGTTTAATATAATATTTTTCTCTTATTTTGATTTAAAATTATACTAAATATAGAAAAAAAAGTATGAAAAAGATGCTTAATAAAAATTCTACGTTATAGGTTTAAATGTTTATACTGAATTATAAATGTTTATTATGTTAAAGGGTGCTGTTGTAAACCTTCCAATACAGAATTCGTTATAAAATATAGCAGCTGAAAGCGTAGAGAAAGATTAAAATCTTAAAATCTTCTTCAATATGTACCTAATTAAAGATCACTATCCATCAAGAAGCTCTTATGAGTCTTCCTCTGAAACTTCCTACTACTTACGACGTTTTGATTAAATTTACGGGATATCTAATTAACTAATACAATCAGAATTTTAATTGCAAGAAAAATAATTGTGCTTAAACTTAAGTGTTTTAATAATTTCAAAAAATATTTTTAAACATATTGACAAAATCCTCTTTTAAATGTATGCCAAACCATTAAATTTGAAGTATGAAATTTGAAGTGGATCAAATTAAAAAAACATATTGAGACTTAGAAAAATCAGTTCATCTTTTAATTAGTTCCAATGAATTGAGTAAACTTTCAAAAGGGAAAGCAATGCTTGTATTAATTATTCAATACCTTAATGTTAATAAAGGCTATTTATATGTTTATAGTTGAACTGAATTATAATTGATTAGAAATGAGATAAAATTTTACATTTTAATATCATATGTATGTGCGTTTGCTAACTGAGAAAAGAAGTAAGGTTAAAAGTTTCTGAAAAAGGGAAAATTTAGCTTGTTTCTAGTTCTGTAAGAACAGAAAATATGTACAGTAATTTTTACATAAGCACTTGGTATTGAATTTGGTAAAATTAGCAATAAAATATCTTTTAATAATATGTGATAAAATTATATAAATGAGGTGAAATTTTTTAATTTTATAAGGACGTCATAGAGCCAGGCATAAAAACCATTTATTCGGTTAAATATGCTTCTACTAAATGTGGGGTAATAAGAACTATAATTTTGAAAAACAAAATTTCCGGTAAACCGTAATCATATGAAAGTAAAAACTATCAAATGAATGATTTAATTACTGCATATTTTAGTTTTTAATACCATAATTATGGTTCTTTTTAAAAGAAATGTAATTACCATACAATGACGAAATTTATCAGAATTTTTTTTTTCAGCACATCATTTTAAAGTTTTCTATGACCGATTTTATGAAATACAAACTATTTTTTAACTTACTCAATCAAGTCTTCGAATTCTATAAGCATGGAATTTGAATTCTATAAGCATGGAAGCTCGGTATTACAATATTTTTTTAAATGAACATTATTAAGCAGTTATTTCTTAAAACATAAGTTCTGACAATTTGAAATTTTCAAATTGGTTGTTCTTGCAAAAATCTGCAGATTTTACTTTGCAATAAATAAATTTACCATTCCTTTAAGTTTTTGAAACTGACCTTAACCAATTTTAATAGAATTGTAACGATAAGCAATAGAAACTTAATCATTTCTGCATGAAAATTCTTTCTCTTTATTTTAGAAAACGCTTAAATTACAATTAAAAGCTACAATTTCAAACTGAGTTTATATGGAATTATGAATAAACATTTATCTATTAGCTATTCTAAAATACCTAGAAATTGGGTATTAATCATTATGTTTGGGTATTAATCATTTATGGGAAGACAAATAGTTTTAAGTAAAAGGCATCAAACATAATTAAACTAAATGATTAATAAACCATCATAATTAAACTCGAAGTAAAAAGGCATTTAATTAATTTGCATTTAACGATAATATGATAAGCTTGAATTCCCCACAAAGTTCCTTTCGAAACAATGTTGAGAATTTCATTTAATTTTATTAATAAGACTTCTAAAAATAAACTACATATTTTACTCAATTTAGGGAGCTCTCGCGTTGATCAAATTTTGAGAATTCTAAGCGAACAACCTAGGCCTGTATTCGGAAGGAAAACAAAGTAATGAACTTAGATTTTTTTCATGTCTTTATTAACGAAGTGCATGGCGTACTAATGGATATATGATTATATTAATCTATTGATGGCAGTAAGATAACTACATTAACTACGTCCGATAAAGTTAGATGTGTTCTTGAACATTCAAAATGCCTGGTCTACGTAGATTTTCCATTAAGTAGAAGATTTATAATAATTTATTTAATTAAAACAACCGAAATTAGAAATATAAATAAATTCTTAATAAATTCCAATGATTCTGAACACCATTTTTTAACATGATTTCTCACACGTTCTGATTTGTCTCATGTTCACATTAATTTAGAGTACACAACATAGGGAAATAGTATTGCAAATTTAATGAACTGGTATTTTCTAGAGTAAAATAAGATTTTATTACTTAATGAAGTATAATTATATCCATCGATCGATAAAAAAATTTCAAAAATATGGGCAGCTTTATGGGTTATTCGTATCTTTCATAAAAGTTTGAATTGCAGAGAAATACAATTTTAATTTTTGATAGAAATGAGTAGTAAAGGAATATTTTAGTTTAGTGTAAACTATTTGAATTCATTAAAATTCACATATAACAATTTTTAATTTATTTAAAACAATTTTCATAAAAAAATATTTTTATCTATGCAAGTTGTATTCTGACAGCATTCTAAAAATGAATGGGTATGAAAATTACTACTCTATAAAAAATATTGATGTATTGTTGCCACCATTTTTAGTGCTGAAGTAAACTAAAGGTTTTTACAGTGCATGTAGTCAAATCTTTTTTATTTACTTGTTTACTGTTATAGTTTTATTTATTTATTCATTTTTTGTTTGTTTATTTTCTGACAACACACATTTACATAAGCATTAAGTCAATTTATGGAATCATTGCAAAACATTACGTTTTAAAAATCACGCAAACTTTTAGTCATATATTATCACCACAGTTTTTCAAATGATTATTAATTTATCAATTTTATCTAATTTTTTGAACTATAACTACATCTCTGTACTTAAAAATGTATTTAGTTTACCTTAACACCAAAAATAAAGTGCACTATACCTAATTTTTTTTACAGTGCTGCGCCAAGTTTTTCTGAAATTCCATAATGTCACATAGATTTTTAATGATTACTTATAAAGGGAGGAAGCCCCCCCCCCTGTTCACTGCTGCTCGTTGTTGATCTTAGTTGAAAAACATGCTTCGTAACATTTTTAGTGAATTTGAAAAAAAGATGAAGAATAATTATTTTATCAATTAGTCATTTACTTTGTAGCATAAGATTATAATAAATATTAAATCTAATGCATAAAAACCATATTCAGGCTCAAACTTAATTAATGCAGACATTATGCGGAAATTGGAACACCAAGCTGAATTTATTTGTAATTCTAGATCAAAATTCCTTTTTCTTTGTCTGGCACAACTTTTCTCTACCCTGTCTAGTGTTTCATAAATATTTATCTCCAAACCTATTTTCTTTTCCCTTTTGGGAATGCCAAATCTAAGTAAATAAGCGAGCAATTTCCATCAATCTAATCTTCATCTCAGCGTTATGAGTTGCTTTAGAAGAAAAACAAGTTTGGGAAATTTCTTATGCACTTAGTTCTTCTAATATTATTTTTTTAGTAAATAATCTACGAAGAAACTGAATCGTCTAATTTAAGTTTTCTAAACATTATTTATTTCCTAAACAAATATCGCGGTAAATTATTTAATATGTAGCTTCTTTGACAATAGAATAATAAGTCAAAACAATATTAAAAGTTTCTGAAACATTTTAATTTGGTCTCTGAAACATGAAATATACATTTTTCGCCCTAACACAGTTATAAATTCTCTTTCACGTTTCTTAACGGATACATAAGCATTACAAGTGCGTTTCCGTTACTTTTAATTACCTTCACATAGAAAAGATCGGGCTGTCTTCTATTATTATATGGGAAACTAAATTATTCTAAACGATAATAGAATAAAGGTTTTTAAGAAAATGTCTATGCAATAGAAGTATGAACAAAAAGAATGAACCACTTTCACTGAAATTTAGCCTTTTTGTTTGGCTAAAATTAATCTTTTTGATTCATAATTTGAATATGATAATTAATTGAATGTAGCCAAAAAGGAAACGAAGGAAATAAAAATAAAAATATGAACACGGAAGCTGACGTCTTCAGGGAGTACCAACCCCGGTAGCCATAAAACAAAACCTTTTCTATTGAGAGAGAGGCAAATGCCTAAATTAACTCCCTCAGTACCCCGAAGGTTTCGTATAGAAGTCCAGGAAAAAACATGAAATACATATAATCAATTCAGAAAAGAAACTCAAACAAAATCATCAGAAAATAAAAACTCACTTTAACCAGGTCAAACAGTTAAGCATTCTATTAATTTGTTACGTATCTTTTCCTTGACTTCTTTTTTTCATTCTGCGCATTGTAATAGAGGGCGTTGTTTTCTTTAGTTTTAAGTGTTTCCTTTTCATTCGGTTTGCTTATGAAATCGCTGTTTGACCTGGTTAAAATGAGTTTTTATTTTCTGATGTTTTTATTTTCTGATGATTCTGTTTGAGTTTCTTTTCGGAATTCATTATATGTATTTCATGTTTTTTCCTGGACTTCTATACAAAACCTTCGGGGTACTGAGGGAGTTAATTTAGGCATTTTCCTCCCTCTCAATAGAAAAGGTTTTGTTTTATGGCTACCGGGGTCGTTACCCCCTGAAGCTTCGTTGGTCATATTTTTATTTTTATTTCCCTCGTTTCCTTTTTTGCTACATTTATTCTTTTTTTTTTTTTTTTTTTGAAATTTCTGCTGCTTTTAAGCGCGTCTTTTTCAAAGAAGTTTTGTCTATTTAGAAATAAAAAATTATGTTTTCTTTATATTATGTATTATAATTAATTGAAGCTATTGATTAGTTCGCATAAATTCAAAGAAAATTATTTGAGTGCAGGGTTATAAAACTCAGTCTACTTGGCAGGTGCCACCCATTTAATAAATAATTAAAATTCTCCTTCAAACTTCAAAGAATTAATGAATATAAAAATTGGTTCATTCGGTCATGACAAATTAATTGATTTATTAAACTTAGCATGAATTCTAATTAAAGTCATTTTACCTCCACCTTCATTTAGAAAATATTATTAGAACTAAAAATGATAAATATTATATTTCCAAACAAATGCTACTTTCTACATTAAACAATCATAAGAAACGCTGCCGCTGCTTTGGATGTTCAACTAGGCTTTACAATTCGTTATGGTTCGCAAAAAAAGTACGACTTAACAAACTTGAAATCATGAAAGTGTGTAGAGAAATGTATAAGGATTGCAACGAAACAAAAATAACAATGATTTGATAAGTAGTTCAAGAATTATTAGCTGCTAAACTTGTAAACAAAAAATACCATATGCTCCGATGTACAGCACGCTGAAATGCAACTACAAAATTAAAATTTGGCACGCAGAAATATCTATTTTCGTTTATCAACTTATAAGGATTCTATTTTTTAAATTTCTATTTATTCAATAGTAGATGTAATTTTAAGCATTTATTCACAATTTGTTTTTCTTACTTCTTTGATATAAAAACTATTATTTTTCTTACGTTGTGCAAAAATTACATTGACATAAAAACTAACAAAAAATAAATAAAATTAAAAAAGCAAAAATAGAGAGAAATGGTGCCAGTTATAAATCTTAACATTTCTATCCAAATATTTTAAAACATAAAATACTTACGAGATTTGAACTGTTATAATGATATAAGATAAGTAAATTTACTAGTTATTAATAAACACGATATTCTTATTAGTTCTAATTAAAATTATTTTATCTCTATCGTAATAAATAATGCTAAAATTAAAAATGTTTTGATTAAAAGAAATTGAAAAAAATTTTTAAATTGGAGTAAAATGACTAATTTAATAAATTTAACTTTATAAATTCTCATTAAAACTGTTTTATCTTTATCTTCATTAATTTATTAGAAATAAAACTTCGAACACTCTAAAATATTAAGTTAAAGCTTGTTACATTCTTAAACGCGTATGGGTTATTACGTAATTCTAACAAAATTTTGTTTTTTAATATATATTGCTTTAAGTATTGAAGAAAAACAGAGAAAAATAGGAAATTCCTATTATTTGTCAAAAATAAACTTAAGCTTCTGAGACCAGTAAAATATGTGAAAATAAACTACTTTTTAAGGAAAATAATAGCTTAAGGGTTTTAGGCTTAATCTGAAAGAAATATTTTAAAATCTAATACTAAACACTGTAGCTTTGCAACTTGGCGTTTCCACAAGTATGATTAAAAATAATCCACAAAATTCTCTCTCAAAAAAACAAATGCTCTATGATAACGAGCAGAGGTTTTATAAAAGCTCGACGAAACATAAATCATAGGGATTATTTTAATCTTTGCGTTTTCTTTCACTCTCGCTTAAGTGAGTAAATCAAAGTTTTTATTTTCTTTACCTTAACTTTATAAATATACTAATATTGCTTAAGGTAGGAGGTTTTCTGTTTATTGAATGATTTCCTAAATTAGGAAAAAACTCTTATTGATGATTTAAAAATGTTTATAAATATTTGAAATAGTCTTTTATCTACCTACAACAAGAAAAGAAGTGTGGTCTAAGCTACCAGAATATAGTGAAATTTAGTATGTTTCAAGCTCTAAAAGAACAGAAAAAAGTACAGCAATTTTTACCGAAGCATTTGGTAATGATTTTTGGAAATTAAAAAAAACAAATATGGTTTTATTATAGAAGAGAAAATTTAGTAATTTAATCATGATACCTCAGAGCATGGTATCAAAACCATTATATTTGGTTAAATTTAATTTTCAGTTTTGTATTTTTTTACTAAATGTGAGGTAATAAGAATAGTTTTGAAAACTATAATTTCCAGTAAACTGTTACCATATGATCGAAAAAAATGACCAAATAAATGGGTTAGATACCGTATATTTTGGTTTCATAAACCAGAATAATTTTCTTTACCAGAATTGTCATTACCTTATAGCACAATAGTTTCGGCAGAATTTTTTCTCCGTGTAGAACATTATGATATGTGCAATCGGTTTATAGTTAAGCGACTGATACATCTCTCATTTATCGAAATATGTCGCCACGTCTAGAATTCCAGTATGACTACAGAATAATTTTCTTTACCAGAATTGTCATTACCTTATAGCACAATAGTTTCGGCAGAATTTTTTCTCCGTGTAGAACATTATGATATGTGCAATCGGTTTATAGTTAAGCGACTGATACATCTCTCATTTATCGAAATATGTCGCCACGTCTAGAATTCCAGTATGACTACAGAATAGTTTTCTTTACCAGAATTGTCATTACCTTATAGCACAATAGTTTCGGCAGAATTTTTTCTCCGTGTAGAACATTATGATATGTGCAATCGGTTTATAGTTAAGCGACTGATACATCTCTCATTTATCGAAATATGTCGCCACGTCTAGAATTCCAGTATGACTACAGAATAATTTTCTTTACCAGAATTATCATTACCTTATAGCACAATAGTTTCGGCAGAATTTTTTCTCCGTGTAGAACATTATGATATGTGCAATCGGTTTATAGTTAAGCGACTGATACATCTCTCATTTATCGAAATATGTCGCCACGTCTAGAATTCCAGTATGACTACAGAATAATTTTCTTTACCAGAATTATCATTACCTTATAGCACAATAGTTTCGGCAGAATTTTTTCTCCGTGTAGAACATTATGATATGTGCAATCGGTTTATAGTTAAGCGACTGATACATCTCTCATTTATCGAAATATGTCGCCACGTCTAGAATTCCAGTATGACTACAGAATAATTTTCTTTACCAGAATTGTCATTACCTTATAGCACAATAGTTTCGGCAGAATTTTTTCTCCGTGTAGAACATTATGATATGTGCAATCGGTTTATAGTTAAGCGACTGATACATCTCTCATTTATCGAAATATGTCGCCACGTCTAGAATTCCAGTATGACTACAGAATAATTTTCTTTACCAGAATTGTCATTACCTTATAGCACAATAGTTTCGGCAGAATTTTTTCTCCGTGTAGAACATTATGATATGTGCAATCGGTTTATAGTTAAGCGACTGATACATCTCTCATTTATCGAAATATGTCGCCACGTCTAGAATTCCAGTATGACTACAGAATAATTTTCTTTACCAGAATTGTCATTACCTTATAGCACAATAGTTTCGGCAGAATTTTTTCTCCGTGTAGAACATTATGATATGTGCAATCGGTTTATAGTTAAGCGACTGATACATCTCTCATTTATCGAAATATGTCGCCACGTCTAGAATTCCAGTATGACTACAGAATAATTTTCTTTACCAGAATTGTCATTACCTTATAGCACAATAGTTTCGGCAGAATTTTTTCTCCGTGTAGAACATTATGATATGTGCAATCGGTTTATAGTTAAGCGACTGATACATCTCTCATTTATCGAAATATGTCGCCACGTCTGGAATTCCAGTATGACTACGAAATTATAACCCTTTTTTAATACTTCTATGATATATATCATAAAAGATAGCATAAATTAAATTTCAGTCTGAGGAGTTTAACTTTTAAAAGCTTTTGAATTATTTTGGAAGCTTATTTATATAATTTGAAAGCTAACTAAAACAGAACTATATGCAGTCGCGGATGATTACTTAAATCCTATACCACAGTAGTCTTTTCTTAACTTGCAATGTAGTACATAGTATTTATGATCTCAATAGAGAGAAATTAATCCGTTATACATAAAATACGATAGCAAAATGTTAATATGCTTTATCTGTCCAATAGTAAACAACTGAAGTTGCAAAAATTCTTAATAAATCATGAATTATTTGCGACATATTAAAGAATTTTTATCATGCTAATTAAGATATGTTCTATTAGAGCATTAGTGGGGAGTTCTTGTATGTTGTAAAAAACAAAAAGCACTTAACTTATAAGTATTATGTAAATTAAATGGTGTTCCAACAAAATGGAAAAAGAAAATGAAATAAAAATAGAGATTATCAAGAAACTTTTTTTCTTGTAAGTATTTACGATCAAAAATGAAAAGAAAAGAAAAGCATTATGCGAACGAATTCAAATGTTATTTTTAAGATATCCTTATTTAAAGCAGTTCTTGCAGTTTTTAACTTAACTAAATTTCATTTTTAAAATTGTAACAGAATGGAGTTAAAATTATAATGTTTATTTCTCCACCTTAAAGCCTCCTACCATAAGTATTAGAATAAATTGCTTAAGGTTAAATCAGAATGTTGAAACTAAAAAACTAAAGCTATGTCTACATATGAAGAAACAAAATTCGGGTAAATATACCGTATTGTGTAGTAATAACATTTCTAGTAAAAAAAATTTGAAAAAAAAAACATAAAAAAAACCATTTTGTTTAATAAAACCAAAATATACGGTATTTCAACCATTCATTTAATAATTTTTCCCTTTCCCGTACATATGGCAAGGTTTTACCTGAAATTCTAGTTTTCAAAATTAATAGTTCTTACTACCACACATTCAGCCCGAAATACAAAACTGAAAAGTGCACTTACCCAAAAAAAAGAATATTTTGCCATCTTTACCAAAATTTACTACATTTATTAATCATTTGAAAATAACCATTCAACTCTGAACAACATCGAGAAAAGAAAGTAAAATAGATCATATACTTTTCAAAATATTTTGGTACCTTTGTGACTGTTTTGATATTTTCTAAAAATACAAGGTACCGTTAATTTGTTTTTCTTAGCTTTTTCAGTAAGAAAATTATGAATTCCTCAGCTCCAATACCTAAAAATAGAATCAAAACTTTCTGAAAAAAGCATTTTGAAATTTAAAACTGAAAAATATTTTAAATATTTAAAAAAATTAGTAAACTTACAAACTTTTTAAAAGCTCGCTAATTTAAAGACTTTTTCCTCCCAATTGGGTATAATATGGAGAAAAAACTACTACAACTTCCACTGCGAAACTTTTACTACGAATAGCATTTACCGTTTAGTTTAATTAATAAATTTAGTTTTAAATATGTTTACGAAATATGTTTACTAAATATATAAACTTTGATAAAACAACAAAATCAATTATTTCGAAAAGAACTAGTCTAATACAATTCCAACCTGGCGAGCAGAGACTTAAAAACAACACTCTTCATTTGAAGTCAGACTCTCAGAAAATGCCGATCACTGGTTGCATTTAGTGGGAATAACACAACCTGTGACGTAGGCTCTAGTATACCTAATTAAAAATAACTAAACTTAATGAATATTTCTCGGCATTTCGATGTTTTTATGATTCCAAACAAAAAAAAATTTTGAATTAACTTTTTAAGTGTTAAAACATAAGTTCACAAATGCTTTTATTTGAAAAAATCCTATGACTATTCTTTTCTTTGACATTTTGTGCCATTTACATAATTAGCGTAGAAAGCTCTGGATAGAGATTAATAAAACTTTACCTTTTGTATATGAATGACTTCTACATTGTAAAATATTTTTTTAATTTTTTCAGCACTTGTGTTGAAACGATAAATGAAATCACTTGTTGCCGTGAAATCGGTTGTTTTTAATCACACATACCCAGATAACCAATCGAAATTATTTCTGTAAATCCATTTTCAGTTGATTTTAAAACTATCCACATGGTTAGATTATATTTTTTGTATAATGTTAATTAACTTTTATGGTAATAGTGTGGGTTAAAAAATCAATTGAATTCAATTGAAGCTGATAGAGTTTCTTGGTTTTGAATAAATCGTTTGATTTATAAAGCTGAAAAACTTAAATAACATCTATTATTTGAATATTACTTTAAGAAGAACTTACTTTAAAATTTATTAATCGTCAACGAAAAAATTATGGAGATTGTCAAGTAAGTTTTTTAACAATTTTTTTTTTAATTTTTAAATTAAAAAATGCTTTCCTACATGCTGAAATAAAATAAAAATAGTGTTAAATGAGAAATTTATTAATCACTTTGCTAAAAAAAGAAATCGTCTGGCACTTCAAAAGAAAAAATTATTTTAAAAAATTGACTGCTCGATTGGTTTCTAGGTGTGCTTCGGTTTTTAGAAAAAGTGGATTTTCATATACCTGTTACCACGAATGTGCAATTTCGTACTTTGGTTATCAAAGTACGATATCAATTTGGTTATCAAAGTCCCCTGCTCCTTTTACATTTTTTTTTTGTTTCGAATTATTATGACAATAGATTATATAATAGACAGTGTAAATATTTCGTAATTTTTTTAAGCACCCAACGTTTTTTTGACATTAAATTCTTTAGCAAATTCTCCAAAACATATAAAACATATACTGAGTGTAGCTTTGCAAAAAAGTTTTTTTTTTAACTATCAAGAGAAAACTATCGAAATCTGTAGAATCACTAGTAAGTAAGACTAGATGAAAAAACCAAAACAAGTTTCATTGCCTGATGAAGCTTGTAGATGTTTCTTATAATCACCTTTCAATTACTCTCTCTGGTAATTAATCAGGTTTTGATGTTTTCAGTTTCGCGTTTCTCAATAGTAATTAACTTGATTTTGATTTTTACTTGCTTATATTAGACCCATTATGTGCCTTACTTTTTAATAAAGATTTTTAAAATTACTTATCAAGAATGGTCATTTTGAAACAACCTGTGTATGAGATAGATAAGAGTCCCAACTTCCTCTAATTAAAAATGAAATATGTTGTTTTATTTAAAAAAATCTATTTACAAAATTTTTAAATTTTAAATAGGTTTGTAAGTAAATTTTCATGGAGGCCAAAAAAACATTTTCATGATTCAAATATGGATAGGATAAAATATTTATTAGCTTTATATTAATTTATGAAGTCGAATGAGAACTACATCATTTAAATTCAACTGAACATTTTCATTTTATTAAAAATTTTAATAATTAATTTAATTTTTCATTTAATTCTTGAATTCTAGTCAAACATGCTAGACTACTAAGTAATGATAAACAAATTGCTGCTATACTGTGTTATTATCAATAAAATTGAGGTTGTCTTAAATATAATTACTTTAATTTTTTCCTATGGTAAAATTTTTATGATTAAATTTCGAGTAATCTATTATAAACAGTATTAAACAATTAAAATACAGATTAAAGCATTATTAGTATCACGATTGATAATAAACTTATATTTACTTTACTTGTATCTCTCTTGGCCCAATTATACATGTATCATTCATACCTTTATCAAATACTTTGATTACCTATTTTCATGTATATAATCCTAAAACTTCTATAAAAGAGTTTTATGTACACCATAAAAATTCTATGTATTTTACAGCGAAATTTGCAGCCAGCAAATGATGCAAAATTTACGAATTCGCTGTTTTGAACAATGCTGTAAATACTTCAGTAGACTGATGTATATTCCATAGCTTACTGTTGCTAAGAGTGCACAACACTGTCAGAAATAAAAACGTGTGAATTGACAGAAGTGTGCCATTATATTCACAGCACTGTCAGAAACAGCATATTGTGACATAAATAACAGTTAGTTGAATTAGTTACATTATTTTGTGAAATTCGAATAAGTTCAAAACAGCAACTTTGTTGTAAAGTTTGCAGCAGTATTCTGCAATTTTCAAAGCAACACTTCGTTGTAAATTTTACAACAGTCACTGTAATATTTAAACCATCAATTTCGTTGTAATATCTAAACTATTAACTTCGCTTCAAATTTTACAGCATTTTCAGTCAATCACGGTGCAAAGGCCTTTCGCTGTAAAATAAAAACTATTTCGTTTCACAGTTTGCAAATTCACAGCAATCATATATATAAATTATTTGAACGATTTATAGTGAATGTATAGATCATTTATAAAATGACAATAACTCAAAATTGAGATGTAGATAAAGGAGTTAAAATATTAAATCATACCATTTTAAATAACCAATTACTGTTTTAATGTTAAAATTTTGGAACATTTTTTAGATGTCATTATTTCTGAACATTCAACTATGAGGGTAAAATTAATCAATGTTCACCAAATAAGTCTTATGTGTATTTAACCAGAGCAAAAACAAATTTATCTTTTGACTGATAAAACAATGGCTTTCATCTAACCCCAGAGGAGATGAAGCTCACATCTTCTTCATAATTATTGCTTTGTTAAATCTCCGTATCTGTGCTTTACATAACTCATCACACCCTAACTTGAAAAACCAATCACGTTCGCTAACTAAACTAATGAGTTCTACCCACTATTCTAGTCATGTATATAGTTGTGTTTATATTAAGAATTCGTGACTTAACTTCTTTTATTTTATCAATTAAGATTAGGGAAACATAATAATTTGATCTGGTGCTTTTTATCTCATTTAAACAAACTATAGTGGGTTGTAGACCATAAAAAACTTATCAAAGATTGTAAAACATCTAAAAATATTCAAAATACATTAAAAATTTTATGTTTTCAAATAATTAAATTTATAATTATTAAAACAACATAACGACTTTAAATATAACGTATATTTGTATAAAGTATTTTGTATCTTTAAATATAATAAAAACAAAAAACTGCCTGCAATAAAAAAAAATAGAAAACGAAAAATAATGTTGTTTTGAAATTAGTAATAAGTACAACAATTAAATCAAATTTTAAAAGCATTAAAATGGTTTCTATCTTTAAATATGCAATTCAAACCATTTTATTTTGTATGAAACCCATAAACGCTAAGTACTAAAAACAGTTCTACTTCAAAATCATTTATTTCAGTTGAAAAAAAGTTAAAAAGATGCAATGTTAAAATCCGAAAGACTATCAAAATCTTAATTAAGTAAACTTTCAAGAGTAAAATTAATCTTACAATTGTATTTACTAACATGATTGATAATAAATAAATAATTAAGCAAATTCTTTTTTTTTTTCATTTTAAACCAAAATTTTGATAGGACGCATATTTGAAATTACAAAAGACTTAATTATCACTTTATTTGAACACTTTATTTGTGCTGTCATTGATAAAATTAAAGAAAAATGAATGCTTCAATTGAATTACACTCTCCTTGTTTAACCTCAAAATTATTGAATTGAACCACTTTATGGATATTTCAAAATTCATTACGCTCTTGAAGCGTTAGTTCAACGTTAAATCTTAAGACCATTAGATTGAAGCATATATTAATATCTTAAAATAAATACTGAATGAATACTTCAAAATACATTACACTCTCAAAACGTTTATTCAACGTTGAGCCTTACAATCATTGAATTGAACCACTTTATGAATACTTCAAAATTCATTACGTTGGTCTTAAAACGTTGTTCAAACATTGAACCTTAAGACCATTACATTGAAGCATAATAGGAATACTCTAAAATGTATACTGAATGAATACTTCAAAATACACTTAAAAAAAGAATGCCAACGTTAAATTAATGATATTTTATATCTACAAAATTAAAAACGATATTTGAAGTTAGCTAATTTTTATATTCAACATATCTTTTCTTAAAACATATAAAAATACATTTGTTCGATGTGGAAAAATAACATTAAATGATGTTGAATACTTTGAAAGCGATGATTATAGCAAAAAAATAGATAAAGGGGAAAACAGATTATACTAGAAGACAACGCAATGACCCTAATTTAAGGGGTGTACTAGTTTCCCGTCAAACTAGAAATGGCTACTCTTTCTTAACGACTGTCTTTCGGTAAACAAAAGCCTAATAAAGAAAACGCAATTACCATTAAAGCCCAAGTAATGTTAGAGGTATCAGAAGATTGTTATTTTTTTTTTTTTTTTTTTTTTTACAATATATTGTACTGAGTTTGAGTAAAGTGTACAAAATCTCAGAATACCACATTTCATTTGTTTCTGTTTGTACAAAAAAAAGAAATTTGCTTTCCAGATTTATCAAACAACGTTAAAAAATTACGTCAATTATGTTGTTGAGAAATGTTTTGTTCTAATTCATTCGATATTCTTCAAACGGTGATTTTTTTTAAAATTTAGTAGATACTTACTAAACTTTTATTGCTTAGGAGCAAAATATTCCTACACTGATAAAAAAAAGTATGGTTGAAAGGATCAGAATATGGTGAAATATACCGTGTTTCTAGCTCTATCGGTACCACTACATTTTTAGCGAATCACTTTGGAAATGATTTTGCAAAATTCAACAATGCAATATAGTCTAATAATATGTAATAAATATTGGTAATTGAGGTAAAGTTTGATTGTTTTATCACTTTACCTTAGAACATGGCATAAAAACTATTTATTCGGTTAAATTTACTTTTCAATTTTTTAATAAGAAGAAATAAAACAAGATTAAGGAGAAATAAAACAAAGATTGAATACTGATATAATATGATCTTTTAAAGACCTTTAACAACG
Source organism: Parasteatoda lunata (assembly GCA_949128135.1). Lineage (NCBI taxonomy): Eukaryota > Metazoa > Arthropoda > Arachnida > Araneae > Theridiidae > Parasteatoda > Parasteatoda lunata. The sequence continues at coordinate 63,412,900 of OX421977.1, forward strand.
CATCCAGGTCTTTAGATTTTTTTAGTAGCATAAATAACATTGGAAAATAATTATTTTATTGCATGCGATTTTGGGCATTTTCACGGCGTTGATTTCTTATTCACAATCGGTTGCAAAAAATCTCTTAAATGACATTACTGTTGAAATGAACACGTATGAAAACGTTATATAGCAGGAAGTTACATAAAGGTTGCTACAAACTTCTAGGAGAGTTAGGATGCCTTATCGGAATTAGGCGCTTACGGCTAGTGGCGCTTACTTATAATAAACTGTTCGGATGACGCCCTTAACAAACATATGATGTCATTTCCCGTCATGGGGCTTTATTCACTTTTTATTCTAGTGATGTGACTTAATTCCTCTCGAAATTTGTCGCATCATTTACGTAGCCTACGTCATTTACGTAAGTTATATATAACGTTTTTAAACTTGTGCATTTCGACAAAGAATAAATTAACATCTCATTTTTAAGAAATCTATTGGTTTAAGAGCAATACTAAGTTCAGATAAAAATCCCCCAACAAAAGTATGCAATATCAAGTATTTGTATAAATACTATAAAAAATTTGTTACGTGGTGTAATTAAATTGAGCTATTTATTAAGTCATTTTACTTAAAGAAATGGGTTTAAGTGTTCTATATCCGTAGATAGAATGTGTACTCAATCCTGTCCGGTTTTTAACACCTAAAAGGAAAGAACGAGACAAGATTTACTCATGCATTTCCTATTTCTGTAAATTTTCCAGTAAAAAAATTTTTACAACAACAAAAACAAAAGTAAAAATTCCTTATCACGCATTTGATTTAAGAGCATGCCAGCATACAACCCGCCATTGGTAGTATTCCAATTAAACGCATTGCTCATGCAACATCATATAATTTTTTCTTTTTCAAAAACAAATTTTCTCCTTCTTTAAGTAAATATGTCGATAAATCTGGGATTTTAGTAAGACTACGAAACTATAACCTATTTTTAATAATTTTTTTATATATATTGCATTAAATTTCTGACTAACGTGTAGCATTTATATTGTTTTGAAAACATATTTATAAAATTTTATAACGAAATGAAACGGAACTATATGCTGCGTCGAATGATTACTTAAATTCTATACCGCAATGGTTTGTTCTACACGTGCGATGGAGTATAGATAATATTTTCTAGGTGCAAAAAATATAAAATATTAATTATATCTTTATATATTAATTATATTAAGATATAATTAATACTAAAAATAACTTTAATATAAACTAAATCACATTTAAATAAGATTTGAATCAAGCCTAAAAAGCTTAAGATTGAAATATTGCTATTATTAAACTAATTTTAAACTAACGTCTAAAAAAACATTATAAAACTGAAAATGAAAAAACCTATACAAAAACTTTCAAAAATTCATTTATGAGAAAAATTCAGCTGTTAAGTCAAAGAAAACTAAGAAAGATGAGGTAAAAGGAAATCTTAGTGTTTAAGACAGGTAGTTAACTTAAAAATGCTTTAAGAATATGAAGTCACTTTATATTTTTTTTTACTTCTAAGCTTGATGGGACGAAATTACCTTTTAGTAACATTGTTCACCATTTTTTTTTAATTTTATCATCCTCACTTTTTATTATGAGATTTTTTTTTAAATTTATAATTAAAAGATTTTCAACGTAATGTGTTCACTATAAAGTATCCAACCTAAAACTAACCTTTAAATAAACTAGTTTTTTACTAAACTAAAATGTTTTGTACGAAATTGTAAGTTAAAAATACTAATTCTACTGTATAAAGAACTTCAGAATTATACTTAATTTTCAATTATTTTAAAGCAAAAATTTGAAACGAAGCATAACAAAGTCTAAAATCTAAAAAATAATTTGAAGAATCAGGATACATTTTAGGTATTTCTTTAAAGTCACTTTAAAATTATACCAATAATGTTAAGAACAATTATATTATACTATAGCATTATTATTAGAATTACCAACATTAGAATTACCAATAATAACATTGGACATTGACAATATATATTTATATATTATTATGCATTATTATTATGCATTATGCATTTATATATTATTCATCATTACAAATTTCATTGCAATTGTCTACCTTAATTATTTTTATGTTACCTTAGTACTTTCAATGATAAAATATTTCATAGTTAGACCGTAACTCGAGAACACGATATTTGTGGACACGAATGACATGACCTAAATTCTAAATTTCGATTATGTTATTACAAATTCCGATACTGTTATACATATATATGTTATTATAATTTTATACAGTATAAATATATTTTACATATTTAGAATGTTATTATATGAAATATTGATATTACATACTGTTATTACAAATTCCGATACTGTTATACATATATATGTTATTATAATTTTATACAGTATAAATATATTTTACATATTTATACTGTTATTATATGAAGCATTGACATAACAATTAGGCCTCCTTGTGTACAATATAAAACTACAATATATCTGATCAAATACATTTGTTTTGTCAAAATGATGAGCATCTTAATTTTTTAAAAGATATCTTATCTTTATTATAAAATTTAAAATAGTCGCGTAGGCATGTTTCGACAAACTACATGTCATACAAGCTAGTATGATCTGCATACATTTGAGTAAAATATACTAAAATAGTTTGAATATAATATAAATTTGTAAAGTTATGAAAACAAAAAACATTATAAATATCATTTTCATTGGAATTTTTCGGAAATTGACCTTTTACTTTCCATCACAAACAAAATCTAGAATTTAGGTCCAGATTTTTTTTAAAACTATCAAACATAATAACACGAGGCTTTTAATAGTCTGTTTAAACTTAAACCAAAGTCAAGAAAGTATAAATGCGTTAAATATATTACTAAATATTCTACTAAATTATCAATAAACTTTACCATAAAAATGCTTTTTTTAGAATTGCGATATGAAAATTCTGGTTTATTTTTTAGTCTGCGAGTATATTTAGCGTGTTTGATACATACTGTTTGCTTTATTAACTATTTATTGGTAAATAAAAGAGGTTTACCCTCATTTTTATGTTAAACAAAACGTTTGGAAATAAAATAAATGTACTCTTATCTGTATTTTAGGTATCGCTATTTTTTATGATTTAAGTTTATAAATTACTGCATAAACATAGAAAATAAACAAATATCTAAAGAAAACATTGTTTTAAAGGTATTTATTTTTCATGCTTCTGCAATAAGAAGCATGTATTTCTAAAGTTTTTTTTTTTTTTAAATTGGCAGATAGCAGTTTTTTCTATTTTAAACTTACATTTTATGAATGTTTAAAGCTTATCGCTTTTCAACAGTCTTCAAAACATAAAAGAACTTCTATCACATGATGTTGAACGTACTATTTGAATCAGAACTGAACAATGTGAAATAAAACTAATAAATTTAAGGGATCTAAAAGAGAGTAGGGGATCTAAAAAGAGAAAAATATTTTCCAACGAAAAAAGCGGTGTTAAGCTTTATAAATAGAGCTTGATATGAGCAATTACAAGTAATATCTAAGCGCACTGTATTTTTTATACATTTTGCAGTCTGTATTTGCTGATAAAGCAAGTACAGTGCTCAAAATAAAAAAAAATAAAAATAAACAAAAGACCCAATTAACTTTTTCTGCTGATAATATTTTTATATACTGTGATGCAGCCTTAATCATTTTTTAGTTTACTTTATTAATTTGTAGCTTTGATAATGCTAATTAATTTGTACAGTTGACATTTAAATTTATAAAATCATGCAGTAAATATACCTGAAAACCATACAATAATATAAAATATTTTAGTCTAAAAATAAGGTAGCCCTCATATTAATATCACCATTTACATATTTCGTCATATCTTTAGAACAGCTTAAGCTAACAAAAAAGATTTTAGTACTCATTATTAAACTTGTTCTCTGAAGATAACTCAATACAAAATAAAGTGTTTATAGCTATATATTTTTGTTTTTATTTTAATAATGATCAAAAGCATTTTAAATAGAAAGATATAAATAATTTTACATCATTTTAAACTATGGAATTTCTAACTAGAAATTACAAATTTTAGACAAAATGGAAAAATAGTTTCTGAATAGTAAATTCTCAAAAATTTAGTTTTAAATAATTCTCAATATCATTTCTGCTCACTTGAAACTTATAATTTTAATAATGTAAAACAATTTGTACGTTAAAATTCAAGAAAATTTCTGTTCATTATAAAATTAAATAGTAAAAAATGATAAATAATTATCAAAAATTTTTTTACTTGAAATTACCTTTTAATAAAGGATTTTTACGATTGTTTACAAAAATTATTTGATACAATTGAATAGTTTCAGACCTATGACGAGTTGATCATAAAGTGACACTATTATTAAGAGGTTTAAATTTCCCAGAATAAACTATTAAATTAATATTTCCCACACACTGTGGCTACGACAAGGTTAAAAATCCATATCCATCGGAAAAAGTGAAAGTACGTTTTTGTAATATAAAACAGCGTCTGTGAAGGAATTAATTAACAGGATTAAAATTAGACTCATGAACAAATAAGAACGCATTTTAGTTATTGCAGATTTAATCGTGAGATAAAAAGCTTTGCAGATTTACTGCTAATTTATTTTCAACACTAGACATCAAATTTTAATATTCACTTTCTATTTCATTTCTTTAACTAAGAAATAATTTAATGCAATCGTATATATTTGTGCAAAACTACGTCTTAAACTAATGGGTTAAGCAAATTTGCATTCATTAATTTTCAGACAAAAGTTACAAATTTAAGAACTAAACGAGTAAATGAAATTGTTTATGTAAGTTGCCAAATTTCTTAAACCAAAACCTCACAGCAGCATTTATAACAGACAAACATTCTTAACTTTACGAACTAAATTTTTTATAGATATTTCATTAAGATTTGTTTAAGCCAATACAAACTATATAAGCCCGTATCAAAAATTTATAGCAATCATATCTTTTCTTAAACCTCTTTTACAATTTTTTCATCTCTTAAAACTCATCTAGTAAAAAATAATGAACACAAACAAGCATTTGCTTGCTTTTTCATTTAAAAAAAAATATTTTTTTTTAAGTTTTTTTAACAATTTAAAAATTCTTAACTATTTAAGGGATCAAAGCATAATCAAATCAAGTTATAAACCTATGAAATGTACGCTTTAGTTGAAATTGCACCTATTGTACAGTGCTGATTGGTATATATCAATATCTTTGCATAAAAAGAGAAAGAGCTTTAATACTTATTATCGTGACCATAGTAGTCATTTTGATGTTGAAACGATACCAGCTATTTTTAACTTTTCCTATTTTTCTACAAAAAAATCTTGTTTCTAATGAATTTATCTTATTATTATTTTATGTTTGTGTCAATATTAAAACAATTGTTTGTAGTAGAAAGAGATTGTTTTTAAAATGAAACGTTTTCCTTTTTAGTCCCTTTATACTTTTCGTTTTAGTTATGAAAAAAAGGGAATTGTTTTTCCCTTTTTTAGATTAATTGAAAAATATCGCCTCATCGACTTTTATTTTAATTTATAATTTATTATTTTATATTATTATTATTACACACACACACATATATATATATAAGGTAACCCATAACTCTGCTGATATACCCGTCGTAGCGCGCAAGAGACATAAAAGAATGAAAGAAATTTTTTTGTGGGGGGGGGATCACACGGTTTTTTTAAGGTTATAGTTTAGATAGTTATTTAGATGGTTATATTATACATAATAGTAATAATAACACATTTTTTCTCTAAGTGTAACAATTTGTCCCTTTTTAATATTTCAATGCATTTTTTTTTTTTTGTAATCTGGACTACAAAAAAAGTGATTCAAGAATTGTTTGATGTTTGATAAGAAATTAAAATAGTTTAGAACACATTCTAATGAATCATAGCAAAAAAAAAATGCACTTAAGTTGCAAAAAAAATGATATTTCGTATGAGCTAGTAATAATTATAACGGCAATAATTATAGGAATAATAAAAAAAACGGTAATATGGAAATATAAAAAATATCTCTCAAAATGTTCGTAAATATTTATGTTTGAAGGAATCAGAATATAAATTTCAAGCTTAAAACAAGCTAAAGGTATCTGCAGTTGCAGCTATTAAAAAATTGCGAGAGCCACTACCGTCTCTGTTTCGACTTAGAAATTTGAAATCATTGTGGTGTTTGTTGAAAATTACACAGGGATTTCAATGGAATAGAAAAATTTGCAATTAGTACGAGATTTGTAAACCGCCTAACTTGTAGCAGAAAATACCATGCGCGTCAATCTCTAAGCCACGAGTTACAGAGCTACAGAATGGAAATTTGATGCTCTAAAAGAGTCATATTTAGTTAAGAACTTAACATAAGGCTCTTTTTTTCCCTCTAAATTTCAATTTGTTTCAAGTGCTTTTATTGTGATTTTTTTTACGTTAAATTTAGTTTTACTGTGCAAAAGCTATAAGATTTAGAAATTTGAAATTACGAAGGTGTGTAAAAATGTTCAAGGAGTGCGATAAAAAGTTGTTAATTTAAAAATTATCAGCTGTTGAATATGTAGAAGGGGACAACAGTACAATGCTTAAATATTTAGTGCATAAAAGTTCATTTTCATTTTTAAATTTAATGCAATTTTTTTTCGTTTGAAATTCTGATTGGTTTGAAGGTTATTGCAATTTTAAGATCTTTCCTCAAGATTTTTTTATTTATTGATTTTTTTTTCTCTGAGTAATAACTGTTTACCCAATATTGAAGAAAACAAAAAAGTTATTAAATAAAATTTTAAAAACAAATAAGTGAGAGAGACTTTTGATGTTACCGGATATAAGTCGTACCATTGGTATTCAAATTTTCAAAAAATTAGACTTGAGAGGATTGCACAGGGGTTAGACAAAAATATGGAATTCCATACTAACTCTGTGTAAACAATCTTTCTCATAGAAGCAAATGTTTTGGAATATTTTACAATGCAAGATGCTTTTAGCTCTTAGAAATTATGTTTTTTTTTACCCATGCAAGTTTCTGGTTAACCAAATTGGGCTGAGGAAGTTTATAATTTCTCTATAGCTTTAATAACATCAATTTTGAAATCATTCTATAGAATTGCGATAGTTATATGAGAATGGTTTTAAAATTATAGTGGTATAAAGAAAAGGTTTTAACTTTCTACGCCAATTTTGTTCGATGCAAATTTTGCTCGAGTAAGAAAGTCACAATTTTTAAAAAAACCAAGTATGATCTTTTTAATTGTGCCAACAGTTTTGATATGCAAAAAATTCCAAAACATTTTCTCTTAAAAGGAAAATTGTTTACTTAAGGTTAGTATACAAGTGATTCCATATTTTTGTCCAACACTGGTAGGTTACCGTTATATTTCAAAGTAAAGTTACTTTGCGCTTATTTCTTCTTATTGTGGAACACGTTCTGTATTTCTTTCTTTCAAGTAAAGTTGAATATATTCCAAATCTAAGTAATCGATTACTTTGTTATAATTAACATATTATCAAAATGTTCTACTGATTAATCATCGTTGGGATTCCAATCGCTGGGATCACCTCATTGGAAGGTGAATGCTCTGTCCCATAAGCCACCACGGTGACGCTCTTTAGGACGAGGATTTAAAAGAACGGTGTAACTTTAAAAAAAAAAATCTGAAGTTTCGGAAAATTATTAAGGGACACGTGCCTCCTTGTGTCCTCTCTTCCAAAATCTACGCCTATGGATAGAGGGCACGGACTCTTCTATTGAGTCTAGACTTTTATGCCTGGACTTTTTCTTCTGCGGTTATATGAAGAACCATCTACAACGATGGTCCCATAGATACAACTGAAGATCTTGTTGTCCAGATATTCGTAACTACTGACACCATAAGAGAGATGTCTCGTGTTTTCGCCAATGTACGGCTACCACACTTTCGACAAAGTAAAGCCTAAGTTCATGTTGGCGTCAGAGGGGATCGTAGTTTTGTTTTTCATTTTGCTGAATGAAATGTTTTTCTTAATTTTATCGGTTTCTTTAATTTCCGTCTCTGTCACTCTTGTTTGCCATAATTTTTATGACACGGCATGTTTCGTGCTCTAGCGGTTTGCGGTGACTTGTTGTCTTCCATCAATATCAAACGCATGTACCATGAGTTTCGGAATACCCTGTATATAAACACTAAGGCAAAAATTTGAACAAACTTGCTTTTATTGGAATACTTCATTTTGGTCAAAAATAAAATCTTTCAAATCCATATTAATACCTAACGTTAAAATAACTAAATAGACTGAATACGAATTCTAAAAATTGCGTTAAAGTGGATCCAGGGAAAGAATTCGATCCCTGAATTCCGGGGTCCGAATTCCAGAAGAGGAACATAAGAGTGTGTTTTAATAGTTATTCTAATCAACACCTTTTTTGCCAGAATCTAAAAATACTGTCGTGAGTAAATGCTACTTTTTTTTAAGTCTAGTACTTAACTTAATAATGCATATAATAATATGACTTGTAAATATAACGTTTGATTAAGGTCGGTTTAAAGTAGGAAATATTTAACCAAAGGAAAAAAAAATTACCTAGAACTTTTTAGTCTATCCATGTATATGATGCATAGTGTGCTACAATAATAAAAAGTAATTTATCAACTAAACAAAGAGAGTAAGAAATGTACCTTTTTCAGTTTTATATTTTATGAAATATAATAAGGTGAAGCATGAAGGAAAAAATTAAAAAAAAAGGATAAAATGCATTTAAAAAAGGATGTTTTTATTGTATTTATTACCCTACCGAGCCCTATTTACTTTTTGTTGGTTTTACTTACATATTGTATGAAAGCAAATAAAAATTTGCTATAAAATAATTATAATAAATAAAAATAATAATAAAAAATTGCATTGAGTTGTAGTTAATCCTAACAATTTTTCTAAAATTAAAAATATTATAAAATTTAATTCTATTTATTAATTTTTTTTTACGTTTGAGATAATAAAAATAATTTCTTCCTATTATTCAATAAAAGAACGTTACAAAATTCAATACAAATGTTAGAAAGAAATAATAAAGTTGTATATGTCTAATATTAAGAATGATCATTAACCATAAATCATCCTCTCTTAAAACAAATCAACTATTTCTTTAGTTTTTTTTTTCTTGTAAATCTTTTGTTAAATCACATTTTCAACAAGAAATTATTCTTACAAACGTACCTATGTAACAGTCTGCAAAGTCTAAATTTCAAATACTACTAAATAAATGAATAAATAACTTTTCTGAAAATACTAGAAGAAAGGCATTTCTTTTTTTTTTTTTTTTTTTTTTGTACATTTAGTTTTCAAACTAAGAAACTTCTTCCGTGAATAATTTAATACTTTACGACTTATTTCAAACTATATTTCATCCTTAGTGTCAGTGAAGGATATGAATATTTCTAATAATTCTTCATATTTTGCCAACTTTTATATTCTTTTTTTAGAATCTTTACTTCTCAAAACAAAACTTTCATTTTAGAAGATTCCATTGAGATTCCGATTGCTTTTTTCTTCTCTCATCTTTATAACGTATAAGGATTTAATTCGAAATTGTTGTCGATCTATTTTAAGCTCTGAGGGTAAATGTTTGAAATTTCTCTCCATAAAGTTCGATCTATCAGTGCAATTATGATAATGTAAACCATAAATAAAGCTGTGAAATGCATGTTTCTTTAAGAAATTACAATAACCAAAAGTTGCTAAAATTTCTGAATTTCCTCTCAAATTCAGGGTTTTTAGTTGTTCTGATATTCTTGATTTTTCAGAATAGACAATATTTTGTCAATATTTGTCCTGATTTTTTCTTTCGTCTTTATATTCATGATTTTTGTGAGTGTTTAGAACATGTCATTTTGATCGAATACAGTATATTTGAAAAATCAGAAAATACCGATTTTCGATACATATTTTTATTTTACAGAATAATGCTAGAAGAATTCGCAAACTTTGAGGGAAAATTTAGGGACCTTCTACTCATTATATACATAAAACTAAACAAACCCATAGAGGGCCAAGGCCTACTGTACCCATCTCAGTTTTCTTGACCTTGGGCTCTGGGGTGCAGGAGCAGGTGTTCCGGTCAGGTGGTCAGCCTAACGCGGAACCCCCAGTGTTTAGTTCCCAAGCATGCTTGGTACTCATTTATCGACCCACTGAAGGGATGAAAGGCTGAGTCCACCTTGCCCGGCCCGAAGATCGAACCCAGGACCTGTGGCACGGGAGCACGAAGCGCTACCACTCAGCCACCGGGCGTAAATATATACATGGTTCAGGCATATATCATTGTCCACAGATTTTTTTGTTAAAACATTTTGGGGAAAACAGTCAATCTATGAAAAAGAAATTCAATTAACAATATAGATATAATTAAATATTTGTAGTGGTGAATTAGATGTCGTACGCTTATTTATTATTTTAAGCAAATGCAATAACAAATTTTGTAAATTGGACTTCTGTACCTTTACAATTATTAATTCACTGCTTTTATGGGATTTTAAAAATGATCGAATGTAATTAACGTTACAATAATCAAATCGTAGAAATTTATATAATGAATTGGGGGATCATCAATTAAATGTAAATTGATACAAAAATGTTAAGTGGCATATTCACTGTGTTTACATTTCGAGACTATTGAAAGCCCAATTTCAACTTATTAGATTACGGTAATCTTGAATTCAATTATGAATTTTATTTATGTATTGGCATAAAAAAATGTTAACTAGTTGAATTGCTTATTTTTTTTATACTACAGTCTAGTACAACGTTTCCATGCTGTCTTGAAATTACTATTATAATTTCTATTCAGTATAGTGCATAGTGTAAGATTAGAAAAGTTATTTAGTTATTATGTCTTAAAAGTGTCCACTTTTTAAGACACGTGACAAATTTTTTTAAAAAAATGGAAATTATGAATTTTTTTTATGCATTGGCAAGAAAAACTTTTAACTTGCTGAATTGTTGATATTTTAATGCAACAGTTTAATACATTTTTTTCATGCTGGTTTGAAATTACTATTATTATTTGTATTCAGTATAGTGCAAAATTAGGAAAGTTATTATGTCTTAAAAAGTGTCTACTTTTTAAAATATATGGTCATTTTTTTAAGAAATGGAAATTTTAAGCAATTAAAACAAAACTATTAATAAAGTAAGGCATTTCTTATGAAGCATTTCTCAAAAGATAATATACAGTACGGGGTTAATTTTTAAACTTGAGCAACAAGCATGAAAAAATTAATTTTCAGATTGTTATAAAATATTCATAATAATTCTATATTTATGAAACTAGTAATAATAACAAAAAATAATTTTAAAAAGTGCAGTTCGATAAAAGAGGTGATTGGGTGAAGGGGTGACTGTCAGACAATTTTTTTTTTATTGCCATTTGTTATATTTAGCCGGCCGGTGGTTCAGTATTGGTAAAATTATTCTGAAAACTGTAAAAACTTTCTTTTCTAAGCAAAATTATTCTAAAATTAAAGTTATATTTTATTATTTTCTTATGTAATTTGCATTTATTGCACTTTTATATGAAATTAAGCTTCGGTTTATGTTTGTCTTTTTTAAAAGTAGTCTGGCATATGTATGATGCTCCAAAAAAAATCCTGATTTCGACCTAATTTTTTTGAGAAATGTTGTCCTGGTTTCCTTTTACGCATACTTTTGCCCAACATAGCAACATCGCTTACAAAAGTTGAAACAAATTGAACCGAACATTGTTTAGCCCGATCCAATATTTTTTCACAGTCAATACTGGCTCAGATTGTTGGTCCAATGCTGATGTTTCTTTTTTCGTATTTCTTGTATAACTGTCTCTTAGAATCTCTAACTTATGTGGACGCAGTAACGTTTTTTCAACTGATTAAATGACTGTATTTTGTAAGTTTTCCCTAAGAATGTTCAATTTGAAACGAGTATAACTAATTGAAAGCTGTTAATAAATTATTGGCAAATCGGTACTAAATACGTGATTTGTTGATTTTCATTTCATATTTTTTATTCATTACTAGTTTAATTAATATCCCTTTTTTATACGAATCAGAAAAAATCGGTTCAAGACAATTATTAAATATCAGAAGAGATGATTTTCTCCCGTAAACGAAATACAGATTAACTAATTATTTAGCTTTTTATTTAAATAAATAATACAACTTATAAATTTGTCACATAATTTCAAAAAAATAAACTAAAAAAAAACGATTTGTTCGTAAAATGTATACAGTAAAAACCTTATATTTTATTAAATACAAAACTAGGTAAGAATACAAATACTCTTCTAATAACTTTTGGCGTAGTTTTATGCCTTAGGGCATCATTATTCTAAACGGCATCATTAATTGACTGTATATCTGCCAAGCCAATTAGCGATGTTTTATCTAGTAAAAGAAATATACGTCCTGAAACGTTTTTACCCAATTTTATGATGAAAATAAAAAAAACAATAAATGTATGAGCAAAGAAATATACACTCTTAACTAATAGGTAATAATAGTTAAAAAATCCTTAAAGAACAAATACCTTAATTAAAGGAAGTTTTTTTTTTTTTTTTTGGTAATGAGTTAAAACTTCAAATGCGAATCAAATTTTTAACTTAGATGTTTTATTATATTTAGGTACATGTACTCTTCATTAGTATTCTCTTTAAGAAATATCATTAAATAAACTTTTAAAATCATAAAACATAATTTTATACTCCATAGTTACTCGTAATTATCAAACAACTGTAAACCAATTTTTTTTTTTTTTTTTGTAATACAAGGTCTCCTTTTACTACGAAATGCAGTTAACTGAAAAAATAAAATTAATCGTTAAAGTAACTGACTAGTTCCGACAACTTATTTTAAATATTAATATAAATTTTTAAAAACTAGTTTATTTGTTTTATTATGTATAAAACCTTACAGATAACAAAAATGTTATTATTATTTTTTTATAATGACCATTTTTAAGAGAAAAAAAAAAGATATTTCATAGTATATAGACTAAACACTGCAAAATAATTTCTATCTCCTAAAACGAAAAAATCCTTTGATGATTTTATTTAGACGGCTATCAGCTATATTTTGAATTATTATCTTGTAAATAAGCTGATATATTGAGTTAGGGATAAACGTGGTTAAAGAAATTTAAAAAAAAATAGAAAATTAGCGCACTTGCCTTTATGAAGAAAAAAATGCATAAAAAATGAAATTCTACTTTTCTCTTAGTCGTTCAAAACGTGTGTGATATAATCATTGACACTCGTGAACAATTTTAGACAATTATTTTAAAAACAATATGAGATATCTTGCTTAAGGGGGTGTAAAAAGGGAAAAAATCTGATATTGGGATAAAAGCATTTCAAGACTTAATATCACTAGTCTATCCACTGTTATTACCTTGCACAAAAGTCCCACAGTGGACTGATCGTTAAGACACGGTTCCCAGCAGATCACTGAAGTCAAGCATTTCTGGCTGCGGTCAGTGTGCGGGTTGGTGACCTCTTGGATTAGTCTGCGTAGGGTACAAACAAAAGGTAAGTATTTCTAGAAAGCTTAAATTACATGAACTCTATATTTATAATAAACTCAATTACTCTATTTAGTTTTGCAGTTGTTTTAGTTAGAATGCTCTAGTTAGTTTTGCACTATACCTCAAAAAAATTTAGTATTAAAATAAAATGGGTGGCATATATTTAATTTTTGACTTTAAAAATAACGACAATTAATAAGGTGTATGGAAAAAGAACTAAATGCAACTTATTTATATAAAATTACAATATTTTTAATATTTTTACGCAAAGTATTCTAAGAAGTACCCTAATGGAGTATGACGACATTTCCAGGCATGGGTTTCGATGCAATTTTAATCCAGATGATTCTACTCCTCTTCTTCCTCAACATTTACACAAAATTATTATATAACGTTTATTTTTTAACATATATTTTTTATCGTGTACAGTTCAGCAAAAATTAGACAAAAAAACTTCCTTTTAAAAGAGAAGTGTAGCTTGGAGAGGATAACCAATTGCAAATTTGAAATCAACAATACAAAAGTATACCTGTTAAAAAAATATCATGCAGCAGAAAAATAAATAAAAAAATGTTTTTTAGAGTTATCCTCTTTTAAACATTGAACTCTTGTTCTACAATTATATTACTAAAATATATTTAACATTTTATTTTTGACAGTGTTAGGATAAAGAACATGGATGTTTACTTTCGCACCAATCCCATCAAAAGTAAGACACTTAGGCTACAAAAAATATTGCAATCTTGCCAAAGCATACTTCTTAAATAAGAAAAGAACACTGACATTCTTCTCGATGGATAGAAAATTCCTCCCTGTGGCACAAATATGAAGTTCTGATGCGAATCTTTTCCACTTTATTCGTTTCGTTAACTATTCATTTGGGAATTTCTGATACTATGAACTTCACTGCCAAAAGGCAACTGACACGTCAGTGAATATTGAAACTCATGTTTGGATAATGATTTTCATAAAATAGAATATTTCCACAATTTTGTCTCGTAGAAGGAAACATTAAGTGGCAATGCTAATTTGTAATATTCAAACAGTTTGATGTTATAAATGAAAAGTATACAACGTATTTTATACTGATGGTAGTATATAAAATTAACTAAGAATTTGAAAACTGTGGTATTTCGTCAAAACACTAACAGTGCCTATAACTGCTTTATTTGTAATTTTTTTTACTTATTTATTTATTTATTTATTTATTTATTTATTTAGTTATTTTTATAAGACTACGGAGTTGAACATTGATAGTCGTGAAATCAAATTGGGGCAGCTGTTTAACGCCGCTTTAAAATAAAAAAAAACTTATTGGAGTAATTATGAGACTCACATTTATTTCTTTATTCAGTTTCAAAATGCCATAACTCTTATTCGTACAGCAAAATTTCTTTATGCCTAAGCCTCAACAAATTTTAAAACGTAAGTCTTTTGACTCAGCGAAATTTTTCCACTTTATAAGTTTCACATGCAATTTATTTAAAACTCTCAGATCCCATTAGCAAACAACAGTTATCAGATGAACTACGACGATAAGAGACAACAAAGCAGATAATGTGTGCCAGGACTTAAGGATTGTGAATTCAGTGTGGGAGGTACATTCTCACATTTTTGTCTTGAAATAGAACTCATTAAGAGGAAATTCAAATAAGGAATTTCACAAATAGCAAATTTTTTTATTCGTTGATTTTAGTATTTTATCATTCTTAGAGTCGAAAGCTATCCCAAGCTTTACAAGAAGTTAAGGCTTAAAATGAGATATGAAAAGTGCGGCAAAAGAAAACGGACCACTCAGAATAACTTTTGATCTAATTCTCGGATCTTGTAAAACTTACAATTCAAAAATTTTTTGACTATTATTTTATAAAATAATAAAAACAATAAGTATTTGCTAAAAAAAAATTTTTGCATGGAATTATCTCTGAATAAATGAATTTTACAATTATGTACAAACAATTTTCAATGGGGACCATATTTTCCAGATTGTGGCTACCCTCTACAATTTGTAGATCAGAAATCAATATCCGTCGAAAAAAAAGGTATGTTTATTCAGAGAAAGAGTGTTTTTGTGTCTTATTTCGTAATACAAAATATCGTCTGCACATATTTTTAGCATATTTGAGGTTACCTCCTCAAACAGTGTTTTCACTACAGCTCGAGAACGCGAGAATCTCGCATATTTTTTTCTTTCCTCGCATTAAAAAATTATTAACGCGAGAAGTTCGCGCACCCTATTAATGAATTTCACAATGCGTGAATCTCGCGAATTTTGAAAAAAAAATTTGTCTTCCGCATTTCTAATGAAATCCGCTTCGTTTTTCTTCTTTGATCTTTCATTATTTTCAATATCGGTCCTTGTTATCTAGCTTCTCTATTTACCAGTATTGTTCAGAACCAGAACACCCCCCTCAAACATCTTTCAGAACGCATTTTTCTGCAACCACGTGTTCACTGTAGGTACGCTTTCTTTATGTAAAACGTTTAGATTTTTTGTGCCTGAATGTAAGTGGACAAATACATTGTTAAGACCAACGTAGAAATGGTAAAAACGAAACAAATACGGATATTTCATGTATATGGATCAGGGCTCGAAAAACCGCCCGTCCTCGGCGGTTAAAATTCCCCGCGGATTTTTGTTATCTTACAAGAGTCTATCGCCTCACTTCTATAATGACCCTCTAATCTAGAAATACAGCAACATACTGCGCTTGGTAAAATTGATGTTTTCTCTGTCTGGGAGTACTGCAGCGGTTGAAAGGAGCTTTTCAGTAATGAACTTACAAAAAAACACATTACGTACTGGTCTTAAACAAGAAGCGTTAAACGCAATTATGAACATCTACCAAAGTGTAAAACCCCTTTCAGATTTCTGAGCACAAACCTCTGTAAATCATTAGATTGATTGTGGAACTGGCAAACGTCATATTTGATTCATTTAAAAAACGCAGTACCGTCAGATAAATTGACATTCCAGGTAACTTGACCCTTGTCATTTAAATTATTTCATATAAGAAATAAATTATTTCATAAAATAAATACTAGGTAACTGTGAAGAAAAAAGGAAATCGGGGGTGCCAATTTATGTGGAGGATGGTAATTAAGGTGTTGGGTGGAAGTTCGTATAGTATACTGAACCAAATGAAGATTGTCAGAAGATGATGAAAATAACAGTTGAAAACTGGATCATAATTAATAATACTTTTATTTCGAAGTATTTGAGAGCTCGAGATACATAAGTTATATATTTTTATCTATAGGATTTTCAGTTAAATAAATTTTGCATAATAATAATAAGGACAGGCCATGGGAGACAATTCCCCCGTGACCAGCCAAAACAAAAGCCAAATTAAAAGTACGTGTAATCTGTTCTCAACGGACACAGGAGCAGTGTTGCCAGAATTTAAGATTAGAAAGTAGCGAATGGGAGCTCCAAAAGTAGCGGATTAGAACATTTTGTAGCCCAAAAAAACTACTTTATTTATATATATATATATATATTTCTAGTAAATTTAAAAAATTAAGTTAAATTTCAATGCATTGCGGTAAAAAATTCGTCAAATTTAATATTTCGTTTTAACTCAGATTAAACATATATCTTTGCGATTTCACGAATGTATGATTTGAACCATAGATATGGTGAGATTCTAGACTACGCACAGCAAAACAAATCAAGAATCCAAAATAACGTTGTGGGGATTTAATTATTATTGACTATGTCAACCTTCATCTATCAAAAGGTATCTTTTGATAGAATCAAGTTAGCATGTCTTATATACTAGGTATTTTAATATCTGTAGTGGTATAGTTACGCCTCAATACTCCCCTTCCAGAATTTTATCTGTGATAGAATTCGATGAACGAATACCACTAGTTGATTCATGCTGTTTATTTATTTATATCAATTTCGCTCATCATTATATTTTTTTATCTTCATAGCATTTCGCTCATTATTTTTTTCCTTCATTTTTTTTTTAATCGCATTTCGCCAATTTTATTTTTTTTTCCCATAGTATTTCCTCATTATTATTTTTTTTTCTTCATTTTTTTTGGTTATATTATTTTGCTCATTATTTTTATTTCTTGAATAGTGTTTATTGACTTTATTTACTTCGCCGGATATTTTTTTCGTTCCTTGAGCAGTGTATTTTTAAGCATATCAACTATTGAACGTGGACCATCCATCAATGATGACAAGTTCATATCACGTCCGTAGGTCACCAATGCACAGTGGGCCAGCATCCAAGGTTTCGTGGCCAAAATTGGTATTTTGATAAAATTTGTTTCAAAATTTGGGGGTTTTTTATGGTTTTTTATGTGCAGGGAGGTAAATTGAATCCATAGTTAAAATTTTGAAATACACTAAAAACACCCAACAAAAAAAAAAAAAAAAAAAAAAAAAAAATGGCGGCTGAAATATGACGAGCAAAAATAAAAAAAAATAATATAGTACGTTTAAATAATTAAATAAAGCAATGAAAATATAATAATTTTCGTCATTTTATATTAAAAATGAAAAGCAAATTATATTTCCGAAATAATATTACAAAATAACGCGGATTAATTACAAAATAACGCGAAAACATGAAAAAAAAATAAAACATACTTTTTGTTATTCGGTATATTTAGTCCACCTTTGCAATACGGGCAAAATGGGACAGGTTTTTTCGAAAGAAGAAACATCGAAGAAGGCAACAACAAAAAAGTTTAGCTAATTAGCTCATGGAACTTTTTGGAACTAAGTTTCGAAAGTCATTCAAACATTGTAAAATGTGAAATGATAAGATAGAAACTAATCCAACAAATTGAAAAATTGTACTATAATTTCAGACTAATTACTCTGATAAAAATGTAACAGAAAGGTGGAATTCCTATATATATTTCTGAAATAAAAATGTAAAAGTTACATTTTTCAAAAAAAAATTTAACATATTTTTCATTACATTGTACTCTCGTCGGTTTAAAAAGTATATTATAATATTTGGAATGATTATGAATACTTAATATTAATAAGTAATTAAAACTGCCTACACATATTTTAGTTGAAAATTTAATTTCGACTTTTGGCCAAAGATCATGGTTTTCTGGCCCACAGTGCAATTTGGGGATTCAATTATTATCGACTATGTCAATCTTCATTCTATCCAAAGGTGCCTCGTGATAGAATCAAGTTAACGTGTCTTATATACTAGGGAATTGGTGTTTTAATATTTGTAGTGGTAGTTACGCCACACATTTTCAGGAAGAAAAACATTTCCTTTTTATAAAAGATAATGAAACTACAGATTTTTTAGAATCATTTTAGGAAAGGAAAAAATTTTTTTTTAAAAAGTATTTCTTTAAGAAAAAAAAGTAGCAAATTTTAAGGTTTGTAGCGTTTGAAAAATAATGAGTGGCCCAAAAAGTAGCGGGTAGCCCAAATTCGATTTTCAGTAGCGGGGACTTTTAAAAGTAGCCCAATCCGCTACTTGTAGCCCAATCTGGCAACACTGCACAGGAGAAGCATGGGTAGAGATCCAAAATTGGCGAATTATCAAAATATAACAAAGCCAAATCCGCATATTGATATTGGGTTAAAATAATACCTTGGCGATCACAAGTCGCCAACAAATTTATGGGAATTATTACAACCATGCAACTGAAACATTTTTGTGGTTAGAAATTTAAAATAAAAAGATATAAATAGAATTTTGTATTCGATTAGAGGCGACAGTGAATAAGTCTGCATAGAAATTAAATAAAAAGTATCCGTTTCATTGATCGATGCAAAAAAAAAGAATAAATATTTTATGTTCGTTTTTGAAGATTAAGTCTTTGATTTATTTTAAAAATACAATTCGATTAATAAAAAAGTTTAAGTAATGAAAGATATTTTAAAAGATAGGAAATAAATATGTAATGCCAATTGTGGCATCACAGTTACTATTAGTAACCTAGTATTTCTTTTATAACTCTATAATGTTATCCTAATAACTACTAATTCATTGTGCAATTTATATGATAAATGTTTGTAATAAATAAGAGAAAATTATATTTTTATTTATTTAGAAGTGACGGGTTAGTTTAAAAGGAGGACGGGTACATTGTTGGACAAGCCGTCCTCGGGGACGGTTAAAATTTCCGAGTTTTTTCGAGCCCTGATATGGATCAAATACTAGCATGAAGTATGAACTTGGAAATAACTTCAACGTACTTTGCGATTTTATAGCAGAAATAATTTAAAAGCCTATGCTGGCTGATGTAGAGGATAGGGAAGTGTGTGCACAATGCTAAAAATTTAATTAGTGTTTTTGAATAATTCATCATCTCTTGCAAGGTAATTTATCACCTAAAACCGAATTAAGACAAAATATCGTAACAGATTGATTGACAAGCTTTTGAGCAACCTAATGAGAATAGCTGATGAAAAAGTAGACATAGAACATTTTAAATATGATGATGCAGCAAAAATATTTAATGCTTTAAAAATTAGAAGATGTTAAAAATGTTTTATAATTAAAGAAATATTTTTTTCCAAGTCTATTCGTGTTTTTTTTTTTTTTTTTTTTTTTTTTTTTTTTTTTTTAATTTTTAGAAATCTCACGGAATTATTTGAAATCTCACCCTGTTTTTGAGAAAGGGTGAGAAATTCTCACCCATTTTTTTTTTTTTTTTTTTTTTTTTTTTCTGTAATGAAAACACTGCCCTCAAACCATTAAGATTGAGTCTTAGAAAGTGAAGATTTGATCATCAGATCAAAAGTTATTCAGGGTGGTCCGGTTTTTCTAGTACACTCTATAGTGCTTTTTGTGTCGAAGTACATATCAAAATGACTAAGAATGCGGTGGGGGCGGTCAATCAAGTTTTTAATATTAGCGGGATCTATAAATTTTTCATTTTCATTCTGTTAAAATTAACAATTGGTTTAACAGCGCGCCTACACTGATTAAATAAGTATGGTCAAAATACCGTGGTGGCTCGGCTCAGGAGATAGAGCGTTGTTTTTCCAATGTGGTGAACCGGGTTCGAATCCCAGTCGATACGAATTCCGCATCTGGCTTTCACCGACCACAGTGCGGAGAAGAAATATCCTTAGCGGTAGACGGATCATGGGTTTGAGCCCCTTCGCCGTCAGGCTAACCGTGGGAGGTTTTCGTGGTTTTTCTCTCCGTGTAACACAAATGACGGTTAGTTCCACCAAAAAGTCCTCCAGGAAGGCAACTTTCTCCCGATACTAAATCCAGAAGTTCCCTTGTCTTCTGGATTGGGCTCAAAATTACAAAGCTACGGAGTGGAACAATAATAGTCGTAAATTCAAAATTGAATCGACCATTCAACGACGGTCATAAAAAGTTCTACAAGAATATGTTCAACTTTACTGTGTTTCAAAATATATGGAAACACCAAAATTAATTTTATTTCAGTAATTTTTACCGAAGAGCTATGGTAATTATTTTGGTAAAATTAACAATATATATGGTTTATATCATGTATTAAAATTTGGTAATTCTGGTAAAATTTAGTAATTTTATCACAATGTATTAGAACATGACATAAAAACCATTTATCCAGTTAAATTTACTATTCGGTTTTTTATATTCTGCTAAATGTGTGGTAATAAGAACTATAATTTTGAAAACCAGAGCGTTCGGTAAACCGTTACCATATAAACGAACAAATTACCAAATAAATGGTTTGAATACCATATATTTCGGTTTCATTAACCAAAAGTAGGCTTCTTTTTTTTTAACCAGAAACGTCATTACAATATGGTAATTTCAACAGATTTTTTATCTCTACCTGTAGTTTCTGTTTCATATGTGTTAATTTTTCATGTGTGCTTGTTATTTTTAAATAATCGAACGATATGAAAATTATAAATACAAAATTATAAATACTCTACATTAAATTTGATTAACTTTTGGGGAAAACAATATTTTTAATAGCTTATAGGGTTAGAAAATTCAATGATTGTTAAATTAATTTCTCTATTCGATTTCGAAACCTTTAAATAGCAAACATTTATTTGGTGTAAACTTAAGAAATTTTTATTAATAATGAATTTAATTAAAAAGTGAAAAATTACGCATAAAATAAAATTACAGATTAATTTTTAGTTAAATGCTTTTTTGTTTTGGTATGATGTCCTTTATTTTTTCATAAACGCCACTGGTTAATTTACTTTTTAAAAAGCATTTATTGCCCTGCTTTACCAATGTTTCATAATTTCTATAGATTTGATTATTTATTTAAACGTAGTTTTGAAAGATTTTATATTAGTTGTAACCTGTTTCTTCTGTGTGTGAAAAGTATTTTAAATTAAAGTCATATAGGTTTTTGGTTACATTTAGGTTTAAGCTTTCAAATGAATGTTTTAATTGTAGCTAAATTTCAACTTTGATTTAATTTCTAATTGTTTGCAGAATTGCTAATTGTTTTGGTATATTTAGAAAGCTTAGCGTGCCTAAAATGTTAGAAAACACTGAGTGATAAATCCTTTTTTCTCAAAATAAATAATGAATACTGAAATATTCTTTGCTCTGAACAAAGATTTCGTCAAAATGACGAAACATTTTTTTGAAGAAACAAATTGCGCCGAAATAAAATAAATTTTTCGTCGTATTTTATATTATTTATTTTGCGTATTTTAAGCTATTTATTTTATTTATTTATTTATTTATTTTTGAAAAAAAAAAACGTCGTATTTTTTTAGGACGCACTCGTAGTGTCTTATGGTATTGTTGATCACTTTTTCGTAAACACTATCGATGCCCATAGCGTTACTCGAATACGAGATCTTCCTGGTCTGAGGTCAACACACATTCGGTCCTCATTCATCATTCTAATTTCGATCATCTCTTCATTTTTGTTTACAATCTCCCACAATGCACTACAATGAGGTTCCGAGATGAGTAAACATTTTCGTCATATATTTGAGCGTTCACGTTTCATCACAAATGACGGAATTTCATGACGAAATGTTTCTCAAAATTAACGAAATACATCTCAAAGATTGCTAAATCGTTAGATGGAAGAGTTTTATTTCTGAGAGTGCACGACGCACCCTATAGCTAATAGTTTTTATGATAAAAATACATCATATCATGCAATATTCCCTTACCATTACTTAGTTTAGAATACACATTCAACATTTTTTAAAATAAAATTAGTTCGTTATTAATAAACCATATCTGCATCACAGGAAGAACATCATAACTAATTCGAATTCGAGACAATAATTTTGTTTAATTACTAAAACCTGACCTATTACTAAAAATTCTCAAAATTTATATACAATAATAAATTAGATTAATTTTGTTATGCATTTAATCTAATGAAAAAAACAAATTTCCATATTTTAGGAATTTATTTATTAAATTCAATTAGTCTTTGTACTGTAGAAACTTTTGAAAAACTAGTGCTTTTAAATTCGAAATTATTTTATTCAAAGTATTGATTGCTAATAGAATTTCGTTATTTTTAGCAATTTGTAATTTCTGTTAATTTCTCAGCCTCTCAGATGGCATTTAATATTGATTTTTGTCCTACTTCTAAAATAAAATCGAATTAGCTAATAAAATAATATTTTTTTCTTTTGAATAAATACTAAATGCTTCTAATTTAGTAGTTTTGAAATGATTTTTTTTTATTGAAGTATAGGTTTTAACATTATTGAAGAATAGGTTTTAACATTGATTAAAATAAACGCAGTTAAGAGTATTTACTCAAGACTGTATTTTTAAAATAAAATTTGTTCTATTTTGGTTTTACTTACCATTTTTATAATTAACAACAAAAAGAAATTATCAAATTTATGACGCCCATATTAGCCTCAGGTCATAGAGTGAGTAGGGGCAAAATAAAGAAGAAAAAGTATACATCCAAATGACTTTATATCTTTCAAAAATAAAATAAACTTCCACATTTTAGTTAAAAAATATACTGTGTCCAAAATTATGTTTTGTAAATTTGCAAATAGGCTTATAAAACTTTTCATATTAGCCTCCTTCTTTTCTACTTTTAAATATGGTAAGACACAATTAAATAAATTATGCTGATTTATGTTTCATGCTTTCTTTCACTCTATACTGTAAAAAATTCCAGATCAAATTGTGATAATAAGTATTGCACCATGAGTGCGGCAACAGCAAGATCCATTTTACAGTAAAATTAATTATACCGTAAAATCATTTTTCACCTCAAAAATTCATTGTACAGTAAAATCAATTTTTACCATAAAATTTTGTATCGTAATTTTTACAGTAATCTTTTTTTAATTACATTGATTTTACAGTAAATATTTCCGTAATATAATATTACTGTATATTATTATTACTGTGAATTAATATTAATAATAGCGTATACTTTATTTTACAGTATTATTAATATTACTGTAAAACATTACAGTAAAAATGACGATCTATCATATTTTTTAGAATAAATATTACCATAAAAATATAATATATCGCAAACTTAAGCTATTTTAAGGTAAATATTACTGTAAAATTTATCATATTTTTTGTTCCGTAAGATTTTACGGTAAGAGGTACTGACATCCTGAGTGCCGGTACTTTTTACAGCAATTGGATCCGGAAATTTTTAAAGTATATGCTGTTTATTTAATCATATATGCATCGCTTTGTATTTCTTAATGCTTCTTATTAAAAGGATGATTTTTTGAATTTGAGTTGCCTAAACTAAATTTCTAAATAATAAAAATTTAGTGGTGTTTTTCCAGCCTTGATTTTGTGCTTTAACTGATTTTTCTATGTCTATCAATATTCATTTCTTTAACTTTTCTAAATATAAATTTAAGAAATAAATACATTTTTGAAGAAAAGGCATCATTACAATAAATTTACATTAAAACCTAAGTTTAAAAACATTTTTTTTAAATGTTGAGTAATGTTTAAAATTAAATTAAAAGTCAGAAAGAATTGTAATTTTAAACTGTTACTGTCGTTAATCTTTTGATTCCTCAACAATATTTAAAAAAAAAAAAAAACATTAAATATCTTAAAAAAGGATTACTTATAATTTTTCCAAGTCCAAAACGTGCTTTAAATTTTTAGATACCGATTTCTAGAGTTATATTTCAAGTATACTTTTAAATATCTTTTATTTTTCCTGGACAATGAACTAATACATAATTCAATTTCAATAATACCTTTTTATAATATATTTTTTATTTAAATCTTCCTTTTTATATTTTTTATCAAAAAAACATTCTTTTATGTTTTTCAAAAATTTTGGGGACTTATAATTAATGTTTAATTTTTCTTAAGTATGTATGTTAAAATCATTATTTTTCTTGTCATGTTTTGTGCCATTATTATTAATTATATAACAGCATATCCTACACTGTTAAAATGATTCTGATAAAATTACCGTACTGAATGGTAAAGACATTTCAGGTAAAAAAAAATACATTCTAGTAACAAAACCAAAATATGCGGTATTCAAACCATTTATTTGGTAATTTTTTCTTTCTTATTGTATTAGTTAACCGGAAATTTTGATTTTCAAAATTATAGTTCTTTTTACCACACTCTTAGAAAAAATATAAAACTGAAATCTAAATTTAACCATATAAATGGTTTTTACCCCATACTCTAAAGCATAATGATAAAATTACCACATTTTTCTATAATTACCAAATTTTAACTCATAATATAAAATAATTTATTGTAATTGTTACCAAAATCATTTCCAAAGCACTTCGATAAAATTTACCGTGGTTTTTGGTGTTCCCTTAGAGTCAAAAGTGCAGTAAGTTTTCTTATATTCCTGTAACTTTAACGATACTTTTCCTCTCAACGAACATAAGTAAACACTTTTTACCTTTTTATAGTGCTACAAAATATAATTTTTATCTATAATCATTTCTTTTTGTTTTAAATTAAATCATTTAGAGTAAGCATATACATTAAAAAATATCACTTTTCTTGTCTTGTTTTGCGCCATTGTTAATTTTATAACAACTTTATCCACAGAACTAAACTTTTTTCTAAACAATCTAACAGTTAAAATTGATGTTCTCGTATTCATCTGTCTCCTAATTCAATTTACGGTCATAAAAGTTTTGTTTTTAAAATAAAAATACTTCTTTTGTTTACAGAAACATAACTTGTAAAAAATTCGACTTAAATTTTTCGAATAAACTGCTTTTTATCAATTTAATTAGTAACAAAACACCTTTCTTTATTTTTCTAAAATGTAAAATTAAGCTTAGCTTTCCGCTTCAGATAACATCTTACTTGAACTAAAATAGGACACATTTCATAATGTGCAAAACTTTTTTACGTGTTGTACGTTAATTAGTAAAATGGGGGTAAAACTAAAGTTTTTAATTAACTTTTTTGAAGTTTAAAAGCCTTTATAATCGCGTTAAAAGATTTAAACGAAATAAATTTTGGTTTAGGACATATTTTTTTTCTGATCTCAGAATGTTTGTTAATTGCTCTTCTTATAAAATGGCATTCATGCAGTATACACCTTTGTCTTCGTGCATATTTATTTTCCATTTTGTTTTTAAATTATTGTATACTTAGGGTTTTATAAGTAAATAACAGCATCAGATATTATAATTATATTCTATATATTTTTAGGTTAGTGTGCATATATATTTTTTATTTTATTTATTTTGATGAAATCATTGATAGGTCCGTTGTCAAAAGGAAACATATTTATGTTTTCCTTCTATAGCCCAGCAGTTATATTGTTAAGAAACCTCTAAGATGCACAGACCTTAATCTGAAATTTTAATAAACTCCAATCGCATTTCCGTTATGTCAAAAGGAAGAAGTACTTTTAGATTTTAAATAAATGAGTAAAAATATAAAACAATAATTAAATTAAAGTTGAAAACGTGGTATGATTAAATTATCTGTTATACAAAGTTTTTTTAAACTATTAAAAGCATCGTAAAAACCATATTTCTTTCCATATATTTTATTTATTATTTGAAGGTTTAACCATTTAATGTTTATGATTAAACACTTCATTAATAGAAATTTACATTTTACCTCTTGAATATCACTTAAAAAATATTTAAAATTAAACGTTTTTCCTCCCAAACCTGAATTAAAAACTTTATTTGTATAAATAAAGTTTTTAGCAATTTATAAATTAATATATATTTATTACGAGTGAGTGCAACCTTGTAAAATTTTGTGATAAAGCACTTCGTCAACAAAACATTTTATTTAAGCATTTCTATTTGAATGTCAGTTTAATAAACAAATTATATCGATTCAAGTTATACCTTTGTGGGGAAATGTAATATCGAAAATGCCAACCTTCATCTATCAAAAGGTACCTAAAGATTGAATGAAGTTAGCATGCCTTATATACTAGTGAATTGATGTTTAATAATCGTAGTGGTAGTTACGCCACGATATTCCCCCACCAGAATTTTTTCAGGGTTAGAATTCGATGAACGGATAACACTAGTTGCTGTATTTGTGAAAAACCGGGAGAACGGGATTAAGGTCACCGGATTTTGAGCTTTTACCCATGAGAGGTGTATTAAGGTCATGGTTGTGTCTGTCTTCACTCCTGTGTTTCTATTAGCAATCGAGTGTGTGTATATACCGTTGTGTATATATGAGACTGAGAAGCAACAGCGTGATGAGGACGTGAACGCAGTCACAAATAGCAAGTTAACTGTTTAATGTGGACCATCCATCGAAGTAGTCGGGATCATATCACGTCCGCAGGTCACTAATGTGGGGAGTGAATAGTTATCAACCATGTCAACCCTCATCCATGAAAAGGTACCTCTCCATAGTTAATAATTGTAGCGGTCGTTACGACACACCTTTAAAAAAACTGTATAGTGTGTTTTAATTTGGTTCCCCTTTATTGCAATGGTATAACGTGGACTGTAAAGAAATAATCATTTATTACAATTGCGACAGTTATTTGATCATAACTGCAGATGTTCATCTTAATTACATTTGTTGGCAGCAATTTAGGTAAATGAGAGTCTTCAATTAGCTTTTAGAGACATTATTTCAGTATATCAATGGAATGCTTATCTCTCTTCTAATATTATCAGATAAGATTTTTGGTATCAATGCATGAAACAAAAATTTGCCTGGAGACATTTTACTTCCAAAAATCCAAATTCCAAATGACTTGCTTTTGCTGTTTTGAATATGTTTACCGAAATTGAAAATTTCTGTGTATTTAAATGATTCGTTTATCTAAAAATAGCTTTACATATATCTTATGAGTATTTAGATAACTTAATAATTAATAATAATTAATTAATTAATTAATTAAATGTCGTAACTGTTTTCTAATTAAACTGCTGTAACATTTTGTTCTTCCTTTTAGTCCAAACTTACCTGGTTTGTCTAAAAACCATTTATTAATGCCCTTTAATGTCCAACAAATAATAGGATATGCCTTATGCTATTCAAAAAATAATGTGAATAAAACATAAATGAAAGTACATAAATTAAATTATAGTTTAAGGAAATTTAAATTCATCTAGAAAAAGTGAATTTTGAATGTATTACATCCATTCATGTTTTAACTTGATACCAGAATGAGGGGTGGTCAGTGTTTTAATTATACAGTTGTACAATTAATTTTATTAAAATAAATATTATAAATAATTCATTTGGTTCTAACAATGATGCCACCAGTAATATTTGTTCTAATTAAATCTATGTTTATCTCATATATTCGAAATTAGTATAGCTCTCGAAGCTAAAAATATTTACATCTTTGCTTCAAACGAGCATGTTCCTTAATAGGTGCTTCAATTGCATTTGGTATATTTTGCTAAAGCAAAAATTTAGAAAGTAAAATATGTAGTATTATTAAAATGGAATGTGTAGTAAAAATTATAGTAATATTTTTTTAGATTTTTTTATTTCTTCGAAATTAATACAATAATCTAGATCTTGTCTAGAGCAATAGTATGTAGTATGTGCCACGTGTCATTCGACATATACTACTGTGAATATCTTTGAAATCAATGTATATTTTTTACTATTTTCCCTTGCTTGCAGTCATCTTCTCTATTTAAGAAATCATCATTAAAAAAAATTACGGAATCGATTACGGAATTACGGATATTTCTAGCCATTTATTTCAGCCATTTTTTAAATAATATCATTCGAGGATTTCTCATGATTCTTAAATAAATAATAAATGTATTATTACAAAGTATTAATTTCTGGGGGCGTTGTTTGATTTCTTAAAGGAATGAATTGAGTGATAAATTTTTCATTCATTTATGCAATACTTCAAAGAGAATGAACTTTTAACGATAAACACATCCTCATTTTCTCTAAGCGTTAATTCATTTTAGTTTGAGTATGTATGAAGAGAAGAGAATAAATATCGAATGGGGATTTAGGTTACTATAATTTTCTCTCTTAAATCACATAGAGAATAAGTATCGAATGGGGATTTAGGTTACTATAATTTTCTCTCTTAAATCACATAGGGAATAAATATCGAATGGGGATTTAGGTTACTATATTTTTCTCTCTTAAATCACATAGGGAATAAATATCGAATGGGGATTTAGGTTACTATAATTTTCTCAATTAAATCACATAGAGAATAAGTATCGAATGGGGATTTAGGTTACTATAATTTTCTCTCTTAAATCACATAGGGAATAAATATCGAATGGGGATTTAGGTTACTATATTTTTCTCTCTTAAATCACATAGGGAATAAATATCGAATGGGGATTTAGGTTACTATAATTTTCTCTCTTAAATCACATAGGGAATAAATATCGAATGGGGATTTAGGTTACTATAATTTTCTCTCTTAAATCACATAGGGAATAAATATCGAATGGGGATTTAGGTTACTATAATTTTCTCTCTTAAATCACATAGAGAATAAATATCGAATGGGGATTTAGGTTACTATAATTTTCTCTCTTAAATCACATTTGCGCGTTTTCAACGCCAGTCAGAAGACTGGCGTTTCCTGCATATGTAATATATATCTCCTGCTTGACTCACTTGTCGCCAAGAAAGTTAGTTCTCAACTGAAGTTAGGATTGGAAATGCGCAACCGAGAAATGGCGAGCGATAAAGAGCATGGAGTGGTAGATACCTTGTTTTCAGTATATTTAAAAAATTAAAAATAAAAATAATAAAAAACATTTTCCACGGGTCTACATTTTCTACCATGTAGTCAGAAATTATAATCCAAAAAATTAAGTCAGCATAAATCATAAATCATAACTCACCGTAACTAAAGCATATACATAGAACCTTCTAGTAACAAAATTACATTTTACATTTTGAATAGGCATCAATAACTTCTTAAAACGCTTTTCAGCGAGTTTCACCATCTAGTTAAAAATCTTAGTTCTAGCATTAAGTCATCACCAGCGGGTTACCGAGCTCGGCTCGGAGAAAACAGGTATCGAAGCTAACTCGAAGATTTAAATTTTCAATTGTGATTTATCAAAACAATACATGCCATAAGAAAATTTGTGAAACCATTGGTGAAAAGATAACCGGTTAAAGTGCACCATTGTAAACTATCTAAACAAAGTTAGAGTTTGGAAAGGGAACTATTCTATACAAAGGTAAAGTTTGAAAAGTCATAGGAAATAAAATGTAATTGATAACAAAAAATTATACAATTAAAGAAATGGTACAAAGTGAGCAGTGTAAAGATTGAAGTGTGTTGAAGTTCAATATTTTTGACAAATTTATTTAGAAAAACCAAACATATATACATAAGAACATATATACATAAGAAACATATTATAAACCTATAGCAGCATAAACATAATAAACATTAATCATCGATTGCGAAGTCTTCCATGTTGTCCAGGTAGTTTCTTGTCGGAGAGGCAGGTGCGGCTGGTGAGTTTCTCTTGTTCAGGACTTCCTTCCATACGACGTTTCGGGTGTGGGTTGGATTCTCAGGAGGCAGCAGGACCTTCAACGCACTTTGACGCTTGACTCTTGAAAACGCGACGTAGAGCATTCCGTGCACGAAGACCGTCGTGAGGAGAAGCACGCCGACGAATTCGAATGTTTGGCCTTGTGTATCGTAATGGCGAATGCTGGAGTAACTGGGAATTGGTGCCGTTGCATAGTTGCGCCAAGCTGTGATTTGCTGGAGTCGAGCGTGATCCTTGGAAGGTGTACTTGTCGGCCTGCGTGTTCACCGGTGATGATCTTAGCCTTGATGATGTTGTTGTTCAAAGTTATCCTTATTTTTTTCTATTATATTTGTTTTACCTTAATTTTGTGGTTTAAAAATAATCGTGTGGTCATCAAACTTTATTAGTTCGCCATATTGGCTATAGATGGCAGCAAGTTACCGCTTGAAACTTATTAGGCAATAGACAAAGAAAATTTTAAGAATTTAAATCGTGGAAAGACTTATTATAACAATTATGAACAACGACAGCTAAGCGTTCTATTTACGTATCTAATATGTTGCCACATATTTAATACAAAAGTTAAACATTTCTCCACTTTGATAAATGTAAACTAATGCGAACCTTACAATTAAATTATTAATTCCTTCGTATATTATTGGTTTAAGTTGTCGAAAATTAATATTTCAATTGTAAGGTTCGCATTAGCATACATTTATAAGAGATATGTATTTTTTTAATAAGTTTTTTGAATATGGCACTTTGAAGACGAAAAAGTATAGATTTTCTTACAAAATGACTGATAACTAAAATATTAATCCAAATTTTTGAAAAAGAAACAAAATACTTCTTCATTATGTCAAAACACAATTATGTGCCGAGTTTCGTGCCTGGGCGAGGCTTCTGGGGCGATATATTGTGATTACAAACAGACTAATACAGAACTAATAAAGTTTGAAAATATCCTATCTGTAACTCCGAACTGCTCGACCGTAGCGCTTCAAAACCGGCGCCAATCGATTCCTCGTGGCCAAAAACCCCAGACCCCCAAGTTTACCGGAGTTTATTAATTCTGGGGCGATTTTCGACTTGGCAATCATTCCTCGTATTATAGTATAAGATAAAATATCAAGTCACAAACAATAAAGCTAACTATTCGAAGTCATAGAATCGTCTATATAAATATTTTAAAGGGTTTGCATCTAAAATGCAACATGTCATTCTACATTTCCGTGCAAATTCTATTAATCTATGAGCCAAAATTCATTTGCATAAGAATTCCACGAACAGGCTGATGTATTTGTTTCAAGTAATTACGCGTGCAGCATACGTGTTACCCATAATTCATAACGAGAGAAACACGTCTGCATTTGTAATTTTGCAGACTTGAAAAGCAAGTTATATTATACACTAGTTAAAATAACGAAGCTAATATCAATTCCTTTCAAAGTAAATTAATGAAATATTTCGAATCATTCAATCAAAGAATATATTTCCTTCAATCTCCACTCGAACTCTTTAATGTAATAAGCAGAATCGTATCCATTCTATCAAACTTTAAATATGAAAGAGGAAACTGATTAAATATGCATTTTCAGAAAGAAATGTTAATGTGCTTATCGGTATAATACAAAGAAGAAAAATGTTTGGTAGTGCATTAGAAATTTTAATTTGAAATTTATTTCAAATAACACAAAGAGTTCCAGAGGAGTTTTCCGTACAAGAAACAAATTCGAAAGTGCTGAGATATTTTTAAAAAAAAACTAATTAATTGAATAAAGAAACTCCTCAGTCATTTTCAAATGCAATCAAGTTCAAAAATAAGTTTAGTGGTGAAGTAAACCCATTGAAATATTTTAAATTAAATATAAAGAAATTCGAATTAAGAAATGATTAAAAAGTTGCCAACGAAAACAAAATGATAGGGTTATTAATTAGGGAATGAAATGTGTCTTAGTGAATGATACAAACCTCAAGAAAACCAAGATATGCTGATGTGAGAAAGATTTCTTTCTACTTCTGACACTTCAATAAAACCAAAATAACTGTAAGGCAAAGAAAGAAAAAAAAAACGCTGTGCCTGCTCTCTCTCTCTCTCAAATAATCACATGTGTCTTAAAAACTTCATTTGTTGAAATAATCGCATTCATTTAAAAAACTTCACTTACTGTAATAATCGTTAAAAAACCACTTATTGAAATCATCGCATTTGTTTAAAAAACTTCACCTATTGAAAATAATCGCATGAGTCTTAAAAACTTCACTTATTGAATAGACATCGATATAGAATAAAAATATTCTTTGTAAATATATTCTGGCAATAAAAAAGATTTTTTTATTAAAATATAATCAATGCTTCTAAAAATAACACTATGTTTCGTTTCCTCGTCGTTTTTTTTTTTTTTTTTTTTTTTTTTTTTTTTTTCAATTTTTAAAGACGTAAGAGAACGTCACATTTTTCACAAATTGGTTTTTTTATTTCATGTACTGCGATTCAGTTTTACACGAGGAAAACATGTAATATAAATATTTAAAAAAGTAATCTAATATTCACACTCAACTTAAAACAATTTACTTACTAATACTTAAAAATATTTCCATAGTTTGGTTTGATCTATTAAACTAAAACGCTTCTCTTCAAAAAATTAATTTCCATTTTTATTTTCCCTTTTCGGTAGAAACAACTCATCCTATCTTCCTTTATAATGATGATGGATTTACATTTTATGCTTAAAAGCACTTTCATGTTGAAAACTCTAACATTTCCTTAAATATTAATCATTCAAAGCAAAGCCTCAATTTTTTGTGATGTATATTTTTAACGCTTGAAAAATGCTACAATTTTCTCTCCATAAATTAAGAAAAAATTATAACTATATTAATTTTCCTAACAAAAGATTAAAGGTTAATACAAGTAATAAATTAAGAAAATTGTAGTACACTGTAAACAATTCCGGATCAAATTACGGTTCAAAAGTAACGGCACACAGAATGCCGGTACTTTTTACCGTAAAATCCATTTTTACTGGAACATGTTACAAAACAGAAAATATAATACACCGTAATTTTTAAAATAATAATTACAGTAAAATCACTGAACCACTTCACAGTAAAAACTACGCTACGTCATTTTACGGTAAAGTTAATTTTACGGAAGACGCACCCTAAATTTCTGGTACTTTATACCATTTTTTACAGGAAACTATATTTTATTTGTGTTAAGTTACAACTAAATAGTAAAAAAGTCTAGTGTAGAAGGTCCTAAGTAATATTCTAAAAACTCTCACAATTTCGGTTTAAACGCCAGTTACGATAAACTATAAAAAAAACATTAAATATTAACGGCAAGTCTTTATTTAAAGTGGTTTTTAAGGTAGAAAAGGCTTTAAAAGTTTTTTCCTGCGCAAGCAATATTTTCTAAAGTTTGACATTCCTAAATTCGGTAACTATCCCTTAGTACCCTTCCTCTACAAATCCTTTTCAATTGCTATTGGAAAAAAATTGATTCGGGAATTGTATTTAAATATTTTAGTTGTTTCATTAATTATTATTTAATGATACAACTGTAAAAGATTCACAAAGATAAATATTTATATAGATATTTAAACGATAAATTGTAAAGTTGTCACTCAATTGTACATAGTAAAAAAAGTTGTTTCATTAATGACTATTTAATGAAACAACTGTAAAAGATTTACAAGGATAAAAATGAATATTTATATAGATATTTAAACGATAAATGTAAAGTTGTCACTCAATTGTACACAGTAAGAAAAGAGTTTCTCAAAGTTGAGTAAAATTATCAAAAAAGCTCCGAAACAAATAATAGTCTCAAAGGTAGATGTTCGTTGGGTGCTGGTAGAATTCAAGTCCTCTGGTATCGTCACTCTAACCACCATAGTTCTACACCCTAATCGAGGGAAAGATTATATACAGTGGCCGCCACAATGATATATCTTGGCATACACTCCAATTTTTAAGATATAGCGAAATAAGTAAAAAGTTAAATTAAAATTACCAATCTTTTCACTAAGCTATAGGGGGCAATATTTTCCAAATTGCTGCAACCCTTTGAACCACTGAAATTGGAAATTAGAATGTCATTTCATTGCTTCCTAACTATCCCTGAAAATACAACTATGGTAGTTAGAGCATTCTTCTACGAAGCCAGAGAACTTTGATTCGAATCCTGCCGACAGCTAACGGAAATCTCTCGCTCTACATCACCTTTGAGAAGCTGTGCAATTTGTTCAAAAATTAGTATATGGTGCTTCAATTTTGAATCCTTATGGTTTTCAAATTCGACTACTATTTGTTTTGGAACTAATTCGACATATTTTTGCTCAATTTTGAAATTCTAAATTCTAAGCTCAAAATTCGAAATTATAATCTAACCCAACATATCTAATTTAGTTTATAAGATCAAAAGATGCTTGATAAGTAGTTTTCTATAGTTACTATATTTTCTAAATAATAACTTTCAAAAACGTTTACTTACAAAATATACAAAATAACATTGCAAAACAGCAATATGTTTAATTAATATTCATTTTCAATTCTACCTAAATATATTTGATAAAAAATATTCATGAAGAAAAATGAATTTTTATTATGTAAAGAACTTCTCTAATACATCCTTTTCAACATTGGAAGAACAAAGAAATTTGAAAGGAAAGAGCTTTGATAAGAAAAATTAAAGAAAGCAATTTTCTTTGAAAATAAAATCATATCAAGGATAATTGAAGAATCCCATGGCTTTCGAAATTATTCCTTTTTAGATCTTGTAAAAAATGGTTTTAATTATAATCCAAGATTTGCTTGTTGTAATCTTTAACGATATTACTAATATATGATTACTTTTTACTCTAAAGCATTCATTATGTATGTCATTAATTTTTGATATTGATTGAAATTTTTTTATTCCTCAAAGTATAATTAAATATTTTTGTTTGGATTTCAGAAACATTTTTTGTTAATGCGAGCTCATTTTTATTCACTGCTCATTTGTTATTTAATACGTTTCATTCTTTTCAATTAGATTTTTTTTTCAGGTAAATAAACTTTTCAAATAAAATTTGGCGACATTTTAATTAACTTTTTTTGCATAGAGTTAATTAATCTTAAAGAAAGAAAATCTATTTTTATTAGTTTATTGTATTTCGGAAAAAGATATTTAATTGTAATCGAAAGTCATATTTGTTAAATTTTTTACAAGTTTAATTTCATAAACATCTACGTTTTTAATATATGATATTTCTCGGAACATTTTCAAAAAAAAAATAATAATTTTCTTCTTTAATTGCAACATGGCAAAACCTGCCTTGTTTTAAAATTGAATGAAATAAAATAAATGATATAAAATGAATGTTTAAGCTCTCTTAGGCGTGTCTAACATGTAGCTTGGCACATTTGAATTAAATGCTATAAAAATTAGATTTTTAAAAAGTAAATGAAGTAAATTTTCAAAACAAAATTCAAGTGATTATGTAAGAAATAAATAATTAGGTAAAATAAAATAATTTAGGAGTCAAGTCGATTTCAAACAATATTCTTCAATAAAATATGTTAATATTTTTGTGCACTTTAACGAAAAGCGAAGTCCTTTCTTTTTAGCATAGAATAAAGTTATAAGTACACTGAGAAAAAATATGGTCGAAACTGCCAGAATATGGTAACATTTACAGTGTTTCTGGCTCCATAAGAACTCCAAAAGCCTCGACCCAAAACGCTTTGATAATGTTTCTAAGAAAATTAAAAATAAAACATGTTTTTA
Organism: Parasteatoda lunata; assembly: GCA_949128135.1. NCBI lineage: Eukaryota > Metazoa > Arthropoda > Arachnida > Araneae > Theridiidae > Parasteatoda > Parasteatoda lunata. Next base: position 63,449,075 of record OX421977.1, read on the forward strand.
TTATATGTGATAAAATTTGGTTAGTAAAATTTGGTAATTTTATCATGACCTTAGAGCATGGCATAAAAATCATTTATTCACTACAATTTACTTTTCAGATTTGTATTTTTTATTAAATATGTGGTAATAAAAACTATATAATTTGAAAACATGAATTTCTTTTAAACCGTTAACATACGAACGGAAATTACAAAATGAATGGTTTAAATACCATATATTTTGGGTTCATTACCAAAAGTATGGGGATTTCTTTTACCATAAATGTCTTATACAGTACGATCATTTTGATAGAAATTTTTTTACCTGTGTATAAATGGTGATAATTATTATACTTTTTTTTCCATTTTTAACTATACCACTTAATTTTAGAAATCAGAAAACAAAGAATTTTCGTTCAAAAAAGTAAATAAAAAAATTTAGCAAAATCCTTGACTGGTTTGGTTATTCAAAATTGGGTTCTTAATTTAATACTGAAAAGAAGCATTTTTTTGTTGTGTCCATTCTGTTCAATACGTTTTTGTGACGCGCATATTCCCTTAAATGCACATTTTGTAGTCTGTCCATTCTCTTAAGTACGCATTGTGTTGCGTCTATTTTATCAAATACGCATTTCGAGCAATGTCCCTTCTTAAAAATACACGTGTTATTCTAAGATGATTTTCTTTGATGAGCATTTTGAACAACGTCCATTTTCTTATACGCATTTCCTCTATGCATATTTTCTTAAGTACGCATTGTCTATCTTCTTTAAACACGCATTAAGATCTATGACTGAAGTAAAAAGCTCAATGACGACATTCTTCATAATTAAAGTTAACTTAACATGAGTTATATATTACTATAAATTAGTCGAAAATTAATTAAAAAACTAATAATAAATTACTTGTACAAATAAACACATGCTTCATACAAATATTTTCTTGTGCAAGAAAAATACAAAGTTTTTTTTTTCTTTTTTTGAGCAGGTAAATATAACATGTTTTCTACATCATCTTCACACATGGAAACAAGGTAACAAATATAGTATAGCTTCATTCAAACAAAATTTCAAAAAAGAAACCTCATTCATTCTATGTCTAACTTAACACTTACAAACATACAAATGTTTGCTATTTGCAAGAGGGTGCAAAAATTTTTTTATAAACGTATGAGTATAACAAATTTTTTAGTCTAACTTAATAGTTAAACAATGAACTAAAGCTTCAAATAATTATAAAAAATGCTTCATGAAAACTAATTATAAACAAACTTTTGAAACAGAAAAATATAGCATAATTTTTAATTCAGTTTAAAACTTGCATAAAAACAAGTCTTGCACAAATATAAAATGTATACTTCATGCAAGCAGGATGCTAACAGAAGTTGTAAACTTATAAATAAAAATGTACTTTCTAATTCAACTTAACGCTTACACACATCTACCATACAAATACAATTTTCAAATGTATTTCGAACAATTTGTTTGCCACAGGACTAGACAAATTACTTTTTCAAAATAAGTACGCTCAGACATTGTTTCAAAGCGCACCGAAATTACTTTCAAACACATTGTTTCATAATTACATAAAAACAGGAAACTATTTCCTCTCGTGTGCCTTTTTTAAAAAAACAATCACATATCACGTCGACTGTATTTCATTTAAAATCGTCTGAGGGAAGAAAAAAAAAAGTAACCAGGAAAAAAAAAAAGCTTTTTGGTGTCCCGTTTTTATTTCAAACATTTGCGTGTTTGGGAAAATAAGTTTTTCCAGAAGCACAAATAAAGTTACCGCTATTGATTCATACATGTCCTGAATTGACCTCCAACACAAAATAGGATGAAATTCTTTTGAAGTAATATTCCCCCAAACCTGATTGAATCACCGGGACGCATGTTTTCGACAAAAAATTCTATCATTTTCAAGTCAAAGCTAAAAGGAACATTTCATTTTTTATTTTGTCAGATATTGTATATTTTTTATTTCAAACAAAGCTAATTTTCGTTAACAAAACGAATTTAAAAAACGTCACTTTATTTTTTTCATTAAAATGTGCGCTCATTTTGAAGTTCATTAATCATTGGAGCCAATTTTGTAGATTTAGAACTATTCCATGAGAACTATATGACGCGTACGAGAACATTTAGAACAATAAATTAATTGACCTTACGTCAGATATAATATTAACTAAAACAATGTAGTCGAAGTTTATTTGTTTAATTAGTTTCGAAAAAAGAATTCTTTTGTATTTAAACTGCGTCTAGAGTTATATTTTCTGAAAAAAATATTTCGGAATTCCTATTAAATAAAACGTATTCTTTTTAGAACAAAGTACGCATTATCTATAAGCCTAAGCAAGATAATTTCTGTTTAGGAGCACGCAAACAAACAGAAATCATCTTGCTAAAAGGCAAGATTATTTCTGCTTGTTTATTTAACATTTGTAGGGTTTTTAAAGGCATATAAATGTAGAATTATTATTTTTATATGTATTCTTAAGAAACTAATAAAACTTTTCATATATAATAGTTTGTCTATTAAAATGGAACTACCCTTTAGATATTTTCGATAGTTATTAGTTCTAGTTCACATGATATAAACGGCATTGAGTTGTTTTGAAGTAAATAAAATTTAATGTAGATTTTTTCGGTATTTATGAGTTCCAGTTGTCAGAATATATATTACATCCGAAGTGTACACATATGGTTACAGTCACCGCAGCTATTCTTAAGGGGAGGGGTAATATATATATATTTTTTTTAAATATTTTATGCGGTTTTGTAGTTTCAAAGCTATAAATTAGATTTAAAGAAAAATTATTTATAATATAAGGGGACATTTTTTTTAATATTTAAAGTAGGAATAAATTTTAAAATAAATTTTTGGAGGGGAGATATTTTTTCAGCCATATTTATTACACAACATGAAATAACAAATCAAAGAAGTGCGTTAACAACTAGTGGTTTGGTTTGAGGGACCCGATAATTGTTTTTTGGTGATGGATTAGATTTTTTAAATTCTTTTTAGCCAAGTTCGTTAATCTTCCAATCAAAATTTATACAAAAAGAGCACATTTACAATCACCGGATTGGTTGAAGTAATAATTTATTTTGTTAGGGATTATTTGTTAGGAGGGTATTTTTAAAGCCTTTTTTTTTTTTTTTTTTGGTGGGATTATAATTTTGATAATTTTTATTTCATCTTTATCACATCCGAAAAAGATATTGAACTTTTCAAAGATATCTAAGTTTTTATGAAACAAATCCTTATTTCTTCTTATTTCTTGTAGAGGCAGTGATAGGATGCAATCTCTTTTCGAAGATTTCAAAGACAAAGATACTCCATAAATTACGGGTTGAACTCTTAAATTCAGTAGAATTAAATTTATCGGTACAAGATTACAAAGATTTGAAAAGTAATGCCAACATTGATGATGTAAGCTATCTTAATAGGGCAATTAATAATTTTTCCGAACAGAATCAATGATTTAGAAGAAAAACAAATAGACCTGTGGATTTCGAAAAGTTTTATGGAACTACTTTACTTATATGGCAATTCTCTTATTTCCCGATTTTTGGGAACTTTATTAACTGTTAGCAACGATTATCACAAGTTTTTTTGTGGGAAGGGCACTAATCAAAGTTGAACTTATAAAAAGCAGTCTCCGTCATGTTGAAGAATTGGAATTACAGAAAAAAGAAGAAGGAAAGAAAAAACACTGGTAAAACATCCCCGAGAAAAAAAAATACACCGAAACATAAGGCATTAGAAAAAAACTTACCAAAAAAAATAAATAAATAACACGACGTAAAATTAGGCCTGATTAGTTAGATAATATGAATTAAATATTTTTAATTAATTAAATATGTAAAACATCCCCGAGAAAAAAAAATACACCGAAACATAAGGCATTAGAAAAAAACTTACCAAAAAAAATAAATAAATAACACGACGTAAAATTAGGCCTGATTAGTTAGATAATATGAATTAAATATTTTTAATTAATTAAATATGTATGAGTTAATTGAAGATTATTTTAAAATTAATTTATATATAAGAATTAGTTTGAAGTTTACGAAAAGGAACCTTTCACATTTCATACTTTTTATAATTTTATTTCATACTCTTATATACGAGCTATAAAAATTTTTCTAATAACAGTTGCACTTAGAGTACTGTGATATGATAATCAGTTTAAAAGTTGCGTAATAATATAAAACTAATCAAAATTTGTGATTAAAATATTTTTATCAGCCACGGTTTTGCAAACTGTTCACACTTTAAAACTGTTTTCAAGGTATGAAAAAAACGTGCGTTTTCCTTCTCGGGATGCTGGATGTGTAAAAATCAATAAATAAAAGTTGAACTAGAAAATATTTTAAAAAGTATATGTTTTTAAAAGTATTGATTTTGTAACGAAAACAAGCTGCAATATCTACTAAATCGTTACAATATCTCCCAAAGCGACAAGTCAGAAAGACTTCCATCAACATGTTACCGACAAAGTATCAAACGCCGGCATTGTATAGAATGCCGGATGCTATTTAGGCAAAGTATGAAATAATCGTCCTGATGAGGTTATTATGTAAATGATGTGCATGTTACGACTGTTGACTTTCAACGGTGAATGTTGACAATCACTTAGTCGCAAGGCCGGGATAGCCTGGTCGGTAGGGCGCTGGGCCCATGTCTAAGAGGTCGTGGGTTCGATCCTCGCCGGCCGAAGACTCCCCGTGTAGTAAATGGTGACTGATGCACGTTAAATCTGTCGAGTCTCAAAGTCCTCCATGTTCCCATAACAAATCAATACCTCTGGGGGGTACTGATCCAGGAGTTTCCTTGTCTTCTGGATTGGTTCAAAATTACAAGGCTACGGAGTTGAACATTAGTAGTCGTAAACCCATGAAATTGGGTCGGCTGTTCAACGACGGCTATAAAATAAAATAAAATCACATAGTCGCTTTGGTGACTATCCAAAATATTTATTACATCCGATTTGTGTTTGTAATTTTCTTCAATTATAATATATGTCAGCTCAGTATCTTTACATTCGTGAATATAGTGTATTCTTCAGCTGTTCTGCATATGATGTAGGCTTCTTTCCATCTGTAAATCTTCACTTATATTTTTCAATTGTATTACAAGTAATGACAGCTACTTTTCATCTGTAAATTTTTTGTTATTTTCTTCAGTGTATGTTGGATCAGCCTCTTTACATTTGTAAATATATAATATCTAATAGTTTTGTATGGTTGTGATTGGAGCCGAACTGTAAATAGCTAAAGTAGTACAATCTCATTTAAGTATGTAATGACGCTTCTTTCCGTCTGTAACATATGTTATGTCGGTTTCTTTTCACTTGTTCCGTAGTTCTCTTTAATTGTAATGCATATGACGGCTTCTTTTCATCTGTAAAATTTTTTGTCACTTTCTTCACGCTCTGTGAGGGACGAATCTTTCCTTGTTTTTTATTGATGGTCTGCTTTTGTATTCTGTGAGCAATCATTGTATTGTTCTTTGTTGGCAACCACCGTTTGTAATCTCCCTCAGATTTTGTGACTGATTATTCTTTACATCTATTTTTCGAGAACTCTTGACTTCTCGCTTCTGCTATTTTTCATTTTGTTATGTTCTTCGGTCAAGTTTGGACTGAATAAGTCGTATCTTTTTCTTGTGGTTATTCAATAAACCTTTGCGACCTTTTGGGATGAAGACGGGGCCCAAGGATCGTGGTTGCTGCTCTGCGCGTGCGGCGCCCAGCCAGGCATCAGATGAACTACTGAATCATGATAAAAGTTTGTTAGTTACTTTGGCTTCTAAACGTAAATAGATTTTCTGATTTTTGTAGCTCTTTCGAAAAGTTTCTTTTTCGTCTTCGGATGATGTCATAAATTATTCTTTTAACCCAAGTCACGCACCTGTGCTCCGCTCTAGCGGGGCGGACAAAGCGCCTTCCCAGGACCACCATCGACAGATAGTGTTGCCATCCATCGTTACTATGCCCTTTTTCAAGTGTCATTCTCCTTGCTGAGGCAGTTACGTACGCGCACTTCGAGTCACCGGTACTCCCTGGATGTCTCCTATCGGAGGCGGGTCGGGGTTAAGCTACGCTTACATCCGATTTGATATTAATTTATTCGTGAATATAATTACATTAATTCGATATTCTAATACTTACTGACGATAGATTAGAAGAAACATCAGTGTTTGGAGTATCGGGAAAATATATACCGGGCAATGGCACTTGACCTTAAAAAAATATCAGTGTAGGGTATACCGGGCAGTGGCATTTGACCTTTAAAAAACATCAGTGTAGGGTATACCGGGCAGTGGTATAGGACCTAGTATGACTAGACCTTTGGTAAATGTCCGAAATATATACTAGGTCTAGGTCTTTTAAGGTCAAGAGCCATTGCCCGGTATACCCTACACTGATGTTTTTTAAAGCTCAGTTCCACTGCCCGGTATACCCTACACTGATATTTTTTTAAGGTCAAGCGCCATTGCCCGGTATATATTTGCCCGATACTCCAAACACCGATGTTTCTTCTAATCTATCGTCAGTAAGTATTAAAATATCTAATAAATGTAATTATATCCACGAATAAATTAATATCAAATCGGATGACGTTTTGAATTTGTCATTTTTGAATGACATTTTGACGAATCGGAGACGTATTTTATACTTTGCCAGTTTCTCATTTGGCATTCTATAGAATGCCTAGGCAATGTGTGAAATATAAATCATTTCATACTTTGCCGGCTAATTTTAGGCATTCTATACAATGCCGGATTTCATACTATGCCGGTAACATACATAAAAAATGTCGAGAGATCTATAAATCAAGAATCATTGCAGTCAGTAAAGCCTATCTGACAGTTAATAGCTAAATGTGCGCTTTCCTACTCTTTAACATCCGTAGATAATTATCTAACGTATGAAAAATAAATAGAAGGTAATAAGAAAATGCTTTAAATAAAATGTCTCAATAGACTACATTTGATTCTGTAACCAAGAGAATCTACTATATCTTCAAAAATATTGTGACACCACCCAAGAAAAAAAAAGTTGAAGACACAGCATTGATCTGACTTATAAAAAACACTTCCAAGAAAGATATGCAAATCAAACTCGTTACTGTCAAGAAAAACTATCTGGAAGTTGTTAACTAAGCTCTAAGTTTTCGAATAAGAAATAACGTGAAATACATAAGGACAATGTAACATACTACGATTTCAAAGCACGTACGCTCCCAAATGACAAAGTAAAGAGACATATTAACATATTACCAAAATGGCCTTCAGGAAGAAGTAAAAAATCATTTCTTCGCTATTCAAAGCCAACCTAAAATTCAGATGTAAAAAAAAAAAAGGATGAAACGAAATCTATTTGCACATGCCTAAAATTCTCATGGCGGCTTCAAAAAATGACTTAAGGATAAATATTTATCATCAGCCTTAATACACAGAAAAGGAGGGAAAAAATCCAATACACTAACATTATAGAAAAGAGAACTGAATATTAAAGACCAAACACATCTTGAATTCAAATCGTTGCAAATACTAAGGCTTATGAAGATATAATGTTTAAAAAAGATTTTTATTTAATAGTTATACAATGTAAAATGTTTTAAAAACCAAAAAAAAAAAAATTAATATCAAATGCATTTTTATCACGATTTATATTGTTTCTCAATAATTTCTAATGGGTTTATTTCAAAATTTATATTATTTCTCAATAATTTCTGATGGGTTCCTACCATAATTTATATTATTTCTCAATATTTTCCAATAGATTCCTATCATATTTTACATTATTTCAACACATTTTATGACAGGTTCTTATCATAATTTTTATAATTTCTCAATAATTTCTAACGAATTCCTATCAAAATTTATATTATTTCTCAATTACTCCTAAAGGAATATTATCAAAATTTAAGCCAATAAATTGTTTAAATTTTAATGGGGGGGGGGGGGAGAAAACATATTCTAAAATTTAAAAAATTATTCATTAGCCCAGACATATTAAAACATAAATTGCAATCATTAAAACTGACTTACAAATTTAACTACGATGCGGAAAATTAATTAACCGTTGTCCTCATAATCGACAAAGATCTGCTCATAATTATGATTTTTCAGCAAAATAGCTTCATTTCCTTGATAAATTTGTGGTACTCTTTTTCCATATGCAACCTCACATTCTTTTTTTAATTCTACGCAACTCAATGCGTTCCTACGTTTTGTTAACCAGCATTAAATAAACTACTTGAAAATTGTTTGAGTTGTTGATCCAGGATAAATGAACAATTTAAATATTAATGACGGCAAAGAATTTGTTAAAGAATGCTCTAACCCGAGCTAAATTAGATTATGTGATTCAAAGGTAATCTCAGGTAGATTTCCAGAATTTACAAAAAAAGCGAGTTATGCATTCCCTGTGCCACGTAATTCAGTAGGTAGTAAAAAAGCTATATCGTGTTACGACCACATTTCTACCAAACACTAACAAAACCTTTAGGAATGTTCAGCAACTTAACCTCATTTAAACTTTAATAATCTCTGTGTTGTTGAATATGGTTATAACTTGGTTAAAAAAAAATTTAATAATTAAAAATTGCAATCAAATCAGTGATGGAAAAAAAAAATTTATTTAGTTTTTTTTCCCCCTCTTCCCTAATGATTTTTCCAGATCATTCACAGCTAAGTAACAACAGTAACATGTACGACGTAATACAAAAATCTTCCGATTCACCTTCAAATTCTATCAGAGATACAAAAATGTATGTTTATAACAAGCGAAAAATTACTAACTACCTGCGGTTGCGAAATTTTTTTTGGTTCCATTTTTGTCTTTTTTTAAAAAAGAGAAAGTACATTTTTTTATTGTTTTAATGTATTTTTTTCATTTTACTGTGCAAGTGATATAAAAATGAGCAAAATAAAAATCATTTATATTCATTTCTGGCATCAATACCACAAAGGGACATCATTTCACCATTATGTTTATTATGTTATGTATGAACGACTAAAATTAACAATATCATCTTACCAACTAAAAATTCTATCTTAAAGAATCCAGCAACACATAAAAAAGAATGCACCTTTTCTTGATAACATACCCCTAATGCCCCCTTAATTCTCTTTTTGACAGCGTAGTATTGAAATCAATAGTCAGTGTCATTGATTACTTCTAAAATAATTGCTATTAATAGTCCATAAAAATCCTGTTATTTCCATGATATTTGATACAGTTGTGAAGTGTACAAAATAAAAAAATCAACACCCTAAACAATTTTTGATCTAATGATAGGATCCAAAGACGACGATTTAACCATACATAAGACAATTAGTGCAGGCGATATTTTAAGTTATGAAATTAGACACTGGAACGTACTGTAAAAGGCTGTTAATTTGCGACAGGTAAGCTTAATTCGGGACATCCGCAATATCTGGAGTTAAATGGATTCCAGCGTTAGTGAATGTTTATTGTTAGATAAACGAATTTTATAATTGTGTGCAAATTCGTTTATGTGTCAAATTTCGTAACTTGTAATTAGGACCTCAAAACATTGAGCCCTAGTATGAGAAAATCTAATTATATGATCAAAAGTTATTTGGGATGTTCACTTTTTTGCGCACTGAACAAATTATTGTTCAGGAACTGCAATTTGAGTATGATTTTTTTATGTTTCTAACAAACAGTCATGTTAATTTGGTTATATTAATATTTCTTTATGACTCTCTAAGATGATAATGATTTAAATTTCGTAAAAAGTTTTTTTTTTAAAAGTAGTGAGATAAAAAAGAGAATTTTTAGGAATACCCAATACAATTTTCCATTAGCATCAAAAATTTAGACCAGGACAAGAAGTTTCAGTTCTGAAGTACTAGCCCAGACAAAAATTTATGCTAGCCAATACTTTCACGACAACTATCAACAAATGTTCAAAATGTTAATCTTTGTAGTAACGAGCTTCTTTTTTTTATCAAAACCATAAAAGAATGTAGGAAAAAACGAAACACATTTATTGCTAAAAAACACTGATATTAATTGAAAAATAAGGTTTCAATGATTCCACATATTTTAAAAAGTCACTGAAATACAAAAAAAAAATTCAGAAAATTAAACCATCAATTCATATACTTTTAAAACTTCAAATTTGTATACCATTGCCTTTCGACACTAAAATACCAAACGTCAATTACAGGCCTATTATCAAATTCAGTTGTGTGAGGGGGGGGGGGGGCTTCATTTATTGAAACTCTGAGTAAATCATTAAGTGTCTCAGTTTCCAGAGTTTCTGTAGGGCCGGGATAGAAGAATGTTGGGCTTCATGTCAAAGAGGTCGTGAGTTTGATCCCCACCTGGCGAAGACTCCCCGCGTAGTAAAAATGTTAAATCTGTCAGGTCACAAAGTCCTCCGTGTTTCCATAACAAATCATACCTCTGGGAGTTCTAAAACTATTGATCGTTCTGTAGTTCAAGTTAAAATCACAATCTGTGGATGAATAAATGGATATATGAAAATACCCTTTAAAATAGCTGCGTTGCTGATGTCGTATTTTTGTCCACAGGCCGCGCCAGTGAAAAACAAGAAATGCACCCTTTGTCTTAAATTCGCTTGCTTTCATCAAGCAAGCTTGCTGATATTGACAAGTAGCATTAACAACGACAACAGAGTTACAGCAAGCAGTCTTCAGTCTATTGTGACAGCTGAAGCCTCACACTGGAAAAGATCATCACTGATGAAATGAAACAAAATTTATAATCTGGAGCATATTCGGGAATCTCGCTGAATTCTTCATTGTTAAAATTCCCCAGCATCTGAGTCAATGCTAGTGAAGCAAACTCAAACTTTAATTTTGCCTATTCTGCTAACACAACATCCACTAGTTCATAAAATTAGAATTTAAACATATGAAAAATTTCTTTATCTCCAATATTCTAATTTCAAGAATTTTTAAACCCAAGGCGTCAAAAACATAGAGATGTCAACACATCTGTTGACATTGGTTGAAATCCTTCTGTGACGAACAGAGTGAAAAAAGGAAGAAAAAATAGAACACCCTGAATAACTTTTGAACAAATGATCGAATTTTAACGTACTAGGACAAGTGACCGCAAATATGATAATTATTAATTAAATACGCACGATACTTTAAATTATGAAAACAAACAAAAATTTATTTTCTCTGAATATCATGCCTTTCTTTTCAACAGATTCGCATTCTTGATCTTCAATACGAGGTCCCAATCAGGACAAGAGAACCGTCAGATGTTTCAACTGATTCAAGATTTCTTAGACTTTTATTAAATAAAATCATAAATAATAAATAATCATTAAAAATTATATTTTCCTTGAAATTATCATTGAATAAACAAATTGTTTACGCACCTGCAAAAAGTTTCCAATTTGCTTAAAAAGTTCTGGATGTATCACGAAATAAGCAATAAGTAAACTGACATCAAGGGATCCTAACTTTCTTTCTCTCTCCACACGAAACTATTGGGATATTTTCAGCATTATGTCAACCCCTCAAATTTTTAGGGTCAAGAATACAAACACATTTAAGAAAAGGTATGTCTATTCAGAGAAAACACGTTTTCGTGTTTTGTACCTTAAAATATCATCTGCACTAATTAATTTGCATATATGTACTATACATCTTTGCATATTTAATTACTCTTAAAGTTTGAAACTATTTCTACTTATTTTATTTTTTTTTATTTTATAACCGTCGTTGAACAGCCGACCCAATTTCATGGGTTTACGACTACTAATGTTCAACTCCGTAGTCTTTAAATTGTGAACCAATCCAGAAGACAAGGAAACTCCCGGATCAGTACCCCCAGAGCTATTGATTTGTGATGGGAACATGGAGGACTTTGAGACTCGACAGATTTAACGTGCATCAGTCACTATTTACTGCACGGGGAGTCTTCGGCCGGCGGGGATCGAACCCACGACTTCTTGGATATGGGCCCAGCGCCCTACCGATCAGGCTATCCCGGCCCCATTACTACTTATTTGTAATATTTGTCAACTGAAGAGTAATAGCTCGAAAAATATGATAGTTTGATTTAAATATAAAATTTCACAAGATAAAACAAACACGCCACCCTGATATTCGGTCACCAATTACGAGCTTGCGAGTGGGACTTTCACACTTTGATCTAGAGAAAAAATTTTCATTACAGTTACACAAATGTAGGGCTTTGAGCAATATATTAATAAATTATAATTTCAAATTTTTCAAGATAGCATTTTTGCTGAAAAGCACAATTTTCCTGCAGAAAAAATCGGTATTACAGCTTTTCAATGCATTGTATTATTATCCAGTGGAAATTCTAGACATGTATAAAATACATGTCAGAAAACAAAACCAAATAATTTGATGCAAAAATGTCTTCTATTTAAAAAAAAAGAGTAACTTTTCATATTGCCCAAAGACCCTACCAATTATTTGTTTCATAAGAGAAACAATTTATTTATACAGACTATTACAATAATTGTAAAAAAGCTAATATATGCTAAAGTTTTTTCAATAAAAACAATTTGAATAAAATATTTTTATTTCATTACTACATAGAAATGTGAATATTATTGAGCATAGATATATGTAAATATTTTCTTGTATAAACAAATAACACAATTTAAAAAAACAAAAAATAGTCAAGTTCAAAATATATGTATGTTTAAAATATAAATAATATGTTCAAAATATAATATATGTTCAAAAAACAAATCAAAGAGCCAACTGAAAATATGACAAATTTTTTTGATAATTCTTATAATATAACTGAAAATTTTTTAAAAGCAGCAGATGTAAATGAAAATACTTAAATCTAAAAGCTAATGATAAACATTATCATTGAGTGGAATAAAAATAGTGTTATTAACAAATAAACTTCTATGATATTCAAAAAATTATAATTTTAATCATCATAAACTGATTGTCATAAATTTTGTTAAAATTTTGCCAGGAATAGTATACTTGCAGATATATTCAATAAAATACATTATTAAAAAAGAAAGAGATAATTTAATACTATTGCATATTTACTATTGCTATTGCATCTGTTTTTATATAGAAAAGTACATTTTACGCCACCAACTAAGTCTTCATTTTTAAAAAATATTTTTAAACATCTAATTTAAAATTAAATATTAGCTACTGGATAAGTCTATTTTCATTTATACTAAATAATTTTTTACAGCCGCTTTTCCCTCAGAAGATTTGGTGGATCAAATTTACAAGAAAATTTAGAGCACTTTATTCATCACTGCATAATGTGCTTCTACATTCTAATTGAACTTTGATAAACGCATAATAGTGAGGACACAAGGATATACAAAGTGCTATACTTTATCTGAATTTGACCCATAGAATATTCCAAACGAAAATTAATCCATAATTTATCTTTAATAAATTGATTTTTGTCCACACTTTCTAGTTTATATAGATCATTTTAAAAAAAGATTGATAATTAATGAGCAGTTTAAAAAAAATGAGATTAATATCATTTAAAAATTATACAAATTCATGACACACATAGCTTTCAAATAAAGTTATGCTTCTTTTCTAATGAAAGTTCATAAATCTACTGGACATACTGCAGAAATCTGTTTGTTAAGTGCAAATTTACCAGTGAAATAACATGGGAAAAATCTGTATTTCCAAAAACTAAAAAAAAATTTTTTAACAGAGTACACAAAGAGAAATAAACATACTTTATTTATTAAAAAGGTAGTCAGTTCATTTTTATTCAAGCCTTATGTAAAAAAGGTTATTCAAAGATATCATCTAGTCTTCATCTGATTCTTCATCTGCTGTTTTCAGCCACTGAATGAAAGCCCTAGCCTAGAATTTTAAACAAGTTTAATATAATAATAAAGAATATTTTAAAATTTAAACATTATTCTTTAAATAAATTCAGCATCTAATTCAGATATATCAACTATTTATCCACTTCTCTTCTCATTACACAAATCTTAATTTTTTCGAAATAAATAATAAAAAAATTAATTCATAGTTTCTTGACAAGCGCAACAAATCAGGTTTCAGAAAAAATAATGATGTGGAAAAGTTATTTTAGAAAATAATTATCGAGCAAATTTAATCAAGCAAATTAGAAACCATTTATCTCCAAATTTCATTCAACTGTATAAAAATACATAATTAGATTGTCTTGATGATATTGCAATGTTATCCTGAATGGAAACGTTCTTTGCTGTGAATTATTAAATAATATTTTACGAGTCGAAGTAGAACTCTCTGAAATGTTCAGAGTTTGAATCGAACTAATGACACCACAGCTCTAATAGTAACCACTGCTGGTTAGGTTTTTTTGACTTCATTTTTTACAATGTTTCTAAAAATATATTCTATTTAAAGTTGATAACTACAGAACAGCTTTTTAATGCAAAGTCGTAATTTTTAAACTTGTCTTGATATAAACTGAATGAAATTGAAATATCTAAATACAGTCAAACTAACTTATACTGATCCCGGATTTAACAAGAGCAAATATTTAACAAAAAAAATCAAAAGCATTTTGTTTGTAAAATATTAAGTCTATTGGAGTCTATTTAATAATAATTACAACATTATATCAATATGTGAATAACTTATTTTATGATTTTTTTTCATGAACCTGCCCTTTAGAAACAAATATTGTAATCCGTTTATGCTCACTATAAGCAAGTACTACTGTAAATAAATAAAAGGTTGATTTAGAAATTTAGAACAAATTTGCTTTATTGATTTTTGTAAAGATCAAATTAGTTCTGCAATTAATTATAGTATCCACGTATTTCTTTCAACCTAGTACTTAATCTAAAGTTAAGAATTTTTAAAAAAGAAAACTAAAAATGTGTGTTGTAAATCATGTCTATGAATATTAAAAAATGACAATACTCACTGGTATCTTTATAGCTTCTTGTTCAGTAGTAAGATTATCGTACCATTTCACAATCACAGGTTCAGAAAGTATATCTTGATCATACCAAAAATGCATTACTTTAACAGCAGCAGGAGCTAAATGTTTATATTTTTCGGTAAACTCCTGAAATTATAAAGTTAAGAAAAATAAAAACAGTCTATTTAATTTCTATAATGGAACACCATAAATATAGTTCTCAGAGGTTTTTGACAATTTGGAAATAATTTGTAATTAGAAAAATTTCATATTTCTTTCAAATTTAAAAATTATAACAAAGCATAACCCAATTGTTCAAAAAAAGGTGAATTATGCATAGTGCATTTTGAAAGATTTGATTAATAGTGATATGCAAGAAATCATGCTAAAATGTTTATAAGCAATTATCTTTTTTAAAGTTGTTTTATAAAAGGTAAGTGAAAAAATTTAAATATTTTAATGTAAGTGGTAACTTAAAAAATATTAATAGTTTAAAAGGGAAAAGGTATTAGTGTATCCTGAGTTAGGTTTTTATAATTTAAAAAGTTTGTTCTAATTATTCTCATTTTTAAGCCCCTTGAAAACTGTTCCCTGATTTTACAAATTTAAACTAAAACGCAATATGTTTTTGAAAAAACTATTGCGTATTAAACAATGGAAAATCTAACTATTCTAATTTATTACCTTAAAATTCACAACTGTATTCCTAAAAATGAAATGTAATGAGCTAACAAACAAATCGGGAATATCAAGACAAATAAGAACAAAAAAAAATTGTCAGGAAAATTAGGAATATAAGGACAACGACAAACCCTGCATTATTCCCATAAAAAATTCGATAATTAAAATCAAAAAAAGTATTAATGAAAATTTTAAACTTACAACTAAAGATGCAAGACAATCATTTTGAGACTCCATACTTTTCACGTAATTTGAAATAAGAGGCTTAAAAAAGTTTAAATTTGTCTTCATGGCATTTAAATATAGCTGAGATGTGATTGAATCTTTTTGACTTTCAACTGGTAGCCTAAGCAGAGCTGAAACTACTAATGTGGTTACTTCTTTCATTGTAACATTGTAGGCATGTCTAAACAGAAATACACAATTAAAACAATTTTTACAAGCTCAAATGTAAGCACTATAATTTCAATTTTTATGCAAACATTAAAAAACCTAAAACCAAAAGAGTTTATACTTACTTTGAGGAATTGATTTCTAAAATCAAATTTTCACTTTTTATATTTTCTTCAATGCCCCTTTGAAGACTTTCAAACACTTCTTTATAAAAAACTAAAATAAAATTTTTAAAAATTTAATCATGTACAACATAATGCATTAACTAAAAAAATCAAAAAGGCTGAAAATAAAACAGAGTGAAACTTTTGAATTTTAAGAAAACTTATCAAATTAATCTCACTGAATTACTAAGACACAGTTAAGTTCAACAATTAGGAGATTAAGTTAAAAATCAGTTTTTAAGAAACGATTTCAAACATTTAATTAGGAAAGTTAAAGTATATTGAAAACATTAAAGCATAAAAAAGTAAAAGATGGAAGATTCTTAAGTCAAATAATTTTTTTTTTTTTTTAAAGAAGCATAAAATAAGAAAGTACTCAATCAAATTTAAATAGTAATTGAATCTTTGCAGGCGATTCAGCCTTAAATTCTATGTAAAAGGAAAAATTCACAAAATCCTTTATTTTCACCTAATACATAAAATTTTGAAATAAAATATACAGATCAATAATTTTTATTAAAAACAGGTAATGAAAATTTAAATGTATTTACATAATACATATGTTTTGCTACAACAAAAACTTCTTCTTAAAATTAAAGATACCTATGCTTAAAAAAATGTGGAAAATTAATTTTTATTACAAACAATAATTTTTAAGCTGAATTATTATTCTTAAGCTTACACCTTTTTTGTTTTGCTTTATTTTTAAAAACTTATTTATACTATACAACTATTTTTCAGCTATTTTTCTCCT
Organism: Parasteatoda lunata; assembly: GCA_949128135.1. Classification (NCBI taxonomy): domain Eukaryota; kingdom Metazoa; phylum Arthropoda; class Arachnida; order Araneae; family Theridiidae; genus Parasteatoda; species Parasteatoda lunata. The sequence continues at coordinate 63,465,971 of OX421977.1, forward strand.
TAAACAGAAAATTATCTGTCTCACTTTTTTTTCATTTTCATCACATTTTTTTTTAAACATGTTACTACATATATCAAGTTCTTGAAGAAACAATAAACATAACAATTGTTTCATAATGAATGATATATGAATAAAAAATTGAAAATTCAATTAAAATTGTCAAAATTGCGTACAATTATTTATAATCAAACAGTTATTAAAAGCAAACAATAGAAATATCAATTATAACAAATTATAAATCTAACTAGTTTATATAAAGTCCTAATATAATATAAATAAAGTCCTAAATTTCAGAAGAAGATTCTATAGTAATTATTAAATAGCAGGCTTTCAAATTTGTTATGATTTCATATAGGCTTGACACAAAATAATCAGACTTAATAAATATTTATGCTTACACATAGTATCTTCATCATCTTCATATTTATCGATTTCCCCATCACTTTCTTCAGCTGCAACGTCATCTAAACTAGGTATTTCAGAACTGGAACTAATGCTATCATCATCATCTTCTGGTTCAGATTCCTCAGTTTTACCCCATATGTCTTCCACAATACCATCATCTTCTTCCAAATCGCTGTCACTTTCTGCTTGACACAAATACCCATGCCCTTTTTCTCCTACCAATTTCTTATCACAAACTAATGATCGAAAAAAGAAAAAGAAACAGGTGAATTACAAGGCATAGCAAGTTTTTAAAAAAAAAAAACTTTACAGTGACAATAAATAACTTGAACAAAGTTCAAAACCAAATGTAATACGCTTACGAAATTTAAAAATTCTTCATGTTAAGTAGTGAACCACACACACATTTTAACATGTGTATGAAGTTGGTTATGTTATGTATTATGATTAACAGAAGTTCTGATATTACTACTTTACATATGCAAGGAATGACAATGTTAAGATTTGGGGTGAAATATTTGATAGTAGCACACAGCACTGTGTTGCACTCTTAGGGTGACAAGAACTTTTTGGAAACTTATCAAAACTTTAAATAAGAAAAAAAAGAAAATATAAAAGGGAAAAATAAGAAAGAAAAAAGAAAAGAGAGAAAGAAATCAGTTTAAAAATCTGCAAATTCGATTTCGAGTTTTTGTTTCATAACAGATACATAAAAAGAGTCAAATGCAATTATTGATGCAAGTCTTTTCCTATAACAAAATTTTCAATTTGACAATATATTCCTTAGTTCCTTTGATTCTAAAGTTCAATTAACAGTTTTCCTTTTTCCCGAAACTTTTAAATGTGATTTTTAACTTAAACCTATGCAAAAACATAAAAAATACACATAACATAACACTGGAATCGTAAAGTACCGTAAGTAAGAAAAGCAAAGTGCTGTATGAAAAATAATGTTATTAAAAATTTTAAATATGCAAATTAATACACAAAAAAAAAGAAAATAAATAAATTAATTCAAATTTCTTATAATACTATAATAAATCTTTTAAAACTTAATATAGGTAAAATGAAAAATATAAACTTCAATCTCTAGAAACTGTTATCAAAGTCAGATATAACTAATTCAAATATTTAATTACAATCAAAACAATTAATGTAAACAATGAAACATGCAACTTATTTATATTTAAGAAGTGAACATGCAATATATTTAATAAGAGCAATATATGAATAACACTTTTAATTTCTAATTCACAGGTAACACAATAACAAATCAAATCACTAATAAATAATTCACTATAATCAAGACACATACCCTTATTGTCAATTGCTTTTGATTCTTCTTCAAAATCCTCTTCACCAAAGCTATCATCTTCCGTATATACCTGAGACTGAAGTTTTGTACAAGGTGGAAGTGTGACGCCCTCTCCAATAACAACCTATATTAAAAAAATAGAAAGTTAATTTTTGTACATTAAAAGTTACTTTCCTTCATGTAATTATTATTGTTTTTTATTTATTTATTTTTAAATAAGTTTAACTTACTTAATTAACATTCACTGATTTCTCAAGAAAAAAATATTGAAAAGGAATCTACCTTAATATACATATAGTATTTTACATAAAAAATCGATGATATTCAAACTCTGATAAATATATATATACATATGTGATGAAACAAATAAAATATGAATATATCCCCATTGAATAAGAACAACTATACTTTAGAAATGAGGATTCAATTTAAATATCTGAGTAAAATTATAACAAGTTACAAAAACATCAAAATAAAAAAAAAAACATACTTTACATGGCTAATAAATGCTTTATTTGCCTTAGAAACCAACTTAATCAAAATTGTTCAGCGCAAAAACAAAGAATTTTATACAATGAATTAACAAGACCTGTTGCACTTTATAAAAGTGAAAGTAAGACACTTAATAAAATTGAAAAGGATTAGCTGTTACTTTCGGAAGAAAAAATACTGAAGATTTTTTCGACTAATTAATCAAAATGATGTGCAGAATATCTTATATAATAATGAAAGCTATAAAAAATATGGCAAGCCTGACTTTGTAAAATAGCAAAAACCTCTTGTATTAGTTTGCTAAATTATTTATTTAGATATGCTTATGTAGGAAATATTTCGAGCAGTTCAAAAGATAACCTTGATAAACCATGAATAGATAGAGAGTCATACTGCCAGTTTAGAGTCAGGCCAAAAAATTTGAGAGGGGACACCTTCACCTGTAACAGACTACAGAGCTCAAGATGAAGACATTCAAAAAATTAAGTCATTTCAATATTAGACACATTTTAATCTTAATCTTCAAACTCTTTGAACTACTTTCATAATATTAACTTCATTTTTGAGGACATACAATAGAGAGACAATGCATAAAAAAGTTTCTGCAAACATAACTCAAGATGTATTGAAAAGCTAAAACTAAATAAATAACAAGAGTACAAGAATCAAGTAAATTAACATTTTATCGGTCAGTCACTTACTTTTAGATTTAATGTAGTCTGTAACTAGGCAAAAGCTTTTTACAAATTAGAAACTCAATAATTTTGGTATAAGGAGGTATCATATAAAACATGGGACACTGTGAATGCACATGGTTGGTTCACAAAGATTACACAAAAATTTAAGAAACACAAACTGAATGAAAGCAATAAAGGTATAATACACCCACATATATCTTGAAAATAAAACATAAGTATTCCTATTGCAACTCAAAAATAGATCTTTTTTCTTACTAACATATTTCATCACTAAATTCAACGTTAATATTTTCTCAATAGCTTACTAGACTTTCTTACATTGTCTAAACAGAAAAATTCTACTGTGTTTCATCAGACCTTTAAAGTTTGATACATACATATTTTACTTTTATTATTTTTTTTTTTTTTTAAAGTAATTTTTAAATCACTTTTTATTATTCAATTGTTAACTTCTACTAAAAATAAAAAACAAGTTGTATGCAATGTAATTTATTTCTTCTGAATAAAAAGTCATGGGATACATGTTTTATATATTGAAGAGATATGCAATTGAGAGATTTGCATTGATTAGATTAACAATAATTGAGTGATGGAAATAAAATTGAGAACATACATTTTTTTTCACAGATTGATTAAGACAATTTACATAAATTTAAAAAGAAAAAAAAAAGTCAGGAACATAATATAGTATCCTTTGAATATCTTTAATGTTTAAATCATTTATTAATGCATACACAAACAGTTAAAAAAAACAAATACTCTAGCAGAAAAAAATTGAAAATAAAGTTGCATTCTTACTTCACTTCCCAGAACACAACCAGGCTGTATATTCACATTAGAATTCAAGATAACTGTATCAGCTAACAAACATGTATCTAGTATGCAATTATCTTTGATAATTATGTTGTCCCACAAATATGATCCTTTTACCACAACATTTTTACCTAAACAAAATAAAGAAATATTAAAACTCAGTTAAACAATTATTTGAAAATAATAACATGTCAAACTCAATAAAAAAAAGTGGAACTTTTTAAGTGGATAAAGGTCTGTTTCCTTTGAGATCCAATACATAACACTCATCTTTAGGATGATACCTTAATGATGTTAACTTAGAAACATTACAAGAAACTATTAAAGCAAGAGGGGGAGAGAAACTAAATAAAGAACAATTAACCTAAGATCAACCTAACTTGAAAAGCTAGGAAGTAAATCTGAAAAATGAAAAATTATGAAATGAGCAGTAAAAAAGAAAATCAGTGAAAATTGAAGTTAAAACTATGTTAGAAAATAATAAATTTCTTTGTTTCATAATAGAAGCGGAAAAAAAGTTCCAACATTTTTCGAGTGCTTAAAACAGAAAGTTCCTTGCATGCACAAAATGGGAATGAACAAGCTTGTTTAATGTTTACTTTAACATAAACTAAAATAAAAAAATACATTTATAAGATATTTTTAACATTTTTATTTAAACATTTTTAAATTATTTCAAAAATTAAAATTTGGCAATAATGAAAGACTTTTACAAAAATTAAGTCTTTTAAATTACTGCAGTAAGTAAGAAAATTTTTTAAATGTGCATCTTCTACTTAAAAAACTAAATTAAAAACAATTTTGTATAAATATCATACAAGGAAATAAGCAAACAAAATTATTGCATCTATGAGTTTGTTAAATTTGTATCTTGATTTAATTGAACAAAGCTTGATTTAAATATTCATTTACTTTTGTATCAACTGCAACATAATTGCAGTGTTTTCCTTAGGCATTTTTTTAAATGTGGCCCGCCTTGCCTGCCTTTTAATCCCTACAAATGCGCCCTCTTTGTACCTTTTGTAAAAATAAGGCACCCTTCCTTTACACAGACTATTTATTCATATTCCATTTAAAAAAATTTAATTGATTAATTAAATAAAAATTACACATTGGTATCTATATGTATAAGTTTATTTCTGATTTCTATTACAAATATTTATTTTGTCAGGATGATTCTCACCTTCTTCTATTAATGAATTTTTTAAGCCAATAGTAATGATTTTTTTAAAATTATTTTTAAGAACTTTAAAAAAAAAAAAAAAAACATTTTTAAATGTTCATATAAGCATCTTTAAATGTTGCATAATTTTCAGAGTTTGAATTGTAAAAAAAAAAAAAAAAAGCTTCCAAGTCTATAATTGTTTTCCAAACAATAATAGTTTCTTTTTTAGTTTACTTTTATTTGAAAAAAATTTTTACACAGAGGTTGTCTCTTTTAGAATATCTTCATTTATCATTTATAAACTACACACTTTTCTCTTATTTAGATACTCAGAGAAAATAAATTTTTGAAATAAACACATAAAACGGTGGTTAAGGGTTATATTCAGTTATTATATGATATTACATGTTTGGATAAATTTTCAAAGTGAGTGCCCTTTTGAAACACAAAGTGTACTTTTCTGTGAGGAAGCACCTTCTTTCATTCCTAGGGAGAACTCTGATAGTTGTCACCGATACCAAACATTATATGAATGCTTTATTTGAATAGCGGTTCAACTCCATAAAGCAAAATATGAAGATAGTATTAATAAATTATCGAACGAGAGACTAAAATGCAATATTTACAATTTCTTTTCAGTGACAGTGGAATTTCTTTCGTATGACAACAAAGGTTTTTAAGAAACTGAAGAAAAAAAATTACCAATAGTGCAATTGCGTCCAATAACGGAGTTACTTATAAAGGTATTTTCATCAATTTTAGTGCCACTTCCCAAGATAACATTTTTCTGGACTTCACAATTCCTGGAACATTAAAAAATAAAAGCTATATACAGATATACAACAATAGCAAAACACTATTATTTGTATTCAACTTAGAAAACACAAAGGCTGTGTTTTATGACAAAAAACTTCACAGAATTATTTATGATAATGTATATATTACAATCACAGATTTATAATGTACGTGTTACACTCATAACATCACACAATTAATCTTTAACAAGAACTGGTGCAATGAAATAAATATAAAATTAAATATTTTGACAATTGATGAAAATTTTATATATTTACAATACAAAAATTTGATGATTTTTCACAAGAAATCAATATTATTATCTCTTCATATATGTATATAATTTATGATAAGTCAAAATACAAAACCTACTTAGAGTAACTACATACTTTGAAAAGAAAAATCTAGCTAGCATCATTATATTAGGCTAAAATTAGCTCTCATAAAAACATTTTTAAATTTTCCTCAATAATGCTTTTTAAACATGCATTGCATGCATTCTGTTAACATATTTTCTTTAGTTTCATTCTTTGTAAAATTGGGGAGAAAAAAATTATAATTTACACATGCTATTAATATTACCTACCATAAAATGCATTATTATATATTCTATTAGAAACAAAGTTTGTTCTTTAAAGTATATCTAAAAAAAATTACATATTTTAAATCAGTGCAATAAAATAATCAATTTTGATTAACCTTTTGCAAGTTTTTTCTTTTTTAAATTTTAAAATAAAATTATTCAATTATAAATATCCAATTAGGTCACATAGAAGGTCTATGATAAACAATAATGGGCAGCTCTAATCTAATTAACTAATTTTTTGATGAGTTTTTCATGAAAAAAAAAACTTGTGAAATATCAAAATAATGTCTTTCTTAAAAATAAATTAAGAGTTATTTCAATAAAATGTCATAATAAAAATTTAATTTTTAAAATAAACAAAAATACCTTCCAATTTCAACATTGGGTTCCTTGTAAACATTTTGCCTGGTAAACGAATACTTGCTCCCGTTCAATTTCAGCAAATCTGGCACAAGAGGATAGGTCCATCTAGCCATTATATCCTGACTGAAAAAACACTTAATAATTAATAAAATAGATTAACAAATCAAGACAAACTTTATAACAATAATTTAAACTGCCACATCTGTGATAATTTAAACACGAAAAGTAAATGACTGAGACTAACTTTACTGTGAAAATCCTAAACGCAGATAATATTCACTGCATAATAATTCTTGGGGAGAACCAATTTTCCCCATTATTAACTTGTCAAAACTTAGTAATCCATCAAATGCAACAGTTGGTGATTCAATCATCATTTTTGAGAAAAAAATGGACATAATCTATAGTTCCGCTTTGGTCATCAAGTAATAAATTTTCCATAATAACATAAACATTGCATTATATATTATATAAACATTGCATGTTCAGTGTTTTCATTACAGAAAAAAAATGGGCGAGAATTTCCCACCCATTCTCAAAAACTGGGTGAGATTTCAAAAAGTTAAGTGAGATTTCTAAAAATTAAAAAAAACACAAATAGACTTGGAAAAAAATATTTCTTTAATTATAATACATTTTAACATACTCTAATTTCTAAATCATTGAATACTTTTGCTGCATCAACTTTTACAAATTGCCGTAAATTGGTGATGAAGGAGTTTGGTAATTCATTAACAACTAAAAATAGAGCTAATTTTAAACAACTTATTATAAAGGACTCATTTTTTTCTCAACACTTGAAGTAGCTGTTTTCATGTCTTTTTCAAAATGGCGGAAGACGAAATTTTTTCTAAAATTCGAGAGATTTGCTCATTTTAAAATTGATTAATAGAGTGCACAAACTTCACACGTTAATCATTTCTTAATGCCAGAAAAGCAAAAAAATATGCAAGATTCTCGTCTTCTCGCGTTGTAGTGAAAACACTGATGTTCAAAATGATAAGCGTCAAAATAACTTCAAAGATCACTGCACTATAAACACAAATTGTTTTGTGGGAAAGCGTAATAATTGATAACAGATCAAATTAAAATTTAAAGCTCTTATCTATAAAAACCAAAACATTAATTTAAATTTAAGAAAAAAGAACACATTAACATAATATACCTTGCATGAAACAAATATATATATATATATATATATATATATATATATATATATATATATATATATATGGGGGTAACATATAAGTTCCCTTCCTCCCAATTCTAAAAATACTTAAAGCTTAAATTTAAAAAGTGAGAAAAATGATAAAACTTATTAAATTCTTAATATTGCTCTGTGCTTTAAGAAGAATTTGTAATTGTAATAACCCATCTATTTTACAGATAATGAAAAAAAAAATTCTTTTCATAATGTCACAAAATATTCAAGATTCCTTTAAAAAATTTACATGATAATTTCACAATGGAAATAAATTCAGTGATTGAATAGTATGATGTGCGAACAAACATTTACCTGATTGAATCATACATGCACAAGTTTGATATGTTAGAACCATAACCAGTTTTTGAAATGTGGATATACATGGAATTTCCCAAAAGCTGAAAAAAAGAAATAGAGATTATAAAAAAATATATATTTAATTTTTATAATTTAGTTCAATATACAGTGTAAACAAACTTATTCGAACATTTATTAAATATTTCAAATAATACTCAAGGAACTAAAAGAACAGGTACAAAAACTCACATTTTTCTTGTATTTTAAGAAATCAAAATTTTACATCTTATTATATAGTTACATTTTAATTTACATTAATATTGTTTTGAAGTTAAAATTTTCTATTTAAGTACAAATAAATTCTCAATTACTACTCAACTAAAGTAAATAATATCTATTTAAACAGATAAAAGAATTTAAAAAACTAAAGCCAATGAAAAATCTGCCTCTTCCTACTGGTTATTCTTTTATTTTTTTGACAGCCATATTTATTAGATCTTTTGACCCTTTGATGCAGAACATTTTTCATACTTATTACATTATTTTCCATTAATTTAGGTCAAAACAAGTGAAAAATATTATATTTAGCGTTTTAATAATTTATGGTTATGAAATACAGAAGGAAACACAAATGTCTTTTCCTGCATTAAAGGAAAAATCTTCCAGACATTGCTCATTCACCGAACAATAATTTTTCAAATTTGTACTTATTTGGAGAGAAAGAGTTTTTCATTGCAGAAAGAGTTTTGAAAGATAAGATAAAGAGTTTTTCATCACAGAAAATAGAATTCTTTAATTAGAATTATTGAACATTGATAAATTTTTGAATTAAAAAACTTTTGTTTGAATTTTATATCTTAGTACTAATATAACTCTGATAATCTAACAGATTTTTTTAGTAACTATTAGACCATTTCTCCAAACTAAAAAATTGCAAAATATATTTTTGCTTGCTAATTTGCTAATTAGGGAGTCAGAAAAAAAAATCAGAAAAAAAAGACACAGGTGTCCCATCTGTGCCAAAGGATTAAGAAAATCACAATTTTTTAATATGAAGAAATTTTTAATTAAAAATCTAAACAAAAGAATTCAACTTCTTATTAGAGTAATTAAACGTTAGGCCTTTTCACAAGTTTGCATTGATAAAATTCAAATAAAATATATACTGGATAGACGGAGAAAAAAAAAGGCATAAAACTTACTTCTTCATTAACCAGAAGTCCTTTTACAAAATCATCCATTGTTTGGTAATCAAAGTTATCAGAAAACAAGGGTGGAACACAGGGAGAACATATACTGATAGAACTATCCAGAAGGTCATTATGAATACTTATTTCTTCACTTTCTTGAAATATCTCCTACAATAATATTCAAAATTTTAAAATAAAACTGATGAACTGCATAAATATTTTATTATTTGTAAACAAAGAAGTATCATATATAGTGTACAAACCAAAGGGAAATGCACGGTTCTCATTTTATTGATTCTTTGAAAATATCTAATCCTATTACTATCTGATTCAACAGCAACAACAAAATTATTTTCCTTGCACCTATTGGCATGATTTGGCAGAGCTTTTCTGTATACAAGAGTAATAGCACTATTTTTATCTGTTTGCCTGCGATTCCTGTAATATACATTAACTATTGTAACAAATAAGATCACACAGTACATAATTGTTCAGAAATACATTATATAATTCTATACTGATATAGAATATTAAAACTCAAAAGAGATGAAAAATTAAAAAGGTATAACATAGTTGAAATTTTTGTGCTATCAATGCATTGATATTTTTTAATGAGTAAATTACAATTTAGAAAAAGTTCATGTGCATCAACATTGTGTGCATGTATGCATTAACATCTAAGAAATTAGAAGTTATTGCATAGATTAATATTGCAGTACTATCAATGACAAAACAAATAACACTGGGCAAAAATTTTTAGAATGTTCTGTAGTATCTTTATTAAAAAATATAAGTATTAAATATAAAGAAAAATAGAGGACGAACACTTCACATTAGACTCAACCAATTATCATAAAAATTCCAGCATTTTTAGAGTAAATAAACACACTTTTTTAACCAGGGAAGACCCAAGAGCTTTTTTAGAAAGCCCTTCAACATTGACAATCTACATTTAGATAAATTATTTTCTGTCCGGAGACAGTTTTTTAAACAGAAATTTTAATCGTTGTTAGTATGTTTTATGGGAATAAGGAGATGTACTAAGAGGGGGGGAGGAAATCGCAAAACTTACATATCTTTCTGGCTTTTAACTATATGATTGATTCATTAGCGTGAGTTCTTTATTGCACGTTCAATTGCGCATTTCAATAAATTTCTTTTATCAAGAACTCTATGGAGCCAAATACCTCACTTTAAGGTATTGCCAGAGAGTCTTTTTTATCACTGCACTTCAGGGATATTTCATATCATGAATTGAATTTATTTATTATTAACCAGGAATTACGAGCCAAACAATTTTTAATGCTCCAGTTTTACTCCGGATAATAAACTTAAGTTCCAGCCCTTGCAATTTTACTATAGATTTCTGTATTGACATTAAAAAAAAAAACATAAACATCAGCTCACACAGAAACTACAAATTCATAGTTGAGTTATTTATTTATTCTTAAGAAAAGAATTTAATGTAATAAATCCTTCTTTATATTTTATCTTAAAACATAATAATTATATTTTAATAATGAGAATAGTCGTTCAACATCAACTTGGCTAACAGGCAATGCCGCTACAATAAGACAGACTTTTTAAATGTTTGTCAAATACAATGAAACTGCTGGTGCTCTGGAGCATGGGCTCTAGAAAAAAGTCAGTTCCGAAGCACTCTGGCTCTAATTACCTGTTATTAATTAATTCATAAGATTTCTATCAATAGTTTAAATGGGGTAGTTTGATTAAAAAGTTATTTGAAATATGTCACTGACATTGAACTCTTAATAAATAGAAAAAATGTTTTGAACTTATTTGGAAACTAAAATAGTTGTATTTCTCCAAAACTTATGAAATAGGAATGGAAATACATCGCAGAACCTCTTATCCAGAAATCAGAAAACCAGATAACCGAAATGAAATTCGGAACTGGAAATTAATGCTCTGCCATTAAAAAAAAAAATTTCCCTGCAAGATTTTGAGCCCATTTTGTTATTTAGAGCGTACCACGTATGGAATTGACGAAAGAACTGATTTAGAGGACGGATCAAAAGCCATTTGTAGACGAATCTCACATAAGCACAAATAGCTTATATATGTTATTAATATTAATAATAACATTAATAACATATATAAGCCTGTATATAATTTTTATTTCATAATTTCTTTCCTTATTTAAACTTAAGTGTATTATTATTTTTAATTTTTATTATTTCTAAAACTATTTCAAAATAGTTTTGTAGTTTCGTTTTATAAACATTTAAAAAAACGGCATTTTGTAGCGATTAAGAAAACCGGAAAAATCTGTTATCCAGAATTGCGATGGTCCCGATCGTTCCGGATAATCGGTTCTCTACTGTATTAAATACATTAATGCAAAACAAGATCGAAAGAACTAAAACAATTAAAGAAAAAAACTTTTATTAGATTTTTTTTTTTTTTTGTTAGATCGATGGTAAATGCAGTATGAGGGTCATGTCAAAAGTATATAAAATTTTGTTTTAATACAATGAGTTTTCCTTGAACTTTAATCAGAATAATTTTATTAATATTAAATAAATATTAATATTATTCTACACTTTTATATTTATTTAACCATCATATCCATTTATTTAAAATGGTTGATAACATTAATTCTCACAATTAGCATGCCCTTCCCCCTTCCACTCAAGAGCTTGCTTTACCAAGATTTCACAATATAAGAAATATTAAGATCACAAATGATTCTAGTTATTGCATAATTTAGTGCATCGAGAATACAAAACTGTACTTCATATTATAAAATTGATTTCCATACTTGTGCTCTTCCAAGATCTTTCCTAATGGAAAATTTGTTATCACATCTCCATTGATTAAAAGAAAATCTGAACGAATAAGGGCTTTTGAATCCAGTTCCCGCATAATGTCACCCATTGACAAGAAGCAAGTGGAGCTGATGACTTGAACAGACATCTTGGAGTCATTTTCAGACCATCGAGAGGAACTAAAATATTTTTGAACATTTTTATAAAAATTATTTTTAGACGGATAGAAAAGAATTTATACACTCATTTTAATTTTTATTTTTTTTAAATAGCTACAGAAATAATTGTAATAAAGAATTCATGAAATAAAAAAAACAAGAACAAACCAAGGAAATTCAAAAACTTGTAATAAGTTTGAAAGCTATGTTAACCTTTTTTGCTTATCACTGAAATCGAGATTCTCTTTCACTAGTGCCTGTCCAGGACCAGAGGGAGTTTTGCGATTAAGCATGAATCCTTTAAATCACCAAAATATGAACAAGTACTGAACATATTTAGAATCTACTATAAAGTAGATAAGTGACATATACTGTACCTATTTTTTATTTACATATTCCATTTACTTAAGTCTTTTTTTTATTATTATTAAATACGTTTTTCAGGGTGGCCACTCAAATCAGGTTTTAAATTTCCCAGATTTTCCAGTAAAAATCTTAAAATTTCCAGGTCAGCGTGTTTTTTTTCTTCTGCTAAAGAGTAGTATAAGTACAAGAAAAGTGTCAATATTAGTGTATTAGTCAATATAATAGAGTAGTATTTCATTTAAAATGTTATTTTTTTAATATATCATCTTAAATCGATGTGGAGGAAACAGTTTGTTATGCTTTTAATGCATAAAAAAAATTAAGTGTTAAATAGTTTTTGCACAAATTGTACCAAATAGCAATGACCCAAAACAGCCCTGGATAAATACTGTTTAATATATTTTTATTAAGTAAAAGAAAACAATTCCAGGTGATTAGAAACCAATAAATTTTTATATTTATTTACAATTCAATACAGAGTAATTTTATACTGAATTTTATCCAAACAGTGCTCATTATAAAATTCATTGAAATAATTTTCTTTAAACCAATATCATAAGTCAAATGTTCAGATAATGTTGTTTGTTTCAAATTAGCCCTATTATTTTAAGACATATTCAGTATCTGTAAAGGAAAAATTGTCAATTTCTTGTTCCATATTCTATAGGGGAAAAAAACTAGATAAATTCTTTAAATTTTATTCTTTTTTTTTCTTTGTTAATGGCAATTAGAATATATTAAGAATTCCAATCTAGCATGGTTTCCTAGTTAAGATGAGTTAATTAGTTTGTTTGTTTTTTTTTTTTATTCAATTCCATGGTGTCGGAAAAAAATGAACATTAATGTCTTAGAAAAACTATCTTATAAAACAAAAGTTTATAATCATCAAATTTTTATATTAAATATTTAGTATATCATAACCTATCGAAAAAAAATTTGTTTTATAAAAACTGATTATTATAAGTTCAAATTAAATGGATTAAATTGTTGCTGTCGGATGTGAATCGCACGAAAGCAAAAAATGATTACTAATTTACATTGTATAAACTCAGTGAATTTGTTTGTAATTTAAATGTAAACTTGACTGAATGTTGAAGCTGACATTTGAATAAAAAATTCTATGCAGTTGTTGGTGAAATATGATACATAATTAGAAATTTTTTATTTCTGTGTCAGACGTAAATTTCTCAAATTGGATAGAAATTTAAGATAATGATAATCATTATAATGACTGAAAATTACTTTAATTTAGATTTTTTAAAAAAAACTCTACTTTTATAAAAACAGAAGCAAATATCCTAATCCTTTCTTCCACATTTTTGCCTTTCTTAAACTGCAGAGTCCCATAATCTCCAAAGAGGGCAAAGATGTCTCCATTCATTTCCGAACATAAAAGAGTTTGAAATGGCATTCTAGTTTAGCAGGGTAATAATAAAGAGAATTTTAATGCAAGAAAAGTATTGCTGAGTTGATGATATTTCAACTTTTTTACGATTAATTTACGTCTAAATAAAAGTTGATAAAACGGATGGTAAAATAATTTAAATTAATAGAAAAATTCCAGCTTTTCTTAGAAATTCCCTGATTTTTCCAGGCTTTAATCCAAATTTCCCTGACTTTTCCAGGTTTTTTCCAGTATAAAAAAAATTCCCTGATAATTCCAGGTTTTCCAGGTGGGTGGGCCACCCTGGTTTTTACACCATTTCTGCTATTTCAAAGTTAGTTAAATATTTTTGGCACTCTGACATTATAACTGCAAAAACAAAAAAATTTGACACCTATAAGATCTTACAATCAAGTGAAAAATGGACTGCAAACCAAATAGATAACACTCTATCGAAAATAAAACTCCCCCACTTACTATAAACTAACACCACAAGCTAATTTTTTAAAAAGCCATCTTAAAGCATGCAATTCAGAAACATTCCTTTATCCTCATATTTATATAATCAATAACCAAATATGAATCATATATCTCTCATTATGTGTAGAAGGTCAAATCAACATGTATCTCAAATCATATGAACATACAACTTGTCATCTTGTGCCAAAGAATTATAGTTTTTAAAATGATCCAGAACACAGTCACAAAAATGTGATGGACAGTAGTGAATGAGAAATCACTCTGGCATATCCCATGTTGGCCAGAAAATGACAGTATTTTATCGTGGCACATATAAATGATAGTCGACGCAAAGGATTAGGTTAACAGATGTTATACATTTTAAATATAAAATTCTCATGCAAATCCTTTTTAAATATATATACATAAATAGTAAAAAGAAATAAAATGGAGTATTTTAAAGATGTTTTTCAATTAAATAATACTGCAAGTTATAATAAGCACACTCTAAAATGTCACATTTAACAAATAAATGAAATATTAAAATATTTTGAAGTTGGCTTGTTTTTTTAATTTAATGCTGCAAATAATTATGAAAGTCATAAGCCTAGCAAGTGCATTTTAAAAAGTCAAAATCGTCAAATTAACTCCCAATTTAAGCTGATTCACATAAGTTAAATTTAAAAATTAGTTATACCTGGAATTGATCAAAATTGTAATTTTTTAAAACAGTATTTTACACTTTCATGACATGACAAGCACAGCTTTATAACATGAAGGGTAATTCCACAGTAACTCATGCTACTGATTTTTAGAAATCTAGCTTTCAAATACGATGCAATAATAAATATTGCACTTATTTTCTTTCAACAAAATTTAGGTTGATTACAATTTTTCTGTTTTTTTTAATGATACCATTAAAAATCCTAAGAATCTCTAACTTTTTGAAATTTCAATTAAAATAGCTTGGTAACTCATGCTACCAAAAAAGACACTCAGTTACGAGAAAAAAAGTTAAACCTGTATTTCTGCTAAAATTCTACATGTTAAGTACTTTAAGTCTTATGAGTGGATTGTATGTATCACTCTTATCACAAAATAGCATCTAGTTTTATTTTTAATAGTTTAAAAAAACTAAATATTTGACAAAATATATCAAGTATAAGGTAACTCATGCTACAGTACTGGTAACTCATGCTACATTAAAGATGAATAACTTTTAAAAATGATTACAGAAACAAAATAAAATATTATTTTGATATTTATTTAACATTAAGTATTTAAAAAAACATTATTTTATTGAAAATTAAAAAAATATTAAAACATTTAACGTTGTTCAAGAACATCAATTTCTTCATTAAATTCGTAGAAGAAACGGCTCCCACTCTGTTTTATTACTGCATCTGGTAAAATCTTTATGATGTTTTCGAATGTCACATAGGAAATGTCATTTTCATCTGAAATGAAAATTTTTTTATTCATGTTTTTCTTTCTTAAAAACATTACCTTTACTTCTCCGTCATCTTCAACTTCACCTTGTGAAATAGCAGCATACCTAAAAATTTGCTTCTTACCTAAACATTTAATAAGTAGGTAAGTACCAAGTTTAATGCTTAATTTTGGAGGTTTAGTTGGTAAATTTTGTTCTGCTAAACTGGAACGTATTTTTTTGGTTAACAGAGCACCCGTCACCTTCTCCTGGTTCACATAAATGCAATGCATTTTTTTTATACTTTCTAATGGCAGTGCTTCCTCAAATATTGAACACATATTTAAATTTTGATTTCGTTCCTCTATTTCATTGCACTTCATTTCAATAATTTTTATATCCGATCCAGTTCTTTCAGCTGCAGCTTTGAAGTCGGAGGCATTGAAAACAGAGCCTTTGCGTGCTTTTACGTAATTTCGAACTTGGCGTTTCACAGCCCCACCTATTCCGTCAACCGGGCCCTTGCCGTGTGATGTTGCAAAGAAATTCCAAATAATTCTTTTTCTAAATTTGTTTTCCAATATAGGGATTGCAGCTGCAATAAAACGATTTTTGAACTGCGATGAAGGGCCATCCGACCATATATTGACCAGAATAATACTTTCTGGGAAATCTTCAAAGATTTTATCTAAATATGGAATTATACTTCTTTTTGAATGATCTAAATCATTGGATACAATAACAGCAGGGTGATGCTGTCCATTATACCACGACGAAATAGTAAACAGACTCACTTGCGGCTGTACCCAATGAAAACTTTGTATTTCATCCTGAGCAACACAAGTGTAATTCTCTGCAAAATCAATTTATAGCAAAGCAGTGGTAAAATCGGTGCTTTGGGAGCCTACCTCTCCTTTCTGCATCTGATATGCTAGAGCTTGTTCATTTTTAATGAAACAATGAAGTAAAAAATCTTTTTTCATTGAAACTATGTATTTTCCAAGATCTTCGAGGCTACCTTCTTCTACAACTTTTGTTAACTTACCTTCAAAATCTTTCCACTTGTTCCATTCAGCCATATTTGAAGTAGATGTAGCAAAACAAGATTCAATACCATTTTCAAAAAACTTTTCACATTTATTACAAGAAGTTTGCCAGCAATTTTCAGTAGCATTCTCGCAAAGAAAATCTTTCATAAATCCTGAGGAATAAGCTGGGAATTCTGGGCAATACTTCTTGAAGCTTTCGATAGCAGAAATAAAATTTTCATGAAGTTTGCATAAGCACACATTATGAGGCATTTTGCTGCTTAAAAATACGTGTTTTGGACGTAATGCAGCAAACTTACTCTTGCCAATCTTAATATCGGGATGATCATTACAGAATAAAGAGAATGTCTCCAAAACAGAATTGTACAAATGCCGAATTTGTTCTTTTATTTTACCATCACTAACTGTTACTACATCTTTCATTCCTGGAGCTTGTCGACTGATATCATCTCTTATATAAAAGTTTTTAACTATCTGAAGAGTTTCACTGCTCATAGGATTTTTTCCAATATAATTCTGTATTACAACATTGCGTTCTTGACTCGGGACAATATTTTTCATAAGCTGTTTCACTACTGCCTGCTTTTTACGTGGGGACTTTGGTAATGCCCGTTTGGCACGGGCAACTGCTTTTCCCAATGAACAAGGTGATTTATATGGGTATTGTTGTGATTTAAATGACCTTTCCTTTTTGTTGAATCTTGATTTTGCAACACTTTCTCTGGATCTCTTTCTTTGTTGTCTTCTCACCTTTTCTCTTTCCACTGGAGTCATTTGATCAATTTCATTTTTCTTTTTATCGCGGCTTTTTTTAGCTGCCTCTCTGTGTTTCTCCTTATATTTCGCATAATTTCCTTCATCTTTAAGTTTTTGTCTTCTCCTTCTCATTTTTTCAGCAGCTGTTAAGGCCATTCTGTAAGAAAGAGACATATGATAAGTTTTAATTTATAGAGCTTAACTTAGCAGGATTTCACTATTCTTTTACCTTAAATTAAAATTTTGGTGTATAGATATTTTTTTTAGATATATTGTACAATGTGTTATACCTTTTACATTTAATGGATTATTTACAACAATAACATCGAAATGTCTGAATTTTACTTTAACTAATACCATTAATTTCCAATAACATCTTTGAGTAATTTCCTCCTTCAATAACTTTTATAAAGTTTTAAACTTAGACTTGTTTGTGATAGGGAGCAAAGCAAGGAAAAGTTGACAATAATAAAAACAACTTATTAAGAATGGAATAAACATGCGAAGAACAAACTTATCTTTATCATACTTATTAACTTATTGCAATAAAACTTAATTTTTATATAATATTTATGCAAATAACATTTTAATTCACTTCCTAAATATAGTATGAGTTACCACATGGTAACTCATGCTACAATAGTTTTATACAAAAAAACATA
This sequence comes from Parasteatoda lunata, assembly GCA_949128135.1. Classification (NCBI taxonomy): domain Eukaryota; kingdom Metazoa; phylum Arthropoda; class Arachnida; order Araneae; family Theridiidae; genus Parasteatoda; species Parasteatoda lunata. Next base: position 63,484,346 of record OX421977.1, read on the forward strand.
ACAAAACTGGATGCTACTTCTCTTAAAGATTTGTTTTTGATTAAAACACATAAAAAATTTTAAAAAAAATTATTTTTAGGGTAATTGATAGTTTAATAGATTTGCAATGATAACATAACTATGTTTTAGTAACTCATGCTACTTGTAGTAGACCCTAATATCATTTATGAATAATAGTTATAACTACTTTGATTCTAACAATTTATTTTATTATTTTTATAAGGCTTATGAATGTATTAATCTGAAACAATCAAGAAATAAAATTTTCATGGCTATAAAATAACAAAATCAACATACCTTTTGCTGAAAATTGAAGTGGTGTAGAACAAAATCTTGTAATAGCTGACTTTAAAGTGTTGCCATCCTGATAAAAAGAAACTCTAACAAAAAATAAGCTGTTGTCACAACTGCTACAATAGTTCAGATTAATTATCCACTTAATTTATTAAGAAATAATTGAAAAATTTTTTTTATGGTCATGTCACTGTTTATATGGAATTGCCCTGAAGCTAGTGGAACACATTCAAAATTGCTTTAACCCACTGACGGTTCTGCACGTAGAAAGTCGTATTTTAACCTGCAGTCTTCACTGCATAGCAAAACCGGTTTTCCAATGTTAATAGATAGGGGAACTGTGTATAGGGGAGAAACTTTCTCCCAATTTCGCCCATTTCCTTAACCGCCAGTGGGTTAACTTTCACATTATACACATTTGCTTGACAACCTAGTTTATTGCTACCAGGCAATATAACAATCATTTTATTAACTCTTTTTTCAAAATTTAAAATATTTCTATTCAAAAAAATAATAATAATAAATGCACACATTCAAACCTCAACAAATAATATTTTATTCATAATTTTCAGAAACAACTGATCAGTTGCCAAATTTTACCAAAAAGTTTCTCGATTTTTCAATACATCTTTTATACAAATTTTCACTTCAATGAAAAAGTTACAACAGAATTACAACCTAAACAGTGTTATTTAATATTTTCTAATATCAATAAAAGGTAGCTATTGAAACATTTTCTTTAATATTAATTAAATGGTTAATACTAAACCATTTGTTCACATAAAGAGAAGGGGAAATATTTCTACTCTCTAACATATAAACTATTTGACTTTTTTCACTTCTTAACATACAGCAACAGGTTTAGCAATTCAAAACAGGCTCTTATCTTAAAGAAATCACACTGTGTATATAAAATAAATTTTCACTTTAGTGTAAAACACTGTTCTCTTTAATGTATCTTTCCTAAAAGAGTTTATAATTCATATGAAATAAATAATAACACATAAGTTTAGAAAATATTCAAAATAAATATGCTTATTTTATCTTTCAAAATTATTTGTATAGAATTATTTAATACAAGTAGATGTTGTTTTTTTCTTATTACTTAAAAAAAATTGAAAAATAGACTGACAAGTGTTACCAAACTATGCTAATCTGCAAAAAATAATTAAAAATATGCCTTAGTGAACAATAAATTAGAATATGCCGTATAAAAACATACTTAACATAACTTCGAACCAGATGATTATTTGCACAACAAAAAACAAAAGTTTCTTGGATGCCAGACTCTTCCAATGACTGCAAAATGAAATCCAAAACAACTCCATTTGCAACTGGTAATAGGACCTTGAAAACATCAAAAGTGTTATTTTATAACATCAAGTAAAATCAAAAATATTTTATTTATACATAAAAAAATCTTTAAGTTTGAAAAATTGATTATTAAAACATAAAGAAGTTCTAAATTTTACTAGAAATGTGTAATAATAAAGCAGAGTAATTTTTAAACTATTTAAATCCAAGCCATTCAAAATTACTTATATAACATTTTACAAAAAAAATAACAGTAATGTAACAACTATCAATATAATTATATCAACCTATCCAATTAATTTTAGTTCCAAAGTTCAATAACTTATATCAAAATACAAGTTTTAAATAAACAAGAGAGAATATATAAACTAAGTAAAGAGTAAACGAGAAAATATATTTAAATGAAACAAATAGCCAATGTAACTCATGAACAGCACAAAATAAATTAATTAATTAATAGTGTCGATCGTCTATGTAACAACAACTTGTCAAATAATGTTTACATAAATTGTAGTCACAAAATACTTCAATTTTGTTTCATATTTTTATCTTAGATTTTCATTTGAAATTTTATTTACATAAAATGTAGCACATTAGATAAAGTATTTACACACAGACCTGAATAATATTCACAAACACTGTTTGTGGAAAATTTGTCACCATTGCAGAAATTTTTTTACTATTACTAATGAAGAAAAAAAATCCCCCTCTTCAAGAAAAGTTCTTCTTTTTCGAATTCGCTAGAAAAAAATATTTGCTTTTACGCTTTTCCTTACCAATGCAAACGTTATTTAAAATTATATTTCATATTTAAAATCACATATTTAATTTCTATAAGATTTAAGATTGCCGATCATGTTTAATATTTTCCCCTTTCTCATATCAATTATTGAGTTTCGCATTATTGTGATTTAAAAGCGACCAAATTTGTTCAAGTGACTTAAAATTATACAACGGAATTAATATTCAGACAATTTTAAAAGAAACATTGAGATTCTCATTCGCGTATCAAACATCAAGATTCGTATTCACATGACGTTAAAATTAAACATTCAGATTTACGTATACAACAACGTATGTAACAACCTGGTTTCAAAATTAAATGACAAGGCTAGTTTTTTGTGACTTCAAAATCCGACATTGAGATTCATATTCACAGAATTTAAATAAATTAATAAAATCTCATAATGATGATATTATTAAAACGTTGCTAATATTCTCTGGATAAATGTTTCCTACATACACAAAATTTTTTCTTTCTTAATTTCAGCTTAAATGTCAACTATTTTTATTTTTCAATTACAGTGCAACCTCGAAAATTGGATGGGGGGTCAGGAAGGTCCGAATTTCCGAAATTTCTGGATTTAAGACACCTTACTTAAATTGATAGAATTGTCGAAGTTTCGAATTCGCCAAGCCGTTTTTGCGATTAAACGTGTGTGTGTTGACCTCCGACATCAATTTTAACATAAATATACTCTTTAAATAATAAATAAGAGACATTAAAATTTTAACTTTCGTCATTTTCCCCATAATCGATCATTTAGATAACATAATATTAGCAATTAAAACTAAAAATATAGGCTTAAAATGCGAGCTGAATTTCAACTTATGACTGAAATAGATGCTTCTACACTGGATTGTACCAGCTGATACTAGGTAATCCTTTTTTTGTTGGGGGATGAAAGAATTTGTCCCCGCCTCCTAAGATTCAAGGTTAAGAAAGAATCGGTTTTCTTTCTTCACAAGGTGGTAGAAGAATTCCTCCTTTAATTTTATCCCCTTCAGGAAGAGGGGATTTCCCTTTATATTCTTTGTTATTTATACAGAGGTGATAAGAATGACAGGAATTTCCTTATCAGCAACCAGCTTTCATTCACTCCCCACCCTTACCTCTTCATCTACTACTTCATTCTTGGAGAAGAGTTGTGGTTTTTTGTGCTCTTGCATTTAAATTTTTATTTAAAGTGATGTTTTTTTGTTTTTGAAAAAATTTTCTGATGAACTGTACGTATGAGTCCGGATTTTATAGATTTCCGAATTTCAGAAGTCTGGATTTTCGAGGTTGTACTGTATTTAAAAAATGTTTAAAAGCCCGAAACATTCTGAATTTCTATTTTCAGCTTCTTTGCTATTAACAAATTAATTTGGTTAAGTTCTATAAAAAAATTTTAAAAAATCTGCGATTTTCAAATGAATTTTCTAAAATTAAAGGGTTGAAACTAGTTACAAGAGTTAAACAATGCAAGCAAAAAGTTTTTAATCTTACCTAAGTCTGTTTATACATAAAGTGTCTAAATTTTATTTACACAAGTAGTTAATTTCTGACAAGCATGTCATTATGACATGATACTCGCATGCTTGTAAAAATTGCAATAAAACAAAATTTAAATTTAGATAAAAAATATAATCAAATCTGTGCAATATGAATGCACACTTATTAAGTGAATGTTTTAAATTCAATGATAATAGTTAGTGAGTCAACAAGTGTATTCATAATATGGAAAAAGTTGTAACTACAAGTTATTAAAAAAGTTAATAGTCCTTCGGATTAGGAAGCATTAATGCGTTGTGGTCAATAGACAAAAAAAAAACACTCGATATTTAACACTTATATAAAATTTTACAATGCACAAAAATAAAATATGGGACTCTGAATAACTTTCTGTCTGATGGTGGGATTTTTCTATTTAACTTTTAGCAGAATTTTGTCGCATATAAAAAATTTTTACAGTGGAACATTTTTAGCACACGATTACAAAAATTCTTTTATCCAAAGATAAATCATAGTGGTCAATAATTTTTAATAATTACTTTTTATAGTTTTACATAATAACAATAAAAAAAAAAATTTAAAACATACAAATCTCTTTATCACTTTCTAGAATGTAATTTTAAATGATAAAATACATGATGGTCAAAATACAAACAATCAATCAAACAGTTATGAGTAATTTTCGTACATGGTGGTCTCAAGGTTTACTCGTTATTATTTACTCTTAGTAATCGAACAGGGGTTGCAATGGTCTTGAACTAGCGGACCACTAAGGATTTTGAACACTGCTGAGTAATTAAAGAATAAAGATCCAAAAATCAATAATTTATAACTTAGGAAACGTCGAAAACAGTCATAAACATATTCAATACTTTCTAAAAATCAAAAGATATATATATATATATACATACAAAAGAACTATAATAATGAGAATTATAAAGAGAATTGTTTTACCTCTGGTTTCAAATTCGTCAGAGGCGCAAGCTTGCGATTGAAGGAGTCTGCAACAATCACAGCTTGATTTATTTCTTGTCTTTTTAATTCGTTTTTAGACATAATTTTATCAATGGTAGAAAATTAAAAACTATTTTTAAATCTGGTAACGAGAATTCAAATTGAGTAAAATGCAAAAAATAATTTTTAATGTTCTACAACTGATCAAGTTCCCTTCCTTTGTTTACGAAATGCTAAATTAAAATAGATTTAACCAAACTAAATTAAACTTAAACATATGAACAATTTATTGCATCAGAATTTTACAGATAAGATAACAATAAAAACAAGTGACGTTCGAAAAACAAACAAATGAGTTATCATTATTCATCTCACATTCATTATTAGCTTATAGCTTTCATAGTAGATATTAACTTCTTTTTTAAATATGGCAACAGTATTTTGTAGATTTAAATACGCGCTCTTGAAGTCGTGTTTTGTGTTTACATTTGTTGTTAAGTTCAAATTCGAATAATGTGTTACAATTTTCTTGGTATTTATGTACTCGTAATAGTTTATAAAATACGAATGTAACTTCAAGCGTTCTATTCATTTCACGAAACTTCTATTCATAAATCAATATCACTTACGATAATTCGAATTCAAGACTTCAGATATGATGTAGTTCTATTGATTGCAAAAAAATTTAGTTAAGAGATATGTATATACATGCCAAAAATACATGCAATATCAAAAAACTCAAGTATTAAAACAAATGGTCGAATACAATTTTGTAAGAACTTCTTTTGTTACACTTTTATTCGTAAATGAAATCGGTTGGTTGTTGAGTAATAACTGACCCTTGAGAAATTTCAGAAAAGTGAAGTTTTCCAGTAATTTTGATATTCTGTATAATAAATGCACTGTATGCATGATTAGATTTTATCTACCACCAACACTCATATAAAGTTTGTCAAAAATGTTACTGAGTACATGATTTAGTTCAATTTTACTTAATAGAAATTTAAAAAAATTCTTTAATCGTATCATTCGTATTATTATTTATAACTTTGTGTAAGCAAACGGAAAATTTCCCTTATTGGTAACTGTTTGCTTCTTACCATCTGAAATTGCCTAGGCAGCAAAGCATTTACCTTTACCTTGAGGTAATTTCTTTATAGATTTGATACCTAATGATTTTTTATATTTTTTAAAATTTCTCATGTGTTTTGTCAAAACTTAACCACTAATTTGCCACTGGGAAGATTTATGTATTGGTGCCTAAAAAGTTAGCAACTAGGCAGAGGCATGCAAGAAACTAAAAAAAATCACCACAGAAGAGAACCAACTCAAAGGGTATAGCTCATAGTGATTCTTGATCAAACCATTACATTTTATTTTTGTAAGTGCCACGACCATGTAGTACTTTAACAATGTTGATGTGATCAAGTACTGGTATGGAAATATAAGATCATTATAACAACTTTTGTCTAAAATAAAAAATAAGTTTTTCTAAAAAATATATTCAATAATAAGTCAAGTTTTAAATATACTCTACTAATTTTTGATGTTTTATTTCCATTATAGGTATTTTTTATTTAATTGTGTTTATAGCATAATTTAATTGTGCATTAACATCATCACTGACAGTGTGCAAGTGGGTAACTACTTTTAGCAGCTTGTAGCTACTTTTAGCAGGGTGTGTGGTATCAGTCCTTGCCATGGTTGGCAAGTTTTTGACTATTGACGGTTTTACCCAATTTTAACCATCATGTCAAAAATCCCTTTTTAATAGTCGTCAAAAACTGAAAATTTTAGAGTAAGGATAATAATAAACTATTTTTAAATATGAAGTACTTATAAATAAACTTACATGTTAAATTACAAGTGATCAATCCATTATGTTCTTGAATTATTTTGATATTCAACTCTATTTTTTATTTGACCATTGCTGTTAAAACCTAAATTTTGTTGTAGAAAATATTAAATATAAATTAAAATTTGTAAAATTAAAATTTATCCAATCTATTAATTTAGTTACTGTTATTGAATATAAAATTCATAAAAAAAAACACTTAATAAATTTGTTTATCATATATAAAATCAATTTTTATCTACTTCCTTTCTCCAAAATTTGTGATTACAAAGAAATAGTTTTAAAGCCCTTTGTAGTGCAAGTTCGTTTGTCACTTTTGTATGAATAATACCGAAATTTTTCATTTGATTGATGCTGAGTTGCATGGACTACAAAGTAGACCTGTTTGAAATTATTGTTACATGAAAAAATAAAATGCAAAATTTATTATAGAAATAACCTATGTCTTATATTAGGTTGTTAAAAAAGTTCTGCAACACCCTTGCACAAAGGTCTCGTTTATAGCAATGACGAATCAAAACCTGAAGTTCAATTTTATCCAAAGTAATTTAGAGCTTATTGATGAAAGTTTAAACTTAAAAACAACAATTCAAAATGAAAATTCACAAAAGTTCGAATATTCGTTGGTGTCACTAAAATTTTTTAACAACCTAATAAAATTTAATTCAACAATAAAGATAATATAAATGTATGAAAAAATTCAATTAAGCATCTGACTCCAAAGAAGTTTGTTTAAAAATATTTGTTTAGGCAATGTTGAATTGTTTAAGAACTCTTCTTCTACATGAATCTTTCTACTACATATTGATGGATTCTGAAGAGTCAAAATTTGAAAGAGAGACATTTTTAATGAAAATTCTGTTTTTCAGTGTCTCTTTCTGGATTGATGTATTCATAAAAAAATAAAGTCACTACTTTTTTTTTGTTTACTTGCTATGTGGTGAGAGGTTATTTTCAGGTCTACTAATAAGTGTACTAAATGTTGAAAGTAAAATAATTAAACCATTCAATTGATTGATTGAAAAAAATAATTAACTAATTTAAACTGTAATAGTTTGCTTACCAGGAAATATATTATAGTTATGATTTGTTGGAAATATTCAAATACCCTACCTTACAATAATGGAAAAGACACTTTCTGTTTTTGAAATTTTTTTAAAATTTCTCAAGAAATACTCAATTCATTATTTTGTGACTTTCGATATGTTATTATATGTAGTTTATATGTGATGAAATTATAAGTAGTTTCTTTTAGATAAGCAGTGCGATTGGTATAATTTTTATGTTATAATTTTAAGTTTAAATATTTTTAACAGGTTTGTTTCGAAATTGTATGTATCTATATTTGTATAGTCTGTCTATATTTGGTATACCAATTTAAAATTATATGTACCTAGTTTCTTTTAGATAAACAGTACTGTTGGTATAATTTTTATGTTATAATTTTTACCTTAATTTAAATATTTAACAGGTTTGTTCTGAAACTGAACCTTGGCCAGAAAAAGAACTATTCGAATTTGTGCTTTCTAACTCAGCACATGCTCAGAAGTAAGCAGTAAGTAATTATTCTAACCTATTTTTAACTCCATCTACTACTTTTTATTCTTAGTATCTAAGTTTAAAAGTATAGTAGATTTTTTATTGTAAACATTGCTTGTTTTTTGTTTACATCTATCTTTCGCATTCCTCCCCCTTCAAAATTAAGAATAAATAAAAATTTATATTCATATATATTTTGTAAATATAATTACTTAAAGACTAAGCTACCAAAAAATACTTATCCACCTAATTTGTCTTTTTAAGATATTTTATAAAACTTCGCAATAATCTCAAATGACATTTTTTTCATGAATGTAATTAGTTTTAAAAATATTTTTTCATGTATTTGTTATAATTTAAGTTTGCTTTTTAGAGAATAAGTTTAGCAGAAAGATATTTTCATGAATTGTTCATATTCATCATATTTTTTATGTTAGTTCTGTTATTAGCAAAACTGATATGTAATTTAAATGATTCAGTTTTATCAAAACAATTTTTTTTTTAAATTTATTCTATTATTCATAACATCTTATATACCTATATTTTGAGGTTTTAATATCTAGCATATCTTTTTAAAAATACACACAATTTGGATATATTTATCAACTTATGTATTTACTGTTCTTATTGAACTTGTTTAAGGTGTGTTTTTTTTTATGTCTGATTATACTGATATTCAAGATTTTTTGCAAAACAATAATGAAAGGGATATGCATGTAGATTAAATTTCAAAATAAACCAAAACATAAAAAGACAAAGGGGATCTTATTACAATAGAAGATTTATGTAACTCAGTTATATTTTGTTTAACGACAGGCAGTGCACTTTTGTTCTTCACCTCGGAAGATGCTAGAAGTGTTGCTCATTTGACATTACAGTGGGCACCTGTAAACAAAAGTCACTGAGACGAGCAGCATTACCCACACTACACTGCCATAGATACCCTTTCATAGAGTGGGCCACATTCACTCATCACACAACAGAGAGGGAAACATCAATGCCCAGAGCGGGATTCGAACCCGCCGCCACCGGCTTCAAACCCATGCACGCTGGCCGGCAGCACAATTCTATAAACCACAATTCCTTTTTAAATTATTTGTTTAGTTAAGGTTAAAATTTCATAAGTTAAGCAAACAAAATTTGTCATTAATCCCAATGCTGCAGAAAATTTCAATTTTTTTTCTGTAAATAATAATTGCCTGAGTGTACATTTTTTTTAAATATTTGTATCCAAGCATTTTAAGATTGATCTGTTCCAAACAAATAATGCCATATTTACTATGTAAGTTTAAAGATAAGTAAAATTATCTATACAGTACAAAATTTCATAAAAAAAAAAGACCCAGGTTTCAAGGTTTGCATTGTAAGGATCTTCTACTGTAAATATTTTGTTAAAATGCATTAGTGATGAAAAAAGACTTATTCTGTCTTGAATAAATCTACGATATTTTTTTACTAATGTTTTCGGTTGTAAACTAATGTACTCTTCATTGGATATCTAATTGATATGTTCCCTCTCTATCTTTAAAATTCATGAGGGGGTTAAACTTCAATGAAAATATCTGGTTTTATTCATCCAGTGTTAATTTTATAATAATTAATAATTTTAATCATTTTAGTTTTAAAAAAAATAATAGCTATTTTAGCTATAGTATTGTTTTTATATTATAATTAGTAATAAAAAAACATTTTAAAAAATGCTTTAGTTGGTTAAAAAAAATAATAAATCAATACATTTTTTTTTTTTAATGTAATTTTTGCCAACCCTACTTCTTAGAAACAGATGTATTCACATGCATATATATATATATATATATATATATATATGCACACTATTATAAACCACTATTATAAATATGACACCTGACAATTTTGTAAAAAGAACTGTATATCTTTAAAATCTTTTGAAAATAAGACTGCATGTGAGAAAGATATACTATGTGATTTATGTAAATAGATGGCATTGCCTTACAAATTTTTTTGAATTTTATTAGTTAATTCTCCAGAAGAAGAAAAAAAATATATACTTATATAAAAGTAGTTTGAAAAATTTAATCAAATGCTTTGTCGGTTTTCTTAAATATGCATTTAGATAATTTTTTTTTATAACATATTTTAAGCTGTGTCCAGACTAAAATGCTCTCCAAAAAGCAATACATCATCTTTATTTTCTTTTACCAATTTATAGACTTCAAAATTTACTAAAATGCCACTTAACTTTTATCCATTCAGCTCTTCAAATCAGGGATGTAAATCTGCTGCTGATGTTCTACTGATTTTTTTTAATGAGTAATTTCTAAAATTCAGTTCTTATACTCTCATTACATCAACTTCGTCTTCTTTTTTTTTTTTTTTTTTTCCTTTAGATCTAAAAATCATGCAATCTAAAGAAGCTGTCACGTGTGATATTTGTTTTGTATTAAATGGGGATAGTCCTGCAGAATCAACTGAAGACTTAAAAAATGCATTTGATGCTGTGGATTCTCATCAGATGGAACCAAATTGGCTGCCTGCAAAAGAATGTTTGAAGTTCACTTCAAAGGAAACCAAATTATTTGTTATGGACCCATTCGAAGGTGAAGTATTCGAACATTTGAAATCCATTCGCTGCCGTGTACTTGGACCTCTCTGCATTCTTTACTGTCTTCAATATGGTGATGTTCTGCCTAAACGCCCATATCCTGTTTATAGCGTATCTATGAGAAAAATTACTGTGTCCTGTTCAAATATGGATAATGCTCGTAGAGAAGATATTTTCCGGAAGGTGGAATTGATGGGTGGATTATATAGCAAGGATTTCACCAAAAGTGTTACCCATTTAATTGTTGGTATGTATGAAATTGTAAGACTATTTGTGTAAATTCATATTTTGTGTGTGTGTTTATTTTATTTTTTTATTAGTGTATGTTTGTTCGATTTTTTATTTCTTTTAATTATGCCTTTGTCAAAGATATATCTTCTTTTACTTAAACTGATCTGAAACGAAAGAAAAAATAATAAATTCATGCCTAATATAAGCAAAACCATTTAAAATTGAATACATCATCAATTTGTTGTTTCTTTATTATTGATAATTAAAATTTTAAAGCCATGTACATGAATACTTTAATTAATAATCCCTTAGAAGTGAAATGGTAAAGTATTATTTGGTTAAAAACAAAATTTTATTGACAACTTAGTGTTTTATATTTCAATTAACTTTTTATTTATTTATTTCACATCTGGCAAATCTTGAAAAATAGGTGCCTGCTTTTGAGTGCTTGAAACATATTGAGTGTTACTTCCTTATATATTTTTAAAGCAAATGAACTAAAAGTAACTAAATTGCTTCCTCAACTTGTTAACTTTAACGGACTTGTGATGCTCCTGAAATATCTGTGAAATGTCAGAAAAAATAAGATTCAACAAAAAAGTCAGAGAAAATTGTAAATTTTTCCCAAAATCTGGAGTGGTTATGTAATTTTTTCAGCCCATCAAATTTTGCGAATTAAAAGATTGATATTTCAAGCTTTTGTTTGCAAGAAAAAAAATAATAATAAATTTAATTACCAAACAGACAATTACTTTATAGAGATACAGGAAATGTGAGAAAGCAACAGAACATGCGTAATTTAAAAAAAAAAAAAAAACAACAAAGAACTCCTATCTTCATGTTCTAAGAACAATGTTTTAAAATCAGTGTTTTAAAACCTGGAATTTTATGTAAATTACCCTAAAAAACCTGAGAAAGTCTGAAAAAAATCATTTTTGAGTATGAAACCTGTAACTAAGAACCTCATTTATGCTCAACTAATTTCTTAAAAAATTTTTGTTTTATTTTTAAGAAGGTATTTTACCTTTATACATTTAAAGTTTCAAAATTCTTTTACTCCAAAAAAGAAATTAGCTTAAAAATGTTTTTTCCCCTTCTTTATATGAAAAAAATGCTTAACAATTTCACTTCTTTGTGTGTGCAGAATGTTGCATCAATGGTTCTTTGATTTTTACCAATTCTAGTTGTAAAAAATTAAAGAAAAGTTCACATTTAAACTTAGAACTTCAGAAAAGTATCATTTAAACTTACTGAGATTTTATTATTAATTGACAATTTTACCACGTAATTTAATTCAAAATATCTCACATAGCCAAAAACATACATGAAAGAAAGAAAGCAAATTAATGGCACATATTGAAGAGCTACAATTAATTGTTTTCTTATTTTTACACTCTTACTTTTTACTTCGTTTTAAACACAAATTTAATAATATTTAAAAAAAAAAAGGACAAGGTTTTGATCTTAGACTTAGACTTAGACTTAGAGGTTGGGCAGCTCCGACGAGCAGGGCACATCGACCAGAGGTCTATTGTACCCAAACCCTAATCATGATTAGCAAGAAAGCCCTATAGCTGTAATAAAATTCAGCAGACACCTTACAGGAACCTCTTGCAGTTCCCAGGCTTTGACGCAGTGCTGCCCTAAGTGCTCAAATCTTTGAGCGGAATAGTAATCACAATCACAAAGTATGTGTCGTGATGTTTCTTCTTCTAAATGACAACCCCGACAAATAGGATTGGATTCAATACCCATAATGTGTAGGTGTCTCTTGAGGATACAATGACCAGTAAGAAGACCAATGATCTTCCTTAAACTGTTTCTATTAAGCTTTAAGAGCTCCTTTTGACGTATGCTAGGACAGTCTCGATTCAGCTCCTTAGCTTGTCTTTGACCGTCAGCAGCGCGCCATTGCTCATGGGCAATCTTGCCGTAGAGCTTGAATATGGTTGCCCTAAAAGAGGAGGGAGAAATTCCCAGTGCAGGTTCAGGGCCCCAGAAAATTGCATTAGAGCCAGCCCGTGCTGCTTCATCAGCTAACTCATTTCCACCAATACCCATATGTCCAGGTACCCAATGCAGGGATACCTTGTTATGAGCGGACAGGTCGCAGAGGACCGAGAAGCATTCCCATACTAACAAAGAGGTGAATTTACATCTTGCCAGTGATAGGAGAGCAGCCTGACTGTCAGAACAGATGCGGATAGTCTTATTTTGATATCTCATGTCTATGCATAACTTGCAGCACAAGATAATGGCATAGACCTCAGCCTGAAACACAGTGGCATAATTACCCAGGGGAAAGTGAAGTTTGGTACCGTCATTGGAGCAGTAAATTCCAGCTCCTGATTTGGTGCCAATCTTAGAACCATCAGTGTACCAAATTAGGCATTTGCCTTTAAGCCACCGAGGAGAGTTGAACCATTCATCTCTAGTAGGAAAATGGATCTTGAAGGGTTTATGAAACGCGTATCTTAGTGACATAAGGTCACTAGGCATAATAGAAGTGGGTATTCCCATCACTTGTGAAACAAGATGTCCCCAAGACAAGTGCTTGGAATACTCTTTCCATAGGCCAAGGTTCATAAGACGCTTTACGCCTGTTTGAGCTTCAACCTCAATGCGTAAGTTCAAAGGAAGAAGCCCGAGTAAGCTCTCAAGAGCAGCTGTAGGAGTGGTCCTGAGACATCCTGACAGGGCTACACAGACCATTCTTTGAAGTTTGTTTAGATTGGTTCTTGCAGAACTCAATCTAGTCCTTGACCACCAGACGACTGCGCCATAAGTGACTATAGGACTAATGATCATTGAGTAGATCCAGTAAACTATTTTGGGGGACAATCCCCAGGTTCTACCAATAGCATTTCTACAGGACCAGAAAATCTTTCTGGCCCTGTTGGTACAGTAATCAAGTTGATGGCCCCAATTTAATTTGGAGTCAAAGTAAACCCCGAGAAATTTGACTTTCTCTTTGAGTTCCAATTTATGGTTCAGGTAGTATACATTACCTAGACCAAGTTGCCTTTTTCGTGTGAAGGCTACATAGCTTATCTTGGATGGATTGACAGATAAGCCTGATTCAGAGCACCATCTAGCTACTTCTAGAAGTGCATTATTCATGATATCAGAGACTGTTTTTCCATGTTTACCTCTGACAACAATAACACCGTCATCAGCATACCCGATACAGGGAATGCCGAGAGTAGTTAACCGAACTAGCAGAGAGTCCATTACCATACACCATAGGATAGGGGACAGAACCCCTCCCTGTGGGCATCCTGAGGTTGCTTGCACTTTCATGCTTGCACCCAATAGAGAGGAACAAACATACCTAGAGGATAGCAAATTCATTATCCATCTGGTAATGACTGAGTTAATGCCTCTGTTTCTAAGTGTATTGATGATAGTCTCAAAAGGGACTTTATCAAAAGCACCTTCAATATCAATGAATACTGCAAGAGCTATCTCCTTATCTTTTATTGATTTCTCAAGCAGGTAGGATAGTTCGTATAGAGCTGTGTCAGTGGACTTGCCTGGTTGATAGGCATGCTGTGTGGAGGACAATGGCCTTTCTATGAGCACAGTGTCTCTGAAGTGTCTGTCAATTAGCTTTTCAATCGCTTTCAACAGACACGAAGTGAGGCTGATTGGTCTGAATGATTTAGCCTCAAAGTAATTCTCCTTACCTGGTTTTGGTATGAAAATCACTCTAGTATTCCTCCAAGAGAGAGGTAAATATCCGTATGCTATGCAGGATCGAAAAATTCTACATAGAGTAGGGGCTAAAGTATTTATCCCCTGAATAAGCATCATTGGTATGATGTCATCCATACCTGGTGACTTGTAGGGCTTAAACGACTTTATAGCCCATACAACCTTCTCATAGGAGACCACCCTCTTGGCGGCCTCCCAGTCATACCTGTTACAGGTAGTAGTAATATGTGGATTATCATTCTCCACAGGATGAGATCCAGGGAAGTGTGCTGCAAGTAGTTCTCCAAGAGCCTCTTCCCCTGATTCACTGTATCTTCCGTTTGCAAGACGGATGGCATTTAAATTGCAATTGAAGTCTTTAGTAAGAATTTTTGCAATCTTTGCAGTGGCAGAAGTGGTATTAATGCCATCGCAGAAAGTCTGCCATGAGCGACGTTTGGATGCTCTGATCGCCTTGTTATATGCAGTTAGAGCGTTTCTGTAGGTCTGCCATTCTCCAGATTTCTTTGCTCTGTTGAATAGTTTCCTACATTTTTTACGTAATTTACTAAGCTCAGAAGACCACCAAGGAACTCGCCTTGGGGAGCTAGTAGACGTAACCTGACAAGAAATATGATATGAATCGAGTATGATTTGTTGCACTTGGTCAACAGTCCACTCTATATCATTAACATTATTGTACTTACCAGAGAAGCTCCTCATCCTCCTCTCCAGAGCTGCTCTGAAGGAACCCCAATCAGCTGTTCTGGGGTTCCTCCTTACGACCTTCAGTCCTGAGAGGCCTTTAATAGAAAAAGTAATTAGTTGGTGATCTGAAGCAGTGACTGCCCCAGATACCTTCCAATCATTAATGTAATCTACTGAACTAGAGTTACATAAAGTAAGGTCAATGACTTCCCTTCTGTTACAGGTAACAAAGGTAGGTTCATTGCCTTTATTAAGGACATACAAATTAAGATTTAAGATGTGTTCCATAAGTACATCCCCCCGCTGGTTACAATTACTACTACCCCACACTGTGTGGTGAGCATTTGCATCACAGCCGAGGATGATTCTATAGTTTACACTACATTGGGCAGTTAGGGCCCTAGTAGTGTCATCTAGTGGGTCCTTTTCCTCATAAGGGAGATAGGCTGAAACTATGACAAAGTCAGAGATTTTCTTTTTGTCATAGAATTTTAGTTTTACAGCAACTAAATCCCTGTTAAGAAAGTTAACAAGATTAAGGGCATTTAGATTAGACCTAGCAACAATGCAGGTCCTGGGAAGGTCACAATGGGTGTCATAGAAGATATTGAAACCTTTAACATTGAGACCCAATATTTTACCCTTGCGGGTCCAGGGCTCTTGTATAAGAGCAAGATCTAGTTCTCCATCATTTAACCTTTTGGCCATAAGGCCAGAGGCAGCAATGCTGTGATGGAGATTGATTTGGCCAACCTTGATTGTATCTATTTGGTTAGCAGTGTATGTGAAACCAGGATGGCTCTAACTATCCTGGCTAACTTTAGAAGAGATATCTTCCTTTATCAGCTCCATTGCTTCATCTAAATCAAGCATAGAAGCTGGCGAGTCAGGCCGTAAGGTTACGTCTGACCCGGAGTCCAACCCTAGCTCTGAAAAATCAAGAGCACCAATTGAACTTACCTTGGAATCAGGGGAATTAGCCGGCCAAGGTTCATCCTCCTGTTCCATGACTTCCTGGACATCAGGTTCTGCAGAGGGCTCCGATGTTGTTGGAGCCTCAACTGCCTTCTTTTTATTGGGATCGTGTAGGATTTTAAAAACCCCACGATCTATGCCAGTGAGTGCACAAAAATTTGCCCTCTCTATAGCCAACACGTCTTCAGGCTCCACCTCAAAGATCCATCTAGAGGTGTTAGGTCCCACAGCACTTTGCAGAACCCTCCACCCCATAGACTTCAACCCTGGGTTTAGTCTCTGAAGACGCCACAAGAAGGTGCTTTGCTCAGAGAATTGCTCCCTTGTTTTAAAGGCCACCTTTACAGGCTTGGGCAACTCATCAGCACTTAAGACTTTAAGCATGAGGTCGCCCAAGGGTCTGTTATCAAAGTGGCCCCTGATCCACTCTACAGTGTAATCATTGCACTGTAGTACCAACGCTCCTCTGAGAAGGTTGTTGCTGTAGATCTCAGGCATCCTTTCACCACCTGGGATGGCGTCAGTTTGCTCTAAGATTACCTTTAGTATTTCATGTGAGTCTCTCAGAGAAAGCCTGTCCGAAGGAAAGTCCTTCCGAACAATGGCAATCTTGATCGACTTTGCAGCGCATGCAAAAGATACTCCAGATTGGAGGCTCCCAGTTGGATCCCCCTCTCCAGTTCTGCTATCCCCGCTAGGGGGAACCGCTTCCCTGGATTGGGCTTTCCTCCCAGGAACACAATCCTCCCTGGGCTTCTTTTCACTTTGTGTTGGCACACTGGGTGAGGGCGTCGCATCAGAAGACCTAGGTCTCTTAGCTCCTCCGCTCGCCTCAGTGGCCTTCATTCTTCTAATTCTTCTCCTCCGGCTCTTGGACATTCCAGTGGCGCCAGACACACTGTCCTCCGAGTGCCTCTGGGAACCAGAGACTCCTACAGAGGAAGGGTCTGTGCCTTTGGACGCCTCACCGGGTTTCAAGGTAGTCTGCAAAGCAGCGGGATTAGCACTGGGCTCACCCGAAGGCTTACCATATGCTACTGGAGACTGTAGTGAATTTTTCGAACAGGAACCTCTGCCTAATTCCTGAACGCATCCCTTGTTCACCGGCGCGAAGGATGATGCCGTATCACAATCTTTTCTTTTACTCATCATTTCGTTTGCCTGCCATTTAGTTACCCAGTGAGGGGTATCCAGGGGGCACCACGTGGAGGCGGCAGGCATTACCCCCCAAGGTTTTGATCTGCACAATAGGGAATTATTTTTGACTAACCGTCCAATAGTTTTCTCTTTTGTCTTATTTTATTTATATATATATATACAGTGCAACCTCAAAAATCCAGATTGCTGGGGGGTTTGGAAGGTCCGGATTTTAAATAACTTGCTTAAATTGATAGAATTATTGAAGTTTCGAATTCGTCAGGCCGATTTCGCGAACAAACGCGCGTGTGTAGACTTCTGGCGTCAAACAACTTAACATAAATATACACTTTAAGTAATAAATAAGAGACATTAAAAATCAATCTTTCGTTATTTTTCCCCATAATCGATCGTTTGGATAACATAATATTAGCATATAAAACTAAAAATATAGGCTTAAAATGCAAGCTGAATTTCAACTTATAACTGAAACTAGGCTGTAACTTATAACTAGGCTGTACCATCTGATACTAATATTTTTTGTTGGGGGATGAAAGAACTTCTCCCAGCCTCCTATGCTTCAAGGTTAAGAAAGAACCAGTTTTCTTTCTTCACTAGGGGGAAAAACAAGATGGTAGAAGAATTTCTCCTACTGCATGCCTTATCTATGGCAGAATATAGAGGGGATTCTCCTCTATATTCTTTGTTATCTATACAGAGCTGATAAAAATGACTGGAATTTCTTTATCAGCTATGCACTTTTATTCACTCCCCACCCCTACCTCTTCATCTACTGCTTCATTGTTGGAAAAAAGTTCCAGTTTTGTGCTCTTACATTTAAATTTTTATTTCAAGCGTTTTTTTTTTTTTTTTTTAAAGTATTTTTCTACAGAACCGGAAGTAAGAGTCCTTTTAGAGATTTCCGGATTTTCGAGGTCGTACTCCTATATATTGTTATAATGTTAATGAAAAACTAATACACAAAATTGTAACTTCCTTTTTTTGCTGTCTATGTTTCACATTTCCCCTGCATGGGGATAAACAATAATTGGTTTCAACTATTCTTATACACTATGACCACAAAAAGTCTTAATATTTAAATATTTTTTATTGTTCTTTCATAAAAAAAAAAAAAAAAAAAATTTCAACCTAAGATATGTTTTATATTTTTATTAAGCACAACAAGTTCTACTCTTAGCAGAGTTTGAGAGCTTCTAGTCTTAAAGTACTACAACTATTTACTCTGTCTGCCAAAATTTATTATGGTACAAAACTTGGATAACAAAATAAACCAATCAATTGGGCAATCTTTTTTACCTTTTTTTAAATTTTAAACATTAACTGACGTGTGTGTATCAGTTATTATATTAAATTGTTTGCAATATTTGCTAAGGGAATGATTAAAATTTCTCTTCTTAGCCAGCTGGCAAATCGTTAGGATATGTACTCTTTTGCTATAAGAGGGAAATCTCCACTGCTTTCTAAATGGCAATACTGTCTTTTTGAGGAGGGTTGAAAGGTTGCCAAGTAAAGCTACCTTTTTTTTTTTTTACATTTAAACTACTGCATATATATTTTTTTTAATAAAATGAGAAAAGTTTTAATTAACAACTACATTAAAAAGTATATTCCTAGTTAAGGTGACAAATATTTAACTTAGATGCATGTTTTGTTAATGAGTTTCCTTTGAAAAACCCATTTTTATTTATTTCTGTAGGTGAAGTTGGGTCCAAAAAATACCAAGTCGCTGCTGCAAATTTTGGTTTACCAATCATGATACCTGAGTGGGTAGATGATGTCTGGTCAGATGGTCAATATAAACGAATTCATGCTTCTGACAGTTGCTATGATAAGTACAAATGTCCAGTCTTCAAAGGCTTAAAGATTACTGTTTCACAATTAAGTATGGAAGAAAGAAATGCCATTCAATCTATCATTGAGACACATGGGGGTACGTATTTACCTCCATTGAAAGCTCATGAAACCACTCATCTTGTTCTAAGCGATCCTAGTGGCCAGAAATACCAATATGCTAAAACTTGGAAAATTTATTGTGTAAATGTGAATTGGATTTACGAAAGTGTTAAAGCGGGTTATTGTAAAGATGAAAATCTTTATAAAATTGAAAATTGTAGCAAGACAGCACAACCAAAACGTTCAACCCCTAATAGGGATTTAACCTTTGAAATGCCTCCTGTAGAATGTAGTGTTATAAACAATGTTTCAGTTGTTTCCCACTTAGATGAAACTCTCAGAAGTGATATATCTGTTGCTATCATCAGTAAAAAACAACTAAAAAACTCTGCCTTAGAAAAATTTGATTTAGCAACTTTACCAAGAAATGGTCAATTTCTTGATGGTTGCAAAATCTTTCTTTATGGTTTCAACCCTTCTCATCTTGAAAAATTAAAGAAAATAGTAAATGCTGGTGCTGGAATGAGATTTAATAAATACACTGATAGTGTTACTCATATTGTATGTGATGAGCTCTCTGATGATGTCATGAACATAGTTAAATCTAGCTCTACGAAACCATTTATTCTGAATTCTAAATGGCTAATGGAATGTTGCACGAAAGAGCAACTAGTTGATGAAAAACCATTTCTTTTCATGGATTCAGCCATGCTTAGTCCTGAAAAAGAGGAATCTAGAAACAAAGCTGCCTCGTCAAATAGCAGCTACAGCTCCCTGCAAATTGCAGCTCCTGTTCCCGATAATATAACTGAAATTTTTAACCAGTATATGCCTAATAAATCTCAAAATCAGGACTCAATCGTGGAAAAAAAACCTGATGAAATCAATGATAAATCAAAATCTAAACCAAATATTTGTATTGCCGGCCCTTCCACATCTGATCTTCAATATGATATTCCTGAAGTGATCGACCTTGCAGATGAGGGTCCCACTCCAAGCGTTGCTGCATTATTTTCTGGGCTTAAATTTGTTGTTGCTGGATTTGAGGAAAAGGATTCTGATATTCTTTCTAGAATGATAGAAAGTCATTCTGGAGTGGTTCTCTCTCCATCTAGCTCTATTGTTGCTGATATTGCCATAGTTCCTATTATTAAACACCAGTATGAGCTGCAAGCTTCAAACATAATTACAAACTGTTGGCTTCAAAAATGCCTTGAAGACAGCAGAATTTACGATTTTGAAGAAAATGAATTATTTTCCCCAGTAGCGATGCACACAGGTCAAAAACCATTTGCATCATATGTAATATCTGTTAGTCAGTATACTGGAACTGAGAGAGACTGCTTAATGCACTTAGCTGAAGTAATGGGAGCAACTTGTCAAGAATATTTTGTTAGAAAAGCTAATAAGTCTAGAGGAATTTTGTCAAACACTCATTTAATTGTTGCAACTCCCGAAGGCAACAAGTATGAAGCTGCTAAAAAATGGAAAATACCCGCTGTTAGTAAGCAATGGGTTCTAGATACTGCAAAACTGGGAGTTGCTCCACCTGTGGATAGCTATTTAATTGATGTTTGTATTAAGAAATATGTTAGTGAAGATAATCCTACTGAAAATACATCTAATTCTCAGATTAATAACAGAAGTCTTGCTAAAACATTTTCCCCAGAGTTTCAAAAGAATTTATTGGAACCTCAAGAGCCATTACCTGAGTTAGCTACAAATGCCATGCCTGCAGAGGTTGAATTTTCACCTGCTTTATCAAAAACATCTATACCAAAGCTCAGATTACAAAAAAGTGATCTGGAATTACAAGAGCCATTACCTGGGCCATCTACAAACACTATTCAAGCAAAGGTTAAAATGTCTCCTGTTTTATCAAAAGCATTTGAAAGAGTCTCAACCCCTATGCTGCCAAAAACAGTTAACAAAATTTTATCCCCTCATATTTCTAAATCAGAAAATTCTATCAATGAGAGCTATGAAAGTTTAGATTTAAACAGATCTTATAAATATAAGTTTCGGATTAGTGGTTTACTAAATGAATTAGATTCAAGCACCCCTGCTAATGATCACAGTATGAGAAGACGTAGCCTTGCAGTGGAAGATATCTTTGGAAAAAATCTGGCATCAGCAATGAAAGGCTTGAATTGTACAATGGGTTCTGAATCTGAGTATAGTAACATTGATTGTGAACAGATTGTAAATGAACAGAAGCTCATAAAGAGTGAAAATAAAGTTTTTAAAGATGTTGTTTTATGCGTTTCTAAGAAACTAAATCATTTACAGCATGAGTTGAATGAAATTGTCTCTTCATTAGGAGGGGATTATATATGGTCTTATGATAATTCTTGCTCTCATTTTGTTTTTAGTGGTAAACCAAATGATCTGTCTAAAGATTTCCGTGAAGCAAAGTCTGATGGGAAGAAAATTGTTTGTCCCGAATGGGTGTATGCGTGCCAAGAAAAAAATTGCATTCTGGATGAAACCTTGTATCCACACACATTAAAACTGAATATGTCCCTTACTAATGAAATATCTATAGTCAAAAACAGTAGCAATAGAAAAAATACTGAAAAAGAAAATATTACTATCGACGTAAAAACTCCAAATAAAAAAGATGCTGACTTCAATAAGCAGTTGGAAGAACTTTTAGTGGCTGCTAAATCCGAAAAGAAACGAAATTCCAAGCGACTTGTAAGTTCTGTTTCCAGTAGCCCAACCACTGAAATTTTAAGCAAAGTCCCACGGCCTGTTTCAGACTCTTTTGTCAAACCTCTTTGCATTGAGGAGAATGCTAACACAGAAGAACAAAACACTGGCTCTCAACAGTTTTCCCAGCCATACCCAATTGTCTGGGATGATCCCACTGGACGGTTAGAGAGGGAAAAAATTGCCGCTATGAATGCTAACTCCAGAAAGTTTGAAAATCTATCTAAATATAAAGAAGAAAGTACGAGCAAATCTAAACAAATTTCTGACAAAAAGTTTGATGAAGAGAGTGTTTTTGAAGATGAAAAGCGTGCAGAAATGGAAAGTGTTGCTGAAAGTGAGTTTTTGAAAATTAAGAAGTTTATGTTTACTAATATTCCGGAACCAAAGAAGTTAAAGTTCATCGAAATCATTACTGATCTTGGTGGAGAAATTTCAGATGAAAAAGTTTTCGATTTGACTGCAACCCATCTAATAATGGAGAAGCCGTTGAAAAATGAAAAACTTTTGTCCAGCATTGCATCAGGAAAATGGGTACTCCATCCTCGATATCTGTTAGCTTCAGAAGAACAAAAAAAGTTTCTAGCCGAAGAGGATTTTGAGTGGGGTGGTTCGGCCACAAATGAATTTGCTCAGAACTTGCCAGCTATGAGTAAAAAAATTGCAAACTGTCCATCCAGGTGGAGATTGAATCTAAGTTCAGACAGCAGTAGAAAAGGTGCTTTTGAAGGCTGGAGTGTTGTAATTATTGCTGAAGACAAAGGAAAGCAAGCAACTTACAATAAAATTCTCGGAGCTGGTGGGGCAGAAATAATTTCGTTCGAAGCATCGAATTCATTCTTAGATAAAATATCTCATGTCATTGTTGATATGAAAAAGAGAACTTTATCCCAAATCGACTTAAGTCCTTTTATATCTCATAATATTTATTGTATCAAACCTGAATATATTGCTTTTTATCTAATTGATGATCCACCTCCAAATGTCGAAAATTTTATTTTACCTGATGCTAAAGAGTTGTTGAACAATTCTTTGACGTCATCAAAACGACGAACTTTAAGTATGACTACCAGAGGCAGTAATAAAAGAAGTAGAATATCCTAAAAGCAATTAAAATATTGTAGTTTTATCCATAATTTCTATATTTATTCTGTAAATTTTTTTGTACATAGCCATAATTTGTAAATATAGCACAAGTCATTTATGAAATAGAATTTATATAAATAAAACATGTGTTTCTGATTGTTGTTTTTTATCACTGAGTTTCTCTTAAAGAAAAACTGCATTGAAAACTTCTTATTAGTTATTGCTGGTTAAAGCAGAAACAGTTTATATTGCACCCTAGCAAGAATAGTGTCATGACTCTAAAATGCAGCATTTGAGAAAAATCAACTTAAAGAATACTATGAAACTTAATCTGATATAGACACAGAACTGAAACAACTGCCCTCAGCTGGATAAATTGCTATTTCGAGATGTGGCACTCTTTTATTGATGGGTCACTTCATACATATTTTTTATTGACGTAACCAAGATTGATGTTTTTTTACTTGTGTAATTTTTCTTGCCGGGTGCAATATATTTATTTAATGTGGAAAGATTAAAAATTTAATCAATTTTTATTTTCTGATTAATTTTTCAAATTAGAAATGATCCCTTATTTTTAGTAATTCTTATTTCAAAATAATATTTATTCTTGTAGTATTTTAATTTAAAACAATTTTTTAAATACTCTTGTTTTTAGAGTTTTGAATGCTAATCTTCACATAATAAACTGTATGTTTTTTGGTTTTTTTTTGCTATTACTGTAATTAATTTATGTTGGCAAAATTAATCAGACCTGAAAAAAAAACAGTTAACTTTTAGTGGTCCTGGCCGGCAGACCTTTATTAATTTTGAGCCCTACATGTCATGCAGGGATCCAAATTAATAATAGTTATGCAAAATCTTATACGAAATTCTAATTCAACTTTCTAGCATCAGTTCTTAATGAATAGATCATTTTATTACTACAAGAAAAAGGTAATTATTATCCAACCTAACCAAATATTTAGCAAGATTGGCTTATTTCTGAATATTTTGTGCCTCTTTAATATTATAATGTTTTGTTTTTCCCTAGTTAATTTAAAAAATAAGTATTAATAAAAAATCTCAGAACCTCATCTTTTTTACTGTTTTTTCCCCCCCTAAACTTGTTCCTTTCACTACTATTTTCATGTAAAAAAAAAAAGAGACTATCTCAAATTCTGCATTTAATTTTATAAATCATTAAAAAACATCTTGAGTCTTTTAATTTCAATCTTGTAAAGTCAATCAATAGTTTCTTATATATGATTAAAATATATGTAATAAGATTTTTATGTTCTTTATTACATCAACACGTAAAAGTTATGAAAAGTTCAACTGAATCATGATACATGAAATGCTTCAATTTAATATTGCTGTTTATTTTTCATAATGTAGTAAACTAATTTTACTTATAATTTAAACCATTACAATTTGTCTCAAAAATGCAAAATATAAATCTGTCTTTTTTTCTTTTTTTTTTTCGTATTTTGCCTTATCTCTGAATTTAATTGTTTAAATTGAAAAGCTTTGGTACCTAACTTGTATGGATCTCCATGCTTTGGCATAGTAAAGTGGATATCTTAGATTTTTGTCATTTTATAATTTAAGAGGATGAAAATATCAATGTCGTACAACACAAAATGGTTTCAATCATCATTAAAATGTTTATTAAATAGTTTTTTTCTTTCAAAATATTAGTTTTGAAATTGTTAGTTTTACAGATGTGGGCAAAAGCCTTTTGATTCACGCAATTAGTTACAGTCATGCAAAAAGTAAAAATTACATAGAGTCCACACTTTAGACTGTTCTAACTAAACCTTTGGGGCTAATCAAATACCTAAACTACCAAAAATTCAAATTTGGCCTAAAAAGGGTATGTTATTGCGTTTAACAATCCGTTTTTCAATCTGATTCTGTAGCTTAAATTATCGTCTGCACTAATTAATTAGCTTACCTGGAATCCTCTAAACATGAAGATAGCACTTTAGTACCTGCCTTTGATTTTTAATAGAAAAGTTATTCTAAGTGTAGCAATTTTTATTTTTCATAAGATTCTATAAACTCAATTCTATAGGGGAAGTGCTTTAAGGTAGACCAACTTTTTTTTAATATTGATTGTAACATTTTAAATACCACAGAAACTTTTTGAGAAATTCATGACACGTGTTTGTGTTTTAATACAGTTAGTAAAAATAATTCTTTTAATATAAGGAAAATGGATTTGAGGTACAGTATGGTGTCCTTGGAAATCCGTATGTTGAATCTTAGACCAGCAGTTCCCAAAACGTGTTCCTCGGAATCCTAGGGTTCTATAGAATGATTACTGGGGTTCAGAACTTTGGAATTTTTTTAAACCATTGATAATACATTTATATCCAATCCATAATTTATATTATATTTTGATAGTTTGTTAAAATTATTTGTGTAAATTGCCAATAAAAAATCTAGTAAATTAAAAAAAGAAAAGGTATTAACGATATATTGTATCAATTTTGAGAATATAAAGTTAATGAAAAATTCTATAGTTCTCGTGGAGCTTTTCAATTCTAAATATATAACCCAATACAAGAATAAGGAATTATGTTTTACTTGCAAATACTCTCAACGCTTATAACAGTTTTTTTTTAAACAACGATTCAGCTATTTTTATTCTTTTCAGCACACAATTGATAACAAATTCATCATTTAATCACTCATTACAGAACAAATTTAAAATACAATACTGAACAATTGCTAAGCATGGATCACAAAAGGCTGCATTGAGCCTAAAAAATTAAGCGTGATTATGTGCCAAGTGAAATAAAAGAATGTTTAATGTGCTCTGAAAGGGTGCCAGATGGTTTGAAATGTGTTCAAGGAACAAAATAGTAGTTTTGTGTTAAAAACGTCAAAATGGAAAAAAAATAATTTAAGTACCATTTGTAGGCATTCTGGAGTAAAATGGTATGGGAGAGCGATGCAAGTTTCTAGACGTCGTGACATGCTTTGCACAACAGTATTCAGAAGCTGTTGAGGCAATTTGTCCTATTTCTCTCTCAGTGCACGGCTGTGGGTAATCTTGTTTATTGCAGGGTATTCTCGATCAGCAACACTCCTCCCCATCCCGCACATTTACAATGAGATTCAGATTTGGAGAAAGTGCTGGTCATACGAGGCGTTGAATATCCTCGCTCTTGACAACGCCTGTTCGATGATCATCAAAATTTATCTGGGCACCTGGAGCCATTAGCGGCCTTTTTCCCATTCGTCTTGTATCGTGATCTTTGAGGTGGTTCCTTCTGGTAATTGGAGTGAAAAGGAAATTAAATATTTTGTATTTTAGATAAAATTACATCACTACAAAAATAAGCTGCCATCGGCCTGAGGTTTATGTCTTCTCTTAAGTTTTCAAAAGTAAAAATTTCGTTGAATCCTGCGGTATCACAATTTGCGTTCTTTTCAAAAAAATCTGAAGTTAAGCTTTGCAATATGATGATCTAAAAAATCAATGTTGAGATCGTGATGTATATTTTTATTTCGGATAAACCATCTTGTTTTTGTTATTTTCCTAAGGATTTTATTCTGGCATATTTTGAGTTTTTTAAGGAGTGATGTGGAGATGTTGCACCAAGCTGGCGATGCATAAGTTAGGATGGGACGGATCATTGAGATGTAGAGTAAACGTTTAAGTCTGAGTTCCATTTTGGGGTTCTGAAGGAGGATTTGTAATCTGTGGCAGGCCGCTTGTGCTTTGTTGGTAACTGTTTTGACGTGATCTTTCCAATTAAATTTGCTTTTTATGACCAGACCAAGATATTTTGCACTTTTAACTATGGGGATAATTTCATTAAAGAGAACAACTTGATTTTTGGGGAGGATAGTTTTTTCTTTTATGCTGCATAATTAGTAGTTTTGATTTTTGTCCATTTACTTAAAACTTCCAGTCTAGACACCATGTTTCGATTTCCTTCAATTTTTCTTGGAGTTTTTGTAGGGCGATGTTGGGGTTTTTGGACTTCACTACGATTCCAGTGTCATCTGCGAACAGTGCTGTGATACTATTGAAGTCTTCTTTGGCGACAGGAAAGTCGTAAGTAAATAATATAAATAATAAGGGCCCAAGAATGCTTCCTTGGGGCACTCCTGCTGTTACTTTTCTGTTTGTTGACTTCATGTGTTTAAAGTTAACTTGAAAAGTTTTATTATGTAAGTAGGCCTGTATAATTTTTATGATACCAGATGGGAAATTCAGTTGTATAAGCTTGAAAATGATACCCTGATGCCAAACTTTGTCAAATGCTTTTGCGATATCTAACATCAGAAATGCTGAACTCTGTTTATTGTGGAGGCCCCGGCCTATATAGTCGACTATTCTGAAGAGCTCTTTGGTTGTGTCAAGATGCTTCCGAAAGCCATACTGCTCGTCAGGTAGTTTGGTAAGGTGAGGCATAATCCGTGTGTAGATAATTTTTTCCATAAGTTTTCCTAAATTGCACAAAAGACTGATGGGTCTGTAGCTCTCAGGTAAGGTAGGATCCTTGCCAGGTTTGAGGAAAAGTATGACATTTGCGGTCTTCCAGGCGTCAGGGAAATAGTTCAGGGCAAAGCAAGCATTGTAGATATGAACAATTAGTTGAATATACTGTTTTGGTAGTAGTTTGATCATCTTGTTTTTTATATTATCGCAACCGGGAGCTGTTTTTAGCTTTAATTTGTTTATGTGGTTTATCACTTCTTCTGTTGTGGCCGGTTCGATTATCTCTGGTGATGAGTTGAATTGTTTTACATTTTCAATAACCAAGTTGTCATTGTTCAGATTGAAAGCCGTGTTAAGAGAGAATTGTTTTTCTAGGGAGTCAGCAAAAGTTTCGGCTTTATCTTGCGATGTGAAAACATACCCTGTTTCTTTATGCCTGTTCGATGACTTGTCGCGTGAAATCCTTTAAATCTCTTATCAGAGTTATCATGTGACAAACCATATCGACTAACCAAAATTTGCATACAAAAAACACCTCTTTTTGATCTCACTCTTCACGATTAATATTCTCAAATTAATTACTTTTTTTTTAATTTGCATATTTACAGCTGGAAATAAATTGTTTTATATACATATATGTATTTCTGATGAAGACGGTAGTAAACGGATGGGTTAGATTCCCTTTGAGTATCCGTCGGTTGTTTTCGTGGTTCATGTAACGCAGATACGGATTAGTTCCACCAAAAAGTCCTCCACGAAGGCAAATTTCTTCTGATAATTAACCCAGGAATTCCCTTGTCTTCTGAATCAGGTTCAAAATCACAAGGCTGCGGAGTTGTACATTAGTAGCCGTAATTCCCGCCATTTATCTGTAAACTCAAAATTGGGTCGGCGTTTCAGCGACGGTAATAAAATATATATATATATAATGATGCAGGTGTGCAATTAAAAAAAATAAAATTAGTGTTCCACAACCGAAATGAATATGACAACATTTTTAATGAACGTTATTCTTTTATCGTCACTTTTTTTCTAAAAATACGGTGATGTGAAAAAGTTAAAATTCAGATTTTTAGCGTTAAATTTTCTTACAAAAATGAGATCGATTTTTGTTTTAATTTCTATCCAGCTTTTCCTGTTTTTAAAAATTTTTGATTGCAATTAAAAAGGTTTTATTATTAGACTTAATCTCTTTTTCTTCATTTTTTCTTGAAAATTAAGCAAAGTATATATTTGGAAAACTGAGATGTTCAGCTTCAAAATTTTCTTTCGAGAATTCAGATAGATTTTTATTCTTTCTGTTTCGTTTTTGCTCATCCTCTTTTATTTTTATGGCATTTTTATAAAAGCGCGGCGTTTTTAAAAGCGTTTCTAATAGATTATATTTCTTTTAACGTTTTATGCATACTTTTTTTTCCGAAAATATTATTTTTAGCATTAAGGTTTTATAAGAGTTAAGAGATTAATTTCTTAAAAATTCTGAAGTTTTTTTTTTTTTTTTTTTTTTTTTTACAATTTTTGGTTTTCTTAATAATCGTCACTTTTTTCTTAATTTTTTTTAATGGATAACTATTAATTTTTTCCCCTTCACCCCACATTAATAATACGGACAAGTTTTTATTCACCTTCAATAATCACTAAACTTATTTATAAATAAATGATAATATTTATTAATGATATTTTTGAAACAAAAAATTTTGCTATTCTCCCTAATATTCGGGCAAATCACTTTTCGTTGCATCCCTAGTCTGTGGACAAAGAAGAAAACTTTTACTTTTTGTTCTTTGTGGTCTTAACTTAACATTATAATTTTGATTAAATACAAATTTGGAGACATTTTAAAAAGGTATCTCAGCAATTTTTTTCTCCATTTTTTTCCAACAATTCGAGATAAAAAATAATTTGCAGTGCTGGAGCGTTTCTGCAACCGGGTTAATAGGTATATTAATTATATGCTAATTATTATCTGATATAAATATGCTTCTAAAATAATATATCGTTCATGGGAGCAATTCAAAAATTTTGACTGATGTGAATGCCCTACCAGAAAACCAACATCTACGAAAATGGATAAAAGAAAAAATTATGCCTACAAAAGATTATTGGACTGCGTCAAAAATTAACCATTAGAGTAAAGAGATACTGTTTGTCTAAGATAGGTACTCTCTTGGCCAAAGGATACTGTGAGAAGGTCTTTTCATTTCCCTTCTAACCTTCAGTAAGAGTTAGTCCCGAATAGGGACGAAAAATATAGCACCTCCAAAACCCGTTCCACTGTCTCCCCTACATTTTTGGTGGGGGTGCGTGTACTTCCTGGGGTGTTAAGTAATCCGAAACTAATCGACTAACCACTGTCACAGAAAAGGGGGAATTGCAACCTGCGGGGGTCAACTAGCTTTCAAAAGATATCAGAAGAGACTCACTCTACATTATGCTTTTTCTCCTTCTAAGAAAAACTTAAGAAATAATTTTTTTAAACTCTAAAACGGCTGTATTTATTTTCAAAATGGTTTTATCATTTTATTTAACATACACTTTTTCTAATTATATCTTGAATTATTTATTATTTTGATTTGATTATTAAGAGAACTAATAATAACCAGAGTATTTAAATTTATAAAATTTTACTATGTAGTCATATGAAAGTAATTCATATAAAGTAACTACATTAAAAATTAATTTATATTTTCTCTATAAATCAAATAAAGTTTGTTAATTTTTTTAAAAATTGATTTGCTAACTTGTAAAAGTTTTTATGTTAAAGTAAAACCTTGAGTTCAAGATTTTATTTTTTTATTACTTTTTTAATTTGTTTCTTTCAATTACAATTTAAATACATATATTTTTCACAACCTTTTTTTTTTAATTTTAATTAATTTTTTTCAATTTTTTAAAGATTGTACCATTTTTCTAATAGATCATTTCGATGGATCATTAAAAGCAACAAACTAAAACAAAACAATACTATGTTATTTTACATTTTAACATATAGATTTGTGAAGCTGCTCACTGTAATTAATATAAAGATTTATCAAAAAAATCGAAATTAATTTATAAAAAAGTACGATACCGAAATTTTTGAAAGAAAAGGCATTTATTGATTTTCATTAAAACTTACAACATAACAACTGATTGAGACAAGTTTACTTTACAAAATTTTATCACTAACCCTGGGAGGTTTTCGTGTTTTTCCTCTCCATGTAATGCTAATGCGGATTTTAATTAACTATAACTACACTAATTAAAGTTTGCAGTGCAGAAATTTCTACTCAGGGAAGAGAAATTAAAATAACACATTGATTACATACTTTGTTCTATCTATATAAAAGAGCGAAAAATTGTGAATAAAAATTACATTACACACTTTTAATAGGAATTCGAAAAATTTCTCGTTATTAAATACATAAGATATTGCATAATTACTAGTTTTAATATATATTTTTAGAATATTGCTAAAAAAAGTTTTAAAAAGTGTATTAATTAGGAATTACAGATTAATGTTAAAGCAATAAAAAAAGACTAACAGTTTCAAAATCTAGTGAATCAACTAAGAAATCAGGTCTGAAAACATCAAAACCAGTTTGACTGTCTGAAGTAACAAAGAGAAGCTTAACTCTAAGTATTACAACATATTTTTATTTTTTAATATATCGTGATGATATTTCGTGGTGTTTATAATAATCACAGTTCTCATTCTTTCTATTTCATCTGGCAATCAAACTGGTTTCAATATTTTCAGTGTTGCGTTCCTAAGCAGCGGTTCATTATATTTTGATACCGTTTTTATTTTTCTCTCGTGAATATTAATTATGTCCACTAATGTTCTTTTACTTCCTTTTTTTTAAGAATTTTACAATACATGGGTATATTTTCATATTTTTCTTCATTTGCTGATTTAAATAAAATTTTCATAATACTTAGTGTTCTTGTGTATGTACATTAAAGCCCTAAACACAGAGCTAAGTGCTTGTTCACGTTTGGATGATGTGTGCTCTTGTGTACTAGCTATTTTTTTTTTTCCCCTACCGTGGAAAAACAAACTATCCCAGCTATTGAGGTAATTAAAACTATTTATGGAATGGAAAAATTGCAACCTTTTAAATTTTTATAATGTAAATGTTTTTTTTAAACCTACAAATGAGTGTACGATATATATATATATATATATATTTAAAAAGGAAAACTGCAGTTTTGTGATGCTTTATAGTATATTGGAATATCTTTACGTCATTGTCTCGATTTTAGTTAATCTCACTTTATTCAGAAGCTAAATTTTTTAATTCTGAAACATCTTTAAAAAACAAGGAAAAAAGTTTTAAAAAAAGGAGGAATAATGTATTTAAAAAATAAATTCCACTCTCAAAATGAATAAAAACAAGAAAAAGTATTACTACTAAATAAATAAAATGTATGTAGAATGAACGAATTATCAGCGAATATAATTTCCATAATAAATTACCCCATATCATTTCTTCAAAAGGACAGAGAGAGAAAAAGATTTTCAAAAAGAGTTGAACAGAGTAAAAGTATTTGGGAGGGAGGGAGCAAGACCACCTACGGAGAAGAGTAGACCGCAATCGTCTCTTGGAGAATGAACTTGGGGGTGGAAGTTGCCTTCCTCCTTTACTCAAAGGTAGAAAGTGACTTGAGTTTCAAAGGCAATATTACAAAAAGTAATAAAGATTAAAAAAAAATTGACCTACATTTTCGTGGATAGGAAAGATTGAAAAAATTATTAGTATTTTTTTTAAATTGATCACTCTGATTCTTAAACAAGAAAAATCGATTCAAAGTATGACAAGCCCGCTATAGACTTTACATGTTAAAAGCAGAATTGAGGAGTCTGCTTGGTTCAACACTTTTCTCCCGGCAACCACGATTGGGGACCCGACCTTCTGATCATATGAGCTCGCCCCGTGCTCTGTTCGCCAAGGGTACTCTGAACGCCACTAAGTCTGCGGCAGTTTGGTGCTATGGAAACAAGAAGAGGGCATTTTAGAGCGGGTAGCTTCGATGAAAAGGTCTCCTTTTCTCTCGCCAAAACCAGTCCTAAAGAGGGACCCCGCACCCCTACTTGAAATAATCATACCTCGTTACCATAGTCACCGCCACAGCTCTAGCCGAATGTCTGGCAGAGTTCCTATCTTAGACAGACCGTAGTGATAACTTGCATCAAATCATTCTGTTTTGAGGAAGCAAATTGGGAAGGCCGTGGCTGTTATGTTCATTAATTTTTTGCAGCTGAAACTCAGTGGTCTATTTGAGACATGCTTCTTTAAAAATAAAAATGCTTATTATATTTATAAAAATAAAAATGCTTATAGTTATAATGTTTAAAAATTATGTTTGGTGACTTGGATCTTTATTGGCTAAATTGATAGATTTTAATGTAAGCATCGTTTTCACCTTTTATGTGTTGGATTTTAAGACTTTTAATATTTTATATTCCCATTAACGCGCAAACAAAACAAAAACATAGATCACAGTTTTATTTTTCCGTTTTATTTATTTTTCCGTTTTTTTTTTTTTTTTTTTTTCTTTTTTCGTTTTATTTA
The DNA here is from genome assembly GCA_949128135.1 of Parasteatoda lunata. Taxonomy (NCBI): domain Eukaryota; kingdom Metazoa; phylum Arthropoda; class Arachnida; order Araneae; family Theridiidae; genus Parasteatoda; species Parasteatoda lunata. The sequence goes on from OX421977.1 coordinate 63,517,607, forward strand.
TTAGTTTTGCCATAAACAAATAAAAAAATAACAGAGAAAGTTCAGACTTTTGCCTCACTTATGTATTTATTTCCTTAATTTTTTTACGATGTTTTTTAATGCATCTGTTGCTAGCACGAAAAATAAAAAAACAACTTACAAAACAAAGGAATTTTAAAGTTTTTTTTTTTTTTTTTTATCTACTCAAGCTAAATGATTAGCGGTTACAGTGTAGTATAATTTTAGGTCGAGTAGCTTTTCTAGTAATTGAAATCAGATATATCCAATTTATTTAATGTCTACCTGGCCAAACCTCAACATAATAGTTTTAACTGTAATTTAAGGCTAGATGTGTAAAAAAACTTATCTCCATTAAAAAATCGTAAGTGAAGCTACCGTCACTGTTTTTGGTGTTTACGTTTCATTTTGTTCTGCTGCATAAAAACTGTACAATTTAGAAACTTATAACTACGAAGATGTGTCGAAAATATAAAATTCGGTAGATAATTCAAAAAATATTAACCGTTAAACTTATAGTTAAAGGTATCCTGATGGCCTTTCGGCTGACCGCAGCAGGTCAACTAGGAGTTGAAATTTGACTTTCTGAAAGGGCTATTTTTTCAGGAAGTAAACACAATTTATTTTTCAAAATTCCAATTTGTTCGAAACTAACTGTAATTTTAATTAAGTATTGCTCAGTAGCCCGCAGAAATGCAACTAAGGTGTTGAAGTTTAACGTGCTGAATGGATTATTTTTATTTGTGAACTTAACACGAGTACTTTTTTAAATCGATTTTTTTCGAAAGTTATTGCTGAGTGCTTTTTACCACTTTTTGTGCTTTATATAATGACCATGTTTTTCCAAAGCTGTAGAAAATTTTGTTTATCTCGCTCGAGAACTTCATTTTATTTGCTCGCGGTCGAATTGATCGATGTTGAAAAGTCGTTATAGAAGAGAGAGATTAGATCATGCCAGATCTTAACATTTTTATTAAAATTTCGAAAAACAAGAAACCTTGTTCAAATGAGATAAAAACTGTTTCTCATTTGAAGTGTTAAATGACAAGATTGTTGTTATGAATCTCTTTTATTTCTTCTTATTTTTACCCACATTCTGTTTTCCCAAGCTTAATTTTTTTCAAGTGACGTTTATCAAATAAAATTAATCATTCTTTTACGTGAGATTAACATATTAACTATTTTTTTTATAATAAATTATAATTTTTACTATCAAACCAATCTCAGTTTATTTAAAAATTTTCAGACTTTTAAGATAAAAGTACAAAAGAAAAAAAAAATAATTAATGAGAATAAATTATGGGGGTTGGTGAGCAGAGCGAGCAGGAACTAAAGCAATATAGTTATTAAAAATATGGTAACTAAAAATATCAACACTTATTAATACACAAGTACAAGTGATTATTTTTACATTCCTGATAATCACTTATTTCGTTATCATTAACATAGTAACAAAATGTGCATAAATAAAATTCTATATAATTATGATGCATGTTTGTTAACAATCTGATTTTATTTATTATTTTTTTTTTAGATATTGACTTTAAACAAAACGTACACAGACATATAAAAAACACATATATTCTAACTATATTATACTTATTAGTATAATTCTGGTAACCTATATAAAATGAATTTGTAAGTTCACTTTTATATTTAAATTTTTTACAAAAAGATTTCAATATTTAGCAAATGCAGTTTCCCAAAATTTTAACAAAAATTCTCGCAAATTTTTGTTCCTAAAATATTTTTCTTATTTTCTCCAACTGCCTTATTGTCAACGAAGTTTTAAATCATTTTATTTTCAATTGAAAGTATTAAGGATATTTCGATAACATGTCGATTCGATGTCTAGTCACATATTGCCTAATTACTGCTGCGTATGCAAAAGTTCACTGATCATCGAATGTTCTTTTTGTCTGGACCAAAAATTTTCATTAAAAAAGACAACGGTATTTCAAATCACCAGCACTATATAAACATCGGCATATTGTTAGAACTTATCAACTAAACCTTTCACAGCATAGTCTTGGAGCCCAATCTTTCCTCCTCTCTTCAGTCATGAAATTCTTGGTAACTAACTTTCTTTTTTAAAAATTCAAACCCTATAGGGCTGCTAATATTGCTTACCATTTCAATTATTATCATTTTAGCTTATTTAATTTTCACAACGAACATTTGAATCGGTCAAATTTTACTTACTCTTTCAGATAATTTTTCTGCAATCGACATTTTAAAAAATTGAGTCTACATTGATATATAATTATATTTTCTATATTTAATTATATTTTTAATCTTTTTTCGGTTCTATGTCCGCAATAAAATTAAATTTGTGTTCTTATATTTCTCTAACGCATGAACATATGTTTTATTTGCATTTATCGACAATCATTATAATCGTTTCATTTTTAGTTAAAAATATTTAGCATACTTCGCCGTCTGAACTTATAGTTTAATTAGTGTCGCATATGCAAAAGTCCAATGGTCAAAAATTTTTATTTTTGTCTGTTCATCAATTGATATTAAAGCCAGACGATGGTATTTCAAAACACTAGCATTATAAAAACCTCGACATATTGTTATAACTTACCAACAAAACCTTTCACAGCATAGTATAACAGCTGAATCTTTCTTCCTTTCGTCAATCATGAAATTCTTGGTAACTAATTTTTCCTAAATTTAAGCATTTTGGGCTGCTAATATTGTTTACCATTTTCACTATTATCACTTTAGCATATCTGAATAGGTCTAATTTATTTTACTTTGTCAGATAACTTTTCCTCAATCAACATTTTAAAAAATTGAGTCTATATTGAAATATAACTATATTCTCTATATTTAATCATCTTTTTTACCTATACAGTTTGGTTTCGGTTCTATGCATGCAATCAAATCAAATTTGTGTCCCTAAAATACTGATTATATTTTCTCTAACACATGACCACATGTCTTATTTGCATTTATCAACGGGGATTATAATTGTTTCATTTGAAATCAAAAATATTTAACATACTTCGACGTCTGAACTTTATACTAGTATATACCGAGTCTAATTATAGTTGCATATACACAAGTCCAATGGTCATCAATTATTTTTGTTTGAAAAACAATTGAAATTAAAACCAGACAATGGTATTTTGAAACACGCGCACCGTATAATAAACTCAGTGTAACTTATTTCACGACGTAATCTGACAGGTCAACCTTTCTGCCTCTCTTCAATCATGAAATTATTGAAAACTAATTTTTTTAAATTTTAAATATTATGGCACGCTGTTATAGCTCATCATTTCTATTACAATCTTTTTAGATCATATTAAATATTCCAGTCAAATATTTGAATAGGTCCAATATTATTTATTTAATTATTGTTTTTTTTTACTATTCATTGACCACGTTAAATTTAGTGTTAATCCAAATAACTATACTTCCCATAATTACTTATCTTTTTTACCCGTTTAATCTCGTTTTGGTTTCATGTATGCAATCAAAGAAAATTTTGGTCATTAACACATTTTTTTATATATATATATTCCTAAGCGCATGAAAACATGCCAGACTTCCATTTGTCTTCGCATATTTAAATAGTTATGGTGTAGACTTGATAGTAAATTATTAAGGGCTTCTGATATTCGTCAGCATTTTTACTATTATTATTAATATTCTCTTTCAAATATTGAAATCAGTCTCTGTGTGTTGTTTTCTATTGCGTGAATGTGGCCCACCCTATAAACGGGTATCTGAAGCAATGTGGCGTGGGTATAATGTTGGTGGTCTTCGCAGGTGCCGTTAAATGAGTAAAACTTCCGGCATCTTCCTAGACAAAAGAACGTGAAAGTTCAGTGCCTGCCATTAGAAAAAAAAATTGTTTGGAATTTAGAACTTTTGAGCTTGAATCATTCAAGTTTTACGCACTTTTCTGATTTTTTCATTTGGTTACAATTTGAAACAAAGGAATGATTTTTACCCATCGCAAGTTTTCATTTTTCAAATTAAATTAAGTGTGAAATTACGAAAGAAAAGATATATTAATCGTTGATTTTTTGATAAAATTCTATCCCAAAAATAAAACAAATACTATTTTCGGGTAACAATATTTGTCATATCAATCAACATTACCAACGCACTGAGGGTAAGCACTGAAACGCAGTATAGAATGAATTCCCAGCAACCTTAATAAGGTGCTAGGTTGTACCACACAGTCGTGTAATCTTAACCCTACTGAACTTAGTTTTACGAAAATATAGCTCATGTTAACACTTTATTATGATTGCAGCATAATAACACGATATTATGGTGCAAAGCCGACATTATGATCTAACGTTTACTCACACCGTAAATTTTAACTATAGTCATGCTCCGAAATTAAGCTTGAGCTTTTTACTTTAAACTGTCAGAAAAATCGGTTCAATGTTTAAACAAATTATCAATATCTTGATCTATTCTATAGTTATTTTTCGCTATAGCTTAAATAAAGCATTAAACCGAGCAATCTTTCCGTTCAATCGAAACTATAATATCTAATAAACAAGTTTGAAAATTACGATAATATAGTTCAGCATAACACCTTACTATGTTGAACCATATTATCGTTGCAAAATTGACTGATAGTATAGTTTAACATACATAAAAAATTTTAACAGTGAACAATGAGAAAAAAGCATGGACAAAACAAATATGGTAAAATTTACCGTGTTTCTGGTTCTATGAGAACACCAAAAAGTATTTTAATTTTTTGCGAAGTGCTTTTGTTTATCAATTTTGGTAAAATTAAACAATGAAATATTATATTATAATTTATGATCAAATTTAGTTATAAAAAGGATTTCCTTAGAGTATGGCATGAAAATCATCTGTTCGGTTAAACTTATTATTTTTCAGTTTCGTATTTGTTTTTAAATGTGGGATAATAAGAACTAAAATTCGGAAAACCAGAAATTCGGAAAACTAAATTTTTTAAACATGATAATTACTATTTTTATCAATTAAATTTAGAACAGTGTTGATTTGTATTGCATTTTAAGTGATAATGAAGAATAAATTGAACAATATTTTGCAGGTACTTCTCCTTGCCGCATTAGCCTCTACTTATGCTGTTCCTCGACCCATTCGGCCAATACTACCTACATCACCCCTAGCTGGTGCTCCCGTACATTCAACTTTTGGCGCATCTCTTGCAAACGCTCCGGTTGGTTTAGTTGATAGGAATGCTCCTGGTTTTGGATCACCTTTTGCAGGTTTTCCATTTGGTAGATTCCCGTATGGAGGATTCCCATTCGGAGGATACCCATACAATAGATTCGGCGAAAATTTATTTACCTCTTCTTTGGGCGATGCTAAAGTTGGAGCCGTTAGCAAAGCTTAACCCTGGATCTCGACTAAAAAAGTAAGGAAATTAAACAATATTTGTTGTAGTCGTAGCACTTTTTTTTTTATATCACGTCACACTAGAGCCGTACTGTAGAGCTATTTTATTGCCAGCGTTGAGCAGTCATAATGCTGAATTTACGACTATCAGTGTTCAATTTCGTAACCTTTAATTGTGAACCCAACTTAGAAGACAAGGAGACGCCTAGGTGAATCATTGGAGCAAATTAGCCTTCGTGGATGAATTGTTGATGGAATTATTTCGCATTTACGTTATATGGTGAGGAAAACCTGCTACGGTTAGTCCAACGGCAAGAGGATTCTAACCATGATTCGTCTACCGCTGGGGATATTTTAAGTCAGCATTGTATTAGGTTCGAGCCGCGAGCAGAATTCGTATCGACCAATCAAAGCTAAAGTTTATACGAACCTGAGTCACCTCCGAGTGCTCTATCTCCTGAGTCACAGCGATTAGCATTGTCGGCTATTGGCAACAGTCTGGGAAACATCCCTGAGGGTGATCCGAAGACATGTCATCACAATTTCGATCCTCTGCAGAGGGGATGATTCCCACACTTTACTTATCTGACGAGCACTATCTGGTAGAATAATTTATCAAAGACCGATACCGTGCACTCTCGGTCTCTTCGCAAGATGATCAAAGTGATCACCCACCCGCTCTCTGATCGCAGCTAGTGATGCTTGAGTTTGTTGACCTACTGGGAACCGTGTCTTATGATCAGTCCACTGTTTGGCTGAACAGTATTTGAATAACGCGTATTGGAACTTTAAGGCCGAATAATAATAGGAACTTTAAGGCCAAATATACCTTCTAGCAGAATCTGGGAAAGGTCGAAACTCTTTTGCAAAGGAAAATAAAAAAAAAATCACAATTTAAGTGTCTTAAACTTTAATTTTAAACCTTATATACTATCTTCCTGAAGAAAAAAAAAATCTTTTATAATTTATAACACTATTAGACGTATTAAAATTGCCAATTTTATATATTTTTCCATCTAAATATAAATAATTAAAATTAATAACTGAGTTTACGACCCTAAACAATGCAATGGTTGAGTAACTTTTCAAATATTAAAAATCAAACAAATATAACGTTTCTTCATAATTACACATTACATTATTTTTATAACTATCATAGAAAGAGTTGGATAATAATGGACAAACCTTAACCTAATAATCTTAAATAACTATTACAAACCCACAACAGTTATAAAGATAACAAATTCCATATTAAATTGCTTTGTTTCGTACGATGACTGAGACTTGCATTGATAAAGGAAAACAATGACAAGAAAATAATTTTAGTCATGAAATAAAGTGGGGCATATGAAAAATAATTATCAACTGATATATTTTTCTAAACGGAGAAAGTTGCTGATTGAAAGTTGGAAATTTTATAAACGTAAAATAGCAAAAGAAAATTAAAAACTTTACGTATTAAAAAATAAGACTATTGTTTTAAAATTTCTAAAAATTTTATATAAAAATTATATTTAAATTATCTTTCCAGTTTTGCACAGCTGAAAAACTAGGGTGTTGAACAATTTGTCATACAGCGTGTTATTGAGATCAAAAGCAAAAGTTTAAAGTCTAAAATTTAATATCGATTCTTTAAATGAGTTTTTATGAAAGTATATAACTACGTATTTACTGAATTATTTTTTTAAACTTTTCAATAAGATATAAAATTTTCAGAAATTCAATTAGGATATTTGTTTTAATTTATCACAATTTATTTAAAATTGCATATTTAACTTGAAAAGATGCACGTATACATCTTTCTATTCAAAAACGTTTATTTTTTAATTACATTATTTATCTTTTTATAGACTTAACTATCAATTGATGAAAAATAAATTATCTTTTTCCTCAAACATACGTTATTACGGTATTATATTTTCTTATTTTTGATAATGCATTTTATCTAATAAGCCGACCGGCCTGTGTAAGGGGCAGAGAACTGTCCTTGCATCAGAAAGGTTCTGGGTTCGAATCCCGGGCAAGGCATGGATGCTTCTTTCTCTCTATCTGTGTTCTATGTCCTTTTTCCTTTGTGTGTGAATGTGACCCGCCCTATAAACGGGTTGTGGTAGTGTGACGTGGGCGACGCTGCTTCGCCACAGGTGCCCACTGGGTAACGAAAAGAGAGTTAGCAGTTCTGGCACTTTCTGTGGCCAATGGACAATAGTTCCAAGTGCCCGCCATTAAAAAAAATGATCTAATCATGCATAATTATTGCGTAATTAAAACATACTATTTCACTGTTATACTTAACTTGTATTTTTTTTTTTTTTTCAGTACAGCTCAGACTCTACTTTTTTAATGGCAAGAAATCTGCATTTGCACGGCTATGTATATGGAATGATATGTTAAAATATATTGTTGTTGAATAAACAATGTTTATAATAACATCTGTCTTTATTTTTTGTTTATGTATTTATCTATTTTTTTGATTTATGGAAACAAAATATTTAAGTTGTATTAGGTTAATATGAACAAACAGTTATTAAATAGTTTTTGTTAAAGAGGACTTCAAAAATGAAACTTCAGAGCCAGTTTCATTCTCTTTCGTCTTCAGACATAGTAAAAACTTTAAATCCTAACTTTAAGTTTTACTATGTTTTGTTTCACAGAACCTTCACTTTCTTTAGAGCTTTTTCAGAAAATCAAATTTTTACTTAAAAACATTATGTAAATAAGTTCACACACTTAAAAAATTACTTCAAATATTATTTTGCAAGGAAATGCCTTTCTACTGTAGCTAAAACTTTTCGCTAAAAAAAACTTTTTGCTCATAAAAACTGTTCCTGTTGATGATCTAAATTAAAAAAAATAATAATAAAATACGTATAAAATTCTTGTAGTAGCTATTTTCAAAGTATCATTTCTAGTTTCTTACTACGTAAAATTAGTTAATACTTGGTTGTATTTTAACATTTTAATCAAATTTTTGCATAAGTTTTACATTTAAAATTGAGTGCAAAATATTTTATTTCATTTTGTGTCTGTACATCAAACTTAATCAGATCATTATGAGTAAGTACATATGAATATATTGAAAATTTGAACTTATCTAAGCACTCAGAATTCGGTATTTTAATTAACATTTTGAAATCAAACCAAATTTATTTATTATTTACTGACTTGCGACTTTAAATCTCTTTTGAAAATCTTAACTTTAATAATCATTGAATAATATAAAAAATTAAATTAAATATTTAAATTTTAAAATAATAAATCAAAATTTGTTTTATTTGTTAAAAATTGGTTTGTCATGCTTCTCGGTACTTTATTATAAAAAAAAAGCGAAATGTAGTTATAACTATCACTTTTTGAAGGAAAAAAAATCCAATGTAGCGCATATCATACTTGTTATTATTGAGAAGCAAGTTACAATGAAGTAAAAATCCGTCTCATAGAAGTTAATCATTTAAATGTCCAAATTAGTCCAGTATAATTAAAAATTTTGCTTAGAAAAATTAGTATCCAATATTTTTTTCATTGAAAGCTTTTTTATGTAATTATAAATGATGTTTGATACTCTTCTCTGTACTTTTCCCCTTTTTTCCGGAAAGAGAAGTTATTGAAAGAAGAGAATTGAATTTCTGAAAATCCAGCAAATGAGCTTCACTTGTTTTTCTAGAAGAATTTTAATTCTTGCCATTTTCCTCAGATGGGGGAAGAATGCAAAGGAGATTAGGGTATAGAGGTTATCAAGTATAATGATATAACAAAGCTTTCTATCAACAACAAAAATATTGGGTACTAATTTCTCCCAAGAAACACTTTCCTTTCTGCTGCACTTACTGCACAAAATTCTCGTACTTTGCATTTAATATTACCGGTTATTCTCAATGATTTTATAACTTGATCTTTAAAACGAAGTAGCTTCATCATAAGACAATATGTGCTATTGACGCTAATTTATTAAAAATTGTATTATAAGCTGTTAATACTGGAAAAAGATTATCTTTATTGTAATAATGACTTCCATATGAATTTGTTACCCATGTTTTATGTAAAATGTTTTTAAATAATAATAAAATTGAACATCTACGTTTTTGCGTATATAAATATAACTTTTGGCATGTACTTATGTACCCTTTATACAATGCTATTTAGCAGCTATCTGAATATATGATATATATTTTCCGATCTAGTTTTAATTTGGAATTGAATGAGACCAACACAAGTCGGTTGCACTAGTAATAAGGAAGTTGTAAAGGGTTTATGTTTAAAAATGCAATTTTGAAGATTTAGTCGAATTCAATTGCTATGCAAACGAATGCGTTGCCTCTTACGTATAGATTCTTCTTTTTTTTTTAATCGATAATAACAAACACGAGTCATTAAAACTAATAATTTTAAATTTGCAATGTTTTGATAATATAAAATGTACTATTTTCTGGCCCTTTGATAAACTCTTATTTATAACTTTTCAAATACATAATCTGTCAACATAAGTTTTGTCTCCTTCAATTAGCGTGAATATTTACATTAGAAAATTTTCTTTACATATACATATAGCCTCTAGATATTAATGTAAAATTATGCATGCATACAATTCAATAGTAGTAAAACTTTTTATACATAAAAACTCCAGCAACTTTTAAACTTTTTATACTAATAACTCGTGTTTAATCTCATTCGATTTAGCAAAAAAAAAAAAAAAAAAAAAAAAAAACATTGGAAACAAAGAGTCATTTTTATAAATTGTAATATCAGATACGTAAATAAGTACAAGTACAAAATTTTATTTTTTGTAAATAAAGCCCTCATAACGTTTTAACTATCAATCTGATTGTCTCGAGTTTGGTCTCATTCGTTTTAGTATTAAAGAAGAATACGAATGTGCAAGAGATTAATAGAGAATTGATTACCATATTTGAGATCTAAAGGTTGACGTCAGATATCATAATTTATTAGAGTTAAATATTGATTAAGTTACGGATACAAATACAAAAACTATCAACTGGTCTTTTTATGGATTCAGATTCTTAATCATAAAAAAAAAATTAAAAAAAAAAAGAAATGGTGGGAGTCAGGCGTAGTTAGGAAAACATGGTCATAGTTTAGTTAGGAGAGTGATCGGAAATTTGGAGCCTTTTAAGTTAATTTTAAATTTCGTGTACTTCGAACCATGGTGCCTTAAGGATGGAGCGTTCGCCTTCCAATGAGGTGAATCGGATTCGAATCCCAGGGATAAAATTCTATACGAATTCCTCGCCCGGCTTGCACCGACCACAGTGCTAACGTAAAATATCCTTAGTGATAGACGGATCGTGGGTTTAAGTCCCCTTGCCATTAGGCTAACTTTGGGAGGTTTTCGTGGTTTTCTTCCCTAGGTAACGCAGTGTTAGTTCTATCAAAAAAGCCTCTATGAAAGTAAATTTTTTTTCTTCCAATACTTGATCCTGGAGTTCCCTTGTCTTCCGGATTGTGTTCAAAATTACAAAGGCTACGGAGTTGAATATTAGTAGTAGTGAACCCAGAAAATTGGGTTAACTGTTCAACGAAGGTTATAAAACAAAAATACAAATTTGTGTTCTTTTTTATATTTCGGAAACTTTTTAAACGAATAGAAAACTTTTCTCACGCAGATATAAAATTGGTTTAAAGCAAAGATAATTTCACGTGTAAAATAAATTTATTAATTATCTATCATTTTTTTTTTTTTTTTTCAAATTTTGTTTGATAAAGGCAGAACAATTTTTGAATCGTGAAGCACACAAATTTTTAAATTATTTAAACTATGTAATTTGAAAAGACAAAACTTGAACTTCGTAGTATATTGGTTATCTATTGAAGTTGATAAGATATTGAAGTTCGTAGGCCTTAAAAAAGACCTATTTCTTTCAAGTTTTGAACATTAGAGGTCGTAAACCAAAAATTGGGTAGGCTGTTCAGCGACGGTTAGAAAATATAAAATAAAATTAAATAGTTTGAGAAAATCCAAACATTAAAAAGCAACATTTTTCTTTACTAATACGTAAAATCCAGTAATTTCTACAAGGCATTTTTTTTTTGTTTTTTTTTTTGCGTTTTTTAAAAACGATTGAAAACTTACCTTCTTCAAAGAAAGTTTTTTTTCTTATCTTCGACAACTCGATTTCAACGATCCCCGCGATGAGTATGGACAATACTAATTCTATGGGTGAAAAGAGGAAAATGTAAGTTTTACTTCTAACTTACTTATAATTCAAAACATCTTAGTTCGATGTTCATTCAAATTAATTAAGAAGAAATTATTTTTAAAAAAAATCTTATTTCATTTTCTTTTTGCCATTTTTTATTACTCAAGAATAATAAAGATTTGCGTCATGTCAAAGTATATATTTCCCTGAGATTATTCCGACATTTTTTCATCCATAAAAAAAGTCACGAAAGGATGGATTAGTCACATTTTTGAGCCATGTAGCAATATTGAGCACTGTTAGAAATTTCTCGGAAAAAATGTATTATTTTGTTATTTATTGTTATTATTTAACTGTTATTATTTAGCTATTTACTGTTATTTATTTGCATTTCACCATATGCAAACAAAACAATCAAATAACCATAAATAAGATGGTATTCAAACTGTTAACTGTGCGAAAAACTGTTTATTAACTGTTGTTTCACTAAATACGATTAAACAATCAGAATTTTATCGTACCAACTAGACCCTCCTAATGAAGTAACCTCGTTCACTGGTTGGAACATATTATAGACGAGAGTGTTAACCTGTCTATCTGAAGTACGTCAAAACGGAGGTTCGAGTCCCAGTGTTAAAACTAAAATATTTTCTCCATTCCCTTCAACACATAAAAAGATTCCAGTGTCTTGCACTCTCTAATTTGTGTCCCTGAGCTATTAGAATACAATACTCTCATTCACGCATAGATGGCAGCACCATTAAGCCGCTAAAGCCTTTGTCCAGTTATTATTCTTTTTCACGGGTTGGAAACCATGCTAGTTGTAAACGGTTTCGATACCATGAAGGTAAAAAGTATTCTTTACCGTAAGCTTTGCAGTTAATTGGATAGACTGACTTCTGCTGGTCATTTTACCATAATTTTAGACTAAAAATTCTAAAACAGAGTGTGAGTGAGTTTTAAGTATAATTAAGGTGATATCTCTTCCTTTTTTTTCGGTTAACCGTACACTTTCAAAAAAAGTAATCAAACGTCTTATCGTAACATAGATACCATGTTATCAAGCAGAGTATCAGTGACATTAATGACAAATATCAGCAGTTGTAGATAGATTCTGTCGAATCAAGGTACTGTTATTTAACCACAAATATACCAACTCAGCTTTAAACCATTACATAACTCCTTAACAAAGAAAAAAAGTACGGTCAAAACTACTAGAACATGGTAAATTTTAGCGTGTTTCTGTTTCTATCGGAATACTAAAGACCTCGGTAATTTTTACCGAAGCGCCTTGGTAATGATTTTTGTAAAATTAATAATAAAAAATAGTTTTATGATACTTAATAAAATTTGGTGATTGGGATAAAATTAGGTCATTTTATCACGATACCTTTCATCAGCTGTTTCCAAATGTTCTGTGGAACTCTAGAATTCTAGGGAAGAAACGGGATTCCGCGAGTTATTACACATTTTGTAACCAGTCTTGAATTTTAATCCAACCTATAACTATTAATTTTTTTAATCATTCGGTTGCCAGTAAGAAATTATTTCAAATAACATGTCAATAAAATAGAAACGGCATTTTTTTTCACAAAAATATATTGTATTTCCAATATTGAACAAATTATTAAAAAAAGCAGTTTCGAAATAAATCCTAATTCGTCTTATTTTACTTATATTCATCTTATATGTATAAACCAAAAGCAAATTATTAACTAGACTAGATAGAACACAGAAATTTTTTTTCACATTTTAACTGTCGGACATAAAACCTAGTTTAACATTGAAAACCTTACTGGTTATAATAATAAAAAGATAAAAAAAGTGTCATTCCGTTAATTAAATATTTTAAAAATAGTCTTTTTTATAGTTTTTTGACCGAATAGTTTTTTTGCTTATAACGTTCACAAGTACCTTAATAAACTTTATTTATAAAGTTGGGGTTCCACCAGAAGAAAGTTAATTATTTATAGTTCCGTAGCCAAGAAAAATATTAACCACTTCCTTATAGCATGGCATAAAATTATTAATTCCGTTGAATTTATTTTTCAGTTTTTTTTAAACTAAATATGTGGTAATAAGAATTACACAGTAAGTTCTGATGTATTTCTTATTATCTTACATTATTAAATTTTGAAAAGCAGAATTTCTTGTTAACCTTTACCATATAAATTTAAAAATTACCAAATAAATGGTTTAAATACCGTATATTTTTGTTTTATTTCTAAAGTTATGTTTTTTTTAAGAAACGAAAAAGTTTATTATTATACATCTTGTACATCTTAAGCATTGTACACCTCATAATTTAAACATGTCTTCAAATTGTAGTTAAATGTGGTTTAGTTTGGATGATAATATAGTTCGTATTAGCACCTCAATTAGGTCGTAGCAGATTTGCATGGTATTGCGATTCAACATACTTCTAAATTTTTGACAGCACAGCGTAGTGTGCAACCAAGCTGGAACTAAGAAAACTCATTTTTTTAAATAAAGGCCTAAACTTTAACGCTCTAATTATAAGAAATATAAAATGTAGACTTAATAAGGCCATGATAGGAAAATAAAATTGTTTTAAAAGTGCTAACTTAGTTTTTTCATAGCAATAATCATACTCGAAGAGTCTATTTTACAGCTAGCAAAATTCTGAGCACAAAAGAACTTTAAACTTAAAACCAACTGTAATTTGCATAAAATTAAGTATTTAAAAAAAATAAACATGCATTTTTCACACAAAAACAATAATATTTTTTAAATTAAGAATGCATAATTGAATTAAATTAAGAATGCATAATTGCATTAAATTAGGAATGCATTTTAAATTAAGAATGCATAACTGTATTGTCTCTTGAAGTCTCATTTTGATATTGTCATATGAAAAATGACCAATCGATGACCAATGTAATGTCCTTTTGTCAATTATGCTTTAACACACTCTGCGGATAATAACAAAATATGCAAACTGAGAAAGATTATTGAAATGTCAAATTTGATTTTTCCGAAGTTCCTTTTACACTTGTCAAAAAGATAGAATATTAAATAGTACTTTCGACACATAATAGTACTTCAATAAGTTTTTACATTCCTTTTTAAATCATTCTATCATTAGAAAAAGGTGCCAAAGATTGTAAAGTCCTCACTGACGATTATTTTAGATCAGATTTTTTTTATAAATCTTAATATGTGAATTTTAAAATAATAATTTTTTATAAAAAATTTTAAATTGAACATATTTTTGAAAATAAAGGAATATCTTCTGGTTTGCATTCATTTTAATTCACAGTAAAAAGATGCAAACTCAAAAGTTTAATATTTTACTTTCTGCAAATGAATATTGCAAACTTCCAGAAAATAGCTCGAAAACGTACTGTAAAAATTTCCACATAGAAAAAGTCATAGAAATTATATATATATATATATATATATATATATATATATATATATGTATATATATAATTGTAAAAAATTGTGATAAAATGTGCAGGCACTTAATGTGCCGGTACTTTTTACTGTAAAATCCATTTTAATAGGAAATTGTGACGAAACTAAACATTTGATATTTTTACAGTACAGTTTTACGGAATCACATTTTACAGTGAAAATGGATTTTACGAATGATGCAGCCAAAGAGCCGGTTCTTTATACCTTAATTTGATAAAGAATGTTTTTCAATGTGACCCGAAAAGACATGACTTTTGAGAAAAATATATTCTTACTGCGCTATTACTTATAACTAAAAACATAAAGTAAAACATTTATATAAGCAAGTAATGTATAAAAAAAAATTTAAAGTCAATCCCCACTTATTTCAACAAAAAAAAAAATTTTAGTCACTTTTTATTAACTAATTAAAAAAATTTCCAAATTTAAAACTAAAATTAATTAATTTAATTTAATTAATGAATTAATATTTGAAAAAAACTGTATTATCATCAAATTTCATCAACTACAAGTTTAAACAAATTCATTTGAACTTGAGTGGATGAATAAAAAGTTTTTATTAACGATTGAAAATTTGAACAAGATATGTAAATATACATAGGGAAAGTCTGAACTAACAGTAGCAATTGAAATAAAAAAGTCGCGTGGTATCAGACAACTATTAAAGTATAAATTTGGTGACGTGGACCACACGTGCTACCACGTAATGTTCTTTATTGAATTTATCTGACCCAATGAATATAAAATAATTAAATAATTAATTGTGTTTACCAATGTGTAAACAATAATTACCAACAACAAGCAAGCCTATGAGTACAGCAAGTTATAGATAATTTAAAAAATAGGTGACAAACATTGCATTACGTAAGCAATAATTTTTTTAAAGTTTTTGTATTTGTAAAATGATAGGATGAGGATTGAAACATTACTATAAAATAAAAAAAATTTATTAAGTTAAATTAATCCTAATCGTTCCGAAATTCTTAAAAAAATCCTTTTTTTTTACAAGCTTCCATTTTGTAGTTCCCCCTTAATAAACAAAAGAAAGTTTATTTAACAGTCATTTGAAATATCCCTTTAATTACTTTAATAATCTTATGGGACACTTTCGCCGTTTGATACGAACATTTTAAGACACATTTACTTCTATTTTAGAAACACGTTTTAAAAGCCGTTGTTAAAAAATGTGTTGTTTTATGCCAAATTTACCATTGCACTTTGTTTTATACAAAATTTACCGTTATTCCACTGTTTTCTATGTTTAATAGAAAATTTGAAAAGAGTAAATAACTTTTATAATGTAATAAAACGTCTCGAGAAAAACTTTTACTACGAATCACCAATTGAAAGAATCATTATTCATTAATTTTTCTTGATCATAACGTTTTTAAAAAGAACACTATTTATCATACTTTTAAAATGTTTAAACTACTCTTTCAATGTTTAGATACACAAATTACACAATGTTTAGGTACACAAATTACACAATGTTTAGATACACAAATTACACAATGTTTAGGTACACAGATATCGGAATCCGTCGAAAAAAAGCTATGTTTATAGATGTGAAGTTATGTGTCTGACTTAGTAGCTTAAAATATCGTCTGCACTAACTAATTAGCATATTTGAGGCCACCCCTTTGAATTATTAAGAATGAGTTTTAGAACGTGAAGATCCGATCATTAAATCCAAAGTAATTAAGACTGGTCCTTTTTTTTTTTGTACTCTGATCATTATTTTGTCAACACATTTCACACTAGTTTCGAAATTTAATGTTTAGCCGATGTAAAATGTTCCATTTTAAGAGTTAAACTCAAATTTCCAATGAAAAACAAAATAGTAATATGTAGAACCTTTAATAAATAGAATCCTCGAAATAGTTTTAGGAATTATAAGACATTTATTTAAAATATACCCTTAATATTTTAAATTTTCGTTAAATTTCTAAGCTAGAAAGTTTTTATTAGTTGAAATTTGAATTTTTATTCGAATGTCAAATGCATTGATTTAATATAGTGAGTGAAATTCATGGTGAAATTCACATTTTAGAAACTATTTTTAAAAATAGTCTATTTGAATTAGAAACTTAACATGCACTTTTTAAGTAAAATGAAATGTTTTAGATAAATTATCAAGCCTAGTAATTCTTTTCATGTCATTACGTACTGTAAAAAAAATCGGAGTGGTAAATAAAAAATTTCGTAATTTCATAAAAATCATATTGATATAAAATTCTATGATAAATGGCAAGAATTTGAAATATGTCGAATACTAACTTTGCTAAAACCAGTTAGCCCCCTTTAAGTAATGTATTTTAAATTAATATCGTAAAGATATGAGGAAAAATATAAACTATATAAATATAAACTATATAATTATAATTATAAACTATATCAAGCATTTTTTGAGTTTTTGAGCTTTGTCTTTTATAAGGTCAAAAATCTCTGAAACGTATGGTATGTAATGATGTAACAGTTAAATCTATCAAATATCTCTTTTCAGATTGAATTTTTCTGTCATTTGTTTATCTCATTAGTTAATCTCTATTGTCCATTTAATATTATGTTGACGTTTAACAAATCGAAATTCTTTTTTATTTATTTATTTATTTTTTTTTTTTACAAAATTCTTCCCAGAATGCAGACAAATATTTTTTTAATTGAAATTTCGAAATTAAAGCATATATAAACAGTGTCCGTTGATTCGACAGCATCACATCATCTCCATTTGCTAAGTATTATAGCTCAATCTTCTCTAACCTTTCCAATCATGAAAGTTTTGGTAAGTGCAAATATCTCATTTATGTTACTAATATTCCATTTATATTGAATTAGTGCTAATATAAATATAAAATTTGCAGTATATTTTAACCTAAAACGTGTCTTGATTTGCACTATTTTTTCCTAAAAATGAATAAAAAAACTATTTAAAAAAATTTTAAAAAAATTTATTAATTTTTTACAGCATTTTAAACTTTTGCTTTGAATTAAAATCAAGTAAATCATGACATTTATTAAATGAGAATTATTTTGCTGAAAAAGATCGTATTTTAATCTGAATTTAAAAACTGGTGTTTTATATATTTAAAAAAATTAAATTGATTTAATTAACGTTTAATAATTAGAAAATTATGTGACTTCTACATAAATAGAAAAAATAATGTTTGGGTGACATAAAGCATATTTTAAATATTATTATTTGTGCTATATAGAGGTGGAAGGACTGGCAGTATTGAAATTGTATTTAAAAAATTTGACTACAAAATTTCAATTTCAAACATAAAAAATTTATTATTAATTATAATAAATTTATTATAAATTAATAATTATAAATTAAAATTAATAATTAAAATTAATATAAGTAATTTTCTCGTGATAGGGCAACCTTGATACATCCGATTTTTTTAGTTTTCTTTAATCTATAACTTTATTAAATTTTTTTAAATCCTAGCATTTTTGAGAGTCTGAAAAATCCAGTTGCGTTTAGAAATGTATAAATGTCTCAGATTTACTCCTCGATAAAACGTCTCTGAAAAAATATGTAGTCACTGGGGAGGAAGGCAAAAAAGACAATTTATTAAAAGAAATTCGGGAAGATAAACATTCATAAAAGTCAAAATCTATTTTAACTTACATGCTGAAATTCTTCTATGGTAAAAAAATAATTACTTCTTATAAGGTAAGACTATTATATGAGTGAGGTATGGGTTTTTTTAGGAAATATTTCAATTTTAACGACCGAAAACATCATTATAAAATTTGCTTAAATACTCTTATAAAGTATATTCTTATGAAGATTCTTATGAAGTTTATTCTTATAAATCATTCTGGTTGAGAATAATATTTATCTTTTGCAAAATTTAAGTTCACATTAAATTAAGTGAAGTAAATTTTGCAAAATTTACTTCATGTCATAATAAAAGTAAAATAGTAATAGATTTAAAGCTTTCGAACACTAAATAGTCAACAAACGACTCGTTTGGCTAGAGGCTTGAGGCAATTAAATTCTTCCCTTTCTTTCGCAAGTAATTTTATGAAATTTATTTTTTAAACAATATTGCTGTTAATTAATGGAAATTAAAATATATTCCTCACAGGTTTTCCTATTCTCTCTGCTGGCCGTCACCATTGCTCAACGATTTGGCTCAGCAATACGACCAGTACGTCCGCTACTTCCATCTCTACCATTTGGCCAATTTCCCGTACTTCCTGGCCCGGCTTCATCCACATTTGCTGCATCTCTTGGTAACGCTCCCGTAGGACTTGTTGACAGAAGTGTTGGACAAGGATATGGTCCAGGATTTCCAGGATTTGGATTTCCTTTTGGATTCCCCTTTGGATTCCCTTATTTAGGATTCCCTTATGGAGGACTACCTTTTGGTGGCTTCCCCTATGGCGGACTTGGAGAAAATGTATTCAGCACTTCCTTGGGAGATGCTAAAGTTGGAACAGTCAGCAGATCAGCAGTATAAACATCAAAAAATGGATATACAACGTAAGTTAACTCACTTGTTAAATTAAAATGAAACACTTTGAAATTTTTAAATAATGGCAATATTTAAGTATATTGTCTTTTAAACCTTTATAGAACCACCTTTTTCTATTAATTTTGAGTTAAAGTATTTCTTTTCATTAAGATTGATTTCTATATTGTAATTCATTTAGCTTATTTCCTGAAATTTATTCAAGATGTAAGAACCGTTTTTGGTGACAGGCGAAATTACCAATTTTACGAACTGTTAAGCAGTGGCCATAAGCTTGAACTTCTGTGTTAATAACCAAATTTATAAATACTGTGTTTATAAATACAAATAAGCGATGAAATGAACTAAAGTATATTGCATAAAAGAAAATAGCTTCCAAGTATATGACTCCTTTCCTCGCCCCACGCTAACCTTTATTGTTAAACATTTGTGTAAGAAAACAAGATGATAAGCATTCGTAACACGACCAACATACAATGCAAAATTTGCAATCCTCAATTTATAACGCTAAAATCTTCTGTTATATACTTCATTCAAAAATAATACTTCCAAATGATTGTCCCAATATTTTAAAAGGGAATCCTTCAAATTCGAAATAATTTTTTCATTTCGAAATCTAAACGTTTATTGCTGAAAAATTAAGACATTTTAAAACCATTTTTTGATCAAACTATACTTCATAGAAAAAAATTGAAATGTCAAACTATTAAAATTAGAATGATGAAAATTATTATGGTGTAAATTATTAAAAATTTAAAATACAGCTTTCATTTTACAATTTCTTGCTTGCTGTACGACTTATACCCACAAAATGCTGTAATACGCTTTATTCAAAAATAATAGTTTTATATGAAAGGGAAAAAATCTCTTTTGTTATTTATTTTTTTAAATCACACAATTAAATATTAGCGAATACTGTCTTATTTTTAATTTTAAACTTTTGTTGCTTTAAAATTTAAAAATATTTAATTCTCCTTTTTAGATAAAAACAAAATACATAATTGAATGGTAATAAAGCAGCAATATCCTAATCAAAGCATCAGAATTTTTTTTTCTTGGAAAGAGAGCAATATTTAAGATTATATTTGCTGGTAGAAAAATATATATACAAAGTTTTTCTAAGCATTATAAATTAGGAAAAAGAACATATTTAATTACCAGGAAAAAAATTAAAATTAACTGTAATGAAATTTTTTTCCGTATCGAGTGTTTGTTTGAAAATCAGTTCAATGTTTTATTTTTATTTATTTATTTAATATTTTTTCTGCTTGTAATCTGCTTAATTTTGAAATATTCAGATTAAAAAAAAGACTTTTTCCGTAGTTTTCAAATTTTTATTTTTGCCAAACACATTATTAAATTATTTTTTAATTGTAAAAATTCTAAATGCTTCTTGACTAATGTTGATTTCTAATTTTAAAAACTAACAAAAATATCCCGAAATTTCAACTTATTGAAACTTCTTAAAAATAAAGTGAACCTTATATTTAAAATATAACAAAATATTCAAACTAAAAGAATTTTGTAATGATGTCTGAACTTATTACATATTCGTTGTATCATACTCGTTGTTTGTTGTTAAGTTTTAAAACCCTTATCAAAGTACGAAACTTTTTCTCGAGCAATATAAAATAATTTTATATTACCTCAGTTTTAGGGAAATTTAAATTTTTTAAGAACTATAAAGCATACTTTTTCGATGCGTTACATTTTTTTTAAAATTATATTTCAGAGTAAATTTTACTCATGAAACAATTTTTTTTTGTATATATTTAATGAAAATAATTTTATTGCACTTGATGCAATATTGAATAATTTTTTTAACAAAATTTTAAAGCTATTAGAAAAATTTAAAGCTATTAACTAATAACGATGTCAATTTCAAAACTATCCACATATAACAATGTTATTTTCAGAATTTTTTCTCAAGAAGAACAAAAATAACTTCAAACGTTTCAATTGATTATGTGATTTTTCAAATGAATCAGCCTAAAAAAAGTATTTAACGCCTAATCTAGTGTAGTAGTTTAAGTAGTTTAACTAAATTACATAGAATTTTAAGATTGTTTTAATTGCATAGTATTATAGTTCACCTTAGAACCATAAATTGAGGATGCAGCTAGTATTTTAAACATTAGGGTTCAAAACGGTTAAAAATTAGAAAAGTAAAAGCAGAAATTTTACCGGAATAAGCATTTTTTTTAAAAATAAATATTATATTTCATTTTCGCTAGCACTTATTTCTATGTTCTTACAAACAGTTTCGCCTCTCTTTTCATTGAATCAGAGAAGTAAAATGTTATTAAACATCTTCAATTTGATGATAATTAACTAAATTTTGATGCATTTCTTTTCTTTTCAATTAAATACACACCATGTGTGTTTGAATAGATGCATTTAATGAAATTTCTGACATTTTTAATTCGAGGGTGTCTAATATATACTTTGTTATGTAAATATTATAAATTTGCTTTTGCAACTGGCTCATCTAGTGTAATTAATTGCCTTATAATTATTTCATCATTTAATATATATTCATTTTTGTTTTGTTTCAGGTCACGTGGTCTTAATGCCGTTCGATAACATAGTATGAAGAAACTGAGTATGGATGTGATGAATGAATTCTATTATTGTCATTCAAAATTTTTATTTAAATAAAACAGTTGAAATCGAATTTTCGTTTATTTCTTCAAAAACAGTTATACTCAATCATACACTGTTTGAATCATAATCTTATACTAAATCATACAATTATTATCATAGACTGTTTATTAATTTTAAGGAGGATTTACCATTGAATCATTTCTATTCACTATCCAAAATTCATAAGGAATAGAGTTAATTTTAAGATTCGATAAAAAAACACTAGTATAATTCAGCTATCATTAATTATATATAGTTCAGTGTAGAATAGCCCTTGACAACTCTAACTCATGTATACTCTTACATTTTTTTTTGTTGTTGTTGTTGTTTACACTTGCAAATTTAACTATTTTTTACTACCAATTTTGAGTACTTTGAATTAAAAATAATATTAGCAATAAGGTTGCGCGTTATTTTTTTTTTTTTTTTGTAAACCTAACTTTTAAAAATTAGTGGAAAATTCTAACCTTATGTTTCACATAAAGTTTGATAATTAATTAGATTTAAAAAAGATTATGATTTTAGAAATGGTTTTTATTACTTTAAATATCACTTTTATGATTCAAACACACATTTCATTCTTTTTGGATTTGACTTTGAAGAGAACATAAAGAATTTTAACACATACTATGTTGCAAATTATTTACTAATTATTAATTAATAATCACGTTTTGTTGATTAATAATTAATAATCATATATTAATAATCATATATTAATTAATAATATTTTATTAATTAATTTATTAATTTTATTCAGTGATTAAAAACTTATGGATGAAATAAGAAAGAAGTTGATAAACTAGTAATTTAGCCCTTGTTCTAACTGTTCAATGAGATAACCCTAAAAAATGAAATTTTAGTATTAAAAGCAAATTGATCACTTTATGAATGATGAAAACACGGAGAAGAAAAGAAGAACTAATGAAATATATAAATAAAAATAAAATAAAAAACCTACGAAATAATGGTCTATTTATTGTTTATTTTTATATCTTTTCTGCATAAGTAATTTATTAAATTACTTGAAACAAGTTTTGTGTTATTTAATCCCTCTGATTGATAGTGTGTATTATTTCAAGAAAAAGGATATACCAAATAAAAAATGGATATGCTTAATAGCAACGGAAATACAGAGGCGATAGCAGCATTCCTCTTTAGTTGTTGTAACATATTTCTTTGAAAACACTCTAAAAATTCCAACATTTTCTAAACCTTTTTAAAGTCAAAATTAGATGTAGAAGTAATAAGGTATTTAAATAGCGGTGAAAATAACGAGAAAAAGCTAGAAGCGAACGTTTCTAACTGCATTTGGTTCAAAATTCTTAAAATTATATACACTTTAAAGTTAGATATTTGCCATTTAATTTAAATTCATAAAATAGTTTAATACCTTCAAAACAGTTAAAAAGAATTTATGAGTTACACACTTGTTAAGAGTTACACACTTGTTATAAACGAGTTATGCACAGCTTTCTACATATAACCGAATAATCAATTCGCATGAAAGCATTTAAAATGAATGGGAATTCATGCTAAGGCAGTTGTTTCCAGAACAAAACAATGAGAAATAGTGAGATTTTTAGTGACAGAAGGTGAGCATAATACAGTGCTAAATGGTTAAAGGTTTATATAGAAAATTGTCTAATGCAAACGGCTAAGAATAAGTTTTTGTAAAGCCCATATTTCAATATCGGTTATACTAAAACCCAAAGCAAGCAAACATCATAAACTTCAATAATTTTTTTGCTGTTGTTGGTGAATTTCATAAATGGTAATTAAAGAGTTATTACTATACAGCATTTTTTCTAAATAAAAATACGGTGCAATCACCTTCCCCGCTGAAATTCGTATCACTGCGTGCATGTAATAAGTCAAAACGAATTCTCCTTACTTGGCATGACTTAATTTTAAATGATTAATCCATTGAACTGACTAATCAGTAACTTCCAGTTTCCGGTGCACTCCTCAAACCTTTTAAAAATGAGTTCTCCTTACTTGTTTGACTTAATTTTAAATGCACTCAATTGAATTGATTAATCAGTAACTCCCAGTTTCCAGTGCACTCCTCATACCTTTTAAAAACGAATTCTCCTTACTTGCATGAGTTAGTTTTAAATGCACTCAATTGAATTGATTAATCAGTAACTCCCAGTTTCCGGTGCACTCCTCATACATTTTAAAAACGAATTCTCCTTACTTGCATGAGTTAGTTTTAAATGCACTCAATTGAATTGATTAATCAGTAACTCCCAGTTTCCGGTGCACTCCTCATACCTTTTAAAAAGGAATTCTCCTTACTTGCATGACTAAATTTTAAATGCACTCAATTGAATTGATTGACCAGTAACTCGCAGTCTTCGGTGCACTCTTCATATCTTTTAAAAACGAATTCTCCTTATTTGCATGAGTTAGTTTTAAATGCACTCAATTGAATTGATTAATCAGTAACTCCCAGTTTCCGGTGCACTCCTTATACATTTTAAAAACGAATTCTCCTTACTTGCATGAGTTAGTTTTAAATGGACTCAATTGAATTGATTAATCAGTAACTCGCAGTCTTCGGTGCACTCCTCATATCTTTTAAAAACGAATTCTCCTTACTTGCATGAGTTAGTTTTAAATGCACTCAATTGAATTGATTAACCAGTAACTCCCAGTTTCCGGTGAACTCCTCATACCTTTTAAAAAGGAATTCTCCTTACTTGCATGACTTAATTTTAAATGCACTCAATTGAATTGATTGACCAGTAACTCGCAGTCTTCGGTGCACTCTTCATATCTTTTAAAAACGAATTCTCCTTACTTGCATGACTAAATTTTAAATGCACTCAATTGAATTGATTGACCAGTAACTCGCAGTCTTCGGTGCACTCTTCATATCTTTTAAAAACGAATTCTCCTTATTTGCATGAGTTAGTTTTAAATGCACTCAATTGAATTGATTAATCAGTAACTCCCAGTTTCCGGTGCACTCCTTATACATTTTAAAAACGAATTCTCCTTACTTGCATGAGTTAGTTTTAAATGGACTCAATTGAATTGATTAATCAGTAACTCGCAGTCTTCGGTGCACTCCTCATATCTTTTAAAAACGAATTCTCCTTACTTGCATGAGTTAGTTTTAAATGCACTCAATTGAATTGATTAACCAGTAACTCCCAGTTTCCGGTGAACTCCTCATACCTTTTAAAAAGGAATTCTCCTTACTTGCATGACTTAATTTTAAATGCACTCAATTGAATTGATTGACCAGTAACTCGCAGTCTTCGGTGCACTCTTCATATCTTTTAAAAACGAATTCTCCTTACTTGCATGACTTAATTTTAAATGCACTCAATTGAATTGATTAATCAGTAACTCGCAGTCTTCGGTGCACTCCTCATACCTTTTAAAAACGAATTCTCCTTACTTGCATGAGTTAATTTTAAATGCACTCAATTGAATTGATTAATCAGTAAGTCGCAGTCTTCGGTGCACTCCTCATACCTTTTAAAAACGAATTCTCCTTACTTGCATGACTTAATTTTTAAATGCACTCAATTGAATTGATTAATCAGTAACTCGCAGTCTTCGGTGCACTCCTTATACCTTTTAAAAACGAATTCTCCTTACTTGCACGAGTTAATTTTAAATGCACTCAATTGAATTGATTAATCAGTAACTCGCAGTCTTCGGTGCACTCCTCATACCTTTTAAAAACGAATTCTCCTTACTTGCATGACTTAATTTTAAATGCACTCAATTGAATTGATTAATTAGTAACTCGCAGTCTTCGGTGCACTCCTTATACCTTTTAAAAACGAATTCTCCTTACTTGCATGAGTTAATTTTAAATGTACTTAATTGAATTGATTAATCAGTAACTCGCAGTCTTCGGTGCACTCCTCATACCTTTTAAAAACGAATTCTCCTTACTTGCATGAGTTAATTTTAAATGCACTCAATTGAATTGATTAATCAATAACTCGCAGTCTTCGGTGCACTCCTCATACCTTTTAAAAACGAATTCTCCTTACTTGCATGAGTTAATTTTAAATGCACTCAATTGAATTGATTAATCAGTAACTCGCAGTCTTCGGTGCACTCCTCATACCTTTTAAAAACGAATTCTCCTTACTTGCATGAGTTAATTTTAAATGTACTTAATTGAATTGATTAATCAGTAACTCGCAGTCTTCGGTGCACTCCTCATACCTTTTAAAAACGAATTCTCCTTACTTGCATGAGTTAATTTTAAATGCACTCAATTGAATTGATTAATCAATAACTCGCAGTCTTCGGTGCACTCCTCATACCTTTTAAAAACGAATTCTCCTTACTTGCATGAGTTAATTTTAAATGCACTCAATTGAATTGATTAATCAGTAACTCGCAGTCTTCGGTGCACTCCTCATACCTTTTAAAAACGAATTCTCCTTACTTGCATGACTTAATTTTAAATGCACTCATCTGATTAAAAAGTTACTCGTAGTCTGTGGTGTACTTCTCAAACCTTTAAAAAATTAATTATCCTTATTTGCATGATTTCATTTTTAATGCATTCAATTGAACGGATTAATCAGTTACTCGCAGGCTGCGGTGCACTCTCCAAACCTTTTTTTTTAAAAAAAAAACAGAATACATTGCTACGATTACTGTACAATATAAACTATCACACAGTTTTCTAATCGACTTTTTATTTAATTTCAGCAACTCATATATAAAGAGTAATTTAAAAGTCACTTTCTAACAAAATGATGAGACGATAACAAAATAATAATTTTATTTTAATAAACAATAACAAAAATAATTTTATTTATCGCGATGGATTTTAATATACGCACAAATTAGGCAATACACTGCATTTACAATCACATAAACCTTTTCCGTAAGGAGCAGAATTATATATCCCGCAACGTTTTTTTGTTAATTTTAAGATTTCCCTAAATTCTTTGAGGCCTTCTGGTGTTGCCAAGAATCGCCACCAAGCCTACCTTTTTGAATCCTCTTTCTTACTGAGATGTCACGTGCGTGCACTTAGAGTCTACAGGTCTACAGTCTCTCCGGATGTCCCCTGACGGGGGCGGGATGGGGTTAAGCTTTGATCCCGCAACGTTTCATATTACCATGGAATTTTTCAGAAAGAACAATTATTTTGCCACAGTGGAAATATCATAATATTGATATCATATATATCTACGTATTCTCTTTCATGGTATCAGAATTTCGAATATTAAGTCTATTTTAATTGGAAAAAATTTGAGTCATACAAAATTATGGGTCTACCGTTACTTTTTAAAAGTCTGTATATGTAGCGCATATTGAAAGAAAGTTTCTAATATGAAACGTACATGCTCAATTAGAATTGCTTTATAATTTTATTATAAAACAACTATAGTTTTATTATAATTATTTATTTCTCTCGATTCTTGCCCATGGGAGAAGCCAAACATGTAAAATAAAAATTCTGATGGTAAAAATAAACCTTGTATCCTTTTTATAAATTGTGAAAACTGTGATTTTAAACTAAAATAGATTTTTTGAAAAAATCGACAGTTATTCGGGTATCTAATTAAAAATTTAACATTATCTCTTCTTTGCTTTTTTATAACTTATAATGACAATAAAAATGATATGACTCACAGTAATAATGTAATAATTAAACTCATTATCCAACTCATAATATAATTAAACTTTGATAATTATTTCAATGTCGAATTCCAACTGCTTAGTTTGTCACTTAATCAAGGATTGTTATGGATTATGTCTCTTAGGATGTTTCGTAAAAAATAATATCAGACACTTATTTATTCAAATTTGTTTTCGGGAGCGTCTAGCATATTATAAGATTTTTAATATTTGTATGAATTCAAACAGTGTCTCACTGGCTTCATACAAGGAATTAACAAATTTAAAATCGAGTAAACAATTGTTGGGGAATAACATAACGAATTAATTGTATTCCAATATAGTTAAGTTTTCTGTTTAACTAATTATTAAAGCATCATAAAACATTATTTCCATAACTTGGAGTGACCTTGAACTTTGATTTCGAAGCAAGCTCGTGATCAAAGGAAACAAGAATCATTCCTAAAATTTGATTTATAAACCGTATATTTTTTGAGTAAAAACAAACTGACTTTCCTATTTTGAACACTTGTTGGACTTTAAAGAAATATATATATTATATATATATATTATATATATATTAAAACTAGAATATATATTATATAAGAAATATAATATATTATATCAAATATATATTATATATATAAAAGAATATAATATATTATATCAAAGGATATTTTATATCAGTTGAAAGCTACTAAATATCTTTCAACTGAATTCGGAACTTGAATTTTAATTAATTTATCTAATAAATAAAAAATTTTTACCCATTTTCTTAAAATTAAAAATTAGCGAAGAATTTAAAAATAAAGTTTTATTCTATATTAACATACTTCGAAAAACTTACATCGATTTATTTTAGCATTAGCATAAAAGCAATAAATCAGTAATATTTGCCTTATAAGTAGCCAATAGTTACCCAAAAAATGAGGAAATCCCTTATTTAAATGAAACAAATGTAAATTAATCCAATATGAAGTAAATATCTCCATAAATCATTGTCCTCTATTGTTCAATAACAATTATGTTGACTATGAGCAAATCGAAATTCTTTTTTTACAATATTCTACCCATGTTGCAGACAAATATTTCTATTGAAATTTCGAAATGGAAACATATATAAACAGTGTCCATCGATTCGAAAGCATCACATCATCTCCATTTGCTCAGTATTATAGCTCAATCTCTTCTAACCTTTTTAATCATGAAAGTTTTGGTAAGTGTAAATAGCTCATTTATGCTATTAATATTACATTTATATTCAATTAGCGTTAATAGGCCATTCCATCAGTGTTAATAGTGGTGTTAATTAAGTTTTACAATAAAAAACTTTTACTGAAAATTTTATTTGCTTCGTAGGTTTTACCCGAATGATGAAAAATATAATTATTTAAAAACAAAATATTTACTTTAAAAATAAACATTACAAAAATTTGTAGCTATTTATTTATGTTAAAGAAATATCATGCTTTAATACCACTGTTATGTGTTTAACTACTCATTAAATAATTTTTATTACTAATTAATATATCAAGTATATAGTTCATTTAAAAAATTTATTTGTCAAATATCCTATTATTCAAAAGATTTTTAAAAAAATCAAAATTGCATAATGTGCAACTGTAGCATATCGAAAAGTTTTAGCTCGATTCGATTTACTTAATTGCCAGGAATTTTAATTTTTTTTTGGTTACATGTATATATTGAGATAGGGCAACCTTCATTTTAGATAAATCCGATTTTTTTCGAGTTTTCTTAAATCTACAGCTTCATTCGATTTTTTTTTTTAAATCTTAATTTTTTAAGAGTCTGAAAAGTTCATTAGCGTTTTGAGGTGTATAAATGCCTAAGATTTATTATTCGATAAAAATCCCCTGAAAATATATATATTCACAGAGAGAGGGCAAAAAAGATAATTTGATTGAAAGAAATTTGGGACGATGAACATTCATAAAGATCAAAATCTATATCAACTTACAAGCTGAAATTCTTCTGTGGTAAAAAATTTAATACTTCTAATTAGGTAGGACTAAGTTTTTTTTAATGAATTTAAGGAATATTTACATTTTAATGACCAAAACTATCATTATAAAATTCGTTTGATTTTCCTTAAAAAGTTTATTCTTATTGCATCATAATATTCGCATTCATTTTGCATCAGAATAATATTTTTCTTTTGCAAAATTTAATTTCATAATAAAAATAAAATAGTAATCGATATATAAAGTTTTAAAACACTAAATAGTCAAGAAATGTCTCGTTTGGCTGAATGCTTGAGGCAATTAAACTCCTTTTTTTCGCAAGTGGTTTTATGATTTTTTTTTTTTTTTTTTTACAAAATTGTAGTTAATTAAGAGAAAATGAAATATATTCCTTATAGGTTTTCCTTTTATCTGTGCTGGCCGTCGCCATTGCTCAACGATATGGCTCAGCAATACGACCAGTACGCTCGCTACTTCCATCTCTACCATTTGGTCAATTTCCCGTATTTCCTGGCCCGGCTTCATCTACATTTGCTGCATCTCTTGGTAATGCTCCCGTAGGAATTGTTGACAGAGGTGTTGGACAAGGATATGGTCCAGGATTTCCAGGATTTGGATTTCCTTCTGGATTACCTTTTGGATTCCCTTATTTAGGATTCCCTTATGGAGGACTTCCTTTTAGTGGCTTCCCTTATGGTGGACTTGGAGAAAATGTCTTCAGCACTTCCTTGGGGGATGCTAAAGTTGGAACAGTCAGCAGATCAGCAGTATAAGCAATGAAAATGGGTTTAAAACGTAAGTAACCTTACTTGTTAAATGACATTAAAATGAAACACTTTGAAATTTTCAATTAATGGCACTATTTAAGTATATTGTCTTTTGAACCTTTATTAAATTACTCTATTTATCTCCAGTTAAAATATATTTTTATTGAGATTTATTTCTATAATTTAATTCAGAAATCGTTTATCTTATTTTTATTTAGCTTATTACCAGAAATTTACTTAAGTTTTAAGAATTTAAAATTGAAATTTATTTTAAAAATTAAAATTAACTGTAATGAAATCTTTTTCTGTGTCGAGTGTTTGTCTAAAAACCAGTTCAATGTTTTATTATTATTTATTTATTTATTATTTCTTCTACTATTCCTAACGCAATCAACCAATTTTGAAATATTCAGATAAAAAAAAAGATTTTTTCCGTATTTTTCAATTGTTTGTTTCTGTCAAACATGTTATTTTAACTTTCTTAAATAATAGTATTTAGGAAAAAAAATCTAAATACATAAAAGTATTACAAAAAATATTTATTTTTATTATTTATGTTATTATTTTTTTTATAAATATTATTTTTATTATTTTTTCTCATTAATAATTTTCTTTAAAAATTCACCTTACCAGTTATCAGAATTTTAGGAAACCTTTAAGTTATATTTGAAAATAGAATATTTTTTAAATGTAAAAATTCTAAATACTTCTTGACTAATGCTGATTTCTAGTTTAAAAAATTATCAAAAAAAACCTGAAATTTCAACTTAGTAAAAGTTTTTAAAAATTAAGTTAACCTCATGTATAAAATATAACAAAATCTTAAATTTTAAAATAGTTTTTTAATAATATCCGAACTTATTACATATTTGCTGCATCATACTCGTTGTTTATTGATAAGTTTTAAAACTCTTATTAAAGTACGAAATTTTTTTCATTATTTTTTGCTTTGTTACATTTTTTTTTAAATTTCATTTCAGAGTATACTTTATTTATGAAACAAATGTTTTTTTTTTTTTTTGTATATATTTGATGGAAATAATTTTACTGCATTTGATACAATACCGAATACGTTTTGTTTTTTTTAAAAAAAACTCTTATTTTAAATTTATTAATTAATAATGATGTTAATCTCAAAACTATCCAAATATAGCAATGTTAATTTCGAAACTTTTATTCAAGAACAAATTTCATTTCAAAATCATTTAACAAAAATTATATAAATTCCAGTTTATTAGGTAATATTTCAAATGCATTAGCCTAATTAAAAGAGTTTTAACAGCTTGAACAAGTCTAGTAGTTTAAGTAGCTTAAACTAAATTACTTCGAAGCAAAACATTTTTAGATGATTTTAATTGCATAGTATTATAGTTCACCTTAGAACTATAAATTAAGGATGCAGCAAATCTTTTAAACATTAGGGTTCAAAATGATTAAAAAATTACAATAGTAAAAGCAAAAACTTTACCGGAAAAAAACATATTTTTTAAAAAATAATTTGAGTTTTAATTAATTTTTTATCGCTAACACTTATTTCTATGTTCTCGCAAACAGTTTCGCCTCACTTTAGATGAAATCAGAGAAGTAAAATGTTATTAAACATCTTCAATTGGATGATAATTAACTAAATTTTGATGCATTTCTTTTCTTTTCAAATAACTGCACACCATGTGTATTCTAAGAGAACCATTTAACAAAATGTCTGACATTTTTTATTCTACGGTGTCTAATACATATACATTGTTAAGTAAATAATAAAAAAATACACATATAACTGACATCTCTAGTGTGTTTAATTGCTTCATAATCATTTCATCATTTAGCTGAAACTCATTTTTTGTTTTGTTTCAGGTCACGTGGTCTTGACGTCGTTCATTAATATATTATGAAGAAATTGAGTATGAAGAAACTGAGTATGCATGTGATGAATGATTTCTATTATTGTCAATCAAAAGTTGTATTTAAATAAAAAGTTGCAATCGAATTTTCGTTTCAATCTTCGGAAAAAATTATACTTAATTATCCAATTATTATCATACACTGCTTATTAATTTGTGTAATTTATTCCATCTGAAGCATAGTGTATATTATTTTAAGAAAAAGGATATACCAAGTAAAATATGGATATACTTAATAGCAACAGAAATGCAGAGGCGATAGCAGCATCAACGTTTAGTGGTTGCGGCAAATTTCTTCGAAAAAACGCTAAAAATTCAAGCATTTTATGCATACTTTTTTTTAAAAAAAATTAATATAGAAGTAAAATATTTAAATAGAAGTTAAAATAACAAGTAATAGTTAGAAAGTTGTACTTCTAACTGCATTTAGTTCAAAATCCTTTAAATTATAACCACTTTCAAGTTAGATTTTTCCATATAATTTAAATGCACAAAATAGTTCAATGCTTAAAAAGACAGTTAAAAAGATTTTATGCACACCATTGTTATAAAAGAGTTATGCACAGCTTTCTACATGTAACCGAATAATCAATTCACATGAAAGCATTTAAATTGAAAGTGTATTCATACTAAGGTAGATGCTTCCAGAGCAAAACGATAAGCAATAGTGAGATTTTCAGTGACAGTGATCTTTATTGATTTTTAGTGACAGAGGGCATAATACAATGACGAATAGTTGTTTCTTCATGTAGTCTAATGCAAACGGCTAAGAAAACGGTGTAAAGATTTCGTAAAGGTCGTACTTCAATATCGGCTTTACCAAAACCCACAGCAAGTAGAAATCGCAATCTCCAATGAATTACTTGCTGTTGTTGGTGAAAACGATGTGATATTTAAGGGGTTAATACTCATGGCATCTATACAGCACTTTTTCTGAATAAAAAATACGGTGCAATCACCTTCCCGGCGGAAATTCGTATCACTGCGCGCGTGTTATTCAGTTCAAAACGAATTTTCCTTACTTGCATGATTTAATTTTAAATGCACTCAATTGAACTGATTAATCAGTTACACGCAGTCTGCGGTGCTCTCCTCAATCCTTTTAAAAATACAAAAACAGAATACATTAAAAAATCAGAATGCATTGAAAAAACAGAATGCATTGCTACTATTACTGTATTTCATAAGCTATCACACAGTTTTCTAGTCGACCTTTTATTTAATTTAATTAACTAATGCGTAAAAAGTAATTTAAAACTCGCTTTCTAACAAAATGATGAGATGACTTAATAAAATTTATCTTATTTACTGCAATGGATTTTAATATACGCACAAATTATTATTTAATTATATTATTAAACACAAATTATTATTACTGATTTTAATATACGCTAAGACCTGCATTTACAATTCATAAAGACTACAGGTTTGCCCCAGGTGGGGAATTTTACATTCCGCTAGGTTGCATATTGCAGTCTTTAGCATGGAATTTTTCGAAAAGAACAATCTTTTTTCCACAGTGAAAATATCATTACATTGATATCATATCTAATTAGGGTAAACTAACCAGTGAAGGAACACTACCCAGTGAAGGAACATTCCGTATATATTGATTAAAAATAAGAATTTGAAAGTTGTTCTTTAGATTGATTGGTAACAATAGCTTACTGCCAAACAATAGGAAGATATCTAGCAATGTTTTAGATTACCTGGTCAAATAGACTTCTCTGGAAAAAAATTTAAATTTGTTATTATCTCAGTTGAATTGATTGTTTCTTATACCTTGTTTCTTTAAAATATTATAAGGTGAGTGTTTGTGTTTATATGTTTGAAGTGGAATTAATTGCATGTAATAGTTTTATTTTTCTCACTGTGAAAGAGAGAATTCAAAATATAGTTATTGGAGTTACGTTTTTTTCTTTAAGCATAATAAAGTACTGGGATAAGGGGGTGTTTATTCACTGGATCACCAAACGATGAAAACCCAGTGAAAGAACAAGTGTTCCTTTACTGGGTTTTTTTCTAAGTTAATGAAAATAAAAGATAAACTTTTAATTTTCTTGTACCTTTAGTGATGTTCCGCATCAAAAGTATGTTAAAAATACGAAAAACAACTTCAAACCAGTGAGGAAACAGGCATGTTCCTTTACTGAGCATAGATTTCCCAGTGAATGAACAGTATGTGTTAATATGTTGACACTTTAATTTTCAATTCACGATTACAAAAAAAGTTAACATTTTCCATATGTTATAATTTCAAGAATAGGCTTGTTTTTAAATATGTGTATGGCTTATAAATTTATAAAGAGCATTAAAAAATAACCAAAATTAAGTGTTCCTTTACTGGGTGTTCATTCACTGGTAAGAGCTGTTCCATCACTTGGTCTTCTTACTACTTGTTATTTAAACCTCCAAAACGTTAAAACAATATTATGTAAGTTCTCTACAATTTTTTACATAATTTGCAATTAGTAACAAATATATTGACACTGTCATTTTACTAAAATTACGAATTTACGAATTACGAAATTACGAATTAATATGATTTTTTAAAAGGCAAGCGAAGCTTAAGTGTTCCTTCACTGGTTAGTTTACCCTATTGTCTTACAAGGTATCACGATTTCGTGTGTCAAGTTTATTTTAATTGGAAATAATTTGGGTCATACAGAAATCTGTGTCTATTGTTACTTTTTAAAAGTATATAGTATATGTAGCGCATATTTAAATAAAGTTTTTAATTTGAAATAAGAAACTTACATGTCCAAAAAACACAATTTTTTAATAATTCTTTCATTCCTTCAATTCTTGCCTATAGGAGAAGCCAAACAAGTAAATTAAAAAATAAACTGTGAAAACGATTTATAAAGTGTGAATACTGTGATTTTAAATTTAAATAGACAAATCAGCAGTTATTTGGCTATCGAATTAAAATTTTAAAAATTTATATTTTCCACCTCTTTTATAACTTATAAAGACAATACTAATGATATGACTCACAATAATAATGTAAAAATAAAATAAAATGATCCAACTCATAATAATATAATTAAAAACTGATAGTTATTTCAATGCCAAATTCCAACAGTTTAGTTTGTCAGTTTATCAAGGGTTGTTATGAATTAGGTCTATTAATCAAGTCAAGGATTATGTCTATTAATCAATAAAAAATGTATCAAACACTTTTTTTATTTATTCAAATTAGTCTTCGGGAGTGTCCAGCATCCTATAAGATTCTTAACATTTGTATGAATTCAAGTGTCTCACTTTCTTCGAATAACGATTGAACTTCGATTTCGAAGCAAACTCATGATCAAAGGAGACAAGAATCATTCTAAATACCTTTAACATTCATAAAATACATTAAAATATGATTCAGGAATTGTGCATGTGGTTTAGGTACAAAAAATCTGAGTATCATGTTTTGTGCGCATGCTGGACTTTTAAGAAAAACATTTCATTTTTAATCTTAATAAACTGAACTTTCATGTTTTACGCTCTATTTTATCTCTCATTAAACTTTCATATCTTATTAAATATTTGCATTTGAATTCTTAAATAAATAATCTTGTTTAAGATAATGTCAAATTCTGAGAGTAATGTTAGATGCATTTACGAAATATTGCGCAAAGCGAAACTCGAGTGTTATAAAATATTTTAAATACAAGTTAGTTTTTTTTAACGTATTTATACTGCATTATTTTAAAAAATAACAAAATAAATTTTTTAAATAAATAATCTTGCATAAGATAATGTCAAATTTTAAGAGTAATGCTAGTCATATTTTATCACATTTACGAAATATTGCGCTAAGCGAAACTCGAGTTTTATAAAATATTTTAAATACAAGTTAATTTTATTAAACCGCATTTATACTGCATTATTTAAAGGAATAATAAAATATTTTATCACAATTTTTAAGCCTTAGTGATACTATAAAAATTGTGTTCTGTTTTTAAATTATGTAAAAAACATTAATTCGAAAATTTAATTCAATATTCTCTTAAACTCTTTAGTTGCAGACTAGACCCTCCTCTATCGATTTTCTAAAGAAATTTTAAGTGTTGGTGGAAGGTGGGTTTGGCTGCCAATTTTAGTCGCCCCAAAGTTATTCAGCTAAAACGTAAAAATTTTTAAAGAATAAAATATATTCAGACGTTATATGGGTGATTCTCACAAAATATGACAATTCGGACCAAAAAATTTCTTCAAATTTAAAGTCGTCAAAATAATCTAACATTTTTTTGGATATTTCTTTAGTTACACTTATTAATATCTTACAGACAGCAGTGTAGTTTCTTGACATTTGCTCGGGAAAAAAAAATAAAATTGAAATTCA
Source organism: Parasteatoda lunata (assembly GCA_949128135.1). Lineage (NCBI taxonomy): Eukaryota > Metazoa > Arthropoda > Arachnida > Araneae > Theridiidae > Parasteatoda > Parasteatoda lunata. The sequence continues at coordinate 63,554,281 of OX421977.1, forward strand.
CAAAATCTTGAATGCCAGGAAAATGACATATTAGCTTAGAAGTTTAAAAGACAGTCATTTTAAGTTAAAAATAAGTAACTCAACTTAAGCTTTTATGTTAGAGGGACCATAAATTGCTTAAATCAATTCTTTTTGTCCACTGTAGAAGGAATCAAAAAACATTTTGTTGCTGATATGTATAGAATAAAATTGTGGATAATAATCAATCATTAAATAAATAAATAACTTTGATTACATCCAAACATATTACAATCATACATAAACTTGGTATTAAGTTAATATTTGCTTTCCTTCCTAGCAGTATTAGCAGTTTGGCATTCATAAGCCAGGAAAATGACAGCCAGTATAATGACAAATTCGCCATTTTATAGCATATAACTTTACTTTAATTAAATATTTTGACCTAAGACGTTTATATTCTGTAGAAAACCACAGGATTTCTTAAAATGACTCAGATAAATCTATGTAGTTTATGTTATTAATGGTTTCAAGAAGCCAGGAAAATGACAACACAAAAACCTACTCACCATGAAAAATTTTTGAAATAAATTTTGAACCAGAAAATTGGTTCTTTATTCATGCAACAAGACATGTTCATGTAAGAGGGTATCTAATCAATCTATTAACATAAGATATTGATTGCTGGCTCTATCTATTTTGGTTATAAACCACTAAATAAAAGTAGCCAGGAAAATGACAGATTTTCTTGGGACAAACAAATTATTAACTGAGAAAATTAATTTTATATAATTATAATTATATATTAATTTAATAAGTTTTTGTAAATAATACCCTCTGCGTATATTCTAGAAATGCTTACACCGGTTGAGATAAAAAAATAAGATATTGAAAAATTTATAGGAAGTTTTGAAGCTAGTTATTATTGGAAACATTGTTTGGGACATGCCAGGAAAATGACATTTTGAAGTTCAAATAAATTTTTTAACTATACAAAACAGTCAATGCTAGTGCAATATTTTAAAATGCTAAGAACAATGCTATTTATTAATTTATTTTTTAAAAAAAGTTATTTTAGTATTATAGTATTAGATCTTGGAGCAAGGGACAGTGAATTGTCATATTTCGTGAGAATCACCCATATATCAGTTGAAAGCTACTAAATAACTTTCAACTGAATTCAGAACTTAGCTTTAATTAATTTGTCTAATAAATCAAACATTTTTTAAGCATTTTCTTAAAATTATAAATTTTGTCAAGCGCTACAAATTTAAAAATAAAGTTTTATTCTATATACTTTGAAAACCTTTATTGTAATATTTTATCATTAGCACGAAGACAAGAAATCAGAAATATTTTCCCCATAGGTAACCAATAGTTATCCCAAAATTGAGGAAATCTTTAATTTAAATTAAACAAATGTAAATTAATCCAATGTGAAGTGAATATCTCCATAAATCATTGTCCTCTATTGTTTATTTAATATTATGTTGACTATTAGGAAATCAAAATTCTACCCAGGTTGCAGACAAATATTTTTTACTGAAATTTCGAAACTGAAGCATATATAAACAGTGTCCATCGATTCGAAAGCATCACATCATCTCCATTTGCTCAGTATTATAGCTCAATCTCTTCTAACCTTTTTAATCATGAAAGTTTTGGTAAGTGTAAATATTATCATTTATGTTATTAATATGACATTTATATTCAATTATCGTTAATAGGCCAGTACATCAGTGTTAATAGTGGTGTTAATATTTCATTTATGTCTTATATTAAAAAACTTGTACTAAAATTATAAGAAAATTGCGGTCATATTTTACTGTAGAAATATAGCAAAACGATCTTTTAAGTTTTGCAGTAAATTTTAACACAAAAAATTTCTTGATTTGCTCTATTTTTTACAAAAGTGTTTCATACTGAAAAAAGCACCAATTTAACAGCGAACAGTTTAAAAATTGGCAATTATTTTAAATCATTTTTCACAGCACTTTAAGCTTTTGCTTTGATTTAAAATCAGACACAAAAAATCATTTGACTGAAATAGTTCATATTTTAAATAAAATTTGTAAACTGGTGTTTTACATATTAAAGAACAATTAAATTGATTTAATTTACGTTTATAATTGGAAGTTATTTCTAAGTTAATAATTGGAAAATTAATTGATGCAAAAATTTCAATTTGAAACACTAACAATTCATCAAATACTCAAATAATTTCAAATAATCTTTTGTCATGGAATGATTATTTTTTTCAAAAAAGGATTTTGCATGGACATATTTGGGTTTTAATATCATGCTATTTGCTTATTTTAGCTAAGTTTCGATTAAATCTTGCTTAATTTGTAGGTTTTGTACAAATAATAAAAAATATACTTACTTAATAATAAAAAATTTACTTTAAAATAAACTTTGAAAAATTCAACTAGTTATTTATGTCGAACAACATGCTTTAATATCTTAACACCACTGTTATGTGTTTGACTATTCATTAAATAATTTCTTTTAGTAATTTATATGTTAAGTTAGCACATTTTTATAGTTCATTTAAAAAATTTATGAGTCAAATATCCTTTTATTCAAAAGATATTTAAAAAATTCAAAATTATATAATGTGCTACTGTAACATTTCAAAACTTTTTTAGTTGAGTTCGATTCCTTTAATTGCCAGGAATTTTAATTTTCTTTGGTTACACGTATGTATTTTTTTTTTTTGAGATAGGGAAACCTTGATTAAAGATAAATCCAATTTTTTCGAGTTTTCTTAAATCAATAACTTCTTTTGATTTTTTTTTTTAATCCTAACATTTTTAAGAGTCTGAAAGGCTCAGTGGCGTTTTGAGGTGTATAAATGCCTGAGATTTATTCTTCGATAAAACAACCCTGAAAAAATATGTAGTCACTGGGGGGGGGGTGACAAAAAAGATAATTTAATTTAAAAGAAATTTGGGAAGATGAATATTCATTAAAGTCAAAATCGATATTAACTTACATGCTGAAATTCTCCTAAGGTAAAAAATTTATGACTAAGTTTTTTTATGAATTTAGGGAATATTTAAATTTTAATGATCAAAACAATCATTATAAAATTTGATCAAATGTTTTTAAAAAGTTTATTCTTATAAAGCATTTTGCTTCAGAATATTTTTATTTAGCAAAACTTCATGTCATAATAAAAGTAAAATAGTAATAGATTTAAAGTTTTAAAACACTAAATAGTCAACAAATGTCTCGTTTGGCTAAATACTTGAGGCAATTAAATTCTTTTTTTATTCGCAAGTATTTTTATGACATTAATTTTTTAACAAAATTGTAGTTAATTAATAGAAATTAAAATGTATTCCTCTCAGGTTTTCCTTTCCTCTGTGCTGGCCGTCGCCATTGCTCAACGATATGGGTCAGCAATACGACCAGTACGCCCGCTACTTCCATCCCTACCATTGGGTCAATTTCCCGTACTTCCTGGCCCGGCTTCATCTACATTTGCTGCATCTCTTGGTAATGCTCCCGTAGGAATTGTTGACAGAGGTGTTGGACAAGGATATGGTCCAGGATTTCCAGGATTTGGATTTCCTTCTAGATTCCCCTTTGGATTCCCTAATTTAGGATTCCCTTATGGAGGACTACCTTTCAGAGGCCTCCCTTATGGTGGACTTGGAGAAAATGTCTTCAGCACTTCCTTGGGGGATGCTAAAGTTGGAACAGTCAGCAGATCAGCAGTATAAGCAATACAAATGGATTTAAAAAGTAAGTTAACTTACTTGTTAAATTTCATTAAAATGAAACACTTTGAAATTTTTAATTAATGACACTATTTAAGTATATTGTCTTTTGAACCTTTATAGATCCACCTTTTTCTATTATATTTCGAGTTAAAATAATTTTTTTGATTGAGATTGACTTCTATTATGTAATTCATTTAACTTATTACCAGAAATCTATTTACGATTCAAGAACAGTTTTTGGTAAAAAGGCGAGATTACTAATTTTAAACTCTATAAAGAAGTAGCCATAAACTTGAACTTCAGAGTTTATAACAAAATTTATAACTACCGTGTTTATAAATACAAATAAGTGATGAAATGAACGAAAATATAACGAACAAGAGAAATTAGCTCCCAAGCGTGTGACTCTTTTCCTCGCCCCAGGCTAACCTTTATTGTTAATCATCTGTGTAAAAAAAAAAAGCCCTCTTTATTGGTATTTTATTTCTATTTTCGGAAATTTTCAACAGATGGCTTCACCGACAAATAGGAGGTAAATAGCTTTCCATTGGCTAATGAAAATTAAAAAAGTTGATGGTAAACACTCTTTGGGTAAGCATTCCTACAATAACCAACAATTAATTACAGAATATGAGAAACAATGTATTAATATATTCTTCGCGAAAAATCTTAAAATTTGAAATCCTCAATTTATAACGCTAAAATGTTGTCTTATATACTTCATTTAAAAATAATACTTTAAAGTGACTGTAAATATATTTTAAAAAGAAATCCATCAAGTTCGAAACAATTTTCTAGTTTCGAACTCTAAACATTGTTGAAAAATTAGGGCATTTTTAAACAATTTTTCGATTTTAAATTATACTTTATAGAAATAAAAATGAAATGACAAACTATTAAAACTAGAATAATATATTATGAAAATTTTGACATATTTTAAAAGTTGCTTTCAATTTACAATTTCTTGCTTGATGAATAACCCACAAACTGCCGTAATATACTTTATTCAAAAACAATAATTTTATATGAAAGGGAAAAAATTCTCTTTTATTATTTTTTAAAAAGAAATCACACATTTAAATATTAGCTTTTTGAACCCACTGTCTTATTTTTGATTTTAAACTTTAGTAGCTTTAAAAATTTAAATTATTTAATTCTCTTTTTTTAGGTATTAAAGGGGTAACTTTTTTGGTAATAAGCAACATAATTTTGGGCAATAAACATAAATTTTAGGTAATAAGTAGCAGAAATTTGTTCTCTTGGAAAGTGAACAATATTTGTGATTTTATTTTAATGCAATTGCTAGTAGAAAAATCAACACAAAATTTTTCTATGCCCTATAAATTAGGAAAAATAACATATTTAATTATAAGAAAAGAAATGAAAATTAACTGTAATGAAATTTTTTCTGCGTCGAGCGTTCGTTTAAATACCAGTTCAAAGTTTTATTATTTTTTTATTTGGAATTTTTTCTACTAGTCCTAAGCAATCAGCTAATATTAAAATATTCTGATATAAAAGGACTTTTTCAGTAGTCTTCGAATGTTTATTTTTGCCAAACATATTCTTTTACTTATTTCTTTAAATATTAGTATTCAGAAAACGAAATAAATGTATATACTTAAATGTTACATAAAATATTTCTTTTTATTATTTTTTTCACATATTCACATTTCTCTAAAAAAAATGCACCGTGCCAGTTTTTAAAATTTTAGGAAACCATTTGATTCATATTTGAAAAGAAAGTATTTTTTAATAGTCAAAATTCTAAATACTTCTTGTTTATTCCTGATTTTTAGTTTCAAAATTAACAAAGAAGTCCCGAACGTCTTAATTTTAAAGCTATTGGTTTTAAAGTTATTAATTAATAATGATGTTAATCTCAAAACTATCCACATATAACAATGTTAATTTTGAAACTTTTTCTCGAGAACAGAGTTAATTTCAAAATTATTTAACAGTAACTATGTAAATTTGAATTTATTACAGGATATTTCAAATGTTTCTTCCCGAAAAAAAGAGTAGTCGTCTATCTTATCTATTGTCTTATCTAGTTTAGTAGTTTAAGTAGTTTAAACAAAATTACTTAGAAGCAATAAATTTTAAAATGATTTTAATTGCATCGTGTTATCGTTCACCTTAAAGACATAATTTAAAGATGCAGCAAATTTTTAAAACACCAGGGTTCAAAACGATTAAAAATTTATAAAAGTAAAAGCAAAAACTTTACCGGAAAAAACATTTATTTTTTTTAATGTATATTTTATCTCATTTTCGCTAACACTTATTTCGACGTTCTCGTTAACAGTTTCTCCTCCCTTTAAATGAAATCGGAGAAGTAAAATGTTATTAAGCATCCTCAATTTGGTGATAATTATCTAAATTTTTGGTGCATTTATTTTCTTTTCAATAAAATGTATACACCGTATGTGAACGAATAGATCACATACGGTTCTGACAATTTTGACTCGAGTCTATCTAATATATACTTTGTTAAGTAAATATTCTAAAATTGTTTATACAACTGACTCATCTAGTGTGTTTTATTGCTTTATAATTCTTTCATCAATTACTTTACACTCATTTTTGTTTTGTTTCAGGTCACGTGGTCCTAATGCCGTACGATAATATAATATGAAGAAACTGAGTATGAATGTGATGAATAAATTCAATTATTGTCTTTCAAAATTTTTATTTAAATAAAAAAGTTCAAATCTAATTTTCGTTTATTTCTTTAGAAAAATTATACTGAATTATTCAATTATTATCATACTCTGTTTATTATTTTTCAGGATGATTTTCCATTGAATCATTTCTATACACTATCCAAAATCCATAAACATTAGTGTTAATTTTAAGATTCGATAATAAAGAAACACTAGTGTTCATCCCTATGCAATTATAATGGTTATGATTATGGTTTATATGGCTCATAAACAATAATTATAATAATTAAAATTATGGTTTAGTGTAGAATAGCATTTTATTGTAAAACAGCCCTCGATAACTGTATACTCCTACATTTTATTTATTTATTTATTTTATTATTATTTTTTTTTGTTAACACTTGCAAATTTAACTATATTGTACTACTAATTATGAGTATTTTTGAATAAAAAATAATATTAGCACCAAGCTTACAATTCTTTCTATATTTATACTTAGTTTTTGAGAATTAGTATAAAATTCCAACCTTATGTTTAACATAAAGCTTGATTATTAATAAGATTTAAGGAAGATTAGGACTTTAAAAATAGTTTTTATTACTTTAAATAAACCTTTTATGATTAAAATACGCATTTCATCTTTTTGGATTTGACGTCAAAGAGAATATAAAGAATTTTGATACGTACACTGCTATAAATCACTTATTAATTATTAATTAATAATCATGTATTGTTGATTAATAGTTAATAATCATATATTAATTAATAATCATTTATTAATTAATTTATTGTTTTTATTCAGTGCCTAAACACTTTTAAATAAAATAGGAAAGAAGTTGATAAAATAGTAAAATTTAACGTTTGTTCTAACACTTCTATGAGGTAACCCTAAAGAAAAGATTTTTAAAATTAAGAGCATTCGAAACACTTTATAAAAGCAGAAAAGACGGGTAAGCAAAGAAGAAATAATGCTAATAATAAATAATTTAAAACTTAAAAAACTTATAAAATAATGGCTCATTTATTATTGTATGTCTTTTCCGTATACGTAATTTTTTTAATTTCTTGAAACAGGTCTTGTGTTATTCATTCCATCTGAAGCGTAGTGTATATTATTTCAATAAAAAGGATATACCAAGTAAAACATGGATATGCTTCAAAAAAGCAGAAATACAGAGACGATAGCAGCATCAACGTTTAGTTGTTGTAGCGAATTTCTTTTAAAAAAAGCTAAAAATTCCAACATTTTATAAACTTTTTTATTAAAAAAAATATTAGATGTAGAAGTAAAATATTTAAATACAAGTCATAAACGTATGTTTTTAACTGCATGTAGTTCAAAATTCTTTAAATTATAGCCACGTTATAGTTAGATTTTTTCCATTTAATTTAAAAGCATAAAATAGTTTAATATTTAAAAAATAATTAAAGAGAGTTTATGCATATACTTTTGTATAAACGAGTTATGCATCTACATATAGCCAAATAATCAATTCACATGAAAGCATTTAAAATGAATGTGAATTTATGCTAAGGTAGATGCTTCCAGAGCAAAACGATGGGCAATAGTGAGATTTTTAGTGACAGAAGGTGAGCATAATACGAAGCCAAATGGTTGTTTGTTCATGTAGAACACCGTCTAATGCAAACGGTTAAGAATAAAAGGTGTAAAGTTTACGTAAAGCTCGTACTTCAAAATCGGTTATTTCGAAACACAAAGCAAACATCATAAACTTCAATAAATTCTTTACTTTTGCTGGTGAATTTAATAAGTGATACTTAAAGAGTTAATACTCAAGTCATCTATACAGCACTCTTTTTATATAAAAAATATCATGCAATCACCTCCTCGACGAAAATACTTTTCACTGCGTGTGTGTTATAAAGTTCAAAACTAATTCTCCTTACTTGCATAACTTAATTTTTAATGCACTCAATTGAATTGATTAATCAGTTACACACAGTCTCCGGTCCACTCCTCAAACCTTTAAAAGAAACAGAATACATAGAATACTACTATTACTGTACTTTATAAGTTATCACACAGTTTTCCAATCAACTTTTCATATTAATTTTAGCAACTCATGTATAAAGAGTAATTTAAAAGTCGTTTTCAAGCAAAATAATGAGACGATTTAAGAAAAATAATGGATTTTAATATACGCATAAATTAGACAATATCATGCATTTATAATTCATAAAAAATACAGGTTCGCGAATGGTGCAGAATTATATATCACGCTAGGTTTGATATTGACATAGAATTATTCAAAAAGAAGAATTTTTTGCCACAGAGGAAATATTACATCGATATCATATATATCTACATATTGTCTAACGTGGTTTCACAATTTCGAATATTAAGTCTATTTTAATTGGGGAAAAACTTGAGTCATACAAAATTTTAGGTCTATTGATACTTTTTAAAAGTCTGTTACTGTACTTTATAAGTTATCACACAGTTTTCTAATCTACTTTTCATATTAATTGTAGCAACTCATGTATAAAGAGTAATTTAAAAGTCGTTAACAAACAAAATAATGAGACGATTTAAGAAAAATAACGGATTTTAATATACGCATAAATTAGACAATATCATGCATTTACAATTCATAAAAAATACAGGTTCGCGACTGGTGCAGAATTATATATCACGCTAGGTTTGATATTGACATAGAATTATTCAGAAAGAAGAATTTTTTGCCACAGAGGAAATATTGCATCGATATCATATATATCTACATATTGTCTAACGTGGTTTCACAATTTCGAATATTAAGTCTATTTTAATTGGGGAAAAACTTGAGTCATACAAAATTTTAGGTCTATTGATACTTTTTAAAAGTCTGTATATGTAGCGCATATTTAAAGAAAGTTTTTAATTTGAAATAAGAAAGTCACATGGCCTTAAAACATAATTTTTTAATTATTGCTTCTTTCCTTCAATTCTTACCTATAGGAGAACCAAACAGGTAAAAATCCGATGGCAAAAATAAACTGTAAAAACATTTTATAAAATTTGAAAACTGTGATTTTAAATTTACATAGATTTTTTTAAACATCTGCTAATTATAATTTTTACTTTATCTCTTCTCTACCTTTTTATAATTTATAATGACAAAAATAATAATATGATTCACAGTAAAAATATAATAATAAAACTCCTGATCCAACTCATAATAGTATAACTAAACATCGACAGTTATTTCAATGTCAAATTCCAACTGCTTAGTTTGTCACTTAATCAAGGATTGTTATGGATTATGTCTCTTAATCAAAGGATGCTTCGTAAAAAATAATTGCAAACACTCTTTTCTGTTTATTCAATTAGTCTTTGGGAGTGTCCAAGATCCTATAAGATGTTTAACATTCGTATGAATTAAAATAGTATCGCATGGGCCTCATATAGGGATTTAAGAGATTTAAATTTGCTTAAACAATTGTAGGGATTGTCTAACATCATGAGTCTAATCTTGTAATCCGATATAGTTAAGTTTTCTATACCTTGCAGGGGCCTTGAGTGGTTCGAAGCAAGCTATTGATCAAAGAAGATAATAATCATTCTAATTCTTTTAACATTCACAAAATACACTAAAATTTGATTTAGAAATTGTAAATGTGGTTTAAGTAAAAAAAAAATCTGAGTATCCTATTTTGGACTCGTGCTTGACTTTCAAGAAAACATTTCAAATTTAAACTTAATAAAATTAACATTGATTTTATACCCTCTATTATAACTTGCATTAAATTTTTTTTATTAAAAATTTACATTTGCTTTTTTGAAATAAATAATCTTGCTTTAGATAATGTCAAATTTTATGAGTAATGTTAGATGCGTTTTCGAAATATTGCGCTAAGCGAAACTCAAGTTTTATTAGATATTTTAAATACAAGTTAATTTTATTAAAACGTGTTTTATACTACATTATTTTAAAAAGTAATAAAATTGAGATTTTAAAATAAATAATCTTACTTCAGATAATGTCAAATTTCAAGAGTAAGTCAGAGGCATTTACGAAATATTGCGCTAAGCGAAACTCAAATTATTTAATTAAAGGTCCCAAATTTTAAATGAAAATTATTCAATTAAAGTTTCCGTTTTTTAAAAAGGTTTACTTTATTACACAGATATAGTTTCATAGATTAAGCTTATGAATCTTAAGAAAAAAATTGAACCTTATCATTTTCCTCTTTACTTCATTCCTAAACTTGTTTTCTTTTTTAATTTTTATTCAATATTCTTTTAATTAAAAAAAAAAGCCATCGGCCTGTTTTTCGCCAAAGAGATATAGTTCGCAATAGTGCAAAAAGTTCATTCCTAATGTTTTATAACTTTGCATTATTTTAGTTACATAGGTTAAATGAATAATTTTGCATAAATTTTACAATGAAACTTTAATATAATACACGGTAAATACATATTTAAACATTTACCATTTAATAATTTTAGAAAGGTTTATAAGCTTAAATATCGATTAAATATAATGCATAATATAATAACTGATTGCTCTATTACGCAATATATCATCGCATACGAATCATTGGATTACTTCACAATAAAGGAACACGGCGTTCAGTTTTAAGCCTTTATTTTAGAATAATAACCATGATCCGAAACTTAATAAGAAAGGATGTTACAAATAAATACCTTTTATTTAGACGTAAAGTAGTATTTCCAGTTAATTATTTTTGTTTATTATATTCTGGCGAAAAATACCATACTAGTATGGTATAGATGTTACTGGTAAAAATAATCATAATTCTGGTAATTAAACCAAAATATACTGTGTTAGAACCATTCGTTTGGTAATTTTACCATTCACTATGATTACGGTTTACCGGAAATTATGGTTCTCAAAATTTCAGTTCTTATTACCACACATTTAATAAAAAATGCAAATTTTAAAAGTAAATTTATCCGAATAAATGGCTTTTACGCAATGCTTTAAAGTATCATAATAAAATTATAAAATTATAAAATTTTAAAACGTTTTTAAAAATTTTATAACATGTTATAAAATCATGTTTTGTAGTTGTTTTTACCAACATTATTATCAATTATCAAGAAATTCCTATGAGTAAGGTAAATAGATTTAATACGGTAAGGTAAATAGATTAAATTTAAAAGACTAGAGCCTCCTTTCTATTTTTAAACATTTTCATCAGACAATAAAAGAGAATTTGCATAATTTAAAAAAGTTGCTGAAGTGAATAGAATTGCTTCAATTTGCTACCTGATATGAATGCGAAATTCCAGAAAGAAATTGCTCATTCAGACAGCTATTTGCTGAAATAGCGCAGCTCATAAACAATGGTAACACGTGCCGTAATACATAAATGCCATTGTTGTTGAACCTTTATAAATATGTTTTAGGAAAAGACATTTATAACATTTTTAACATGAGTATTTTAGGCTCAATAGTCCTGTTCATCATAAAAGCAATCGTCGCTTTACTTTAGAAAATGAAGCTTTTCGTAAGTATTGCGTGTCAATCTAGTTTTGAATTTATTTAAATGTATAAATTGAATTTCCAACAATATATTTGAAATCAAGATATTGAAATCATGCTACTTTTATATTAAAATTCTCATTATGCTGTGCAAGTGACTCGAAACCAGATAGCAATGTAAGGTTGGTTTTAATGTAACAATAACCTTTAATCACAAAATCCTAAAAAGGTTCAGAATGATCAGTAAATAAACCGCGTAAGTTTGAGACAATGTTAAATTTCATTATGATAGTATACGCGCATTGATGTTTGCGTTAAGTTTACATAAACAGCCTTTTTATATCGAGATTGAATATACACGGAGAAAAAAAAATTTGGTAAAATTACCATACTGTATGGTAAAAAAAAAAAATTGGAAAAAAACGCAACTCTCGTAATAAAACGAAAATATACGGTATTAAAACCATTTATTTGGTAATTTTTTCGTTCATACATGGTAATGGTATAAGAGTAACTATTGGTTTTCAAAGTTAAAGCTCTTATTACCACACATTTTATCAAAAATACCCAACTGAAAAATAAATTTAACTGAATAGATTGCTTTAATTCCATGATCTGAGGCTTCAGGAAAAAGTTACAAAATAAAGCGTATTATTTAACGTTATTTCAACATTAGTTTTACCGAAATCATTAGCGAAGAACTTAAAATTACCCAGTTTTTTCGGCGTCCCTATAGAGCTCAAAATACGGTAAATTTTACTTTATTTTGGGTGGATCTAACCAGATTTTGTAGATTTTTCTTTTTCTCAGAGTAAAAATGCTACACATCATCAATAAAAAAATATTGCGTTTGTGAACCTTAACATACAAGGAAAATTTACTAACAAGATATGCAATAAAAGTGATTGTAATGTTGCAAAATTAGTTGCCGATGTTAAATTATTAATTTTTTTGTAAAGGTTTATGCTAAATTATTAATTTGCTGATGTTAAATTATTAATTTTTTTGTAAAGGTTTATGCTAAATTATTAATTTGCTGATGTTAAATTATTAATTTTTTGTAAAGATTTATGCATGCATTTATTCAAAAAAAAATATTGGAATTATATCATTTCTGCTTTGTAGGAATAATAATTAACCAGACAAACTTATTGTGTCAGTCAAAAGAAACCGCAAATGCATTATTTGCCGTAAGGTTGCTCTCTGTAAAGAGTCAATAAATCTTAGAAGAATCTAAAAAGTAATCGTTATTATTTCTACATATTTGAAAACAGTGTCCGTTTTTTGTTCAGAATCATTAAACAACAAAACCTGAGAAAACGAATTTTAAATAACTGACTTTTGTAAAATTCGATTTCTCAGGAACTATTCGGTCTATTTCGGTCAAGTTTTTTTTTATATATATAAAATCGACATTCTTTAAAATGTATAAAAATTTGTATACCTTGCAACTGAAATTATTTCGACTATTATTAAATAAAATTATAAAAAAAATAATAAATAAATATTAAAAATTATTTTTTACATGGAATTATCTTTGGATAAGCGAATTTTATAACTGTGTACAATTTTTTTTAAATCCACTTAAAAAGTTTTAGGTATTTGGTGAAATACGCAAAATGTCAAATTAATATTAAGGGGTCCAAATTTTAGACCGTTCTCCTGTCTAAATTATTGCCGCCATATTTCCCAGATTGTTGCTACCCCCTATGTTTTGGGGATCAGAAATCCGAATCCGACGAAATAAATATATGTTTATTCAGAGAAAGTACATTTTTGTGTCTGATTTCGTAACTTAATATATCGTCTGTACTTATTAATTAGCATATTTGAGGTCAACCTTTCGAACCATTAACATTGAGTCCTAGTACGCAAAAATCCGATCATTAGATCAAAAGTCATTCTAGGTGATTCATTTTTTTTCTTTTTGCAATCTGTAAATTGAACGTTTTGAATCTTAAGGATTATATACTGAAATTTAGGAACGCATCAAACATATTCTATAGTTTCCACGTAAAATTATATATATATTTTATATAAAATTATTCTAAGATATATACCGTTTAAAATAGTTAGAATCATAAATACTAGAAACTCGGAAATTAAAATAATGCATGATTTTTTAAAATTTTAAATAACTTTTCGCCTCTTTTCAAGAACGATTAAAACCCTGGAAACTGGTATTTTAAAATTATAAGAAGAATTATAAATACTGCAATTCTGTAACTTTGAGTTGTTGGAGTCACGTAAAAAGAAACTAACTTTTAGAAATTTAGAAAATTGCATTAAATATTATTAAGAAAATCTTTATTAAGAATGCATTAAATCTTAATCAGGAGATATTTTAATGCTCCATATTTTTGGAGGATGTTAATCTTTCAGATGTAAGAGCTAAGTGTCGTGTAAAAATTTGATTATTGAAACATCATATGCTTTTTTACATTAGAGATTCATGTCGTATTTTTCTAACAACAACGAATGCTATAATTCCAGGCTTTCCGAGCCGGTAAATAAATAATAGTGCTTTAAAAAAGAAAAACAATGCCTACAATTAGTTTAAGTGTTTGGGCGGTTAATAGATTTTTATTTATTTATGCATTTACTAATCAATCAATCAGTTTATTTATTCATATTTTTCCAAATTAGATTCGAGAACTAAAACTTTTCTCACTCTGTCATAAAACTCGTTTACCCAAAGATGTAATATTTTGGAAATTTTTTTATAGGTTTTTTGCCTAATTTTTTTCTTGGTTTCTGCATATGCCATACCATATGAAAAAAGTGATGATCTCGGAGGGTTGAATAAATCAAAAGGAAAAGTTCCAGAAGCTTCCAATGAGAAGAAAGATACTATTCCTAAACGATATAGAAACGGAAGAATCGGACGCTTAGAGTCCTTTAGATTTTATTTGGACAGGAAAAATAAAGATAGGAAGAAAAGATATTAATCAAATGTAAGTAATTAATATTTACTAAGTAGAATAATTGTCTTAAAACGCTATTTTATGCATAACGATAGGATAATTTTTAACTTAAATAACTTTTTTTGATTTATCAAAACTATTCACCGAAGCCATTGCTTATAAAACCACCATTAAAAATAAATAGTTGCATTTTTTTAAATCACATATTTTGTGGAGGGCATTATCGTTTTCGTTCATGAGGCCTGTTCATCTGAATTATGGCATGTTTAAAATCCCGTCTGAAAAGCTTAAAAGTAAAAAATTTTGACCTTTTCTTGAATAGGTATATTATAACTTAGCATTTTACTGTGATTAAATGAAATTCGGATTTGGTCAAACAAAATGAATTAAACTTTTAAAATCAAAATTTTTAGTTTTTGGATGCTTCAACTAACAAAATTTCCAAAAACTTTTCTAGGTAAAGTAACCTTAATATATCTACCAAAATCTTGTTAGAAAATGTATAATGATTTGCAATTAATGGCCATTTCAATATAATTTTAAATTATTCAAATTCTGACCCTCGCCTTTAAAATTTTGCTGCTCAGTCTGAAAATTTGTTGAACTAAGTTAAGGTTAATAGAAGATAAATGTGCGCCTATGCGTTGAGATTAATTTAAAACTGTATAAAAGTAATAATAATAAATAATATATAAGTAAACGTAAAAAAGGGAACGGAAAAACATACTTTTTTAAAATGCATGATATGTCAATTTTCTAAATTAAAAGTTAAAAATAATGAAAATTGTTAAATATTTCAAATGTTTATAATAATTAATTGGTTGTTTCGATATTAAAAAATGTAAATTGATTTATCCGTTAAATATATACATATAATAACCTATACAAAAAATACTGATTTTGAACGTATGTACGTTGACTGTAAAACATTTTGGTATACAGTTGCCTCTATTTTTGATGTTGAGGTAAACTAAGTACATTTTTAAGTACAGAACGGTAATTATCATGCAGAAAATTATATGAAATTAACAAAATTAAAAATTTTGAAATAATGAATGCGAATATGTTATTAAAAATGTGCTTGCTTTTTAAACGAAATGTTTTTGCAATGAAGCCATGAATGGATTCTAATGCGTAATGTGTTTTCAGTAAATAAACAGACAAAAAATGGAGAAATGTATAAATAAAACTAAAACAGCGAACCAGTAATTGAAAAATGTGACTAATAAAAATTTTAGTTTACCTCAACACCAAAAATGCTAGCAACTAAACATACCAAATTTCTTTACTGTGTAGTGTACTTGAAAATTTGAATTCCTTTTACACACTAAGATTAATGAGCATTTAATATGCGTTTTTTTTTAATCTTTTATTTGCCTTCCTGCTATCAAACTTAATTACTTTAAAAATCTTCTGCAGTAATACAAACATATAACAAGCTAAATCTTAATTCTTTAGATGTGAAATTTATCAAAAAAGGAAATTAAAATTCAATCATTTCTTTTAACCCATAGCTTCTATTTTCAGAAAATCAGAAAATTTGCGAAACGATAACAATTTCGAAAATAAAAGTAGGAAAATGAAACAGCCGGTTAGCTTTATTATTACATTTAGTGGGCATCTTAATCGTGTTAAATACAGCAATTTTTAATAATGAATTTTGAAGTAACTCTCTCATTTTCCAATTATGGACACAAGTTGATTCGCATACTGTGGCCGTTTGTTATCTTTACTTCAACCAGATACTGACTGCATACAAGGGTATTTTATTAATTGATTTGTTTTTTTAACCATCATACAAATATTAAAAAATATAACGTCCTGTAGTTTCCGTATCAGATTTATATATCACTTTATTCCTTAATTTTGTTGAATTCCTCATTCCTCAATTTTGGTGTTTTGTTGATATTTCATAGCATTGTAAATTAATTTACAAATTATACAAAGAAACAAATTTATTTGTAGCAAAAAGCCAACTTGTCTAACTTTATTACTTGATATTGCCTAATCGGGTTATAGAGATTCCAAACCTGAAATTACTTTTGCTCCTAAAGCTACATATTTTTTTAATGAAATTTTTAGTTTATTTTTTGTCGAAATGTACAAGTTTAAAAACTTTATGTATGTCAAGGGGTCTCATAAATGTTGCGACAAACTTCCAAGGGAAGTTAGGGATTAAGATTGCATGGAAACATATGCCTGCAGATGTCATCATGCATCGTTAGGAGCAAATTTCTATTACAAATTGTTTCTTCTTGTGGTTCTGAACAGGTCATAATAGGTAAGCTCTCCTAGTGGCGTATGACGACCTTTCAAGGCATAAGTTTATATACAGTTTTAATCCTAATGATGTGTCCTGACTCATCTAGAAGTTGTTACAACATTTATGCCACTCTTTATTATAACGTTTTTAGTTTCTTCATTTTGACTAAAAAGAATAGATTAAAGTGTTATTTTTAGGAATTGAAACTGGAGCTAAGAGAGTTGAACCTATTACATATTTGAAATCAGCGATACAAAAGTATCTAAGATCTGTTAAAACAACTCATATAGCAGAATACAAAAAAATAAGTTTTGACCAGTGTTATTAGTTCTTTTATATATATTTTTTTCAGGTCAACAACATATGTGAAATAATGTTAAAGACGGAGAATCATGGAGTTTGAAGGATAAAATGATATTGTTTTCTGCTTTTATTGAAGATATGTATATTTGTTAATACTATAAATAAAGCTTCTCTTCCGAATTCAGAAATGAGTATTTTTAAAATATAAAATTTTTAAACGATTCTAATTAATATTAGATAGCATTTAAATGAAAGCGAAAGCTTCTACAAATCGGTAGAAAGACCCACTTATTTTATTTACGTCATTTGACTTTGTTTTGAATTTGTTTTATTTTGTTTAAGAGAGGAAAGGATGGAAAGCAAGGAAAATTAAAAATATAATGCTCACAAAATTTTAATCCGTAATTTCCGCCCTTACTTACACATTATTTTTAGAACTTTTGCTAAACTCTTATTAGGGGAGGAATATAATTTTTAAATTAAAATAAAAACGTTATTAAAATTAACAAATTGTCAAAATTGATCTGTCTCTAGGCTTGATAAAAAGCATAAACATAAGCTTCTTATCGGATGAAGCTGAAAAGTATGTTTAATAAGTCTTTGTCATCTGTCTGAGTTCCCTTGAATCATCAAGCTGATTTTTAAAAAAAAAAATTTATTCCATCTTATTCACTGTAAATAAAAATAGATTTTGATAACATTTTAGCTTACAAATTTATGTATATGAAAAAAGAAATGTTAATTAAAATAATAATTTTCAGACCTAACAATCACATGAAATGAAATATTATTAAGAAAAAAGAAAAAAATGAAACTGATATCGATCATCATAGCACAATAAATACTACGAAAAGTAAAAATTTACAACAAAAATTATTTACTAATATTTATTATTCATATGCTTAAACCATAATATTGGAATAAAATTTAGAAATTTAATTTTAAGGTACTCGAATGCCTTCCGACACCAAATTTTAAAATTTTTTGCTAAGATTCTTTTCGTTTGATTTTGCTGTGCATTATATAATAAAACATAATTTTAATGCATCTAAACTTAAAAGAAATAAAATTTCAAATCGTAGGGGGCTTAAAAGGCGTCATAATTAGTTAAATCGAACTGTAGAAAAATGGTCTTTAAATTATCATGCCTTATTCTCGAATTGATAAAGAAATAAAATTCGAATGTTTTTTCTAGAAATAAAAATAATTTTGTATTGATACGCAAAAATGAGAAATTCTATGATTTCAGAAATCGGGTGTCTATGTACACAACGAAAATAATTCTGGCAACATTACTGCACTGTATGGTAATGACATTTCAGATCATAAAAAAATAAAAAAAGAACATGATTATGGCAATAAAAACCAAAATAATCGGCATTTAAACCATTCAGTTAGTAATTTTTCCTTTTATACTGTAACGGTTTACCGGAAATACTGGTTTCCAAAATTATGGTTTTTATTACCACACGTTTAGTAAAAGATACAAAACGTTTAGTAAATTTTACCGAATAAACCATTTTTTTTGACAAGCTCTAAGGTATAGGGATAAAATTACAAAAAATTTCCAAAATTTAACGCATTTTATCAACGTTATACCGTTTCCCCGTTACCGAGCTATTTTGTATTCCCATAGTGCCAGAAATACAGTAAATTTTACCATATTCTTGTAACCTCAACCGTACTTTTTTTCTTAGTGTAATAATTACAACTTTACTCTATTCTATTAGTTTCTGTTTACTTAAAAATAATATATTTTTACATAAACAATATATTTCTGCATAAATTAATGTTTAAGTAACACCCTTCCTGAAAACCAAGATCATTTTCATTTAAAACATCCCAAATGCGTAATACATAGCACAAAGATCACTATCTTACTTGAAATATCATAATTTTTTTATGATACATGAAGCTTATTGTTTATTAGTACGCTTGTTTGTTTACAGAACAGTTTTATTAAATATAATGAAACTGTTCTCGTCATTATTGAGATGAAAAACCTTTTAAAACAAAATGTAGAAGAATTATTTTATAGATTATAGAATTACTGGCACAAATGAACATAAAATGTTTGCGTTTACTAAAACGTTACCTGTTTTGAATTTCGCATGGAAAACATGAAATGAGAATAATTAAAATCTACCCCGCAAAAAAATTCGAATCAATAAAGTACCGGCTTTTTGGATGTATCATCCGTAAAATCCAATTTAAAGTAAAATCCACTTTACCGTAAGATCCATTTTTACCATAAAATATTATACCGTAATTTTTAGAATTACATTTATTTGTTTAGATTGATTCAGTGATTTTGTAGTAATTTTTTACTGTAAAAACTACGGTATATCGTATTTTTCGTTCCTTAGCATGTTCCGGTAAAAAGTAGATTTTACGACAAACAGTACCGGTACCCTTAGTGGCAGTGCATTTTACCATTATTTGACTCCGAATTTTTACAAAATAACTAGTAAAATAACTGGTATAATTATAGCTATGGTCAATACTCTAGTTTTAATTTAAAAATTTGATTCATTGAGCTTTAATTTGAGGCACATTTACCATCGAACTAAAAGTTCATTTTCATGTAGTCAACATTGACTTGAGTGTTCATCGTTTCGAAGCAAGTTTGATACAATAAAACTAAACTCAGTGGCGCGACAGCCCATAGAGAGCCAAGGCCTACTGTGCCCATCTCAGTTTTCTTGACCTTGGGCTCTGGGGTGCAGGAGAAGATGCTCCGTTCAGGTGGTCAGCCGAACGCGGAACCCCCAGTGTTGAGTTCCCAAGCATGCTTGGTACTCATTTATCGACCCACTGAAGGGACGAAATGCTGAGTCAACCTTGCCCGGCCCGAGGATCGAACCCAGGACCTGCGGCACGTAAGCGCAAAGCGCTACCACTCATCCGCCGGGCGTCAGTTTAATACAGTACTAGTATTTATATTTTTTAAATAGTTTTAAAACTAAATAATACGTTAATACAATTAGAGGAAATAAATTGGAATTATTTTCATTGTAAGCATGTAAAACTTCGCTGTGAATATCTAAATAACCAAATAAAAATAGACCCAAATTACTTTTGTCAATTGTACCCAAATTATTATGATTTTTTGCTACAAAACATTCATGTATGAAAACTAATAAATATAATTATGTGGTGAACAGTTCGCACTTGGGGTCTTGTTGGTTCTTTAAATATATATATTTTTTTTTTTTTTTTTTTTTTTTTTTTTTTTTTTGGGCGTGCCTGTTTTTGAGCATTTCATTTTGAAGACGTTAATAAATGTTGCTCAATATCTCTGAAGCGCTGCAAGCTCCCTTGTCTCTTCCGTTTTGAAAAACAATAAGCTTCTGTTTGACTTTGTTCTTGATCTACTTATTAAATATATATCTGACGAAATTCAAAACATATAACATATTTTGGAAGTATAAAGAAAATTGTGTAATTATTTTACGCAATATTACAATGAATTGAAATGCGTAACAAAGATATTTTGTGGGAATTTTAGATTGTCTAAAGGGAACTAAGATAGCAATCACTTTTGGTTTTCTTTTTTCACTCAGTTAGAGAATGATATAATTTTTCCATTTTAAATATCCCAGTGACTTTAGATATTGTTTGTAAAGTAAATCATTAGAGTTTAAAATTGAATTGTTATTAAAGAAGTGAGATGCAACTCTAAACTGAGAAAAAAGCATAGTCAAAACTACCTGAATATGGTAAAATTTACCGTATTTCTTGTTCTATGGGAACACAACGCTTCGGAAAAAGTATTAGTAAAATAACTATAAAATATAGGTTTAGAATATGTGATAAAAAGAGGTAAATGTGGTAAAATTAGGTTATTTTACCATGACATCTTAAAGCATGGCATCAGAACCATTCATTCGGTTAAATTTGCTTTTCAGTTTCGTACTTTTTACTAAATGTGTGGTAATAAGAACTATAGTTTTGAAAGCTAAAATTTCCAGAAAATCGTTACCAAATAAAAGAGTAAAATAACGAAATAAATGGTTAAAATACCTCATGGTTTTACCTGACCTCATACCTTTTACCTGAATAGTCATTACCTTAGTAAGATTAAATTTTTTTCTGCGTTACTTTATTGGTTTGTTAACTGTATTTGCAATACACTTTTTGAAAAATGACTTTCCATAATTTCTGTACCTTAAGTGACTATATGGTAAGGTTTTGATTCAAACTTTAAAAAGAGTTAAACTTAGATATTCGGTAATATGGTTCAATTTAGCCTCATATTAGCAAATTTGAGCGATATTCTGGTTCACTCTCTAGAATTTTTAATAGAGTGAATTCGAGCAATATAAATAAAAATAATGGCTTTTTTGTAACTCGAACTCTTTGTGATAAAAATAGAGTTTTTGAAGCAGTGCGTACCGTATTCCACGTAAAATGTACGATATTGAAGAAGGTTAAAAAAAAGTATTAACTTAAAAAGGTACGTGGAGGTACGTACGTAGGTAAAAAGAATACAGATTTTTGATCTCTTTAACAGTTTACCTTCTTTAGGTACACATGGATTCTATGATCCTGAGAAGCTTTCGGGTTCTTAGCTATTTCCTTCCGTTTCGAATCAGAATTAGTTTTTAACAGTCTTGGACCACTTTATCCTCTCTCTCTCTCTCAAATAATCAGCTCTGTGGGAAACTATTGCAACGTAAAAAAATTTTGGGTTTCTGAACACTGGAAATGGTGCAACTACTTAACTACAAAGTAGTGTATTATTCGTGTTCTACAACACCAAGAATCATGGATAATTCCTGGTGCAGTGACACTCCTAGAATATTCTTTCACACCACTTGGTGCTGATTAGCAACCAACATTTTTGTTATTCAGTAACACTAAAATTCATAACTATAGTGAGATTTGATATACATAAGAATCAATAAATTTACTTTTACGATATAATATAAAGCGAAAATCATAAATTTAGAACTCATATAAGCAATTTTTCTTAAAATAAAATTGATTTTTTAATCAAATGCTTCCACAATACAGTAAAAAGACATATGAATTCTAACTAGGCTTAACAAAACCGAAATGGCGGAAAATTTAATAGTTTAAAGTTATTTAATACAGTACACGGATATTTAAAAATTAAAATATAATTATCCTTATAATACAACTAAAAACATTCATATATATATTATTTTTATTTATTATATTATTGTTAACTTTTGTTTTAGTAGATATTGTATAGTGGAGTGGAAAAAAAATAAAAAATGTACACTAACTCTTACACAATGTAAACAAACTACTGGCGATATCCAAAATGTGCAGGCGTTGGTGTTTTAGGAAGCTAAATAATACACTGCATCTGATCTTAGTTCTCATTTATTGGAGTTAATATTTAACAAAAACTTTTACAGTGTAAATGAATGATGGGTTTGGTATTAGCTTGAAATAACCACAATTTTTAATTTTTCAGCTCCAAATTGGGATAGCTTTAGCACCACTGTTTTCACAGAGTATAATCATTTATAATAGTTTGTAAAATTTTAAGTAGTTTATTAAAATTTTCAGTACTTGTCTCTGTTACAGGGAAATAGGGGTAAAAAAAGGTTAAGAATCTCTACCACAGATCATAAGCCGAAAAAGTATATTCAGATAATATTGTGATAATGTCATATTTAGATGCTGTTTGATGTTTTTCCGAATGAGACGCCATTTTTTTTTCTTGTCGCAATGACGTGTCTTCACTGCATTTTCCTTTCAAATTCGGGGTAGGGACGAAAAAAAATTTCAATTAGCCGAACAGTAGTCAAAAAATTGTACTTTCCAAGGTTACTAGTAATAATAAGTTTAAAAAACACTAGTTAAAATTGTTGAGTAATTTTAATGAGCCTAATCCTCAATGTTAAAGCAAAGAGCAAAAGCATTTTAGAGGAACTAAACAAGTGAAATTTATAATTAATTCAAACTGAGATGCTTACAAAATAAAACTGAAAGACTTCCTTCAAGTAGGAAGGAACAAGTTTCTTAGGATAAATTTAAATCAATGACTAAGATTTAATTGCGTTCGAAAGCTTGAGAAATGCGTGAGTTCAAAAACATTTTGTTGTGAATCGATAGAATTAGAGCAGAAACTTTCTCTTAGAAATTAAGCTCAGCGAAAAGCTTTTTAGTGCGTATTTTTATCTGTTGAAGAATGGCAACGTTTCCGGTTTTGGTGAGTACCTAATTGAATATTCCTTAAAAATATCTGATTGGTAAAATTTAAAGACTTAATATTTTTGAAATTTATTTTAAAATTTAATTTCATTTATTTTTATTTTCTATGTGCAAGTTATTGTGTATTTCTAAACAATGTGTGGTTAGTAAAATTCCAATCATTTATGCTTTTGAAGTTTATCTTAAAATTTTATTTTTGAATAGCACTTAGTTGCAAATTTCTAAACCACTGGAATCTTAGAATCACTATCATTACTAAATTAATTTTTTTTTAGAGATCAGAACCATTATTTTTTTTCATAATAAGTGTAAATGTTTTTCAAAAAGTTTCAGCTTAATTTCATACTATAAAGTGAAATTAAGAATTTAATTGTATAAATTATAAGATTGATTTCATATTAATAAGTATAAGATCGATTTTATGCTATAAAGCTATTTTGTGCTAGTACAATGCACGAAAAAAGTATCACCCTGAATAACTTTTATTCGAATGATCAGATCCATCCGTTTCATGACTTACTCTAATGGTTCGATGTAGTAGCTCCCTAAATAAGCTAATTAATTAGGGCAGACGATGTTTTAAGTTACGAATTAAGAATCTCTGAATAAATAAAAAAAATTTCTACGAATTTGGATTTTTTACTCTCAAAATATATAGGGAATAATCGCAACCAGGGAAATATGTTGTATACTAAATATTCGATTTTACAGGATATATTAGTTTTTTTTTTTTGCCATTTAAAATTGCTTAATTTTAAATTATAATAAATCAAATCTAAAGGTTTACATAATACCCGTCTTACCCATATTATGAGGGGAAAATGATTTGTGGTGAAGATGGGCGCTCGTGTAATCACTCACTTAAATCTCAATTAAGTAAAAAATTTGTAACCGCGCACTTCACCATATAATGCACGAAGCATATAATACATAAAATCTTATGTCCTCAAACCCATTTTTCATTTAAACACAAGTAAATCATATTTTCTTATCCAGATCAATATTAATTTACTATTGTACTAATGCGAAAATCAAATCTTCAACAACCTAAGTTTGTAAGCAGAAATCAAAGTTACTTTCCCTAGCTGCTTAGCAGTACACTAACGTCAATAACGTACCAAATTTCATTACAATTCCATGGAATGGAGCCATTGTGGCTTAGGGGATATAGCGCTCACCTCTCGATGAGGTGCCCCGGGTTCGAATCCCAGCAATGACTAATAGATATGAATTCCGCATCCAGCTTGCACCGACCACAGTGTTGACGCAAAACTGTCCTCAGTGGTAGACGGATCATGGAATAGAGTTCTCTTGCTATCAGAATAACATTGGGAGATTTCCGTAGTTTTCCTCTCCATGTAAGGCAAATGCGGATTAATTCCATCAAAAAGTCCTCCACGATGGCATTATTTATCCCAATACTTGATCCAGGAGAAGTTCTCTTGTCTATTGGATATTGGGTTCAAAATTACAAGGCTACGGATTTTAACATTGGTAGTCATGAACTAAAAATTGGGTCGGCTGTTCAGCGACGGTGATAAAATTCGATGGAACGAATGTCACCTGGAGAGATCTATTGTTTATTGCAAAAAAAAAATAAGAATATTATGCTCTTTATGCCCATCTTCTCCAAATGGCTATTTTAACTCGTTTCATCCTATCAAAAATCCAGAATTAAATTAAATTAAATAAAAACATCTGATTATTGCACTTACTAAAATATTAGTTGAGTGGAAAAATTTGCTAACAATTAGTTTAAAAAAATTACCTTATCTTCTCACATAGCAGGGAAACAACTTTCAAGACCATTTTTAAAATATAAATTTATTAATGATTAATCATAGTTTATGTAGGGTTTATTGACTTAAAAAAGAAATAATTTCTCTGATTATTTTGTATATCTGTAAGTATTGTCCTTAAAAAAGAACGTACGACATTAATGGATTCTAATATTTAGCTCCAACGTTAACCCTTAACTACAAACATGAAAATACAGACTGATTTAAGGCTTGAATAATACTATAAATAATATTTTTAGTAAAATTTTATATTTCTGTTAGTGACGATAGTAAAATTTTGGCGTAAGAAAGCTTTTCCATCAACATGAGTGGTGACCTGAAATCAAAATGAACCCCACTCGTTTTAATAAAAAAAGTGCGAGCACTTATACTTTTCCTCTATATAAAGATAAAAACGTTATCAACGAAAATTTGATTCAAAGCATTTTAACTGTGACATAATTTTTCACTTGAAGTGAATATAAATTTATGTTATCAATGTTTTGTAAACAGATACTAAATTACCCTGCGCTCAGTGGAGTGCATTATGAACCTTACATTAATTTTTCATTCATATTCCCTCCAAAAAATGACCTTTCTAATATTAAAAACCGAAATTTAAATTGCTCCAGAAGTATCATTATGGAAAATAAATAGTAATAATATAGTATAGATAGATAAACATTATTTAAAAAGACTTTTTCACGTAAATTGTGGAAGTAGGGGAAAAAACAAGGTTCCCCGCAGAAAAACATACTACCTACATAAAAACAAAGTTCTAAATTATTAAATATATTTCTCGGATTAATAAAAAAAATGTGATTACTAACTTATAAGAAAAAACAACGTCTAACACTGAAACATATGTTTAAGGAAGTGGACAGAAAAAATTAAACATTATAAAAAATGTGTAATGTAATTTGGATGATTTTTTTGAAACATTTATCAAGAGACAAAGATTAATAATTGCAAAATTTACTTGTAGATTCTACTGTGTTTTGCGTTTGCGACTGGTTCCAATCCAGAGAAAGCGTCAGAAGCACTCTTCGATATTACTAAGGAAGTCCTGGGCCTACTTCCCCCTCTGAAGAGTCTCCGATTGCCTCTGGAAAGAAAAGACAGTTCTAATACAACAGAAACGTCATCTGTTCTCCAAAGGCTAACAAACCTGTTTTCTAACAGAGGTTTAAATTAATCAAAATTCATCTAATGTAGTTACTAAAATTAAACTTAAAATGTAAACCTAACGCATTTGAAAACGTAAATGCTAATGAATAATGTATTGTTAAACATGTGCAAGGAGTCTTAAATAAGTCTGATGGTTTTTGAAAATTTATAACATGAGAATAATTAAAAATTACTTCTTGCATCAAATTTATGTAACAGTGAATGGATTTTTCTTTACAGGGTTCTTAGGTTTTGTTCAGAACTATTCTACAGATGGCACTGCAGATAGTAAACCTCTAAATCAAATAATAATAATAACAATTGAAAATCATATCTCAGCATGGCATATTATGACATGTGGTTGCGGCTATAGTTCGTTCACCAGGAGTTGGCACTTGACTCCGCCTTCATCACGTGGTATCCGATGATACTATTTCGCTTTTTTGGGGAGAAGGATATGAACAAGGTTGCTATTTGGCGATCGTATTACAAAAATATTTATTTCGCAACCTTCATGTGCATTTTATTTCATGACTTGTTAATATTTCTCTCTTTTTATTGAATAGTTTGTTCTTTTTGAGATATTTTGCTGGGGAAAAGTTTTTAAATACAAAATAGTTAATTAGCTAGAGTAACGAAAGGTATAATAGCTTATGATAAAGCGGAGAAAGTGACTGAAAAAGAATTCACTGTTTGTGTTTGGCCATCTCCTCCTACATCAGAGAGCCTCCACACGATTTCTTATAAGTAGTCTGCACAGAAAGACTATTTAAAAAGTGAACAGTTTGAGCGCATGAAACCAAATTCTATTTTAAAAGTGACTGAGAGAAATTTATCATATATATTTGAGAACTGAATCTGTAGTGGTAGACAAGTAAATAAGACCAACTAATCATATTCAGAAATTAAAAAAAATTTTAGACACATATTTGCTACCAGTGTCTTATTTTTACTAGATTTTCTATTAAAGGGCTCCTTCGTAAACTGGTTTACCTTCATAGTGGTCTGATTGGACTACCTATGAAAAACCGTGTGGAGGCTTTCAGTTGTAGGAGACGTAAGGTTTGGCACGCATTAAAGGTTATCTCGATTTCAAGCATGGAGATGTTGTTCCCCTTACTCCCCCGTGCTGAAATGAACTCTGCGTCCGAGGAGGTGGAGCCAAGTGCCAACTCCTGGTGAACAAACTATAGTTACAGATTTTCAGAAAATATTGCGACATAATTTTCAACTATTTTTCATTTTTATTATATGTTTTTTTTTTTTTTTTACCCATAAAATGTCGCAAACTGAAAAATGACGATTAGATAATAGTATAATCACTTTCTCTAAAATCTGTACTCGTTTTTAAACTTGAAGTATTACTTTCGGATTAAAAGATACATGTAAAGACTATTATTACGTTGTAAATATTGTAATACCATAAATTTCCTAATTTTTTTTATATTTTCCCTGTTTCTGCTTTGGTTTATAAATGGATAGGTATCAAGGCTATATTTAAGAATACTTTTAAATGTTTCTTTAACATATCTTTCATAAAAATTCCGTTTTGATAACTCAGTGAATCATAACTGTAATGACTCTTTTCCTGAAATAATACAAGAAAAAAGTCATTCTGCTTCAATATTTCAAGTTTTATAGGTATTTCATTTAGCTTTCATTCATGTATTAATTTTCAGAAATGATATATATTATCTTATAAAGTGTAATAAAAGATAAAAAATATTTTTCTCTTCCAGGTAATGAGAATCGTTACAATATTTTGAGATCTGATGCTCCTAATGGTTCGAGTTTTATGGAAAGACTGGCTTCAACTTTGGAGCCTGTAACTAACCCTTTAAAAAATATAACGACCAGAGCTCTACAAGGAATTTCAAAGCTACCACTATTCTCAGGAAGAAGGGAACCATCAAAAACATCTGAAAATTAATTCATCTGTCTTCATTAAAAAGTAACTAATTAAGTTAGCTTAATTAAGTTTTTAGCAATTTGAATAATTTTATTGCTATTGCCTTTTAAGTTTTAAGACTAGTTAAGACAGAAATATTAGCTATAATTTTTTAGAGCTAATCAATAAAATGAAAAAATTTATGTCCCACGAAGTTCATCACATGCTTTTACAACTTGCATGGATACCATCACACCCATTATAATCTCCGGATCTGGCACATTGACTCATTACATGTTCTCCTCAATGCATATATTTCTAAATGGCACAGCCATTAATTAGCATGAGGATGTAAAATATGATGTATATCTGTCTTTTTTTTTTTTTTTTTTGCTAAAAGGGATCAAAATTTTTATTAGCATGGACTCATGCAGCTATCAAAAAGACAGGCAAAAAAGCAGAAATATTGAACTTAATTGACACGTTATAACTTGAATGAATGCTAGATACCACACTTACACATCACTTAATAGGTCTCCGGTGCTATGAAGTCTCTAGTGTTTTAGCTATAAAAAAAATTTAAAAAAACATTTTTTATAGAAATTCTACTTTATTCGTCTTATCTTCAAGAAAGAACATGGCCCTTTAAGAAAGATACATTCATTTCAACATTCTTCTAAATTTTCAATGTCTTCTCTGTAGAATGATTTGCCTTTCCTTCCAAAATAGCCACACAGTTTCAAAAATAACTTTTTCATTTGAGTCAAAGTCCTTTCTCTTGAGCATCTTTCTTGATATCTGCAAAGTGCCAGTAGTCGCTAGGGGAAATATCTGGAGAGTATGGTGGATGGGGAGATAATTCAAGGCGTTGTTTTCCCCGACATATGAGGAGGGGCATTGCCTTGGTAAAACAGAACTTTTTTTTCACGTGTGAACGTTAGGGCAGTTTTTCTTGATTTCATCTCTCAGTCGATCCAATAATGCCATGTAATATTCGTTATTGATAGTTTTATATTTATCCAAAATCCATTCCAAAATTATCGCCCCGAAATACGGAGGCCATAGCCTTGCCAACTGAATTTTGGTCACTTTGGTCGACTTTCACCAGCTGCTGTCCCCTCAGCTGAAGATCTTTTTGATTCAAGAGTGTAGTAATTGATCCATGTTACATCCTTTGCCCCATACCGATGAAAGAAATCCTTTTTTATATCGCTTTAAAAGTTTCTAGCAGCGTTCTGAATAGTCGACATGTTCTGATTGGTTCGTGTGAGTTAACGCGGCACACATTTCAAAACCTTGCGCTTGCTCAAATTTTTATGTAAAGCTGTAAATACACTACCTTCTTATATCCTTAAGGTGTCAGCTACCTCACGTAACTTCATTTTACAGTTTTTTAAAACTATCTTATGATCTTTTTTTGTATTTTCTGGACAACAGTTGATTTTGGAAGAACAGAGCGTTCAGCATCATCAGTGTCTTTGCGACGAGTTTAAATTCAGCATACTAGGCAATAATAGTTGATTTCTCTGGTGGGGAATCTCCATAACATTTATCAAGCCACTGTTTTGCTTCAACAGTATTTTTTCCACCAAAAAACAATTCTTAATCAAAACACAAAAATCTTTATTTAATTTTATTCATTGTTTTAAAAATTACAAAACAAGGGTCACTAAAACCACTTATAACCTCTAAATTAATACTCAGAACGTCATGAATTTTTAACAATTGTCGTTTGAAAGTTGTTACTATCTCGAAATCATATTGTTCTGTTAGCAGTGTTGACCATTTATGTGTCAGACAGGAGACTTATTGCGTGGTGAGTTATAATATTCTTCAGACCTTACACCTTCGGATTACCGCTTGTTCCGGTATCTAAACATATTTTTAGAGTTTTTTTTTTTAGAGGGTTTAAACATAGCAAAAGACATTAAACATTATATAGCTTTTTAAAATATTTTTACTCTTTAAAAAATTGTTTTCATTTAAAAAAAGATATAGGAAACGGAATTGCATTTGGAAAAACCCAATTCAACATATGTTACTTATTTTAATTGTTACTTAACATTAGTTTACGCCAAAACAACAGCAGTGCAGATAGTTTACAGCGGTCTACAGCTGTTTACTGCTATGAAAGAAGGTGTGGGAAGAAAACTGCGCTGTATATATGATATTTATAACATTCTAAGTGTGTGCCTAATAAATAATTTCATAACACACCGTGGAAGAATTAAAAGATATAAAATCAATTTTTGCATTAAAAAAATTTATACAAATTTTTTTCTATAGATTTTAAAAAAATTAAGTTTATTGAATTCTTTTTCACAATAGATTATTCTCCAATTTTAAAATGTCTTTAATTCCTATAATAAGTCATCAGCTACTTAAAAATGACGGAAAATTAATTTTGTCGTAATGACGTAATGTTAAATCTTTATTAACCTTAAACCTGACGTAATGTTAAACCTTCAAGGCTTAACATTAAATGACGTATTGTTCAACCTTTAACGCAGAATTTATATTAAACATATTTTTCAAAATTTTGTACTAATTTATGTCAAAATAAGTGGAAAATGTTATATTTATCATTTTAATAATTTATGGTTTTGAAACACAACATGAAACACTAGTGTTTTTTTCTCCATTAAAGGTTAAAACTTTCAAACACAGCCCACTCCCAAAGAATTTATTATTTTTTTAATTTGCACTTATTTGCAGTTATTTATATCTAAGAGAAACAGTTATTCACCGTTGAAATGTCTTTAATTCCTATAATAAGTTATTAATAAATTTTTTTAACATTTTGAATAAGAAGGAAAAAAATCAAACTACTTTTTTTAATTTTAAATTTTAGTACAAATATAATTTGATAATCTAGCTGATTTTCTTTTAGCAACTATTAGACTGCTTTTTTTATTTAAAAATACCAAATATATTTTAGCTTGTAATTAGAAAATCAGGAAAAAAAGTATAAAAGGTCACCGGTGTCTCATTTGCCTCAAAGGATTAAAATTAATTCTGTATACTTTTAATATTATTTGCTTTAATGCGAAAAAATAAAAATTCTCGATATTGTTTCACACTTTTGATGTATAATTTTGATTTTTAATAAATTATAATTAATTTTTGGAATATTACTTTTTAGTTTCCTAATATGAAAATCCTTATAAAAATTTGTGCCTGGTGTTTAATATTAAATTTATTTTTAATTTTCTTTTGCAGATCTACAAATGCGAGAACATGCAGATACTGCCTACATAGCGAAGTCTGAATGTCGCTTTCATATCGCACATTAACCTGTTTCTTCCATTCATACTCATTTGACTTTTTAAAAAACTTTTGAAATGTAATACACATTTTTATATTTTAAGTGAAATATCTCATTTATTAAATATGTCACAATATACATTTTTGACAATGTTTTGCGTATTATTTTGTATTTCATAAATATCAATTTACAAATAAAAAATACTTCGTTAAACAAATGATGCTAAACTCTTCAAAACATTTATGCATCCCAATCGCATAGTTTCCTTAAACAACAAGTTTCCAACAACAAATCATTGTCACTACAAAACTATTAGATAAAATATGACTAAATTAGAAAAAGATAGAGAATGCAGTGTAAAAGTTATGTTGTAAGAGTGCGTGCCTTAAATTCTAAAAAATAATATATAAGGAGCATTATAAAATTTGAAATATTACAGTTTTACTATGAGCAAGAAAGATTTAAAAAAATATATAATAATAAATATGATTAATGCATGAAAAGAACTCGAAGTTTTCATGGAATTGTTTTCAGAGAAGTAAATTTTTTAAACTTTTTTAATTTATTAATTCCAAAAACTTGTTATGCATCATTAGAAATACTGTCTATGATAAATTATATAATTTTTTCGGTAAAATTTAACAGGAGTCCAAGCACTTCCTAATGTTTTTGTACATACTGTAAAAAAAGCTCTTCTCTAAATTGTTCTAAAATTTCCAAATGTTCCCCGAAACAAATAATATTCGGATTTAAAAATCCCATGTATTCAACATTAAAACAGCTTAGACTCATTTTTGAAAAAAAAACTGTATAGTCTCAAAACTGATGCTGAAAGTGATATGTGTGAGAGAGATGATCGTTGACTGCCAGTAGGATTTAGTTAGACCAAGGACCCCCGGATTCATAATAGCATGCTCTAACCATGGCCAACTAGAAGAGACACCCTCTAGTTGGCCCTGCTCTAACCACCATAGTTGTTTAATAGGCCAAAGAAACAGACCGCCCTAAATAATTTTTCTTAATTCTCTGAAAAAAATATACCTTTTTTTAAAAAAAGGATTCAGATTTCTGCCCCAAAAAATATAGGGGGTAGCCACAATCTGGGTAATAAATTTGGTTAGGAGAGTGATCCAAAGTTTAGACACCTTAAATGCTGATTTTACTTTTTGCTTATTTCGCCATGTCTCGAGAACTTTTTTATATGGCCATATATTTTATATAGCAATGTAATTTTACATGGCAAGATAGAAAAGTTGGACGAAATCGGTCGAAAACTTAAAGAGAAATTGAATTTTAAATGTTAATTTTTTTTAAAAAAATTCAAGAGCTATTCAATTCAATATTTCTCAAGAGCTATTTGATTTAGTTCGTTCTAATTTCGTATTTTGCCATATATAACATAGACATTCTTTAAAATAACGTACAAACTTGCATACCTTAAAATCTAAATGTGTTCGTATATTATGAAGTAAAATAATAAAATAAAAAAGATAAATAACTACTAAAAATTATTTATTGCATAGAATTATCTTCGGATAAATAAATTCCATTGCGTGCAAAAAAATAACTTCCATTAGTTTAAAAAGTTTTCGAAAAATGGCAAAATTCGCAAAAAGTAAAATTAACATTAAGGGGTCCACACTTCAGACCACTCTTCTGACCGAACTATTAGAACAATATTTCCCAGATAGTGACTTCTTGCATTTTGGACAGGAATCACAATCTGTCAGAAAAAGGCATTCAGAGAAAGTACATTTTTGTGTCTGATTTTATAACTTAAAATATATTTTACACTAACTAATGAGCATATTTGAGGTTATGCAATCGGACTATTAGCATTAAGTTCTTTCCTATCATAATATTTAAAGCTATTCAGGGTGCTTCGTTTCTTATTTTACGCACCGTACACAGATTGCTTTTTTCCGGAAAAATAAGAACTTGAATTGAAATTTTAACTGCAAATCTCGTCCTTACAAAATTGTGTCCTGATTTTTTAAAATTAAATATATTAAACTTAAAACAATTATAGTAGTCCTTATAAAATTTGAATACATAATTTTTACCTAGAACACAATAATAATTTTGTCACCAAAAGTATAAATTTTTATTGGACATCTGAATCATTTGATATTAATGTTTTACCATAAAATAAGTTCCATAATAAAAAAAAAAATTTATTTAACTGTTTCACTACAAATTATTCACGTTTGTTTACCCATAGTATGTCATCCCTTTCTCCCTCGAATTCAACAATAAACGAAATTTTTTTTTTATGATGGAACATAAAAGCTCTGGAAATTTCACAATTTATCCAATACGTGCAACAAAATTGTAAAACTCGGCAATTGAGAAAACTGAAGCATTTCTGGATTTGAGTCAATTTTACGTTTCGAGAATTTTCCAAATGATAATGCGCCCTCTGCGGGAATACTAATAATTCATAGTCTCACTCTCGGTTTACCTAAATCTAGTTTTTTCTCTCCCCTGTAACCTCACAGATAGTAAAACAACAACCAAATAGAAAAGTAAAATCCAAATAGACATCTTTGGCGCTCGAAAGTAGCAGTTCCTTTTTGGAAATTGACGAGTCCATTCATCAGTTGTCGAAAAATACCTGAACGGCATAGAAAAATTCTACACTTTTTTTCACTTAAAATTCTCCAAAGGGTTATACCAAAGGATTTATTAGCAACTATTTCTTCCAGACGTGGAATTTTTTAAAAAAAAAAACTAATCGCCCTGATACCGAAACGTGCAAACGATACAGAACAGGGAATCCCCTTCGTATATGCACTGTCGGTAAAGTGCATAGAACAAAGACAGTTCTTGCAGGTGTGAGGAAAAACCGTTATTTCATAATGTTCTACTTTTGTTTCGATGGTGGGATTGTCTGAGAAGATGTTATTCATTAGGTCAATTTTGATCTGAGATCTCCTTACCCTTAGGGCACGTCTATACACGCCCAAACAAGAAAACGGTCTTTGAGTAAATAAAACATCACATCTTCATTTTAAATGTATTAAAACTTATATAGTTACGCATTATGTCGCTATCGTTTTAGACTTATTAAAAAAGTACTGAATTAAAAGAAATTATTCAATACCGTTTTATAAATTAAGAGGCATCTGTATTTAAGTTAAGTACTTGACTTTCGTTTTCCTTATGCTTTTTTGTAATTAACAAATTTTTTGATAATATTGTATTGTTCAACAGCACAAGGTATTTTAAAAAAAAAATGGAAAATAAAGGGGTTGATTTATCAGATTAGGAGAAATAAAACTTGACAATGTTTAGAACTTCTATGAAATTTTCTTCAAAACCTAAAAGCAATTAAAATCCCAGATTTGTGATTTTGAATCAATAATTTAAAACAATACACATTTGTCAGTTTTTTTTTTTTTTTTTAAAGTTTAATTTTATTGCAATTTGAACTGATGAAAACCAGTTTGAATGATTACTATAACGTAAAGTGCACAAAAACAAAGATTTATTTATCAAAAACTTAAAAACAAATAAATGTATAAATATTCCTTTCAAGAACAAAATGATTGCAAAACTGTATTGGTATAGTTTTTTCAAAAAAAAAAAAAAAATATTAAAAGAAAATCTAAATTACCGCACGCTTTATGTCTCACTATCTGGTCAAGTGACGGCTTTGTATTTTACATGTATCAAAAAATACCGCCGAAGTAAATTTTCACCATTAGTTTATTTGTGAAAATGAAATAAGGAGGTTTAAAAGCATATTTAGAATCCCTCCCCTCCCCTATTTCTACCTTTCCAACAGCAAAGTTCGGTCGAGGAAAGAAATGCCTCTTAAAATACACTGTTAAAAATTTTGCAGGATGTTGAACAATAATACCATTCAAATTTCCTACACCCTTAATGGTTCTAAGCTGAATCATAGTATCGTATTTAAGAAAAATTAACCGGATAGATGTTTAAAATGGTTCGAATTAATCATGATTACACGATATGTTTTTAACTAGAACTCAAACATGATTCAATCTAAACGGCCATCTATAAATGATGTTACACTTCTTTTCAATATTTTAGACACCCTTCTCCTCTTTGACACGAAGTGTCACACTTCATCATACTCCCTTGTCACTTGTCAAGCTATATTACATAAACATATACAGGGTGTCCCGAAACGACCGCATAAACTCTGCACAGCTAGATTCCTCGTTGGGAGTACGTAAAAACTGCCCAAGGAAGCATTCCTGTACCATCAATAGTTTACGAAAAAAATACGAGAAACAAAGTATGACGTCACTGCCGGTGCAAGAAAAAACACTTTATTGAACATATCAACAGCAGTATACCATGCATAATTTAAATTAGATGTTCAAAGTGTCCGTTTTAAACATTGTCGTCTGGAAAGATATGCAAATACTGTTGCTGATATGTCCAGTAAAGTGTTTTTTTTCCCCTTGCACCAGCTGTGACGTCATACTTTGTTTTTCGTATTTTTCTCGTAAACTATGGATCTTACAGGAACGCTTCTTTGGGCAGTTTTCATGTACTCCCAACGAGGAATCTAGCAGTGCAGAGTTTATGCGGTCGTTTCGGGACACCCTGTATTTACAGTTCAGAAACAAATCACTATGATCTAGATTATCGTCCAAAATTTATTCCAAACTTTTACAATATGTTTTATTGATTACATTTGTACTACTTTTGATTACATTTGTACCAATGATTACATATGTACTACTTTTGATGAAAAGTTGAAAGAAATGTAAAAATAAATAATATAAGAAAAAATAAAATGCTGGTGTTGAATATTTTTATTTTTCCCCAAATGTGTGACATCACATTTCTTGTTTATCTTTTCCTACCCCTAGTCACGAATTGTCAAAATTTTTCAAAACCTTTCTCCCCCCTCCTACACCTTATAAATCTTACACGCTTCAGAAAATTCGTATAATTTTAAGGTGTAAAATGCGAGTATTATGGTTTAAAATTGATCGATTCAATGCGAGTGTGGTATAAGCTATCGTAACTATAAAAAATTTTAGATTGAGTCGGCATTTCTTTCTGTTTTAAAAAATGGTATTCTAAAACAAATTATGTTATAATTAAACATAATCGAATTTTTGTCCCACAATTCACACTCTCAGAAAAACATTTCTAATTTGATTTAAATAATAAAATAAAATTTAATTTGGTAAGAAACATCTACACAAAACATTTAATTCTTTCATTGTCTTTAAATATAAAAAGTATAAATGTGATATTTACTTTTGTATTTTTTAAGATGTTTCCTTCCAATCATTACGAATTAAATAAGGCACTGGAAAAAGT
Organism: Parasteatoda lunata; assembly: GCA_949128135.1. Classification (NCBI taxonomy): domain Eukaryota; kingdom Metazoa; phylum Arthropoda; class Arachnida; order Araneae; family Theridiidae; genus Parasteatoda; species Parasteatoda lunata. The sequence goes on from OX421977.1 coordinate 63,591,167, forward strand.
TTTAAATCGCCGTATTAAATCTTTAAATAATTTTCTGTTTATTAAAATCTATTTCTTCTTGAACATATAATTACACAATTAATATAATAATATGATTAATATAGTATAATAATCAATTTAAAAAAACATGGAGAAAATTATGGTAAAATGACCCCAATATACGGTAATGATATTTCTAGTAAAGAAAAAAACATTATTATGGTAATAAAACCAAAATGTACGGTATTGAAACCATTAATTTAGTAATATTTCTATTCATATGATACAGCGGAAATTCTAAATAATAGATTTTATTACCACGCATTTATTAAAAAATACATAATTAAAAAGTAATTTTAACCGAATAAATTAATTTTATACTGTGCTCGAAGGTTTCATGGTTAAAAAAACTTACCACAATTACTAAATTTTATCACGTGTTATAAAAACCATATTTTATTGTTAATTTTACCAAAATCTTTATTTAAGTGATTCGATAAGAATTATCGAGCTTTTTGGTGTTCTCATGACCATACTTTTTTTTCAGTGAATATTTGAAATATATTATGAGCAAGTTTTTCTCTAGAAAAAAGAGACAGGCGGAAATACGGAGTTATGTTCGAAATATATGCGTTATACTAAGGAATATGCTAAGATGGCAAACACGCGGCACGCGTTTACACCAGGCACGACGGAATTTTTAACAGTCACAAGTAGATTTATTGCAAAATTGGAAAAAAAATCAGAAAATTGTCAAATCCTTTAAAATTCTACTATTTGATTGTGGAAATTTGTGCCAATTATCTGGATTTGCACTATTTTGGCTACCAGATTTTGTCGTATTTGTGCAGGGCTAAAGAGAATAGAAGGGCTGGTTAACTCCTTTGAAGAAACTCTCGCCGCGCCAATCCTCCGATTTTCTCTAGTGATGTCAGTGGCGCAAGGCTCGCACTTTTACTTCAAGAACAGAGCTTTCGGCCTTACTAGCTCTAACTAATATTGGAGCATTTCTTTTTGTGACATATTCTAAGACATTTGTTATTTTCTATAATGACTTTCCTCGGTTTTTGCAGTGAATTTACAAAAATTTAAAACTATTAACGAAATGCCAGTTTGCGCGATTGCAGCTTGCAAAAATTCTGATAGGAAAACAAAAGGAAAAAATATAATTTTCCGCGTGTTCCCTAAAGTAAATGAACAACTATGTAAAGAATGGATTCCGAAATGACACAGTTAATATAAAACAGCAATACGTTTTTCTATCGTTAAGAACTTTTATAAAAATTCGTTATCTAAATAGAAACCGCCTCGTTACTTCAAAAAGAAAGGCAGGTGAAAAAAATTAAAAAATGGATAAAGTCAAAGAAAATTAAAACGTAAGTAAAAAGTATAAATAAAATATATATTGTGTATAGTTGAAATTCTCCGAATTTCATAACATATTTTTTAATGTAGTTATTCTAAATATTTATGATTTTTTTAAAAATTATATTCTCTTAAATTTAAGTAGCTATAAATTATATTATCTTAAATTTAAATATCTATAAACAATTGCAAAATTTCTAATGTCATTATGAACCTAAATTATTATTTTGTTTCAGTAATTAGCGTTTAAGGTTGATGTTTCCTGATGATTAAGTATGAACAAATTGCTATTAACGGCATATTTTAAAATCAGGGATTCTAAATTTAACTCAACTTATTGTTATAAAAGAATATGTAGATAAAAAATTGTCGATATATGCTTTTCTTAATAATTAAAGTTAAAACTGAACTTTTTAAAATAAAGTATTTATAGTGTCATTTTCGCCAACTAGTAAAATATTTTTATAAGTTTAAAATGGTATTTCTTTAATATAATTGCCAAGAAAGTTTTTTTGAACTATGTTTATGAACGGAAATAATGTGTTAATTAAGTAAAGTTTGAAAGCTAATAACCAGAAAAAGTCTAACTTATTTTTACAAAGAGAAAGATGCTAAGTTATCATAATATCTTTGCTTGCGATCTCAGATACCAGTGGACACAGTGACGTCATGAGGAGGGAAATCGTAGCTTCAGCTCTAAGAGCGGAATGAACTAGCCCTTCTATTCTCTTTAGCCCTGGTAGTTGTGGATCAAAATCTGTTTGTTCACAAATGTTTTCAGTTAATGCACATAATAAAACAACAATGCGTTCGAGATCAACTGATTGGCACGTGAAACACCTAATTTTATTAGTATCTTCAATAGTCAATCCTAATATAAACTTCTATTTAGTCTTATAAAACAAATCCTACAGTTATATTAATTCAATTTTGACTGTTTTATGATTATTTAAAATAGTTCAAAAAATTTCACTTTATTAATTTTTATTTCAAACATGGAAATACTAACGACTAAAAAAAAAATTTTTTTTTTTTCTTGTTTCAAAAATAGCAATCTTCTTACTATGATTGGCCATCCCAGATTCTCATAGTCTATTCTTAGGAATTCACAAGCAGTAAAAAAAATAATAATAATAATAGCAATAAAATTATTTTAAAATAATCTATTTTATATAATAAAATTATTTTAAAATAATCTTACATATTATTTTAAAATAATCTATTATTTTAAATTTTATTAATAGAAACACTAATTAAGAATTTGGTTGAAAGCATAGCCTTTTTCATTTTCAAATGTTACTTATAAGATAATTTTCAAACATTTCTAGGAGTAAAGCCTTAATTTTGTTTAATTATTTAATAATCAATGAAAAAAATATCTAGCAAATATTTTAATAAACTATATTTGAAGAAATAATTCGGTAAAATATTTTAATGTAAGATAACTTTTTCCTGAAATCTAAAATATTTTTATAATTTCAGATTTTTATAATCTGTCACATATATTTATGTATTGTTTTAGAAAATTTATACAGATTTTCCTCTTCTCCATACCTTCCTCTTCCAAAACTTTTGCAAGCAAGATATTTTAATAATTTTTTAATTTATTTCTTGACATTAAATTTTCATAAAATTAAAAACAGAACACCTTAATAACTTTTGATCCATTTGTTATATTTTCATACGCAATCTTAATCTAGTCAAAAGGCTAGCTTTCAATATGCTAATTAACCTTGCTCACTATGACCTGGTTGCAATAAACAACTTTATTTTGGTGCCAAAGGATACTGAGTTTAGTTAATTTTATTTTTATGCGTTCAACTTCTTTTTTTTTTTTAAATTTAATAATATAAAGCCACTGGAAGGTCAACAAATAATAGAAAAATACAATTATTTTAATTTTCTAAATATATCGGTATATGCTTTTCAGCTTTGAGCATGATTGCGTAGCGTTAATTAATACAGAAAAATTCATTATTTTGGACTTTTTTTCAGAAAACAGTCATTTAATTGTGAACAAAAAAAAGATTTGTAATGTATTATAAAATTTTTTGGGATAATCACTCAAATATTCCAAAAAATACTGACAATAAAATGAGTCATCAACCCTGAATGACACTGATATTATCAATGTAAGATTTTTTTTTTTTAATTTTTTTTTTTTTTTGTAATTCATATCAATCATTATAATGTAATTCGGATTATTATGAATCAATGTTTAATATTTACAACAATAGTCATTCAATCGAGGTACTAATCAAAAAAAAAAAGAACGTTCTAATTTAACTTTAATTTAGTAAAAAAAAAATTTCCATAAAAAAATAATTGAGTCCTTATAGAAATCAAACAATAATGTAAAATTCAATCAATAGCATAAATCAAATCACATTCATTTTATTTTTTAAATAAGGATAAACAAAACAAGTCTGCATATCTATTCAGATAAAAGTCCATTCTCTTCGAAATGCATAACAAATCAATATGCAAATGAATACTACTGACAAACAATAAACTGAACAAGAAAAAGATTCCCTTTCGCAACGTTTACATGGTGTTTAGAGATTGTTTCATTAATAAATATCGGCATAATCAAAAGTGTTGAATTTATCGTAATTGAAAAACAGAACTGGGTCATGAAACTCCCATTTGCAGACGACAATGCCGGACGCCGTCTATTAAACAATATCTACCTATCTTGCAAAATGTCCACGTTGCATAGATCAAATGACAGGTTAACAGGATGTGGGTTTAATTTAAAATCGTGATTCTCCACTCATTTTGGAACTTATAGTAGAGCTTGCCACCATGAATAAATAGCCTATATTTAATGGGAAACGCCTTCGAAGAAATGCCAGCAGGAGACATCGGTTTAGAATTTTCGAAAATGGTAGATCACAGGTAGCGGTTCATGGTCAACGAGGCTTTTATTTAAGAACCAAATAATTTTATAAAATAAAAAATTTTATAGAGTAAAAGAAATAAAATAATTTCATTTTTGTCTGACCAAAAAAGAAAACCGCGGCCAATTTTTTATTTTATCTTTAAATAGTGTCGTATAGAATCGTTATTACGTGTAATATCACGTTTTGTTCGGCATACCTATATAGTTTAATTAAGACTTAAAAATTGAAGTATTAAGTTCATTTTAGGAAGTGTTGAGAATTCATAAAGTTATGTTAAGTCGTTGGTTTTAAATTTATTTTCAAGCCTGTTAACAAAATTCAAATTGAAAACCACTGGGGCATAAAACCTTTAGGAGAAATTTTCTTTATAACTATATTACAAGCATTTTTTTTTTTTTTTTTTTTTTTTTTTTGCTCATTTTTTATTTTTCGTACTTTAAGACATACGGATTTATATTACTATATTTTTAATCTTTTAAAGGCTGGTAATAACACTAGGAAAAAATTCATTCCTGCGTTTTTACAAATACTTAATCTAGCCTAATTCGGGTGTGATGGTTTCAAATCTGAAATTAGTTTTGCACCAAAAGCTATGGATTTTTTTAAATGACATTTTTCGTTTTATTAGAAGTACAGACACACAAAATGCCGATACTTTTTACTGTAAAATCCATTTTACTTGTTACGGAATGAAAAATATTGTTTAAAAAATCCAATCTCAGCTTTAAACACTTACTTAAAATCAGACAAATGAAAAAGAAAAACATAAAATAAGCTTAAACATCTGGACTCGCACCCTACAACTACAAAACCACGGAAAACACTGCCTGTGTATTTGTCGACAATTTTTCAATGTTGTTGGAAATGTTCTAAATGGCGAATTTGCCCGTCTGGATACTTTACCCAACTTTCCCTAAAGATTTTATTAGTTCGCTAACTTTTTAGATAGTATAAATCTTCTGATACAATTTATCATTCTCATTTTTTTTTTAAATCTAAACCTACATTTTAGTTTAACTCTTTGTAATTAACATTTTTCCAACATTACCCCATATTTTTTATCAATTAATAATAAAATAAAGACTATGGACGCCGTACAATGGCTTATTCACAGAGCCCTCAGGGAGTCATAGAGAAATAATTGCACCTGGGGAAAACTTTTCAAGGACAAACATTATTTTTTGAAACACAGAAAATAAACTCTTTTGGCCTCTTTCGAAACCCACCTGAGACAAAGGAGGTTTTTCCCGCCCAAAAAATAGCCAGCAAGCGTATCATATAAGACACTTTCTATTTCATCAAAAAGAAAAATTAGAGGAGAAAAAAAAATAGTGTAAACTTCCTGTTAAGAACATTACTAAAGTGTGTAAGAGAGTATGTTTTCGCAATGACAATACCACCAAAGCAGTTATGATGTTGCCGCCATTTCTAAAATTTATAAAGAACATTTTCTCGAGTTTAATAGCTTATTGATAAGCACCACTCTTAACGTTAATAAGTGTTAAGGAACACCGGAAAAGTTTCGCAAATCACATAAAATTCTTTATATATTCCGGAAGAAAAAGTTGATTGGAACTCTATCTAAAGTTTCGTAGCTGAGTGAATATTGAAATTTTTTTAATAGTACTGTTAATCATCATGAATCATAATTTAAAGAAGTTATAAGAAGTGTAAATAAATTAGTATTTACATACGTAAGCATTCTTCCGCGTTTTGAACGGAATATAATAATCTATTAAGTTAATTTCAGCTTGAATGCACTCTAAATTATGTTTATTTCAATTTTTTATCACTATAATTTTTTTATTTGCTTTCCTTTCAGCTTTATTATCAATCAAAGTTTTGCCATTTTATACAAGTTACAAAAAAAGTGCCAAGTATAATGGTGATTTTCTTTTCTTTTTTTTTTTTGAGAAATAGCATAATAAAGGTATTTGTTATTAGTCGAAAACGTATCATGGTTAGTTGATTTGTTTCAAAGCTATGTTAGTCTCAATTTTTTTTTACAAATTTGATCTCGTTTTGATTAAACATAACTTTACACAACTCAGTTGGCAAGCACATTGAAATTTGCCATGTTCACCACATGGAGAAAATAAATTCTGATAAAATTACCGAAATGCGTGATAATCACATTTTTGGTAAAAGAAAGAAATCATAATTTCGGATAATAAAACCAAAATATACGGTATTTAAACAACTCAATTGGTAAGTTTTCCGTTCATAGGGTAATGATTTACCGGAAATTCCGATATTCAAAATTATAACTCTTATTAGAATATCGTAAAAAATACAGAATGCAGAGTATACAGAGTAAATTTAAGCAAATAAATGGTTTTCAATCATACTCTAAGGTATCATGATGAAATTTTTAAATTTTATTCTTTTTTATTATAAAACCACATTAAATCGGTAGTTTTACCACTCTCAAAACGTTTCGGTAAAAATAGCCGAGTGTTCTCATAGGAACAAGATTAAATTTACCATATTCTGGAAGTTTTGACCATACTTTTTTTTCTCATTGCTTAACCTTTCTGAAATTCATATTCCAGACGATTTTTTTTTTGTTGCTAAGATTGGTTTTTAACTGTTCTTCTCTTTAGACTTTATTTTTTTTACTTCATTTTACTCTATGCACACTTTGCAAAAAATATACGCCTGTCAACAAGCCAATAACAACAAAATTAACAAATATATGTATATGAAATATTCAACGGTGCATCAAATGCATGATTCTGAACACTTTCATTTAATATTAATTAATACCGTTCACCTACTTCCAAAAGCATTTATAACATTTTGTAGTTTTTTCTAGATAAAGATAGTTGAGATAAATATTACTTATCCAGTTTAACCATACGATTTAACTAATATCATATCCAATTTAATCATTTACAATCTAACCCTACGGATCATTAGACCATACTTTTTAATACTTTAAAATACGAAATTGTTTTTATTTCGTAAAAGCTCTATGTATTTCTGACCCCCTTTATTTGTACACAATTTCAAATTTAATATTCTAAAATTATCAATTACCAAAATCCTGCAAATATAGAAGTAGCTATTTCGAGCACAAAAATAAAATATAAATTGGCAGAATAATTTGCATGTATTTTTAGGATGTATTTTAAGATCATCTCGATCGGTTTATCCATTTTATTTACTCGTTTTCATTTATTTTATTTTTATTTATTTTAGTTTCATTTATTTAATTTTTATTTATTCATTTAATTTTTGTTTATTTATTTAATTTTTATTCTTACGTTCGTAACATTATTTAAAGAAATTTGACATTGCATTAAAGACTTAATAATCTATCATGCCGTTTTTATTTTCTGAAACTTTCTCACTCCCCATAACTTGTTAATTTTTAATTAATAGAAGAAATTTTTAATTTAATTCACTTAGTATAAATTAAGGCGCATTAAGTGGACATCGAAATGAAGAAAAAAAATTGTGAAAATTGCAATTTTTATATTTTTACACGATCATAATTTGTAGATAAAGGACAAAAAAAAGCTTTATGATTACATAAATGGTTCTGAATTATGATTTTTTATATGTGAATGAAATGTATTATGAATCTTTTATTTAAGATCTAGAAGCCAAGTCCTTCGTGTTGCATATCACTCTCCATTTTGTCTAAATTGCTGGAAATTTGTCATTTACTTTCGTTTTTTATTTTTTGACATATTAGTTTATGATTTTTAAGAATCAAGTCATTCTCGAAATATGCAGTCACTGACATGAACCTAGAGACCCCAAAAATGACTTGATCAATTTATTTCTTCTGTGTTTGTTTCTTGTTTTTATTTTGTATCGTATTGAATTGAATTAATATGTTTCATTTATTTATTTACCTTACCTTATTTACCTTAATTCTTTTGGTCGAGTTGTTCAAAACAATAAAAAAAACTTAATCTAAACAATTAATCAACACAGATTTTTAACATGAAATTAATGTGCAGAAATAAAAAAATTAAAAACATTCTGAGAAAATACAATGAAAAAACATTTTTCTTGTTTTAAAATTTGAAAACTTTTTGAATTTAATGTTTAATTTTTTTTCTTTTTTTTTTGAGTGAATCATATTTTTTATTATTGATTTTATTATTTTTATGATGAAATTGCCAGTGTACAAAATAATAAATATATAAAATGAACATATCTGAAAATTTTCTGAAACCAACTCAACCTGATTATTGAAAGTTTAAATTTTTTTTTTTTTCATTCAGTAGCATGGAAAAGTTTTTATTCTTGTTTTTTTTAGTATTTTATTTTTAAAAAAGGATTTATATCACCTCACAATTTTTTAAATGAAACAATACGGGAGGAAACTTGTTCATGGATAGTTTGATTCTACATTTAACAAGTAAAATGTAAAAGAATATAAAAAATGTGAAATTAGAATTTACATTTTTTAAAGAATACAGTAAATATAAATAAGTATAGTAAATATAAATAGGTCGTAAATGCAAATTATCACGGCAAATATAAGTAAACTATAAAATAAATAAAAAGAATTAAATTCACTTAGATGTAAATTATTTTAAGGATTGTATAAACTTTAAAAGCATATTTTAGAATGTAATAAAAGGTAAAATTATACTAGTATTTTTATACTACTACTATTTTTATATAAAGGTAAAATAAAAATATATAACACTTGAAAATTAATATATTCTATGGAATTTCTTCAGCATTTTAACCGCCAATACTTTTCTGCAATCAATTTTTTTTTAAAACTCATTGATTTTAAAATGTAAAGTTATTTTTTCCTCAAAATTTCTTTTATTTGCTTGATTATTTTTCATTAAGAAAAGCAATTTATTTTGACGAATGGACTGTTAGAACTGTATCATTAATCGCATACCTTTAGAATGAAGTATAGCTTCCTTTCGTTTCTTTCATTTTAACTTAAAAATTTTATTTATGAGAAATTGACTTTAATAAATGCTGTATGAGGACATAAATAATAAAAAGTTTTTCAAAAGCCTCTTTGAAAATTAACATGAAATTTTAATTAAATTATGGAGGAGAAAGTCAAAGGTTCATTTGAAAAGAGAAGAATTTCTTAATGAAAATGATTTTTATTTAATATGAATTGTTTCCGTGAGGAATGTTTATTGTTTAAAATTAAAATTAGTTTATGAGCAGTTCGAACTATAAAAAATGCTGTTCAAATGTATTTGAAATTAAAATAATTTATTTATTTAGAACAATAATAATCAATATCCAATCTTGTGCCGATTCTTAAATTATATATTCAGCGAAATAAAAAATTAATCAACCTAAATATCTTTAAATCTGATCTTAGGATTTTCACGTACTACGTTAAAGTGACGAAATCAGATATAAAAATGTAATTTCGCTGAATAAAATTACATCATTTTCCGACCAATTTGGACTTTTGCACTCAAACTATCATTTATAAAAAATGCTTTTCCAAAAATAGTCTTCCTTCAGAAAGCAAAACTTTTTAATAATTATTTATTATTACTTTGTTTAAAAATTATCGAAAACAGTTAAAAATATAAAAACTTTTACTAATCTTTTCAAAATGTAATTTTAAGTTATAAGAACCGAGAAGCAAAAATTTTCGAATATTTTTAAATATTATTTTGCCCGAAACTATTAAGCCGATTTCATTCAAATTTTAGATTTTCTCTCATTTAAAGTCAACATAATTAGGGATATGAAAAATTGTACCATAGGAGTTAACTTTTTTATCATTATAAATAAGTATTTTTGCTTCATTCAATAAAACATTACCGTGAAATATAAATTTCTCTTTCAATTGTTCAATAAATAAATTAATGCTTTTATGCTTTTATGTATGTGCTTTTCAAATAAATTAATTTTTATTTCATACTGTTTTAAATTATGTTACTTTATAATTTATAGAACACTATTAGCTTCTGCGGTATTTCAATACAGATTTTTGTCATGCATGTATGTAGCATTACATATTATATAGTATTATTAATCAGGGAAAATTCTTCGCATGACAATTAAGACCCATATTTAATAACAGCCAATCCCTGTATACGGCGAAAACCACATGAAACATTGATTCAATTATTAAATTATTTTTACGATTTACAATTTTCAAGACCAAAAATTACAAAATTATTTTTAAAACATATGATAGCCAATAATGCTAATAGTAGTAAGACTGAGTGATAGTTTTGACCAATAACACTGAAAGCGATAGTTTTGACCGGTACTTTAGTTTTACGCTGTATCAACTAAATTTCAAAATAATAAGTCTTCTTTATCAGCTTTTAACAATTATATACCGATAACTAAACAATGTTGAATTGCGAAAAATTAATATACCATAACTTTTTTTGTAATTCTTTTATTTCCGAATCAAAACAATGCACATTTTTGAAAGGTATTCGTCCTTTGCTTGAAACGAAAACATAATTAATTGATGATTTGAGGTGAAAAATCACGCTAAACAATTTTCAACAACTCAACCGTTTACCTAATCGGCATTTCCTCTTTATAATAAGCACTTCTGTATTACCCGAAACATTTTGTTCCGTCAGAAAGAAATTGTTAAATTTAGTATTAGTTGCGCAAAAGAACTTGTTACATTGAACAAATTTAATTATTTGTTTAATTTTATAGATCCAATGCAAAAGCCTTATACACTTCGAGGCAAAATAATTATATTTTAGTAAATAGATGCACATTAAATTAAATAAACTTAATTTTCAAAAATAGTATTTATGGATATATAGAAAAAATTTATGGTCAAAACTACCAGAATATGGTAAAATTTATAGTGTTTCTGCCTCTATGGGAACACCAAAAAACTCGGTAATTATTACCGAAGTGCTTCATTAATGATTTTGGTAAAATTAACAATAAAAATGGTTTTATGAGATAAAATTTGATAAAATTCAAATAATTTTATCATGTTATCTTAGAGCGAGGCATAAAAAACATTAATTCGGTTAAATTTACTTTTCAGTTTTGTATATTTTACTAAATAAATGATAGTGAGAACTGTAATTTTTAAAACGATAATTTCCGATAAACCGTTACCATATGAACGGAAAAACTATCATATGAATGGTTTAAATACTGTATATTTTGGTTGCTTTTATTACCAGAAATGTCATTGCCATACAGTACGGTACTTATATTAGAATATGTTTTACTCTATGTACAATAGTAATTTTACAATATAACGACTTAACAGTTATTGACACTTTTATATTGCCAGGGATTTTTCTGTTAAAAAAGTACTTTTTGCATTTAGTATTAGCTGCGCAAAAAAGCTTTGTTGAATCAACCAAAATTAATTTTTTTTTTTAACTTTTCAAATCCAATAGCAAACACCTTATGTATTTGGAGTCCAAATCAATATATGATATATAAATTGATAGACGCTCAATACATTTAAGTTATTTGATAAAATCTATTCTAAAGAATTCTGTATTTAACGGTGTGATGTTCCCATATATCTCTTTACTTTAAGAAATCAAGTTAACTATTTTATTTTAATTTTTGTAATGCTTAATTTTAATATATTTATTAAAAAAATTGCATAGAATCAGATTACTTTTGCACTTGGAATTTAAAAATTGAGATAAAATAATAATTTAAATCTCATTTACTTTTGATGCATAATTTGTAAGTTGTTGCCACAAACCTGAATATCTGATAATATTTTCATTTAAAATATCATACTACATTTACATTAAGGTATAAACCTTAATGTAAAAAAGACAAAAAAGCGTAAAATGTCTTTCTTTACGACTTCAGACTTCTCAAAACTGTCAACTTAATAAAAATCTTGAAGTTTTGTTTTAACATTATTTATTTACTATTATTTTAAATGCGTCTAAATATTTTAATTATAAATAAAAATGTTTCAAATTAAGGAATCGGAAACAAATTACTAATACTGCAACAACTAATACAATTATTTTAAAATTAATCTTACATCTTTCTCTCACTTTTGTTTTACTATAACAAAACTTTAGACGTTTCGTTTTAGTATAAAACATCTTTTTTATATAATTTATTTTTCATGATTTTTTAAATACCTTATTAACTCATAAAAATTATTTATTTAAAATATTCATTTAAAGGAAATTATCAATTACAAGCGTAAAATAATTTTTAATTATTCAGCGCAGTTTTTAAATTATTCTCACTAAAATCTAAAAGTAAATAATATGCTTATTAATTATTTTCTCAGTAGTTGTTAAGTAAAATTCAACATTAAGCGGTCTGAAAATTTAAACTGTAATAAATTCTGTAAACTCAGTACAGTTTGTATGTAGCAATACACGATGATTCTGCACAGCTTCAAGATGATTTTATCGAAATTGGACGCAATTTTTTCTTTGAAATTGAATGTAAATTCAGTAATTTTAGACTTTAAATGTAAATTGAAAATTTTGCTCAATCAATTTTTTGCAAATATTAAATTCATTTTTAGCAATATTTTTAAATGTTTTGAAGTCATCTTTCAAAATCATGTATAAAAAGTTCACATAGTCATTTTTTAGAAAAGTTATAAAATTATATTTTTAATCTAAAAAACCACTGTTTCCGATATATCATGAAAAAATAAAGCATACTTTCTTCGTTTACCCACCTTTAACATTGCCACAAAATGCATCTGAATATATTTATTATGTCATTAAACATTCTTCTATGTTTTTCATAGCATCAAATAAATAAAAATACTTGTTTCAAACTTTGAACAGCTCAATAAATAGTCTTAAGGTACATTCTTTTACCATTTAAATACTTAATCAAAAAACTAATCAATCTCAGAATTCGAAAGAACATGTCCTTGATTACTTGTAAGTGGCCATGCGAGGACAATTACATTTCCTGTACAAAAAACCATTTAATATGACAAAAACATTCCATAAAAAACAATAACAAAGCGAAAGAGGCTGATTACTTTCTCGAATAGAGAGTGTTAATTTTATTTACTTTTTTCTTTGATCAGAATGGCAACATACAACGCTCCGCTGAATCTGAAAGCGAAGATCTCAACGACTCATAAATTAAGTCTTTTGTTAAAAGAGAAGAAATACCGTAATATAAGATTAGGCTTTATCTTCATGTAAGTATATTATGTATTTTAATTAATTGCTTTGTTGAGTCTCCACAAGTATATATTTAACAAAAGATTAAACTTAAATTCTTGGTTAGTCTCATGCAAACGATATTTTTCTATTCTTGTTGCGTTCGATTTCGATTTAGCAAACGATATGGATGTTGACTAATCCATAACGCGTTGTCTTCCGTTATAAATTAATTATTTTTTTCTCTCAAGGTGGTATTTTCCCTTTCTGAAACATCACGTATATATTGTGCTTGGACTAGTTCACTTTGGAATGTCACGTGACAAAAGAAAAACTTGACGCTAAAGGTCGCGAAGAAAGTTTTTCAATGGAGGCGGGGCCTTTTACTTTCATACGCTGGGATGCAACCTAGTTTTACTTACGGGTCCATCTTATATAAAAGCTCGAAATTTTTGAAATGTTGACATTTTATAACAGAGAATTATCATAACTAACCTACTATAACAAAGTTAACTGCAATGAACCACTTTGTGGTGAGTACTTATTTTTTTGTTCTTGATCATTCGTGTAAAAATTTTTAAAACAATTAGTGAACGTTAAATATAAAATTTAATTTTAACAATTATGAAACAATTAAAACAATTATGAAATTTAGTTTTAACTGTACAACCATTAAGAAATTTAACTATGACAGTAAAATAACTTAAATTTAAAACCACATTAAAAGTAAAATTTTTCCATAGCGATATTCAATTTTTATGGTATCATTTTAAAAAAAACATTAATCTTCTTCTTATGACTAAAAATTTTAACTTTAAAAAAGATTTTGAAACTTAAATTTGCTGAAACTTGAAATTAAATTATTCCTTATTAAATTATTTTTTCTTATTTAAATAATTTCAAATAATTAACTTGAAATGAAACTTTTTATGAACTTTAAAATTTTATCATCAAGAATTCTGAGATATTAAAATTTTTATCTTAAAACTGCCAATGAATTCTTCCAATTGCCAATGCTAAAAAGCAAACAATATGATTTACCTCTGATTCTTCTAACTGAGCTCAATGCAAACTCTTAAGCTTTTATTCCAAAGGTAAAAGGAAATATTGTATCGAGTATTAGCGCAAACTAACCCATATTTGAATCATTGTATTACAAGCAGATGAAAACGACAGAAGCCCCTTCTCTTTAATATGAAGGCAAAAAGATTAACACGTGAACATATAAAAATCAATATCACATGAAATAAAAACAAAAATTTTAATTTAATTAATTTGAATATTTATTACGAAACAATTTACACTCGCATCAGTTTTATTCAAAAAATAAGTGAAATATACGTTAATTAATCAATATTCGTAAATATTCATTCATAATTTTGGAGATAAAAGAATATGTACTTATCATTTTGTATAATAATGTTACAATATATTATATAAAATAAATATTATATGAATAATTGTCATTTTCTAGGTTATAGATATAGCCTTGCAATATTATTTCTATACAGGTCATAGAAATCGACAAAACTATGAAATTACTTTTTATCATTAAATATAATAGTCTAAGGAGATTTTTTTCCAGGAGTTGTAAAAATTGCGATATGATTAAGATAATGATTAAGATGAATTAAGATATGATTTAGTTCACCACGTTAAAAAATGATGCTGAAATTTTGAATGCATTTTTGATTATTATTTTCTGTTTTTTTTTTTGTTTTTTTTCATTTTAAGAACGATATGTTTTAGAAACAATAAAAAATAACTCTAAGAAATCTGCATGGATATTTTTTTTAATTTTTTACTTTAATTTTCATTTAAACAAGAAATAAACATATAGATTGATTTTAAATTAAACATTAAAAATATTAAAAATTAATATTAAATCTATGCAATATTTTCATTAAAAATTTCAATCTTTTATTAAAAAATTTTTAAAAAATTTTAGTCAACTTGAAATAATTAACTCAAAATATTTTCGAAGTATAACATTTTCATTTACATTAAAAATCAAGAAACAAATTAAAAATTTAAACTACTTTTTAAATGTACCATTACGAAATATCTCGGACAAAAATTAAAAGAATGCAATCATTCAAGGATTTTTAAACTGTGGCTAAATGAATTTATAAACAAAATATTCAGAAACATTAAAATCAGAAATTTTGAAAAAGCAAAATATTTGATTTAAACATTATACGATCGTAATAAACATTTTTTTCTTTCGCAAATTTAAATTAAATATTAGTTTCAAATAAATTTATAGCTTTAATAGTAATAGCACGCTGAGAAAAAAATTTGATCAAAATTACCAGAATATGGTAAAATTTATCGTGTTTCTGGCTCTATGGGAACATTAATTTTTACCAAAGCCCTTCTATAATAATTTTGGTACTGGTGCAATAGGTAAAAATGACAATAAAATATGGTTTAATAATATTTGATAAAATTTAGTGAGAAAGGTTAGTAAATTTATCATGATATTTAAGACTTAGACAACGACATAAAAACCATTTATTCGGTTAAATTTATTTTCCAATTTTGCATTTTTTTTCTTTTTACAAAATGTGTGGTTATAAGAACTATAATTGTGAAAACGTGAATTGCCAGTAAACCGTTACCATATACCAAATTAAATTACCAAATGAATGGTTTAAATACCGTTTATTTCGGTTTTTATTATAAGACTTTTGTGTTTTGCTTTCCAGAAATATCATCAAACGCTCAGTAATTTTACCAGAATTCTTTTCTCAGCGCATTGATAGCATATAGTAAACATTTATTCAGAACTATCGAATATAACTCGAATATAACACCATCATAATTCTTATGATGGTGTTTAGTAGAATTATTAATTTCCAATCAAGCTCCAATTACCTTCGAACTCAAAATATTTTTCTTTTTTTTTTTTCTTTTTTTTTTGTGGATAAAAGTTTAGTGGTAATGAGCATTCATTTTAGTTATTTTATTTCAAGTATTGAAATTAAATTTCAATGCATTTATTTCAAACATATTTTCAAAATTACTTAAAATCATCATAGACAATTATTAAAGTTTTGAGTAATAAATCAACCGGTATTATCAATTATACATTATAGATTCCTTTCAATATAATTTTCACCATAGATAAGATCATATATAAATAGATCACAATAGAAAAATAAATGGTACGGTACACAAATGTTTACGTCATTTTAAATTCTATAATTTTAAAAGACAAAATCCAAAATTTAAACGGAATCTATAAAAAAGCTCTCTGGAAATTAAAATTTAAAAATTTAAAAAAAACTCAACTTAAAAAAGGGGGAAAAACTGTTACGTTGAAACTTTTTGACAGATTTCGTTCAAGCTTTATCGTATTTTTCGTATATTTTTTTCTTAATTTGAATTTTATTTTTAAAAAAGGTAATAGTTTAACTTTTTAGTTTTGAATATTATTAAAATAAATAATAAGAGAACACAAAGTAATCATAAAAACCTGTGTTTTGTGTGATAAACGACACACTATTTCGCATGGAATATATTTTAAATAAACGAGTTTTTTATCGTGTGGAAAAACGTTTTGATTCTTTCATATTGCTTTAATAAATTTGTGTAATTAATTAGAACATCATTAATGTGAATGAATAATTAATATTAGTTGATTGAATTAATTTAAGCTTTTATTTTTCATAATTAGTCATAGAATTATAAATTATAGCAATCACTTGTTATTAAATTAATTGATATTAATTTGTATAATTAATCCCAATTGATTAAACGCATATACCTCAAATAATTAAGACAGTATCTTAATACATAAAATACTGATATTTAGATCAAAAGTTACATCTGATTTTTATTTAGCGCACCAAATATTAAATCAATATTAAATCAAATATTGAATCAAATATTAAATTTTGATATTTGATTTTAATATTATTTTAATATTAAATTTTAATATTTCAGTTAAGTATTATTTTAATATTAAATCTTAATATTAGATTTTAAAATTATTTTAATATTAAATTTTAATATTTGATTTTAATATTATTTTAATATTAAATTTTAATATTTGATTCGTAACTTTAAGTTTTAAAAGAAACTATTTTTTAAATAGACTAATATTTTTTTATTTCTTCAAAACGCACAATAAACAATATCTTTGTGACCTCTTTTTCTAATATTTTGTTTTCCTTCTTTTATTTTTAAAAGTACTTTTCTTCAATTGATTACGACGCATTAATTGAATTGATGTAACGCTTTTAATTCTGCGCTTTTTAAATGTTTGGTTGAAAACATTGATTGTACATTTTCTGAATTCCAAATAAATATAATGTATTTAAAAAAAATATGTTTGAAAAATGTTGAGTAAACAAAATATTTTCATTAGAAAATTCTTTCAAAATATTTCAAAAAATTTAATCTGTTTCCTTTTATTTGAATTTATTATAGCTTTCTATATAATTCATTTGAAATTATTGTTTTGATTAGTTTGAATTTCTTTTAACATCCATAGCTTATGATTTATTTGTGCAAGAACGTGTATTCAGAAAATATTTTGACGATGTATAATGTATATTTTACTCTTTCCAAAATATATAGATATTTTATTAAATTTTGTTGAATCCAGTTATGTAATACAGAAGTAGTAAATGATAAGAACGCATTTAGCATATTATATTTGAATAAATATAATTTGATTATACTTGTAATCTGAATATTTTTAGATGCAATGCTCTGATCATAAATATAATTATTCACGTAAATGTTAATTTCTTTTTTGAAAATTATCTTTTATAACGTGAATTAGTTCAAAAAAGTAACGCATGCACTTATTTGATTTGTATAATAAATTTTGAAGCTAAAAAGAACGAAGAATTCCCTTTTCCAAAGAAAAAAAGTTCTTTCGGCCCTTCAGGAGGCTTCACTAATGGAAGTTAATGATACTTATCGAAATAGTGGCGATTTTGTTACTGTTGTAAATTAATCATATTCAGTTGATGAATGCTTTTAAATATTTTGATTTTGGATTGTTTAGAAAAATTAATGCTGTTATTGCACATAAAAGGAAATGAAAAAGAATTATTCATTTCGCCGAAGTTAATTTAATTGTTTCTACTAGCGAATTTACTTAAATAATGCATTTCACTTGAAGGATTCTATTTAAAAAGATAAAATAAAAATAGCTAATTCAAAATTGTTTATTTTTCATAAATATTAATACTTCTTATATTTTTTAAATCTCTATCTAAGTATTAAATTACTTAATATAAAAAATATTAGTTAGAGATTAATTTAATTATTTCCTTTTTCAGATTGCTCTTCTCTTGTGCTCAGTAGTAGCAGCAAGTGCTGGAGGCTTAGGAGGGTACGGTGGTCAAGGATCAGTAGGCTATGGATATGGTTCAGGAAGTAAAGGATACGGTGGATATGGCAGCCATGGCCTTGGTGGATATGGCGGTTACGGACTCGGAGGATACGGTGGTGGCCATGGACTTGGAGGATATGGTGGATACGGAAAAGGCTTAGGAGGAGGTTATGGAGGATATGGTGGTTATGGAAAAGGCTTAGGAGGAGGTTATGGAGGTTCCGGATTAGGGGGTTACAAAGGAGATTATGGACTTGGCGGCTATGGTGGTTACGGTAAAGGATTAAGTGGGGGTTATACTTCAGGACATGGTTACAACTACGGATACACCTCCTATGGGAAAGGACTTGGAGGATATGGAGGTTATGGAAAAGGAGTGGGTGGATATGGTTCAGGCTATGGACTTGGCGGTTATGGAAAAGGTTTGGGTGGTTATGGAGGAAAAGGTCTTGGCGGATATGGAGGTTTAGGACATGGAGGTTTAGGGCAAGGCGGTTATGGAATTGGTGGATATGGAGGAAAAGGGTACGGAGGCCTTGAAGGATATGGAGGACACGGATTAAGTGGTTACGGAAGCTATGGAAAATTGGTTCACTGAGAAAATCTGTTTAAAGGTTGTATCTGAAGTAAGTGCTTAATTTCATTCAAGTAACTTTATTGCTTATCCAGTTTGCTTATCCATAAGAAAGGAAATATGCAGGGGAAAATACGTACTATAAAGTTTTTAAATTTTTAATAGGATATTGCAAAGTTATTGCAAACAAATGTAAGTTATGACAATTATTTTTTAAATTATTCATTTAAGTAAAATTCGGAACAATGCGATAAACAAATAAACATGAAGTTAACAATGTAAAATTATTATTTTTTTATTAATTCTAAACTATAAATTTATATTAACGCTATATTGTTCGGCGGTTATATATTAAACAAATATGATATGTTAATCAATATCTTTGTTATATGTAGTTTAATCAATTTGTCACCTTAACCATTCTGTGACATATGTTTTCCCTTATACTTAATTTAGCAAGTTTTTCACGTATATAGAAACTATATAGCTTGAATACCTAATACTTTATCCTAGAAATTTCAGATTTTAAAATCAATAACAACTTTTAATTTCATTTACAAATTTTTATTTTATTACTCTAATCTTTTTTATTTATTTAGAATCTATAACAAATTTTTTACTTTATTTTATCGGGACTCCTATTTATATTTATAAGAACATATCCATAAAAAATAATGTTTTTGCCAAAATTTGATTTTTCCTCGAGGAAATATGATAACCTTTCGAAGAAAAATTTGATATTTCGTAATGTTTATTTTAACAGACAAAATTCATTAATTTTAATTATAATTTCCAACAACTTACCCTAGCCTTAGGGACTTTTAAGTTTAATTGAATAAACATTATTGTTACATCACATAGGGTGCCCTGTACTAATCACTCTAAATATAAAATTTTATTGCCCTTATAAAACATAAAGTAAAAAATTATACACATTAGGTTGAATAAATTAATATTAAAGCTTGAAAAAACAAAAACGCTAGATTCAGTACTAGAGAAGACGAGACTGAAAAATTCCTAACCTGTTTTGTTGCCTGTTTTAATTTTTAATGAAAGAAAATTATTAGTTTCATCAATAAATCCAACTGGTTTTATATTTTTCATCCGCCCATCCTTCTTAGTGATTTGACAGATTTTTGCAATTGTTAGTGTGAGACTTCTTAACTTTTTTTTTTTTTTTTTTTTTTTTTTTTTTAAGACTCAAAAAATATTTGCATTAGAGGTAGCCATTACAGAACTAGAAAAAAATTTCGAAACACAGATAAAATTAAAACCAAAAAAAAAAAAAAAAAAAAATCACTCTAAAAATATTTTTTAAAAAAGACTTTTAATAAGTTTTTATTGTTTTTCAAATCAGTATTATTTGTTTATTTAAGACATAATAATAGAAAAATATATTTTATTTTCTATAATTATTTTAAAATTATTTAAGGAATATGCTTTTTTTTAAAAAACTATGATGTTCACTTCGCTCAATAGCCTCCGTGGTTCTCATTCCTCATTCTTTTATGAAGTACGTAATTATTATAATTTTATGTCAAGTTCAACGAAATGAAAGGATTTCTGGATTTGATAAATAATCAACTGTATTTAAAGAAGTAATAAATGAGAAATCATTTAAAAGGAAGTTATAAATGGTAAGAAATATAATGATAGCCTTACAGCATATAACGATTCGCAACAGTTTTTATCTCTATTTGTTCTTTGTGTTTTTAATTAATAAAAAGGATTTTGAGCAGCAAAGCAAAGTGAAACATAAAACAAAAAAAAATTTACAAAATCGCAACAAAAAAAACTCAAAATTGAAATTAACTTTCCAACAAATTAAAATTTCTAAAACAAATACTTCGTGTTAAGTTCATAAACAAGCATCGCCCTTTCAGCGCCAAATTTTGTCTCTGTAGTTGAATTTCAGCGGGTTTTAGAGGAGCATATATGCTATTTTTCTCTGCAAGCTCAACATTTAATGCGCTAGGCCCATGTCCAAGAGGTCGTGGGTTCGATCCTCGCCGGCCGAAGACTCCCCGTGTAATAAATGGTGACTGATGCACGTTAAATCTGTCGAGTCTCAAAGTCCTCCATGTTCCCATAACAAATCAATACCTCTGGGGGCACTGATCCAGAAGTTTCCTTGTCTTCAGGGTTGGTTCAAAATTACAAGGCTACGGAGTTGAACATCAGTAGTCGTAAACCCATGAAATTGGGTCGGCTGTTCAACGACGGTTATAAAATAAAAATAAAATTCTTGAACTAATAATGAAATGTTACATGTTTTGTTCGATCATAATGCCTGCACATTTTTCGACACGTATTTATAACTTCAAGTTATAATTTTAGGGTAGAAAACTAAAATGTTACGTTAAGTTGAACACCCAAAAAGGCGTCGGGGGCATCATTGGCCTTTACGACTTCTTACTAAAGCGAGAAGATTTTATTACAAAGTAATAATATTTAACTTTCTTTATTTTAACATAAATCTAATTTTATTATTTATAATAAGAGATAGAATTCGTGATTTTGAAAAACAAAAATTATAACTAAATCATAAATTAATTTTTGATTCTTTTGTCATTTTTTTAACGTAATCGCAAAGTGTGGTTTCTTATTATTAATTATGATTTTATTTTTAGGTATTGAAAGACAGTTAATTATGGTCAATTTTCCTATGAAACAGCCTTTCTTCTGTCGCAGCTGAAGTTAAAGGTGTTGTCGCTGTTCATATGTAATTTCACACAAGTTGCGTTTGTAAATTTTTTGTGATCAAACAAATAAAATGCTTTATTTTTATCGTTGATGATTTATTTGTGTAAAATAATAATCAATATAAATTTGCATTAAATAAACACTTAAAAACAAGTAACATGAAAAGAATTACACTGAATTTTTAAACTCTAAATTGGTAATTGTAAATTTTAGTTATTAACTAGTTTAAATGTTGATAGCATTTTTTTTAATTTAACGGTTGACAGGGAACTTCTAGATATAGCATTGGACAAACTTGCCTTTGTAAAGAAATTTTCAATAGAATTGATCTGCATTTGCGTTGCATTGGAAAGGAAAATTCCTGGAAATGTTTTATATCAGCACTGTGGTCGGTGCGAGCCAAGTGCAGAATTCGAATCGATTAGCCACTGCCGAGATTCGAGCCTCGGTCATCTCATTTGGAAATAAGCTCCTTACTCTCTAAGATATCGCAGCTCAAATCTTGATAATAAAAAATACTAGGTGATCGCGGAAGTTCGTAAGTGATCTGAATTAAGTGTAGTTGTGCATAAAAGTGAGATTTCAGAAAAATGTAGCCAAAAGAATAATTAAGGAGAAACAATTAATTTAAAGTTGAAATTCAAGCAAATAATCTTTGGCCAGGGGAAAAGACTTTTTTTTTTTAGTCACTCAACAGACACTGCAAAAAATTAGACAGTTAAGCAGAAAAATTCTCCTAATTCACTTCATTTTGGCAGCTTAAATATTTAAAAATTCTTTTCCCAGAAAATTAATCTGGAAAAGGTATTAAAACTTGCTTAACACCACTTTTTGACTAAAAACCACAGAACTTTTAAATAATAAACTACCTTTTAATAATAAACTTTTTCAAAACACTAAATTTTGGAGTATTTTTTTTTTATATTATTATTAATACAAAACAACTAGAATAACTTTTTTTTAATGTATGATAGTTTTAAGGTTGGTGGTTCTTTTAAAAAGTTTTTATAAAAGGGTATTTTTGTTTCAGACTTTATAAATAAAATTTATTGGCAAAACAATGCGAAATTGAAATTTCGTGTTTTAGCCCCATAAAATGACAGATGGAGTTACAGTTTTGCGTGTTATGGAAAATCTTTATTTATTTATTTTTTTTAGATAAATATTCTATGAACTAGTGTATTCTGCCTCTTACTCTCTACCGCTCGCCAATCACCAAAGATTGTTTCATAATCTTATAATATTCATCTTGAGAACTAAGCTTACATTGTTTGCTGTAAAGTTAGACCTTGTTTTACAATTTTGCGTGTTATGGAAAATCTTTATTTATTTTTTTATATTTTTTTTAGATAAATATTCTATGAACTAGTGTATTCTGCCTCTTACTCTCTACCGCTCGCCAATCACCAAAGATTGTTTCATAATCTTATAATATTCATCTTGAGAACTAAGCTTACATTGTTTGCTATCAAGTTAGACCTGTTTGAAATGCGTCCAAACATTTTGTAACATAAAAAAATAGCAGAAACTGAACTAAAACGGAAATAAATAAAAAAACTATTTTCACTCTCAATTGTCTCACAAAACTACATATTTTGGTCATGGAACGTGAACTTCAAAATATATCAACAGTAAAAATAACATCGTTTTAAATCATTAAACATACAGATTTTTAATTAGTATAATTAGTGCTTATGTTTTATTCAATAAACGCAAAGTGCTTTTTTAACCAAAAGGCTATATTATATCCCGGCGACAATTTCCACGCCTAAAGTTCAAAAGTGCAGCGACTTACCAAAAGTAAAAGTATGTTTGTAGTTTGCAGGATTAACTATGTTTTGATGAAACTAAAATTTTATTGGTTCGAAATAATATCGCCAAAAGATATAACTTGTGAAAAAAGAAAGTAAACGATAGCAAAATATTAATAATACTGATTTTAAACTCAATAATATTTTATTAAAGAAATTTTATTGTCATTTTAATAGAGTTCAGAGCGCATACCTCGTATATTTAGTAGCATCTTTTGCATCTAGGCATTTCTTTTAATCATATTAATTTTGTAAATAAAATTTTCAGAACAAGCTTTCTTTTGGAACCCCCCATATTTTCGAATCATTTTCATATAAAAAATAGATAAAATGCAGTTAAATAGATAAAAGTTTACAGACAAGATTTTGTAAAGAAGTTCTAAATGACTTCATAAATACATAATATTAACTTAAAAAATTTAAAAAGTTTAATCTGAGTATCACTGAGTTAGACTCTTTCCAAATATGCTTCCCCCAGATTACAACATTTGTAATGAATGTTAGAAACACGACACAGATGTTTAAGACAGAAGCTGAACTAGATCAATGTTCAACTATCATTTGAACAATTTCTGTTTGCACTATTCCTATTGAACGATTCGTATTCCTATCATAAGAAAACGCATTCATGTTGGTTGCATCTGTAACTGATTGATCATTGATGGATTTTCAGTGGACAAGTAAAGGAAATGACGTCAGCTAAGCCATCTCTATTAAAACACCGTTAAGCTAAAGGTTCGTATGTAATTAAGTGGTGTGGAAGTGGCTTCCAGAAATTTGAACTCTTTGCCAAATTAAGTATTCTCAATGAGACAAAAAGCTATATCGATTTTGCTTTTCTAAATTCTGAGCTGGAAATCTCCATTCTGCTGCCTAACCTCCATCTATAACAATTGTTGGCATCAGCATGTCATTTTTGGTAATTAAAATTGACTCTCAAGATTTAAAACAGTCATTTAAGTAAATAAATGAGAATACGTATGCTGTTTTCTGGAAAGAAACACAATTCAATAGTTCTTGTAATTTTTTTCGAGAATTTATTGTTAAGCAAAATTTTCATAATCTCAATTGTTTTTAAAATTAGTCAAACTTGAAGTGTTTTCATTAGCCTATAATTTGCATAATGTATACCAATGAATTCTCAATCATAAACGTATTGATTTCTTTCATTTGCAGAATTTTTCTCATTAAAACAGAGTGTTTGCGGTTCTAGTAAAGAATCGGGGCCCCTTGGTCTGACGATTGTACAATTTTGCTGAAACCCCGTTCCTCCTATATAAAAATATATAGGGTATATAAAAATATATAGGGTATATAAAAATTATATATAGGCTTCTGTGCTTATTATTTTGCATGCTTATGACTAAAATAAATTTTTCTAAGGTTTCATAACTATTTTAAAGCTTATATTAGTATTTTTAAAACATTCAATGCCATTTTTAATATGAGCCCCGCAAAGGAAAATGCTGTAAAAAATCATAAATTGCTCGTTTAAAATAATATTAAATGATCTAACTCCATTAACAAAATCAAGCTATTTCAAAACTAACACGCTAAAGCAATATTATTTAATAAAAAATTATTCATATTAAAGAAGATGCATTTATAAAAATTAAACATGCAAGAACTGTGATGTTTTAAAGCGGACAAAACAATTTGCAATGGATATTTTCGAGAATATGCGTTGTTATACTAACATAAAATCTACATTATATATTAAAATAATATTTTTAGTCACTAAATGTTTTTGTCCTCAAATTTAAATGGTTACAAGACCCCTAAAATATAAGGGAATAAATGTGTGTTTAACACAAAAAACAAGTTATGAAACAATCCATTTATGGGGTATCCATTCATGATATCACACTTTTTTCAATATTTTTTGCCTACTCCCCCTTTTGTCACAAAGTGCCATGCTCCACTAGGTCTAAAAAAAGCAATTATTTAAACGAACATTTCACAATCATGAAATAGAAATTAATCTAAATTCTTTACTACGACTTATCCACCCGAGGAGAGGATATATACTTGATCATCGAGTACATGGGCTTTTTAAATTCATCTTTCGAAATAGAACTTAATTTGAAATAGAATTTAATTTAAAATAGAACTTAATAAAATCAATAAGAATGCAAAACATAACTATCCGAAGAAAACCCCATTTTTATATTTTGAAAATAACTGAAAGATGATTAAATGTAAAGCTAAATAACATAAAGCGAAATATTATATAAAAAAATTTAATTTTCCGATTTTAAATAATTTATTCTAGCCGATATGTATGACGTCTAACTTTTTGTTGCCCCTCCTTCCTCCTTGTCACTAACAATCACAACCCCAAGAACCCTGTTCTCTAAGCGTGACATCATTCATAAATAGCCTTTTAGTATATTTTTAAAAATTTCAAAATATGTCCTACCATCAAAAGTCTGTCTCGAAGCTTGAAAAATAAATAACGAAAAGGCAAAAAACTTAGCTATTACGAAATTACTCTTTTCTTATAATTCACTCTATTTTTGATTCTTACAGGTGACATGAAAAAAGGTACTTAATTTGGTATCTGTATACAATAAGTATAGTAAAATTGCCCGGAAGCAGTTTTCATAGAAATAACTTTCAATTAGCACCTTCAGCCTCAGAGAGCGTAAACTAGTGGCATAAAAAATCAAAGCACCCTCAATGACACTTTGAATAAATGTAACTGACCGCTCCATGGAACATTTTCAATTAAATGACACGGCTGCCATTGCGCTATTCTTATTTCAGTCTTTCCCTTTATTTAAATTATATTATTATTTTATTCAAACGCAGAAACATTATTTTTATCAACTTGTATATATAAAGCTGATTTAAAGAGCGAAAAGTATTGCAAACTCAAATTGCCTTAACGTAACGTCAAGAAAAATGTTCCACCTACGAACAGTCGTAAGTATTGCACCCTTTCAAATTCCTATAATCATATTTAATTTAAATATCAACTTTATTTTATGGATAATTAAAATCTAATTCATTTAAACTTTTTCATTATTATATGCACACTTAAGCTAAGAGGAGCATTTCCTCATATTCAAATATGCTTTAGGAGTGCTTCCAGTTTTATTAATATGCATAAAATTTATATTATCATCGGTATTTTAGATCAAATATTTCTTTATGAACACCAGCATGTTTCATAACTTTCAAACTTTCTATTCTCTAATTCAGAGCTGTTAGTAAGAGCTAAAATTGTTATTTCACTACTAAATTTTTTCCACCTAAAACCAACATTAAACATAGTATTTTAAGCTTATGAGTATATAAAGACAAAACTTTAGCAGCTAATCCTGACTGCAAACTCTGCAGCATTAAAAAATATTTTTAGCCATTCATTTCCCACTTGAAACCAACGTGAAATTCTTTTCTAATATTTTTTAAGTATTGAAAAAAGCAAAATAATAATAATAATTTTTACCTTAGAAAAATATTAGCAATTGTAAAATTTATGTTTCTTTATATATTATTGTTATTTAGTCTCTACAAAGAAAAGAAAGAAATTTTTACATTGTTATAATGCGTATGGTACGAAAAGAAATCTCGAAAATTATCTATGAATATGGTAGAGCGCAACGCAAAAGTTTAGACGATGAAATTATGGAATTTACAATATAGAATTACGATAAACAGAATTACAAAAACATGTTAAAATGTTCCAAAACACCTCTCTAAAATGTCATGATAGAAATGCAAATGTGTGATTTGCTATAACACTAGAGTTTCGGATAAAAACAGAAATTTGGTTGTAGCAAAAGTTTAGACATGATTAAGAGTTTCTGTTAATATGGCTTTACATTGTAAAAAAATGACATCATAGATGTCATTTACTGTCACTTACGATCTGCAAACTATGGCACTTAGCAATTGAGATATTATCAGCTAAAACTATTCAGAGGTGAAATTACAAACATTTGGCAGCTGAAAGCTGATGAAAAACATGTTTCGAAAAATCTCGCGATTTTTAAGAGATAAAAGGTATTTATTTAACAAGTTTTATGAAATGGTTGCAAATATGAAGCAAACACATATCTAAAAGATCGCGTATAATGAATAAATGCTATACTCGTTTGATTCGAAGTCTGACTAGTATCCAAATGACTGTTCATGACGCTATAAATCTCATCGGAACTCTATTGAATGGTTCATTGAGGTACATAAGATTTTCTAGTATACAATTTATAAGGGAATATTAAAATCATAAATAATGGCTCACTGTAAACGGCCCCTGTTCTGAAGTCACGTCATAATCCAAAAAGAATTTCTTGGGCTAAAAATCGGGAATCATGTGGACCTAAATGGAAATTATTGATATTTAGATTTTAAAAAGTCTACTGTTGGGCATTATATTGGTAACATGGCTTGCAAAAAGTACAGGAATATTTTCATTTGTAGATAAGGTACTCGGTGATGTAAGGTTTTGCTAAAATGGATAAATGTTACTGACCTTTACAAGTGGTCGTCAAATATCACAGTATTATACTTATAGCATTGGAGGATAACTTTTGCTATTTCCCGGACTTCTGGTTTGTGCTCCGTGGAATTTCAGAAAGACAAAACAAGCTTCTTTCCATTCATTCTACAATGCATACGAAATCTTCGATTAGTTCTCAAAATTTGAAAGCTTTTAGCTGGCGTATATGTAGAAATTTATTCAGTGAAAATTTAAACTATATCAATTTTACATCTTCCTGAATTATGTAGATAATGAATGAAAATTAATGAATTATTGAAAAAAATCCAATATTTAAACACAATCTACTTTAAACGCAGTCGATGAAATTAAAGCGTTTATTTTCCGCTAAGGAACTATTAATTAACGAAATCAAAATTTCTGGTTTTGATTGCATGCATAGTTCAAAATGATAGAAAAATTATATACCTTAGAGATCTAAAGATTTCAACCATTATTAAATTAAATTATAAAAAAATTATAGTCTTACAAATTTATATTTTTCATGAAAGTATCTTAGTATAAACTAAAATCATTATTCTGGTCAAAAATGTTTTGAATCTATTAAATAGTTCCAAAGATTGTCTTATAAGACAAATCCAAAGCCTATGCAGAGTTTCGATTATTTTATTCATTCATTTTATTTTGTTTTGCTTTGTTTAATACTTTGGTTTCAGTAAATAGTATTGAAATATTTAATATAATACACAAAAATAGCTGTTCAATTATTAACTTTATTCTGTTTCAAAACGATAAAATTTCATATTTAATCTCTCTTAAATTGATCACCAACGAGAAACAAAGAAAAAAAATTTCGAAATATACCATCAAAAAACTATATCAAAAAAATAATTTATAAGTGAAGTGCATGTATTTTCGTGAAATGAAGATAGAATAGTCGCATAACCGAATAACATTCACTTTTTACTAGATGGAATTGTAAAGAGCATACTGTTATTTAGTCAAAACTTACCAGCTCCAGTTATTTAGTTATTTAGAGTGCACTTATAGAATATGAAATTTTACTATTTTTTTAAGAGAAATAATTGTTCAAATTCATTGTTTTAGTGTAATGGCACTAATATCAATACTGGAATTTATGAAAGATGTATATTCTAATAAAAAAAATATGTAGTTTTCACTCCCATCTACAAACAACAAAAAAAATTTATCTCATATCTAGATCTAATTAAATAATTTTCATCTAACAGGCATATTTTTTAATATATTTTAATTATTTTCTTTATTTTTCAGATTTGTATTGCCGTTTCCCTGTCTGGATGCTTTGCTCAAATGATAGGCATAGGAGGTGGTCTAGGAGGAATTAGTGGAGGTGGTCTAGGAGGAATTAGTGGAGGTGGTCTAGGAGGAATTCGTGGAGGTGCCGGAGGTGGCCTAGGAGGAAGCTATGGTGTAACCAGAGGATACACATCTGGCACATTCGGAGGCACGGGTCTCGGAATGATCGGAGGTAGTGGCCTCGGAATAATGGGAGGCAGAGGTCTCGGAATGATGGGAGGAAGGGGTCTCGGAATGATGGGAGGCAGAGGTCTCGGAATGATGGGAGGAAGAGGTCTCGGAATGATGGGAGGTCTTGGAATGATGGGAGGAAGAGGTATCGGCATGTTCGGAGGCCCAGGAATGGGAATGATGGGCATGGGTCAGCCACTTATGGGTGGTCTTGGATATGGAGCTGGAATCTATGGTCCTATGATGGGAATTGGTTATGGAGGACTTATGGGTTGAACTTAAAAGTGCTTATTGATGACTTAAATAAATTGTTTTGTTTATTTAAAACTTGTATTTTTGTGTTCATTATTACTTTTTCATTTTTAATAAAAAAAAATTTGTTTCTATAAAATCATTACAAATTACTTATTGCTAAGTTGGTAAAAATGCAAATGTCTATAGTTTCCTTAAAATATGTAAAAAAAACAATTTCACAAAATATCGTTTATTTCGAAATATTTTCCCATTTCTATGTCACATCGTTACATTTGGAGAGTCCTCCAACGCTTGTTTTTGATTTTAAAACCATTTGTACTTTATGAATTGATGATACAGGGATAAGAGCACTCGCTTGTCAAGCAGTTATTCTAGTATCAAATTCTGAAAAAGACCGAGAACTTATTCATTAACAACTTATTTTATTTTAAGTTGTACTTCAAAATCGATTGTGTTAATTAATAATTAATAAATTGGATATATTGCATTCGTGTCCTTCAAAAAATGAAGGTAGCTTTTCCTAAATTTAACAAGTTTTCTAGGAGATACATTAGAAGCATCTATCAGGAAACGGTTTTTAGTCGAAAATGAAGAAAATTACTAGAATTTTAAGAATCCATTTTCAACAGTGTAATTTTTAACAGTAGTATAACACTTAACAACTTACCAAACAATATTCAATATATTATTTTGTAAGTTATAATATCAACAAATTACAAACTCTGAAGACTATTTTTAACTTCTCAAAATATAGTTTGATAAAAAAATTCATACTTAAAATGTAAACTTAAAAGCAGAATAAATTTATTATTGCAAGCTTCAAATTTTTATGCAAGCTTAAATTTTTTTTTTTCAATTCAATAAACTAAATAATATTTTCTTAAAGTAATTATTTTCATTCCTATAATAAGTTATAATAAAAAATCAATACCTCCACCAGTTATAAACATTTAAATAGACAAATATAAAAAATTTCGCTCAAATTGTGCTGATTAATTGAACAATATTACATTAATTATTTACTAGTCAAAAAGGCTTAAGCTTAAAAAACATGACCAATCATTATTCTTCAAACTCAGTTCATTCTTTGAAGGAATATTCATCGAAAACTTTTTTGCAAACAACTTTATTTCTTCAACGAAGAACAAACATTCCACCTTTAATAAACATTTGGGCTAAAATGATGTTACTTATGTAATATGAAACACGTAGGCGATATCCTTTCCTGTTAAATGTATTGCCAATTAGCTATTTAGATTTACCTAATCAAATAGTGAGTTTCGAGTTAACTTCGAATTCGATCTCTAACAAAAATTTATGCCACTTCAACATTTTCATGTTTAACACAAGCTCTGAAAAATAGCACTGAAATTTCAATACTTCAAAATGTTTTTTAATTAAAGAACGCAATTGAAATCTTATCATTCCATGTAGTTAAGAGGAATACCACCATGAAATTTTCAAAAGAATTGTTAATTTTTTTACAGTTAAAAATAAATAATTACTTTACTTCTACTTTCGAAAACTATTTTAATTTCCTTCAATCATAAAATGCAACTCAAATAAATAGTTTGATGCATACTTGAGTAAATGTAATAAGCACTCACCAACTATAAGCGTTTCTCAAAATAGCGTTTAACTCGATAACTCCTACATATATATATATATATATATATATATATATATATATATATATATATATATATATATATATATATATATATATATATATATATATATATATATATATATATATATATATATATATATATATATATATATATATATATATATATATATATATAACATAAAAAGCTTCTATTAATCTTTTTATGTTATCCTAGTTAATTATTCCATTCGAAAAACTTTCTCATACTTTTAAAAACCCACATCCTGTTCTTAAATCTATTTTTGGCTAAAGTATGCGTAATTAAATATAAGGACATTTTTCCTTTTAATCTTCGTGGGAATCACGTGACCTATTTGATAAACCAATTACAATTACTAAGATTTCCCTTTTTCTCTAAATTGAAACATTTTACGGATTTTACTTTGCAAGATTTTCCCTAACATGTAACCGAGGAGCACAACTTTTCGTACACACTTCTATGACTGATCTGTCTAATAATTAATGAATAAATTTCGTACCCTCCTTCCCTGCCTCAGACATGTTTTAATCCTTCCACTCGGCAACGACGTTATCTTATATATATATATATATATATATATATATATATATATATAAGATATAATCTCGTCATCAGCTTACACGATAATATCCGCAAAAAAGAGTGCTTTCTAATATTGTATTCATATATAGCTTCAGCAAAATATATCTCAATAGTCTGAGGTCAATTAGCTAATTAAGCAAAAAAGGCAAAATTTTAAAAAAACGCTAATTTAAAAATTCAAGCAAAATTGGAAAATAAAAAACAAGAAAATATAGAATAAAACACAAAGGGTAATATATAAAGCGAGGGCCGAATTCAAATAAACTTAAACGTAACGGCATCTTCTAAAATGATTTAAAATATTTTCGTTACAAGTTTGGCAGATCACAAAATATGAAAATAGAAGCTCAAATTGAGTTTGAGGAGATTTTTTTTATGACGAGTTCTTACTGAAATACAGAAGTGTGTTGGATTTGTTAGTTACCTTGGATTGGCTCGAACTGGATGTGCGCAAGGTAATAATATTTTACTGGAAAATTAAAAGTTTATAATTAATAAGGTTGTATTTTAATTATAAAATTTTTTATATCTATCAGTTTAGAGAAATTATTAATATTTACTGAAAAATAATTTTTATTTAAAAAAACTTTATTAAATATTAGAAGATTTTTAGACACGGATTTTCTCGGATTGGATTTGCACATCGTAAAAAATAAATTTAGTTTACAAAGAATTTTTAATTAAAACTTATAATTAACTCAACGATTTTATATCAAATTTCATTACATTAGTTGGATATCCATTATTTCTTCGCAAATTTTAAAAGAGTTTGTTTATTTGTTTTTTCGATAAATAAACATTACTACATATTGTTTTAATTCTATTAACTTGATTAAAAATGGTATTTAAATAAATGTTTTTAGAAATATGAGAATTCCATGTTATTAGCTTATTTAGATTAAATTTAATATCATTTCTTTTATCGTGGAAATTAAAAATATAGATTTTTTCTTCTATTTTAATATTTAAATCTAAAATTTTCAAATTAATATTATCGTTATAATTATGGGAAGGCAAGATTAATTTCTTGGGGGAAATATTATTCAACAAAATTATATAATTTTGAAAATTAAAGTTAATTGAAGCATCAATGAATCTAAAATCAAATTTAATATTAAGAGTATAATTTTTTTCATAATAGTTAAAAAATAAGTTATCTAATAGTTATAAATAATTAGATCCTTGTGGTATTTCATCAATTGGAACAAAAATATGTTTTCCATTGTAAAGATAATTATTTAAAAAAATTAATTAGAATTTCCACAATATCAAAATCACAATTAAGAATATTTTTATAATCATAGTAATAACTTAAAAGAACGGTTATTAGTTTAGGAAAGGTAATTCTATTAAAGAGATCTTGAAAATCAAAAGTCGCAACAGAATTTATTTTATTTTATTTCATAAATTCTAATGTAGGTTGATTATTCGTGATAATCCAAGAAAAACTCTCTTTATTAATGTTGTTAATAAATTTATTTAAATAATTATAGAAATGGCAAACCTCGTTAAAGAGTTGTCACCACTTTTTAAATTCTTCCACACTGCTCCCACCCCCCTGGGTTCGAATCCTGTTGGCTAACAAACGTACGTCTTTTTCTCACATTTCTCCCTTCTCTTACATATTGCTTTAAAAAGAGTATACGTGGTTTCAATTTCGAATACATGAGGTTTTCAGACTTGACTTTTATATGTTTCGGAGCTATTTTCACACATATTTGCTCAATTTTGAGAAATTATTTTTTACCATGCACTAGATAATAAATATACATGTTAAATACAAACAAAGCTGAAAAATAAAAAATATGCATTGCATATAATCAAATACCAAAACTTCTCAATAAATGTATCAATAATCAACATAGGTAAAAATAAATTATGCGTAAAGTTATAAATAAGATGAAGAAAGCACATGCAAGGATAAACACAAAGAAGAATATAGAATATTTTATTTTCAAAAATAAATTCTTCGACGAATTTTGTAGGTGGATAAAATTTACCATCATACCACGTTATTATGTCATTTCATGTAAATAAAACCTTGTTTGTAGGCAGATGTAATTAAATTAAATAATTAAAATAAATAACTAGAGTATCCCAATAACTTTCTACACTCACATAAAATATTATTATTCTCTTAAAGATTTGAAATTCAGCATTTAAATATTTTAAAAGAGAAAAAAGCTTGTTCCAAACCTTCACAAAATTGAAAGCGTAGAACTTTTCCAAAACTTAAATCACTTTCATGAGAATTTTATTCAAATCATTTATTAGATTTTAAAAACATCCACTTACCTATTTCATTGTTTTAAAACAATGCCCATTGATGGCAGAAATAACTCTAGTTATAAATTTTGTTTCAAAGAGCACTTATTAATGTAAAAGATTTCATTAAGACTTATAAAATTTAGATTGCTGTCAGTTTTATCGTTTTAATTTAAAGAAAACGATTTCGATTAATGATTACGGATAGATATCATATGATAGTAATTCCACTTTTCTTAATTTAAAAAAATTCTAACAATAACTGTAAAGAATATCTTGAACTTAATTTTTTATCTTTTTTACGCTAAACATAATGAAATCGTTTAACATTTTCGATTATTTTTCTAAAATATATAAATGTATTCATTGACGTTCTCTAATGATGTTATGTTTACTTTTTCCAAACTGAAATTGTAACGATACAGACATTTCATATACCTAAAGATTTGCATGTTTGGTAAAACAGGTATGGTTACATTTTTAAATAGACCATGAAACACTTTATTTCGTTTAGAATATAAATATCGTGCACGTCTTATTAGTGATTATTAATTTTGTAATAAAAAATTATGATCTATTGTCTCAAATATTTAGAATGCAAATTAATGCCAATTTTGAAAACATTCAAAATTAATTATGCTTTTCTGATATTTTTTATAAAATAGTTAAATAAAGTCATATTTTAATTTATAATTAGTTAAAAATCAATTATTTAATTTTCATTTTATTAATCAACTCAAAGCTTTCCAAAATGTTTAAATCAGAATACTCAAACTACTACTACGAACTAACTCTTGATGACCTGATTACTCACAAATTATAGCAAACAAATTTAAAAAAAGACAAAAAAGTTCATGTTATTAATAATTTTTTAAAGCAGTCCTAAAATTCGGTGAAATAAGACAAATTAATACAAAACTATTATATTTTTAAACAAACTAATGTAACGCCATCTACCATTTAAAGAAAGAAACATAGGACATTATTAAATAAAAACAAAACAATTAAATGGAAGAAAAGTAGCATTAAGATCATTTTATTGATTTAAAAAATGAATTTTTTATATCAATAAAATGATCTTAATGCTACTTTTCTTCCATTTAATTGTCTTGTTTTTGTTTAATAATGTCCCATGTGTGTGTTTACAAAATGTCTTTACACTCTATTCCGGACTAATACATATTTATATCTCACGAATTTCTTTAAAAGCTATACTAAACTAAATCTACCTCTTATACATGAGATAAGAGGAGTGAATTCAGAAATAACAACTGTTTTGATTACTAAAACTATAAAGGTTATGTATTATGTTAGAAATTGTTTTATAATATTTCTTATATGTTAGAAATTGTATCTTAGTATAAAACAATTTCTTATTCTCCTGAAATAAAAAAGGTACTCTCAATATTCTTATTTATTACAATTACTCCATCAGAGATCTTTATAAAAGATTGTTGTAAAAATACTATATTCTGATGTATTTTAAATTATTAAAATATGCCTAGAACTAAGATTTGAAATGTTATATTTATTCTATTTTCAGGATTATTACGGGGAATTTATTTTTAACATTTTATGTTTAAATTTGAGACTCTTGTTAATTTATATTGAGTACTTGATATTCTCGGTATAAGAATTTACAAATTTATTTTTATAATTTTTTGTACTTTGTTTAAAACTTGTTTCATGTATTCTTGCTTCATACTTGTCTCATTATATTGTTTCATAGTTGCATTATTTTCTGAAAATAGCCATATATGTTAAAAATATTAATATAACATTTTTAAAAACTTTATTTAGTCCAAAACAACGAAAATTCGACAGCATAGATGGCAGAGGGCACAGAAGCTTTTATTTATAAAATGTGTAATATAAATAATATTTTTTAAGTTGTAAAATATTATGTATTTGTCAATTTTTAGGATTATTACGTGAAATTGCTGTATTAAATTTTTTTTTTAAGTATGCTGAATTTTCTAAATAGCGCCTGATTATTTTATGCAAAACTTTTCAAATTTTGATTTTTTTTTTTTTTTTTTAAATATTTCTTTGTACCACGAGATACAAAAAAATTCTTTAAGAAAATTTATTGTGTTTAAAACACGTAAAATGCTCAAAAAAAAGAAAGAGCTAATGTCGTTATTTACAAAATATTTCTTGACTAATGTATTAATTGCAATATGCAATATTATTGCTCTTTTTGGGGGTTATTACAGGAAATTGTTATTTTACATTTTCTTTTCGAATCCTTTAAATTGAGTCTCATTGTTCGATATTCTCTAATGGAAAGTTTTACGAATTTTTTATAATTTTGTTTCGTAACTTTAATGTTGTAACTTGAAATTCGTTTAGAATTAACATTCTGTGTAAAATATTTGTGATATTTTCTGAAAATAGTTATATATGTCAAGAAATATTTATGTAACCATTTTTTTTTTCAATAAAAATTTAATTCAATCCGAAAAGTTGCAGTAACACTGTTGTTTCTAAACATAACTCAGATATAGCATGCTATGTGTGCATCTTGTTTAATGTGCATATTTAAAATTGGGAAAATCGCAATTTTTTTTATTATTTGCAGTACGTGATTTGTTTAGAATTGGCTTCATATGAAAGAATGCGTGGATGTCATATTTTACTACAATGACCATAAACAAATCATTAAAATTCAACTTTTCTTTCAAAAATTAATACACAAGATATTTTTTAATAAAAATCTTTGTTTTATTATTATAAATGATGCCTAAAAATTATCTACGTATTACTCTCCTCTGTACACTTCCCCTCTTTTTTGTGGAAAATAGAGGTGATTTGAGAGGTGAAATTTAATTTATTCTATATGGGTAAGTAAAGCATATTTTCTAATGTATATTTTCTTCTGAAATTGAACGACACCAACCGCGAGACTGTGGCACTAATAGCTTAGAAGTTTAAAAAAAATATGTACAAGATGTACAAATTTGTGCTTGTACCAATTAACACATCTTAGAAAGTGAGTCATCATTTCTATGTATTTTTTCATGCTAAATGGAGTGAGACTATGCATAAGTCAAGAGAACAATTAAATCAAAAGTTCCACTAGTGTTATATTAAAAAGTTCAACTTTTGACATTTATTTAAGAATGCACTTTACATAGCTATCCAGGTACCATCTAATCATGTAAGGTATATTTTCCGTTGAAAATTTAGTAAGATCAATTTCGCAAAATTTCAAAAAATTGAATAAGACCAATTTCGAGATGATTAGAATAACAGTTTATAAGTTATAATTGTCTTATATACAAAAATTACAATTTTGTGTTTACACTTATTTATAACTTTTAAATTGCTACACTCATTTCCTATATATTTTTTCTCATTTAATCGACTGAGACGAAACACGAATAAAAAGAGTTAATATTACAAAAGTTGATTTTCTTCCTTTCTAATTTTCTTTTTTAATAAAATGCATTATGTTTACACTGCTCTTATTATGAACATACCCTTTTAACTTCTAAACTATTGGTCTGATCGCCTGCGTTTCATTTCATACAATTTTGAGTAAAAAATCTCATCGGAAAATATGCCTGACAAGATCATCAAACAGTTCCTGGACAGCAATGTAGAGTTTATACATAAATATGTGATAAAAGTAGTTTTTTTTTTATTTTTTATCTATGACTTTTGAGATATTTTTTCTGTTGACTTGTGTATGGTCTGGATCTTATTCGATTCAACGTGAAAAATGCATGGAAACAATGTTTAACTTTAGGTAACAATATCAGATACGAAAAAAATATAAGTACAAATTTGTACATACGCTTAAACTGTTAGTTTGATAAATTTATATTTTAGTTTAGTTTTTTTAGCAACTGTTAGATTGTTTTTTATAATTAAAAATTAGCAAAATATTTTTTTGCTTGCATTTATAACGTCAGAAAAAGAGATCTAAAAGAGACAAAGGGTTAAAAGAATCTTACTTGTTTTTTTAATATCCCAAAAAAAAAAAATTTAAGAAAAGGTTAAAAACAAATAATTTAGATTCTTGTTGTGGAATTTAAGGAATATTTAATATATGTAGTGATCCAAATAAACACAAATAGAAAATTTCTAAAACAAATTATATGTACATATAGAATAAATGTAAAAATATAAAATATAAATGCAGCTATTATAATAAAATTCAAAGCAATTTAGATTCTTGTTGTGGAATTTAAGGAATATTTAATATATGTAGTGATCCAAATAAACACAAATAGAAAATTTCTAAAACAAATTATATGTACATATAGAATAAATGTAAAAATATAAAATATAAATGCAGCTATTATAATAAAATTCAAAGCAATTTAGATTCTTGTTGTGGAATTTAAGGAATATTTAATATATGTAGTGATCCAAATAAACACAAATAGAAAATTTCTAAAACAAAATTATATGTACATATAGAATAAATGTAAAAATATAAAATATAAATGCAGCTATTATAATAAAATTCAAAGCAATTTAGATTCTTGTTGTGGAATTTAAGGAATATTTAATATATGTAGTGATCCAAATAAACACAAATAGAAAATTTCTAAAACAAATTATATGTACATATAGAATAAATGTAAAAATATAAAATATAAATGCAGCTATTATAATAAAATTCAAAGCAATTTAGATTCTTGTTGTGGAATTTAAGGAATATTTAATATATGTAGTGATCCAAATAAACACAAATAGAAAATTTCTAAAACAAATTATATGTACATATAGAATAAATGTAAAAATATAAAATATAAATGCAGCTATTATAATAAAATTCAAAGCAATTTAGATTCTTGTTGTGGAATTTAAGGAATATTTAATATATGTAGTGATCCAAATAAACACAAATAGAAAATTTCTAAAACAAATTATATGTACATATAGAATAAATGTAAAAATATAAAATATAAATGCAGCTATTATAATAAAATTCAAAGCAATTTAGATTCTTGTTGTGGAATTTAAGGAATATTTAATATATGTAGTGATCCAAATAAACACAAATAGAAAATTTCTAAAACAAATTATATGTACATATAGAATAAATGTAAAAATATAAAATATAAATGCAGCTATTATAATAAAATTCAAAGCAATTTAGATTCTTGTTGTGGAATTTAAGGAATATTTAATATATGTAGTGATCCAAATAAACACAAATAGAAAATTTCTAAAACAAATTATATGTACATATAGAATAAATGTAAAAATATAAAATATAAATGCAGCTATTATAATAAAATTCAAAGCAATTTAGATTCTTGTTGTGGAATTTAAGGAATATTTAATATATGTAGTGATCCAAATAAACACAAATAGAAAATTTCTAAAACAAATTATATGTACATATAGAATAAATGTAAAAATATAAAATATAAATGCAGCTATTATAATAAAATTCAAAGCAATTTAGATTCTTGTTGTGGAATTTAAGGAATATTTAATATATGTAGTGATCCAAATAAACACAAATAGAAAATTTCTAAAACAAATTATATGTACATATAGAATAAATGTAAAAATATAAAATATAAATGCAGCTATTATAATAAAATTCAAAGCAATTTAGATTCTTGTTGTGGAATTTAAGGAATATTTAATATATGTAGTGATCCAAATAAACACAAATAGAAAATTTCTAAAACAAATTATATGTACATATAGAATAAATGTAAAAATATAAAATATAAATGCAGCTATTATAATAAAATTCAAAGCAATTTAGATTCTTGTTGTGGAATTTAAGGAATATTTAATATATGTAGTGATCCAAATAAACACAAATAGAAAATTTCTAAAACAAATTATATGTACATATAGAATAAATGTAAAAATATAAAATATAAATGCAGCTATTATAATAAAATTCAAAGCAATTTAGATTCTTGTTGTGGAATTTAAGGAATATTTAATATATGTAGTGATCCAAATAAACACAAATAGAAAATTTCTAAAACAAATTATATGTACATATAGAATAAATGTAAAAATATAAAATATAAATGCAGCTATTATAATAAAATTCAAAGCAATTTAGATTCTTGTTGTTGAATTTAAGGAATATTTAATATATGTAGTGATCCAAATAAACACAAATAGAAAATTTCTAAAACAAATTATATGTACATATAGAATAAATGTAAAAATATAAAATATAAATGCAGCTATTATAATAAAATTCAAAGCAATTTAGATTCTTGTTGTGGAATTTAAGGAATATTTAATATATGTAGTGATCCAAATAAACACAAATAGAAAATTTCTAAAACAAATTATATGTACATATAGAATAAATGTAAAAATATAAAATATAAATGCAGCTATTATAATAAAATTCAAAGCAATTAAATCTTTAATGAAATCAAAACTCTACTTATTGTACAACTTGTATACATTTGTTCTAAGCAAACAAGAATACAGACGAAAAATAGCATTATTAGAAATAAAATTTAATGAAGATTTTTAGAATTCACAGGACATTTAACCAAGAAAAAAGAAAGGAACTCGGAAACCTCCTACTCCAAATCCTCCATAGCCTAATCCACCTAGGTCAAAGTTCCTAAATTCCTTATCACCATATCCTTTACCACCATAATTTTCATCCTCTATTTTCACAGTTTTTCCCGTATCATGTCCTTTTCCATAACTGAAACCTCTATCATATCCAGAGGAAACAGCACCACCTTTCTGGCCACCGTATCCAGATCCTCCATGGTCACCTCCAGATGTACCATGGGATTTAACACCATGACCTCCATGAGTGCCTTTGTCGAATTCATCGATTTCCCCATGACTCCTTACGAAAAGCATTGAGAAGCAGAGCATCATCTATTGTAAAATTTAAAGAAAAAAAGATGTTCAGTACATTATGTACAGTGCGCAAAATAAAAAGGGACAACCCCGAATTACTTTTAAGCTAATGATCAGATCTTCACGATTTAGGACTCAATCTTAATGGTTCGAAGTGGGTGACCTCAAATATGCTAATTAATTAATACAGACGATCTTTTATCTGACACAAAAATTTTTTGAAAAAGTTGTAGTTTTAAAATTTGATTTCTCAGGAAACTATTCATCCAATTTCTCTCAAATTTTGTATTTTGTTATTTAAAATCGCATTTTTTAAAATGATGTAAAAAAATTGTATACCATAAGTTCGAAAATTTTTCGACTATTACTGAATAAAATAACAAAAAATAATCAATATTTTTTACATTTACATAAAATTATCCTTCGATAAACGTATCTCATAATTGTGTGCAAAAATTTTTTCAAATTCGCATGTAAAGTTATCGAGATATGGTTAAAAAAGCAAAAAGTAAAATTAATACCAAGGAGTCCAAACTTAAAACAGCTCACCTGACCAAATTATTAGGACCATATTTCCCAGATTGCGACCACCCCCTATTATTCGGGAGTCAGAATTCCGATTTCGTAACATAAAATATCGTCTGCAGTAATTAATTAGCAAATTTAAAGTCACTCCCTCAAACAATTAATATTGAATCCTAAGACGTGAGGAACCGATCATTAGATCAAAAGTTATTCAGCATGGTCCATTTATTGTTTTTATTTTTTATTTATTTATTTATTTATTTATTTATTTATTTATTCATTTATTTATTTATTTATTTATTGCGTATAATGCGTATTGAGTACTTTATGTATTATATATCTTTAAAGCGTCAAAAATATAAAATTATACGAACATATCGATTGCTTGTAACTGTAATTAAACAAAACACAAAACAAAATTAGCGAACGAATTTTTACGTGCAAGAGCGTAATTTTAAAGGGTCTATCGTTAACTTTATGCTAATGAATGTTTAAGGATGTTGGAAAATATATAATACATAATCCCAATGAGATGCCCCAGGTTCAAATCCCAGCGATGGCTAGTCGGTTCACAGAGAAAACAGGGCAGACGTAAGATATCATTACTAGTAAACAGATCATGGATTCGAGATAACCTAGGGAGCTTTTCATGGTTTTTCCTCTCCATTTAACTCCAATTCAGATTTGTTCCATCAGAAAAAATCCATGAAGACAAGTTTGTTCGTACTTACAATACAGAATTCTGCTAGCTTATTTCGTTTATAATTGGGTATTTACACTTCATGAAGAAGAAGACTACGGATACCCACACATGTGACCTATGTCTCCAGCGCCAGCTGATCGTTTGTAAGCAAAAATGGCGTGTTAAAGTTGATCTAAGTTTCTCTACCTAAAGTAGAATGCTAATTAACATGAAGTTAATTATATAAAGCGCAGTGCCACACATCGAATCTGTTAAAATATAATACTATCTGTTCTATGTCTTTAACTTAGATTTAGTATTTGTTTATGTATTTTATTGTAGCCATGATATATTTTTGTTTTGTGTACCCGACAAAAACAAGCAAACAATTCATCGTACTTTTCTAATTTTAAAGCGCGTCGAAGTTGGAAAGATATTTATCCCTTTTACAGTTTCGCTTTTTCTAAGAATATGTTTAAAATCATATTTCTAATCATGATATGCTAAATAAATAAAATGTATTGCTAAACTTATGGGAGGTAATCTGTGAAATATAAGTTTTTATGCATTTTCAAGAAAAATGTAAGTAAAAGAGTTTGTTTAGTTTATTTCTCTTATAAATTGTTACTGCGGGACAAAGTTAGGAAGATATGATTATCGGTTTTACTGTTTTATCTTTCTTAATTTAATTTTAAAATTATAAGTTCTAAGCATTATAAAGTAAAAATTATTAAAAGATTAAAGCAATCTTCAAAGAATAATAAAATAAAATAACTTACCAATAAGCATGTTTTCATCATTTTCGTAATCAACTTGTTGTCGTTTGGAAAAGAACAATGCGCTCATTTGAAGTTACCCGGCGTTTTATTTGGAT
The DNA here is from genome assembly GCA_949128135.1 of Parasteatoda lunata. Classification (NCBI taxonomy): domain Eukaryota; kingdom Metazoa; phylum Arthropoda; class Arachnida; order Araneae; family Theridiidae; genus Parasteatoda; species Parasteatoda lunata. Next base: position 63,634,524 of record OX421977.1, read on the forward strand.
GGAATATTTTTTCTTGATTCTTTAAATTATCACATTTGTTGCCCATATCCCAAGAATTGCCTCTGGTGTTAAAAACAATAACGAGAAAAATTTTAATTATTCTTGTTCGGTTCTTGATACCGTTCTAAGAAAAATGGTTCGTTAGTTAACCATCTTACTGTGTCAGTGAGTCATTATCGATAATTAATAAACCACTTAAGAAAATCAGTATCAAAGAAAAGTGAACTTAAATTAAAAAGTGAAACTTAGTTTTCCAAGAAACTCAAATTGAAATTTAAGTACCTGTTTGATATTGCAGTGTATTTTGCTATAGGTGTCAAACGTCGATTTGTTTTTACACAAAGGAAAAAATTCTGTAAAATTGCCATACTGTGTGGTAATGACATCTCTGGTAAGGAAAAAAAGAACTATAATTCTGGTTATAAAAACCAAAACATACAGTATTATTTAAACCATTCAATTTTTTCAGTACATACGGTTACAGTTTACCGGAAATTCTAGTTTTCAAAATTATAATTTTTATTACCAGACGTTTAGTAAAAGATACAAAACTAAAAAGTAAATTTTACCGAATTAATCTTTTTTATACCATGCTCTAAGGTATCCTGATAAAATTACCAAATTTTACCACATCTACCATTCTTAATCACACATTATAAAACCGTATATTATTGTTAATTTTATCAAAATCACTACCAAAGCGCTTCGGTAAAAATTACCGAGATATTTGGTGTTCTCATTGAGCGTTTACCATATTAAAATTACCATATTCTGGTAGCTTTCACCATACTTTTTTTCGCAGTGTAAATTATTCAATAATACATATAGGTTAATATTTGGTAAGTAGGAATATGAATGAAATTAAACAAAATCAATGAATGAAATGAAACAAAAAATATTTCTAAATATTAGTTATAAAAGTAAAAAACAAAAATGTGTTAACATAATTCTCTAGAGATAACATGAAGAAATCTGTTTTCAGTCCGAAGAAGATCTTATTAAAGGAAAAGCTAATTGCAAATATCCTTTAGATTGTATGTTACATTTATGAAAGGAAATGCCGAGTGTCCTAATAGTGCCCTAAAAATAAAAAAATAAAAAACGAAGAGAGATAGAAATGCAACTTCAGCTACGTTCCGCTAAGGAAACCAGATATTTTCGGCAAAATTAGAAATTAATTAAACGAAATGCCAACAGATGGAGTCACTGACTGTTATAAATCCATATGATAATATTTTTAACTACATGCCAGACCATTCCAAGTAAAATATTTGCACAGGCGTTTCTTAATTTTGTCCATAGACGAAATTGATTAATTTCGGATAATTAGCTGCAAATACCATATGATAGATTTTCAGTTAGCAGCGCCATCCGATGACGAACTTTGTGGCAAATTGTAAAACTTTATGAAAATAAATCATCTCGTTTCCTAAGCAAAACGCAACTAACCGAATGTTTCGATCTCCTGGTTTATTTTATTTAATTGATTTTTGTTTATTAGTAGACAGCGGATAATATGCAATTGCATACGTGCATATGCAATTGCATATTTTAGCACTTTTTGCCATTTGTGCATATAAATGCATAAAAAGGTATATTTGCTCTTATAAATGCATATATTCAGCATTTTATGGCTTTTCCCTCCTAAAACCATATCACTATTCTTTTATGTTAGCATAAGGAACGCTTTAAATTTTGTTTTGTCGTTCTTTATCACCTGAAAGGGTCAGCTGGATTGATGTTTCTGGGGGTGATTGCAATCACGTGAAAAAGATGTCGAAATGAGGTGTGTGTCTGGAAGGGGGGTACAAAGGGCCCACCCAAACAGACATTCGTCATAGAAACCTCAGAAAGGGATGGTCAGATATTCTATGAAGGGATGTCTTTTCCTGGAATAAATAATTGTCAATCTGTGTGGGGAAAATAAGGCTACTGTGTTAGGTAGAAAATGACCTCCCTTTCCTGTGATTGATTAGTTAAAAGGTGGAGTGAATACATTTTCGGAGAGAGCTGCTATTCTAACATATTTCGATAGTCCATCCGATAGATAGATAGTTTCGACATCCATCAGTTGAATACGTAGTTAGTGAAGCTTCGAACGTGATTTTTGACTGCTGAATTTTATAATATGCCAAAAATTAAGTCGACTAAATCAAATTTATGAAGACATGGATTTCGGACTATGGGAAGGACTTTACGACCGATGGGGAAATAGTATTTTGTGTGATTTGTCAAAAACACATATCCTGTGAAAAAAAAGCACCAAGTCGATCAACATATAAAGACTAATGCTCACTCCGCGAAGAAAAAGCAGAATACAAAAGGATTTGTTCAAAGTTTATTAACTATTCCTGTTCAAGCAGCTAAAAAGGAAAGTGATTTTTCTAGTGATTTATGCAAAGCCTTAGTAAGCAGCAATATTCCTTTAAAAAAGTTAAATAATCCAAACTTAAGACAGTTTTTAAAAAAATATTTTACCAATCAGATCATTCCCGATGAATCGACTTTAAGAAAGAACTACCTTCAACCGATATATAACGAAGTACTGGATGATATTCGATGAGATATTGGAGATGGCCCTATATGGATTGAAGTCGATGAGACGACAGATAAGTGCGGTCGCTATATTGCTCATTTTATTTGTGGAAAAATGGATAATATTCCTACTCGACCACATCTTCTAGCAAGCAAAGCCCTTGAAAAAGTCAATCATTCAAGCATAGCAAGGTTTGTCAATGATTCTATCAGATTATTATGGCCTGATAGAGATGGTTCTGAAAATGTTTTGATTTTTGTCAGTGATGCCTCTCCGTATATGATCAAATCTGCAGCAGCACTGGAAATTTTTTATCCCAGAATGCTTCATATTACATGTTTGGCTCATGCTGTTCACAGACTGGCTGAGACTGTTCGAGAAGTATTCTCCTCTGTGAATGATTTAATTTCTAGTATCAAGAAAGTTTTTCTCAAGGCACCTGTGCGCATAAAATTGTATAAAGAAATGTATCCTGATTTGCCCTTACCTCCACAGCCTGTGATAACTAGGTGGGGTACATGAATTGAAGCTGCACGTTTTTACGCTAATAATTTTGATGCAATAAAGTCAGTTGTAGATGCAATTGACAGTACCTGTGCTTCTTCAGTTTATGTCACAAAATAATTACTACAGGATATCTCTTTGCAGAAGAACTTGGCCATAATTGACACTCACTTTTCTTTCTTAAGTGGAGCAATAACAAAGCTCGAAACACGAGGTCTTCCCCTGGCTGAGGCCATATCCGAAATTGAAAAAATTCAACAGTGCATCAATGCTCTTCCAGACTCAGTTGGGAAGAAAGTAAAAGAAAAATGGTGTTTCGTTCAAAACAAAAATTCGGGTTTTGCAGCAGTGAAGAAAATAAATGATTTTCTTAATGGAAACGTAACTGAACTTCCAGAGAAAGTAAAACCAATGAGTACGAAATTGTACCAGTTTTTTCCAATAACATCGGTTGACGTGGAGAGGTCATTTTCTGCTTTCAAAATGATCTTTGTTGGACCGACGACATCAATTCACCCTTGAAAATTTGGAAAAACACTTAGTTGTGTATTGCAACAAAAATTATTCAGTTTAATAAAATCTTTCCGGAAAATGCGATGATTTTTCTTCTCTCATTTATCATACTTCAGTTTTAGGCTTTTTCTTCAGAAATGTGTAGATTCAAGTAAGAAATATTTTGATTTTCTTCCTTTTAACAAAAAAATGTTTTAGCTGTGTTTGTTGGAAAAAGTAAGTAGTAGTATTTAAATAAGTTGAACTTTTAATTTCTATTTTAAAGGCATATTTCTAGTTTTAAGAGCATATATTCAAGTTTTTTAGTGCATATTTGCATGCATATTTTGTCCGTTTTTTAGTGCATATAATCCGCTGTCTACTTATTAGTTATTTTAAAAAATATACTGAGTTGTAATTTTTTTTTTTTTTTTCAATTTCAAAAATATAGAGTTCTTAAATAAAGATTCCCCTTATCATTAAATTTAAAAGAAATTCCTCGAATTTCCTTTTTTTTTTTTATTTATTAAAAATTCATCAGAATTTATAAATTCATTAAATGTTCATCATCTTAATCAACTGTGAATAATTATTTTGAATATTAATAATAAGAAAAAACATATGATAATTTCTGCAAACATATGCACTGTACAGATATAAAAAAAATTTTGTATGCGTTCAAAGTCATACATATAATGTTAATTACTTGAGTGTTTAAAATGTATTTTTTTATTCAATAAATCTTATTAGGTAAACTAAAAATGTTTATTAGAAGTATATGACATTGTTATTATAAAATAAAATTAATAAAAGAAGAATGATTAATTACAATGACAAAGGAACAAAACACATATTCTTCATTCTGATATTGAAGAACGTGGAGCAGCTGATCTGGAACCTAAAATCATATTTAAACGTTATAATATATAAGTAGCAGTAGAAAATTTATAAGCATGAATAAATTGTTGCTTACATAGTATTTTGTATAACTTTACCTTTTATGAATAGCATAGATACTATATATAATAGAAAAATCAACAATTTAATTTTTTCAACATTCTGTTTTCTTCGGGGGGGGGGTTCTTCTTTTTTTAGAAAAATTATTCATTTTTTGTAGGTTTATAAGTCTATCTTGATCGGGAAAAATAAGAAAATATCGACTTTTGCGAGGAGCGTTTTAATCAGCATATGATATAATAGCTTGAATCCTTTAATACTTTCCGCTGGTATGAATAACGGTTTTTCGCTCGCCTCTCATTGATGTGACCCGGGTTTGAATCCCAACGATGGCTGGTCGATACGAATTCCGCACCCAGCTTGCACCGACCACAGTGCTCACTTTAAATATCCTGGTAGACGGATCATGGGTTCCAGTCCCCTTGCCGTCAGGCTAACCATTAAATGTTTCGTGGTTTTCCTCACCACGTAACGTAAATGCCGGTTTGTTCCATCAAAAAGTTCTCCACGAAGACAAATTTATCACAATGCTTGATCCAGAAGTACCCTTGTCTTTTGAATTTGGTTCAAAATTACAAGGCCACTGGTTGAGCATTCGTAAAAGTAAACTTAAAAATTTGGTAGGTTATTCAATGACGGTTACAAAATAAAATAAAATGAGAACATCAATGTATCAGTGAATGGATGACTCAACACATTAAAAAAAATTATAAACCTCTAGTTTCTGGTCTTCGATAACCATATTTTTTTCTATAATTATTATAAACCTATTTTAGGTCTATATAAGTTTTGTTTGAAAGATTTTAATAAAATTTGGAACTATCATTGGTTGATAAAATACGAATGAAACAACCCAAAAAATTAGAATATTAGTACATTATAGTACTTGTGATACCATAATAGGTATTACATTTTTCCTAACTTTTAAAATTTCTTTAATTTCTCAAATTTTTTTAATCATTCTTAATCGAATATTCATTAATGTAAACCAATTATTTAAAGTTCATTACATTTTACAAAATGCTAAGATAAATATTTTATTCTGTTGCTGTTTCTTACGTCACTTGCCGCTTGGACAAGCCTTGCTTGGTGAAAGCATCGAGCGAATTTAAGGCAGAGAGTGCGTTTTTCTTGTTATTTCAGTGGCGCCATCCTATGGCCAAGAATCCGACTTCAGCCACACACACGTCACACATACGTCGCACCCGTTTATAGGGCGGACCCATTCATTCAACCACAGATCGTAATTTTGACCTGAATCAGAGAACGATCGATCTCCAATCCAGTACCCCCAGAGGTTTTGATTTGTTATGGGAACATGAAGGACTTTTGCGACTCGACAGATTTAACATGCATCAGTCACTTTACTACATTTTATTCTTTTCTTAACAATCAATGTAACGGCTAATTTTTTATGTCAATACGAATGCAAAACTTATTAATTCACTGTCGCGACTAAATCGAAAACATCTATTTATAACTCTTTATTCTTTATTTCTTTCCACAAAAATGTTTCAGTCACAGGGTTATATTAATTTTCACGATTCTTTTTGGGATTTAGCAATTTACAATTTAATATTGATCACGGGGGATTGGCTTTGTTGTGGGCTATTTAATCTTTCGATAAATCGCCAACCGTGGATCTCTTTCCATGATCCTAACTGTCCGTTGGGAACAATTCACTTTACTTAAATTTTAAATTTTTAAGGACTGAGGGTTTAGGCCTTCATCCCGAACGTTAATTAACGATTTTTCTTGATGAGGAAACACGAATGAAATCTCTTGATCCCTTTTAGGGACTATCTTTCTTTATTTCATTATTTTTACGTATGGCCATATTCTCTAAATAATAATTAAACAGCTTTGGAAAAATTATTTTATAATGTAAATCCTATGGTAATAAACATGGCCATGGTATTTTTTTTTCGGAAAATATTTTTTCTTAATTTTTTGAAAAGCGCGATTCTTTTAAACCTAGTTTCATTTTAAAATGTGAGCGTCAAATTTTCTGAACATTCCCATACATGTCTTAAAACACAGATTGGCTACTTTTAAAATAGTTTTATTTTGTCCAAAACACACGATATATTCAGAGAGCCGCGATGGCTCAGGGGATAGAGCGTTCGCCTTCCAATGAGGCGAACCGGGTTCGAATCCCAGTCGATACGAATTCCGCATCCGGCTTGCACTGACCACAGTGCTGACGTGAAATATCCTCAGTGGTAGACGGATCATGGGTTAGAGTCCCCTTGCCATCAGGCTATCCGTGGGAGGTTCTCGTGGTCTTCCTCTCCATGTAACGCAAATGCGGGTTAGCTCCATCAAAAAGTCCTCCACGAAGGCAAATTTCTCCCAATACTCGATCCAGGAGTTCCCTTGTCTTCTGGATTGGGTTCAAAATTACAAGGCTACGGAGTTGAACATTAGTAGCCGTAAACCCATTAAGTTGGGTCGGCTGTTCAACGACGGTTATAAAATAAAATAAGATATATTCAGAGTACATATTAAAGAAATAACAAAGAAGACACTTTGCAATTGTTTTTAAAGTTTTTTAAGAAGCGGGATTCTTTTAAAACTTATTTCATATTAAAATGAGAGCGTCAAATTTTCTGAAGATACCCATATATGTCTTGAAACGCTGAAAAAACTTTATCAAAAGCCAATACTTAAGCGAAACTCCGACCATTATATCAAAAGTTATAAAGGTGTTTGCTTTTTTAAGCTCTGTACATTTTTCAGACAAAAAAAAAATCATAAATTTGTTCTAAGAGTACCTCTGATTTCACCACCCCAGAGCAAATGTCTTAAATTGATGGACGGATCAGCCATGAGTACAACGGCAGTGCTTTGGGCAAAAAAAGTAATCATCAAGAGAACGGTGACTACTGTCGCAGTCCATGTTGAGAACGTGAGGTGATGAGCAGAAAACATTGAGTGTGGCCATGGGAGCAGGTGACTATCCGTCACCATTGCAGTTAAACATAGAGAGGACATGTTGATCCCTTTCCGTTTTCACTTCTACTGAAATTTTTTAAAAAATAACAACATTAACAAAAATAAAAAAAGAACAAGTAAAATGCTCTGTGAAAAATTTTACTAATTCAAATTTTCAAATGCAATACACTTACAAATAATTGTAACAGAGAAGAGAACTTATAAACTTAGATTAAGAACAACTAATCGCTTTACTCATTGTTTTCTTGTTCTGTTTTTAATTCTTCCCTTCAAATCGCCCATATTTCCCTTAAGTATTTCCTCATTTATAACAACATAACAAAGCTTTTTATCAAAAAAATCTCTTTTGGTAATAATTTTCTGAAAAAAAGTGTCTAATATAACTGAACCATGTGTGAATATTGTAGTATAATATGACATCCATACATTCTTTCATGTGAAGCTAATTCTAAGCGAATCTCGTGCTGCAAATAATTATAATATTAGTTCCTCAAAACCTCTCCATAGCGCATGGAAATGCATTTTATCTAGATTTACCCCTCACGGCCATTGTGGTTTTTCTTGTTCTGTTTTTTAATCTTTTATCTCTCTAGGCTACTCTAATTTTTCTAGTTTTGTTTCTCGCCTTCAATTTTCTATTTTTCGTTGGCAACCTTTCGTTTTCTATTTCGAATCACTTTTGTTTCTTCTTATTCTCGTCTCTCAAGTCCTGAAAATGGATTCCTATTTTTGAGAGCTTGAAACATGTCAACCGTTATTTTCATTTTGTAGATTTTTGAAGCGAATGAAGTTTTTAATCAAATAATAATCGGGTTTGTATTCTCTAGATACATTGGTTGCCAATTTGAAAGGTTGTCAGATTAAATATCGCTGTATAATCAGGAATCCAATGTATTCGTATTCCTGTTGGTAAAACCAGTTGCTAATTCTTACTGGGAGTAGTAATTATAAAGACTATTTCTCGCTTTGTATCAGCTGTGATATTTTAAAAAACTTATGATCACTTCAATAAAGACTAATAAAATTTGTCAAAACAAACTACGTTTACTATACAATCTGAGGTCAGAAAGCAAAAAAGGAGTCAAGAGAAGGTGCCTTCTTAGCGAAAAAGAAAAACATAATAAATGCGAATAAGACAAATAAATTTTACAACAATCTAATGAAAATATCTTGTGAAAGACCACCAACTGCAATGCAAGATTCACATCAGTGACGGTGTAAATCATGTAAACGTTAGAAGCAGATTACTAGCATTTCACTAACGCTTGCAACTGCCATATAATTTGGTGAATTTTGTTCTCTGATGATACGTTAGGGGTGTCATAAATAAACCTTTCAGTTATTGTTGTTGGCGTATGCCTGTTTAGGCAGAGAGCAGGTGCGATTATTCTTGTTTTCCTGTGGCGCCATCTATGGCCAAGAATTTGACTTCTGCCACATCATACGTCACACCTGTTTATAAGGCGGACCCATTCATTCATCCACAGATCGTAATTTTGACCTGAATCAGAGAACTATCGATCTCCAATCCAGTAACCCCAGAGGTATTGATTTGTTATGGGAACATGGAGGAGGACTTCTGCGACTCGACAGATTTAACGTGCATCAGTCACTTTACTACACGGGGAGTCTTCGGCCAGCGGGGTTCGAACCCACCACTTTTTCAGTACTTCTCAGAAAAGAAATCTAGACAGAACTCGAGATCTGTCTAGATTTCTTTTGGAGACCAATCCATCTGTTCAGAAAAGCAATGGACAAGCCTTAACCACTCACCCTGAACACCTACATAGCATGATAAAATATATTTGTTTTGGCAAATTTCATCACCCGTTGCTAATGTGGTCATTAGGTTTTTTTTTTTGTTTTTTTTTTGAGTTATCAAAGCTTCTTTAAAGTCTTAGGATAATTAATATTCATAAGAACTAGCTCCTGATTTTGCAAGCAGGAATACAAATACAGAGAGAAAGAAATATACTCCTTTAAGTGTTCAACCAAACATATCTGGGATAATTGCTTGCCAATTTATTTTTTTTAAAAATTATCCTGTATCATGATTCGATGTTATCAGCAATAATTTAGATCATTTATGATTCGTAAATTATGTCAATACGAATTGCAACTAGTAGTTTGAATCTGCAATTAGTATAACTTTTAAATAACAAATCGATATATGATGCATAAGTTTTTCGAATATGAATTATAATGCAGACAGTGACAACTAAAGACCATAAATTTAGGTTCTAAACCTTGTATTATGATTGCCCTTAATACATAGATGCTTAGAACCCTTTTCAAAAATGAAGTCCAAAAATTATGAACATTAGAACAGTAGAGATAGAAAACTAATATTTAATAAATGAGAAAATTAAAAGAAAAAATGTTTACAAACTCGGACTAAACACCGCGATAGATGAGTAGACTTCAATTCCACCAGACAAATGAACTGATTTTTGCTTATTTTAATCTTATTTTGGCAGTTTTTGAACTCAATAACGATTGCTCTTAGTTTAAAAACACGTGCTTCTTCTCGCTCATCCACTAACATAGCTTTCTTTAACTTCATTTATTAATAGGATTCAAAATAAATATTAACGGCTGCGATTGCGGCATATGATATATGGCATTCAATAATACTAATTGTTTATTTTTTAATTACTTGCGAATTTTTTTGCTATTAATTATGCGTAGACATAGACGCTAAAAGAAGGAAAGAATTACAATGATGAATAATGTGGTAATAATTATTAAAAGCAGTAATTTGTTTATTACAATTAAAATTACATTAAATAAAAATAATAACTTTTTTTCACAAGTTTAATTTAAAGTACTTGCTTTTATTTACAGAAGCTACTTGTAATTTAACAAAATAAGAAAAATTAATTGAATGTTTAAATAAAAAATTGGAACTATATCCCATTACATAGATACATATTATATTTCAATATAATAGTTGTTATCGCTACTTAAAAGTAAACAAAATAATAATAGTAAGACGTGTCCAATAAGGTTTACGTTCACTAATCCTTTTTAATAATATTCTTTTCATAGATGACACAGATTTATTTAATTGCTCTTAATCTTTTGAACATTTTATACATTGCTTTAGTTAACTTATTTATGAACAGAATAACTGCCAACTTGTTCTTAAAAAAACTACGTCCACTTTTTTTTTTTTTTTCATAATAGAGTTCAGTTTATGTTTACAGGTTTTATTTGATCGTTAAGAAAAGTACTTCCGGTTGCCTAGCGGAGCGTGACTAAGCACTTAGTAAAAGTGTTCTGAGCCCTTACTAACATGAGAATTACGTTCGTAATTCAAAATAAACGAGAAATTTCAGGTTTTTTGGCAATCGCGATCAGTAAGAACAAAACCTACTGACACAAACTGATCAGGATCACTGTACCGTTAAAAAAAAATTACGAAAAAAAATTTTTTTTAAATAACCGAGTCGCATTGAAAATGAAATCACGTGACATATAGCAAAACGTTATTTATTTATTATTTTTTATTATTCAACTGGAATTAACCCCGTTTAAAGATAATTACCATTAATGACCGATTCGTATACATTCTTTCAACTACAGCCGCCATTGAACTTTTCAATGTCAACCCCGGCGGGGTTTATATTGTTTGTTTTATTTCTTTTCAAATTTATATTTTATTAAATCGAGTAAATACCAATTAAAATTCATTTCTTTAAATTTCAAATGTTGAGAAATAAACAGTTTAGACTGAAAAAATTTTTTTTTTAAATCTCCAATTTTATACATTACTCTTGACAAATTCGATAACTATAAGTAACAGTCTTTGCACCCAATATAATATAGTAAGATACTATGAGTTTAAACATGCTGCATATACCCTCATAAACACCCATATAATATTGGTATATCTCAAAGCTTAATATTGAGCAAGTTTGCTACAACCTGTCT